>CM042850.1:14159323-14759323 GCA_023653725.1 Bungarus multicinctus | reverse complement strand
ACCATGCTCTCAATGCACATTTTTGTACCTTTAAACTCATTTTGTTGCTGAGATTCATTCACACTCTGCATCTTGCTTGTGATTACACTCGATTCTTGCCACCTTGTGGTTGTTGAAGATAATTGCTACTGATGGTTTTGTAAGGCAGCACTTACCTTGATATTATAGGCAGTGGTAGGATTCATATTTTTTTTTTCTACCGGTTCTGTGGGCATGGCTTGGTGGGCGTGGCAGGGGAAGATATTGTAAAATCTCCTGTCAGAGGTGGCATTTGCTGGTTCTCCAAACTACTCAAAATTTCCGCTACCGGTTCTCCAAGAACTGGTCAGAACCTGCTGGATGCCACCTCTAATTATGGGGTGACAGATACTGTATATCAGGGCTGTCAAACTCTTGGCTCATGGGCTGAATGTATCACGTACTGGCCATGCCCACACCCGATTTAATGAAGGGGGGGAAAGTCCCACTACGTCACGCGACGACACTGTGGCGACACGAGTTTGACACCCCTTCTGTATATGAACTGTTTCTTGTCTTTTTTGGGCTGAGTAGTTGCCAGCTAATAATAAAAGAGAACATCTGTAGCTCAGGGTTGAACTATGTGGTCTTTGGTGGTATCAGAGTTTGGCTGTTGGGTTTTGGGTTTTTTTGTAGACATTTCGTTACTGGTGATGTTACCTAGTTTGGTAATGAAATATAGTCTTCGACTTATGTTGACAATTGAGCCCAAAATTTCTGTTGCTAAGTGAAACATTTATTAAATGAATTTTGCCCCATTCTATGACCTTTCCTGCCACAGTTGTTAAGTGAATCACTGCAGTTATTAAGTTAGTAACAAGGGTGTTAAATGAATCGGGCTTCCTCGTTGACTTTGCTTGTCAGAAGGCCGCAAAAGGTGATCATGTGATCCCGGGACCTTGCAACCATCATAAATATGAATCAGTTGCCAAGTATCTGAATTTGGATCACATGACCATGGGATTGCTGCAGTGAAAAATAGTTGTAACTCACTTTTTTCTGTAACTTTGAACAGTTGCTAAATGAACTGTTGTAAGAAAGGACTATGTTTGTCTTCAAGAAAATAACTAAGCTCAGAGACCAAATCTCAGCTAATTATTCATATGATGACTCAGCTAAGGAATCTGAATTATATAACACAAAGGTGTTTAACTGTAAAAACTCCAGACCTGGCTGAACTATTGGTTTCAGTCACCCAAAGTAAGTGAGACATAGTTTCGTTATTTTGCCTTCTAGTGACATGTCTGGTGTTTGCATTCCATTACAAAAGGAGAGTCCTGCCTGACCAGACTGAAGACTATAAGTTCCAGCATTCTAAAGCAGTGGTTACTTCTGCTGACTGCCGGCTGCCAGCAGTTTGGCAGTTCAAGTCTCCCGGGCTCAAGATTGATTCAGCCTTCCATCCTCCTGAGGTTGGTAAAATGAGGATCCAGATTATTGGGAGCAATATGCTGACTCTGTAAAACTGCTTAGAGAGGGCTGTAAAGCACTGTGAAGCAGTATATAAGTCTAAGTACTATTGCTATTCCTGGATGAGAAGTGAAATATCTTAAAAGAAAAACAAGAAAATCCAGTTGCCTCTTGGAAAAGCACCTTTGGATAGCAATAGCACTTCAACCTGCATCACATTCCCTAAACCTACAGGTGTCCACAGGCTATAATAACTCCCCCCCCCCCCATGAAATCAATATAGCATCAAAAATCATGATGTGAGGTACATAGAAAAAACAGGCAGACTTTTTGATCATACCACTGTGACTGCTATTGCTTTTTGGCCATATAAAATGGACATCTTGTCTAAATCCCAAAAGACTACTGCTGCTACAAGCCTCCAATTAACAAAATTCAGAAATTTTGAGGGTCAAGAAACACCTAAGAAATGTTCCTCAAAGAACATGCCCCAAGGGGAAAAAATATAACCTCACTTGTGCCTTAGTGTCCTCACTCCCAAGAATAATTCCTCTGCAATTTACTTTCATAAGCCAATCTGAAATTAATGGTAAGTAATGAAGACTAGCATCATTTCATTAAATATTTCAATAAAAATGACATCCTAAATTCTTGGGAAAATTTTGATGCATATGAAGGCCAACACCAGCTAAAGAACTGTCAGCTGTGAGTTCACATTCTTGCGAACTGTTAATAGTAATAAATGATGCTGGCAACAGAATAGAAGAGAAAGAATTGGAACAAATCACAAACTAAAAGAGCTGGAAATAGAGCAACTGTGGCAGAAAGAGCATTTTTGTCCACCTATAAGCTCCTTCCCAAAGACCTGAGATATACAGATGTGGTTAATAACCCAGTTTTTGTTTGTATGTGTGTGTGTGTGTGTGTGTGTGCTGAGTTTATTTGAGCCTTTTAGTTGGATCATAAAATCCAGCTTTGTAAAGTTAGTTTATTAAAAGCATAAAGAAACAACTGTAGAACCACAAAACTATTTTGTAAATTGGGCAGTAAAATTGATTGCATTCCCACTGTTCTGCGCTCTGACTTTGCTATATATATTTTTATTGTCATTTTTAAGGCCATCATCTGTTTTCTTTTTTTTACTACAAATGCACAGGTCTGTAAAAATCACACTGCCTGAATTAAAAAAAAAAAAAAGCTGAAGTGTAAACTGGCTGGGGAATTCTGGGATTTGAAGTCTACACATCTTAAAGCTATAGAGGTTGAGAAACACTGATCCAAGGAAGCACCAATTCTCACTATCGAAAAAGGCTTTCATGACAAATGTATAAGTAGACTCAACTCACATGGATGGACTATGTGCATAAGATTTTGTAGATGTATTTTCTGTTGTACCAGACCAATGTGGCTGTCTGATTTTACCTTCTGTTCTGCAAGGGAGTTTCTTGGATGAGAAGCAAAACATCTTCAAAGAAAAACCAGAAGTCCAATTGCCTCTTGAAAAATACATCTTTGGGACAACCATGATCTGGATGACTGAGAATCTCCATAGACAAACCCCTTTAGTAGTCCCACCAGACAGTGCCACTGCAGCAACATTTCATTTTCTTCTGAAGACTGTGATTAGCTTTACTGCAATAAACTATGAAGTGTGATAGAAAGAATTAAGATTGCTTCACCTTGATAAGAGAAAACTGAAAAAGGATTATGGTAGTACTGTTCTAAACTAGGTCAAAACGTATTATCTGCTCTTCCAGAGTGTGCATTCTGAAATATTGAGTTTAACTAATGGGACACAAAATTCCAATTAAATGTTAGTGAAAGTTCCTGATAGTTAGAACAGCTCGGCAGTGTAACCAGTTACAATCTTTGTTAGATGTCTTTAAGCAGACTAGTGGTTATTTGTCAAGGATGTTTAATTTGGATTTCCACACCAAGCAGGTCTGCTGGCCTAAACAACCTGATTTTTATAATTATATGTGCGCATCTTAAAAGGTTGAGAAATAATTAAAGATTTAATGGAAACTGGTAAGAATTTATCAAGAGAAGAGACGAGACAAGGTTGCAAAAGTCTGTAGCTAGTTGCACTTTAAAGAATCAGAGGATATGGGATCCTTAGAGATGCTGAGTTAAATAGAAGGAGTTAAGGAAAGTGATAATACATCTGCGACAAAACTGATGGAGTCAATGGAATTGAGACCTCAAACGTAGGAGGAAGAAATGAAAGGTAAAAAGATAGGAGACCCACTCACATATTTAAAGGAAAGTACGAAAATGTGGAGGCTAAGAAAAAAGATGACATATAGCATCAGGGAAGCGGCATAAAGTGAAAAGAAATAAGAAATACGACTAATGAACCCTTTCTCTTTGTAAAACAAGAAAGAGTGCATATGAGCAAGACAAGGAAACCCAGTGTAAGGCTTTTCTCCTAACAGCTTGCTGAGCAGCTGGGGTTCCACCTCCTGCAGCTAACAGGGAAGAGAGGCAGCTTGGGGTCCAATAGAATAAGGACTTTTGGTTAGGCAATGCTTGATCAGAAGAAGAAAAACTGGTGAATTTTCACCTGCGGTGAAAGCACCCAGTGCATTAACTGAGGAAGGATCAAGGTTTGCAGAAGCCACAAAGAGCCACAGAAAAGAGAAAGACAGACAGCCTGGGTCTGAGGGAGAAATGAAATTCATCCCATGCTACTTCTCTGCCACCTTGGGGCATTTTCAGAAAGAAGAGAAAGAGTTGGTTTGTTTAGGTACCATATCCTTAAAATTGCTAAATCTGCTCTGCATGAGAGAGAGGGACAACCTCTGATGCCTCACATTAAATCTCCTTGCAGGACAAAGGGGAATTATTCAAAATGAATCATTTAAGGTGATTGTAGCAATATGACATTTGCAAACAGCAAAACTAGTTTTGGGCTTTTTACAAGTAAGTGTATTTCTGCAAGAAGGGGAAGAGGGAGAAGATTGGTTGTCCCAAAGATGCTCTTCAAAAGGCAACTGGACTTTCTTTGGGTTTTTCCTTGAAGGTGTTTTGCTTCTCATGAGAAGTGAAATATCTCCAAGGAAAAAACAAAGTAAGTCCAGTTGCCTTTTGAAAAGCAATCTATTGATCTGTTGCTTAGAGGCTTACATCAAGCTTTGTCTCAAGTAACTACATAGGAAATGAATGGTTCTCAAGTAGGCACTTTCTAGAAGCCAGCTTTTCAGGCCAGGACAATGTTCTCTCTCTCTCTCTCTCCCCCTCCCACCATCCCTCTCTTTGCTTTCTTTCCATATGTATAGAAAGAGAGAGAGAGAGACAGAGACTGATATTTACTATCTACTTATAATAAAAACTCAATAGTTGTGGCCACATGCCATGGCCATTTTTTCAATGTATCACAGTATTGTAAGCAAGACTTCTTTTGAGTAGACAATTTTTTAAAATTTTATTTAGTACATTTATATGACTGCCCAATTCATTCACGTGATGACTTCGGGCATCTTACAGAAATAAAACCCCAATACAAAACCCATCAAAATCCCGTTCCCCTGGCAACAACAATGAAGTTAATCATTTGATGGGCTCCATATTACCCTCAGGTCCACAGGTCCACTGATAGAACCATGTCTTTAGATCCTTTCATAAGAGTGCCAAGGTCAAGCCCAATCTTATTTCTGCAGAGATAATGTTCATAAGGAGGGAGCTACCGTGAAGAAGTCCCTTCTTCTTCGTCTTACTAAATGCACCTCTTAAGAGAGGGGACCCATAATGTTCCCTGCCTGTCTACTCTGGTGAATCAGGTAGACGTAAGTGGGAAAAGAAGGTGGCCCAATCCATGAAGGTGGTAATCCATGTAGGGCTTTAAAGATGACAACCAGTACCTTGAATTGGACCAGGAAGCAAACTGGCAGCCAATGTAGCTCCCACAAGAGAGGTGACATAAGTACAAATCTTGACCAGCACAAAACCATGCAGACATCCACATTTTGGATCAAGTGAAACTTTCATCAAGTAGGAAAAGGGGGGCAGCAGGCCAAGCCATATAAGATTGCAAACAGCCATAAATGCATGCACATCTTCTTTATTTTTACTTTTAATATTATAAAAACATGCTTTTGTAATAGAATCTGAGCAAGACAGCATATAACATGGCAAACAGTTGAAAGCTTATAAAGTCTACCTCATACTAAGCACATCTATTCACTTAAGAATGATGAAGTCTATATCTTGATTAAGAGTCAGCCTCTAGTTTGTTTGGCTTCCATGGGTGGGAAGGCAGTGGGAAATGCTAACTTCTTTTTGCTTCAAGTAGCAATAATCACCCAAACCCAGTTACATTGCCAGGAGGCTGGAGGGTAGAGTATTTATCTAACCAACATCTTCCACTTCTGTCATATGTCAGTGTATTTTTCCCATCTATTGCTTTTGGCTTTTTGAAGTTAATGGTCCAGTAAATGAGAATGAGTGTGAAAATCTAAAATAACTGAAATAACCCTAAGGTTGCATGTTAATTGTTTAGGACTCCTAATCCATATATTGAAATGGATTATGCCTTACAATTAGTGTATGTCTTGAGTAAATAGAAATTGATCAAACTGTGAAAATTGATCTGAATTGATTGATACCGAATTCTACTCAAAATGAATTGGGTCAATTTAGTCTGCATTTTTGAAGCTATTTAAAAACAAAGTGTTTCCGTAAATATGAATTGATTCAGAGGCACCCTGTTTGATTCAAAACTTTGAATCAATTTTACAATTAAAATGTGAAAATAATCACTACTGAATCTTCAAATGGAATACTTGGAGTCCTTTCATGTACAGATTCTGGGGGCTTCTCATAGCTCCCATGTTACACCGCTCCTGCACGAGCTGCATTGGCTTCTGGTAGCCTTCTGGGTGCATTTCAAGGTGTTGGTGGTCATCTATAAAGAGCTCCATGGTTTGGGACCTGGGTATTTACGGGATCGCCTGCTGCCACCATCGGCCTTCCGTCGGCCTGTGCGCTCTCACAGGGTGGGCCTCATTGGGGTGCCGTCAGCTGGACAATGCCGGCTGGCGGCCCCGAGGGTACGGGCCTTCTCTGTGGGAGCACCCTCCCTTTGGAATGAATTACCCCCGGAGATGCGGACTATCCCTGACTGCAAACCTTCCGGCGCGCATTGAAGACTCCTCTTTTCCAACAAGCCGGTCTAGCCTAGTAATATTGGAGGGTTTTAAATTTGTTATTTTACTTACTCTGTTTTTATTACTTTTATCATTTTTGAAATCTGTCAGCCATTGATTTAATCCGTTTTTAAATTTTATAACTTTTGTATTGTTTTTAATCTGGCTTTATACCGTCCCGAGTCCCAAAAATTGGGAGAGGGGGGCGGTATATAAATTAAATAAAACTAAAACAGATGTGGTATGGAGATTTTTGAGTTTAGGATAGATGTGCCTATTCCATCTCTAAATGTGCACATTAACTTCATCCAGTGTCCATCCTTCCTTCCTTGGTTGAAACAAGACATGGCTTTCTCAGAAGAACGTATGAGATGGCATAGTACCAGGGACTACAGCTGTTTTGCCTACTGCATAGCATGTATTTACTTCCTTGTTTGGCTGGCTGCTGTCTCATTGTGTTTCATGTTTTTTGTTAATTGCTCCTTTTAGCAATAGTTACTTTGATGTGTCCATCATGCTTATTCTGGTTATTAGCATCCTGAATTGACAATCTAGTTTACATATTTTTTTTCTATATGACAGTTTTGAGGAGAAGATGAGCATCTGCTCCTAAGGCAAGCAAAAGGATTATCTGCTTTTTCACTCAGTTAACTCCACTAGCCATGAGTTCTGCTTTCTGATATGATTGGCATTGATCTGGATGTATCTCAAAAGTCAATGTGAGCAAGTTATATTCACACCGGGGTGGGATGCTACCAGTTCTGCCCAGCTCCATAGAACCAGTAGCTCTGAAAAACCAGCAGACACAGAACCGGTTCTGTGTTTGCTGCTTTTTGGCCGTCCACCTGCCTGGGCTCTTACTTGACCTTTATTTCCTGCTTTTTCAACCTCAGTTGCTTTGCGCGGCACAGCTGAGGTTGAAAAATCAGTAAAAAAGGCATTTTTCAAATGATGCACACCCACGTGCAGCGCTTATCAGATCATCGGGAGGCACAACTTTCATTGTATTACACACGTGCACAGCGCATGTCTGGTGTGCATGTGCACGAAGCGTGCATGCATGTGCAAAGCATAACTACAGAACCAGTAGTAACACCAGTTGAATCCCACCCGATTCACACGGAGCTCTTCCCAGAAAAGGCAAAAATTCTATTCTGAAAAATTGTAAAGCATGTACCTGAAATTTTTAAGGGTTGAATTACCACATGAATTTCAAGACCAGAACAGAGTATTCAGCTGCCAAATGCTGAGTGGCAGATTTGCATTCTTATATTTAACATTGTTGCTGGTTGTATTTATTTTCCATCTTTTCTCTAAAAACTCCAAGTGATATTAATAGCACTCCCATCTCTGCTCTTCTCTTCCAATAGAAACCTTTTTGTGTTAAGACAAAATGACAGGCACAAAGTTACCTAGTGAATTTCTATGGACAGACTTGAACTTGGGACCTATCCAATTCCTTAATTAGGCAGCACCACAATTATAATCATAACTGAGTTTGTGAAATTCAGAGAATGGTGGTACTCAGAACTTTGTGGATGAGTTGAACTACAGTCTAATCCTTTGTTACTATAAATAATGATTATATTGGTTTTGGATGGTAAAGTGGTGTTATCTACAAGTTACCATTTATAGATGTGTTTTTAATTGTATTGTTACATGCATTATATTTTGAGTTTGTACAATGCCTAGCCCAAGAGCCTCAGAAGTACTTAAGTAGACTTTATAAATACTTAAGTAGACCTTAGACTGTCTACTGCTGACCTCACCCCTTTCCTAAGAGGTCTGTAGGGGGTGTGTATGAGCGCACCAATGTGCTTACCGTCCCTGTCCTATTGTTTCTTTTATTTTTCTTATATGTACCCATTTCATGTATTCATAACTATGTATATACTTATACTATTATCATGTAAGCGATTGACAAATCAAATCAAATCAATCAATCAATCAATAAATAAATAAAGTAAGGTGGTATATTCATCTGATACATAAATAAATGAGTCTTGAAAGTTCATGTAACTCAATATCTCTATTTTTGATTGATTCCTTACATTCTGTCAATCTTTCCTGACACTAAGTGGTGATATAGATATTTTCCATGACAATCTGTTCCTAACCTTGTCTTTTAGCTCTTCCAATGGCAACATCCATCATCACTGTATCTGAGTCTATCACCTTGCTGCTGGTCATCTCTTCCTATTTTCCCTTCCATCATTTCCATCATTAACATCTTCTCTAGAGAGCTGAGCCTTCCTATAACGTCTCCAAAGTAGAATAATTTGAGCCCCATCATTTGTGATTCAAGTGAGAACTCTTTTTGGATTTGCTCAGTGGACCATTTCTTTGTTTTCTTGACTTCTGTGGTTCTCTCAGGGTCTTCTCCAACAGCAAAATTCAAAAGCATCAATACTCTTGCTTCTTCAAAGTTCAGCTTTCACTTCCATGTGTTACAGGGAGTAAATACCATTACTTGCATAGTCCTGATCTTTGTAGGAATAGACTCATCACAGCATTTGAAAATTCTTTTCCAGCACCTTTATGACTGGTCCCCCAAGCCTAGTCTGTGCCATATTTCTTTGTTTGCTTGTTCCTTTACAGTTGGTGGTTGATCCTAAGGGGCAGAAGCTGTCCACCATTTTGATATTTTCATTATCAATCCTTTTTGATCTGATATCATTGATTTGGAGTTCTTTATCCTTAATTTTAGTCCATTTTTTCTTCTTTATCCTTGTCTTTTATTATTAGGGCTTGCAGATCATTTGTATTTTCAACTATCAAAGTAGTGTCATTAGCATAACACAATTTACTGATGTTTCTCCCTTTAAAACAACATTCATCTTTTTCTAATCCAGCTTCCCTTAATATATAGTTGACATATAAATTTGATGAGTATACAGCTTTGTCTCCTTCCTTTGTCAATATCAGAGCCAGGTTGTTTCATCACATTCTGTCTGTACTGCAACTTCCTGAACTGTATATATGTTTATTGTGAGGACAATGAAGTCTTCTTTTCTGATCACTTTTCACTTGATGTGACTGACATATTCAAAAGCCTTTCTATAATTAATGAAGCACATAGTAACTTCTTTTTAATATTATTTAGCTTTTTAAATTATCCAGCATGCATCAGCAATGATATCTCATGTTCCTCAGCTGTATGTATTTAGGTATGTATGTATGCATGCATGCATGCATGCATGTATGTATGTATGTGATTTATTCAATTTCTTTGCCAACCATCTCATTTCAAAGTGACTCTGGGGACTTACAGCATTAAAAGTCATAAAAGATAAAATATTTCTGAAGCAATAAAAATGGAATTACAATCAAAGATTAAAGTATAGTTAAAAGATGGGGAAGGAGGCAGCAGGATGCAAGCAGAAGGGAGGAAGGATTGTCACTTAATAAATTAATTAACTGCCTCCAGTGTGATACCTCCCATTAGGGCTCCAAGCCATCTGGCATAGCCAGGTCTTCAGATCCTTATGGATGGTCAGAAAAGTGGGAGCCAATCTCACCTCATGAGATAAGATATTCCAAAGAGCAGGACCCACAACAGAAAATTTCCTTCTCCTGGACCCCGCCAGACAAAATTCCTTGACTGAAGAGTGCTGCAACATGCCTTCTATATTGTGGCACACTTGGAGCTGATGAACCCTAGTGAGATGAGATGATTCCTCATGTAACCTGGATCCTGCCATGTATGCTTTAAAGATAATAATCAGCACCTCAAATTGCACACAGAAGTAAACCAGCGGCTAGTGCAGCTTGCAGAGCAGTAGTGTAACATGGTTGTTGTTGGTGTAACATTTTTAAAACCAACCTGAATAACTGGTGTATCTTTTTCCCTGTAGGGTTCTAATTTTCATTGGTTGATGCTAAGCAATATTTTACTATCATGTCAAATTAAGGATATTGTACAATAGTTTGTACATTCTGTTAAATCTAATATATTTATCTGCAAGGGGAATAATAATCTTTTAAAGCCTCATTCCATAAAGCATGAGTAAAGATAGTCCATAAAATGCATGCTGCTCTGTTTGGTGGTTTTATTATCTGACTGGAAATGTCAGTCTATGTTGCAAGAATCATTCCCGCTTGTATGTCAATTTCTTATTAATGGGCTTGTGCTTTATAAGCTTCATCTGCCAAAATCCCTCTGTGATCCAAAAGTTTACTTTTCCTGTGGAAGGAAATTATTTCTATTTTGCTTCCTTTGTCTTAGGGAGACAGCAACCTCTTAAAATGTTGAGGTCACATTTGGAATGTAGGAGGAAGATGGCATGATAATTTTCATAAAATGGATACTGTAGCATACAATATTTGTTCCCAAAATGGCTGCCATGACGATTATAATCTGCCTAAAAATCCTCATTCTACATTCTTCATTTTTCCCAGAAGCTTGTTATCATCCTAGGTTTGCCATTTTTCTGGGCTATAGTTCTAAACAAAACCCTGGATTGCAATCTTTTTTTTTTAATTGTTTCTGAAAATGTCAAATTTTATTTTCTTTTTAAAATAATAAAAAATTGCCACTCTTGACTTTAGTAGTCCTCTATAAATTGGAAATAAAATGGAGCATGGTTGCAATCCCTATTGGCATTGATTAGAGAAGATAACTTACATATAAATATACTTGATGAATGATAAAATATTTAAGCAAAAATATGTCCTTCCTTGCCAATGTTCTTCCTTTATAGATACTTAGTAAAAAAGAAACATAGTAAATATATATGGCCAACTATATCCTTTAATCTGAGCCTGAAAATTCAAAATTTAGAAGACCATTAAGAAGATAGCTCTCATTTCATTGACTTTTCTCTTTAACATCTGGAAGAGATTTTAATCTTGCTTTCATCTAGTCTAGTTTAAAAATAAACCATATAATGTTGCCTCTTTATTTATTCTAGCTAGAAAATTGAAATTCCCAGTCTGTCAGGGAATTATGCAGCCGGTATCTAAATGGAGTGAGAGACGCCGACATGAACTTGTAATTTTATATAAATAAATATATTTTATTTCTCTCTCTCTCTCTCTCTACACACACACACACACACAATAGTCAGGCAAACAGGAGCATCATGAGATAATTTACAGATCACACAAGGCACACAGAAGAAAAAAGGCGGGAAAAAAGGAAACTCCCACAACTACAGCAACCAATCATAGAACAGATTGCCTCATGTAGGAGCCAGCATTCTCCAACCCATCAACTATGATTGTGTGTTCTGGCTCACTGCACAACCCCATTGCTCTAGCTACTAAATTTACATATCTTAATATGATTCATCACCTTTATGAAACTTCATCTCTCAACACATTAAGTCCAGCCCATTGCTTATAATGTGTTTTCATTCTATCTGTCCCTTTAAAAAAAAAAAACAACCAGAGAGAATACACCATCTATCATTTGATCAATAAAGTAAAATGACTTGTATTTCTATATTTAAAATTTATTTCTGCTTGGGACCATAAAAATATTTTACAGCTTTATATTATAAAGTCACAATCATTCTAACACAACTGCTAGGTGCACATTGTTTTATATGTAAATGAACAGTGTAATCTTTTTCAAGGACTTGAAGAAAAGATATTTTCATCTGCCTATTCATACGTACTTATGAAACGTATTTTCCTAGTACTCGTTTAATTCAAAATTTAGATTGCTATAATACTTGTGAAAAATACAATACTGGGTCAGGTATTCTTGTTCGGTTATTGAACATGGACAATCTGTTCCTTTATTTATTTATTTATTTCTTGCTTCCTCCTTTTTCAGTGTTTATATTATTCACATTTCAACACTTAATAAAAGATCTACATAAACATAAATAAAAGATCTATAATTATCTCTTTGCACTTTGTTTTTCTTTTTTTTTTTTGTGCATCCTGTTTACAATACAATCCTTTCAGCAGTTCCAAGAAGGTTCTATACCCATTTATACTCTGATTTAGGTGACTCTGAAGATACAGATAAACCTCCAAGTGGCCTCAATGATGCTGAGAGAACTAATAACTGATGTTCAGAATGCTAACAACCAGCTGTCTGAAAAGAATAGAAATCCTTCAATTCCCCACCAGTCAACTAGAACTAAAGCATCTTTTTGGATGAGAAGCGAACATTTTTCAATGAAAAAACCAAGAAAGTCCAGTACCCTTTTGGAAAAAGCAACTTTGAGACAATCATGACCTGGATGATTGGGAAACTCCATAGATGAATCCTACTTGAGGCACAAATGACCAGACTGAAATTATTCTACTTCAGACACATTCAGTGAGGATGGAAGATGTCTCTGGAGAAGACTCTAATGTTGGAAAGAAGAAAAGGAAAGAAGAAGAGGTCCATTACAAAGACAGAGAGACTCTGTTACTGTGATTATTTTTGCACCGTTGAAAAAGCTAAAAGACTAAGTTAGGGACAGATTATCAAGGGGTAAATCTATCTATGTGGTTGCTAAGGCTCAATAACTTTATGGCATGTTTTATTTATGTAAAACATCCATGCCTACAGGACAATATTTCCTACCTTGTTTCCATCCATCAATGTGATCATTTAGAGAAAGAATGTTTAAAGTCTACATCACATGGGGATCTATCAAAATGGTATAGAATATCTATCTTCCTTTCAGTTCTTAAAAATATAGAAATATGGATGCTATGATGTACAAGGATATATGTGACTTCCACCATCACTCATGGAGGGTTGGGGATTTCTGTATTTTACATAGTGTATATGTGCTCTATAAGCAGTGGTGGCTAACCTTTTTGGAATCCTGTGCCAAAAATTGTGTGCGTGCTTATGTGTGTGCTCATGTGCCATCACCCAGAAGGCAATGCACACACACACACACACACATACACCCTGTGCATTCGTGCGAAATTCCCCCTCCCCCCACCGCCCCCTTACCTGCACTGTGCTTTGCAGCTGATTTTCAGCCCATTTGAGGCCTTTTTCAGCCTCCCAGAGGCTTGATGAAAGCCTCTGCAGCCTCTGTAGCCCGAAAAATAGGCCTGTTTGGTCACTTCTGGTATTTTTGGAAATACAGGAAGTGATGAAACGGGCCTATTTTTCGGACTGCAGCCTCTGTGAGGCCGAAAATCAGCTGTGAGGTATGCACATGCGCAGTGAGGTAAGTTTGACTGCTGCTCGCGTGCCAGCACAAATGGCTCTGTGTGTCACCTGTGGCATGCATGCCATTGGTTCACTATCATGGCTCTATAGTGCTTTTATTTATTTTGACGATCTAAGGAAATGTGATTGATTTAATTTTTCTCTTTAAAGTGCATGGGACTACAGAGATGAAAGTTTAGTAATGTGTTTTCTCAGTGGCTGATCTATCTTTGAAACATTTTGTCTCCAAAGGTAAGGACCTTACCTATTGTTTTTCAAAAAGGTCTATTTCCACCAAATATAAATTTGCTGATTGTCCTGGTATGCCTTAGTATGTTAGGATAGATTTATTTGTTGACTATTATTTGCATTGACTTCTATTACTTTGGTTTGAATCCTTTGGGCAGTCCATAAATAACAATATAAATAAGCCAAAGAGAGAAACTTCCCCAGAATGTAATCTGGCCTCTTTGCATGCAAAAATATGCAAACTAAGTTCTATTCCTGTATTGTTCCCCTTCTCTTCTGTGTATATATCATAATTCCTCCATTAGTATACATCTGCTCCTCAGCATTGCAATTAATAATCAATATAAATTTAGTATATGGCAAAAAAGCACATCATTATTCTTTTAGACTGAAGTGCTAAATAAAACAAATGCATAAGGACTACAAGAAAAAAAATGGGATTGGGTAAGTATCAACAAGCACACATTCAATTTTTCACAAAGATATGCTTAACTTTGTATGTATCAAGTTATGCCAGGTTCAGTTTATTTAAGGATTCATCAAAAGATGTAATTTGTCCATGAATTTTTTGCGTGTACCAGTATGCCTTTCCTATTCAACAGAACCTTTAAAAGTTAGATGGAAGTGTAAACCAAAGATTGCCAAATAGGATAGTTACAGAGTAGGAGCAAGTAAACGTATCATTTAAAAAAAAAATCTGTACATATTTTACATACCTTCATCCGCCACATCAACTCTCTCAATGTTCTGAACTGTCTCAGAAACATGTGGATCAGTTTGTCTATGGAGATTCTCAGTCATCCAGGTGATAGTTGTCTCAAAGGTGCTTTTTTTTTTTTGTTCTTCAAAAGGCAATTGGATTGTTTTTTTCTTTGAAGAAGAAGAAAATGTTTCATGTCTCATCCACGACGCTTCATCAGTTCTGATGGTGGAAGGATGAAAGGATAGCTACTGATAGTATGTGTGCGTGTGTGTAAGGATTGTATTTCTTTGCAATCATCCGGTTATGAGCACTCTCTGAAAGCTGTTGAAGCTAATTCGGGATTTATCTGTGGCCTCAGGGTCACTTAAATCAGGGTGCAATTGGTTGTGAAATCTTGGGACTGCTGAAAGGATTGTGTTGTAGAGAGGGGATAGGTGCTGCCTTATTCTCTCCCCCCCCCACCCCCTCCTCCACCCCACCCCCACCCCCCGTTGAGGAAGGGGTGTTCAGTGTTAACATAGATGGATTCTTTCATCCTTCTTACACGGATTAGTTCAATTCATCTCCAAGTCACAAAGAATACCTTCCTCAAGTACCCCTTGGGTAGAATTTTCTCAGCAACAGTGTCTAAGGTATGAGATGTGAGAAAGATCTCCTAAGGGAGGACAAGAAGAATTAAAGGATTAATCCTTAAAAAGAAATAATTAATAATCCTTCAAGGATTCATCCTTCCTTCTATGCAGGAGTTAAGGTCTTTTTGACTTGTATGCAGTTTCTACATACCTTCCTACTATTAATATTGTCGTTAACACAATCCTCATCAAGGCTGATTTCAAGGGAGTAAAATTGACAGATCCATTACAACTTTTTGTACCTTTATTGATTTGGCACTCTTACATAGAAAGGCAGGGCTTAAATGTTGCTGCTGTAGGTACCATCTTGCTATTTTTGATCTGTAGATGGCATCAACTTTGTCTTCATTACTTTCTCACTTAAAATAGTGGTCCAGAGTTTATTTGCTTGCTCTTTGTTGTGTCATCTTGAATCTTTTGTCCTTTTTTCTTATGTTGTCAGATGCTCCTTTTTATGAAAGACCCTGTGTCTTTCATGGCTCTTTTCACAGACAGTATAATCTTATGGACAATGGTATTTGCTAGTGACAGTTCTTCCATCACCTGGCTAGCCCCATCTATTTCATAATAGAATCACTTAAACTTCTGTAGTTAATAGTACCCTCAGCAATTCCTCAAAGGTATATAGCAATAGCGGTTAGACTTTTATATACCATTTTACAGTGCTTTACATCTCTCTCTAGATGGTTTTACATAGTTAGCATTTTGCCCCCAACAATTTTGAGTCCTCGTTTTATCCATCTCAGAAGGATGGAAGGTTGAGTCAACTTTGAGCTTGGTGAGATTTGAATTGCCAAATTGCAGCCAGCCAGCAGTCAGCCTGCAGTACTCCACTCCAACACTGCACCATGGTAGCTCCTATCAAAGTGTTTTATTTTTAAATTAAGCTAGACTTCATTTCATCCCACAGTTTTCCCAGGAATTATTATTCTGTAATTCACCAAAATGTCTTTATTCTAAAACTCCCCAGAAAAAGGCTACTTCTAGCTATGAAATAATTTATGCCAAACATTCTATTTATTTTTTCCCTTACAGTATGATGCTTTCTGAAGTTCACTCACATTTGTGGGTAAAGTGAAATATTCTGCTGTGAAATCATATTCGCATTTTCAAGTTTTGCAATGCAGCTTGCCATTTTTAAGAGCAAGTATTGAGAACACTGAGTATAGAATTTAATGATAAAAATCAACCATTCATACAACTGAAGACTCTTGAACAATAAATAAGAGCTTTATCATGGAGCTTTTGGAAAAGAGAATTCTGCGCTCATAGGCGAAGCCGCAGAAGACATGTTTCCTGGGAAGGCTGGGGTTTATATACAGTTTCAAATATACAGTCTCTGCCCCTTTCCAGGTTCACAATCTATCCAGCTATGTATCTCCTTATGCGACACCCCTATTATTGTAGCTACCACCTGTTTCCTTAACCTGTTTACCCATTTCCAGTAATCTCCATAATTAACATGACACTGGACAGCTGACCTGCCAAATATATAACCTTTATATATAACAATAGAGAATTCTTATATAATATTCCAGTAAATTATCTTAGGTTAACATAGAGGTTAAAATGGCATTACCATTGCTTTATATTTTCACAGGTATAATTTTACATATCACAGAATCCAAGCAAATCAAGTGAAGGTAGAGGATTTTATCCCTAGCATTGCTACTTAAAACTCAGTCTCACTAGCAACATCTACCGGGAGGAAGGCCAAAAGCAAAATAGCAGTAGCAGCAGGTGGGGCTTGGATTGTGCTGTGCAACTATATCCTGCCTATTTTGATGCCTCCAAGAATGTTGGTTATCTTGATTTATTTCTCCATGATGAACAAGTTCATTCTGAAGTTATAGGTTATCTACTTTATCCACTCCTGCAAGTTATCTGCTTAACAGTCTCTGCCAAAATAATTGTAGGTAGCTTTGGAAAGTGCAGACTGAGTAAATTTATATTAAGATGAAAACCATGCAAAATATCCCTTTCTTTATGGAAATTGCTCCAGTTTATTTCTGTTTGGATATCAGATATTATTTGACTGAACTTCAGCCAATGTCAGAGGAGTCATAAAGTGGATAAAGCAGATCTTAGATTGTCTGCAGAAGTGAACCTACCAGGGTGTGACAGAAAGGGCTAATTTATCTTAGTGCCAAAGAGGGTAAACTGAATCAGGTACCAAATGGAATTTATGTTTACATAATGGCATATTTTATAACCTGAAGCTATTTCTCCCTTGCCCTCTCATTCCTTTCGCTTAATTTCCCTTTTCCTTAAATAAATATTACATTGCTTCAAAATGCCTCTTTAAAATGCAGAATATTGTGATTACTGATATTAACATATCTGTTTGACTGTTGGTTTGCTTAAAATATATACAGCTTTTATTAGGTTCCTGTATTTTTCTTTAATTTGGATAGAATAGTTACCACAGGGTTGTAATAATACTGTTTAGCACTTTAGAATTACATACTGCTTCTTAGTGCTTTACATATCTCTCTAAGTGGTTTACAGAGTCAGCATATTGCCGCCAACAATCTGAGTTCTCATTTTATCAATCTCAGACTGAGTCAACCTTGAGCCAGTTAGGATCAAACTCCTGGCTGTGGGCAGAGTTAGTCTACAATACTGAATTCTAACCACTGCACCTCCACAGCTCTATTTACATAGTTATATAGCTAGCATTGTCATTTAAAAGGATTGTAGATTTTATATCAGAAGATAAAGACATCCATCAACTTAGTTTGTTTTTGTTCACTTGTTTTTATTGTTTTGCTTTGTTTTGGGTTGGAAGCAGTCTTGGAATGCTTTTCCCTAGAAAAAACTACATCAAATGTTATGATTCTGAGTTCCCTAATAGTTTTGATTGGAATCATTAATCATGAAAATGTAAGGTCAACAGAGCTCTTAAAAAGCTTTGTGCAAGAAATGAAACATTTGCTTATCTTCCTTCCCCCCCCTTTGTTTATCATACAGAAAGCTTATGAGGAATCTTTTGTCTAGAATCTATATATATATATATATATATATATATATATATATATATATATATATATATATATATATATATATATATATATATATATATATAAGACCTACCCCAAAATAAGACTCTGTCTTAATTTTTTTTGGCCACCAAAAAAGGCATCAAGCCTTATTTTGGGGGGATGTCATCCACTGACTAACCTCAGTTGAACCTGTCGCCCCCGGCCTCCTTTTCACTGTCAGAGGCCTTCAAGAACTTCTTCTTCTGTGGATGGCAAGGCTTTCCTGAAGGCCTTTGCAGCAATAACAGAGCTCTGGGTTGATCCGAAGCTTTGTTATTAGCCACAGAGGCCTTCAGGAAAGCCTTGCCAGCTTTGCCAGCTGTAGAAGAAATGGGCCTGGCTACAACTGTCCAAAGGTAAATAATAGGGCAGCTCCACTCCTCCATCCACACACTAGCTTAATTTTTACCTGTGCATTCTGGAGTAGGTGTGAACTTAATTAGGGCTTATTTTTGGGGGGGTAGGGCTTATATTGGATGCACATGTAAAAATCAAGCTAGTACTTACTTTCAGGGTAAGTAATATTTTCAGGAAAACAGTGTGTGGGGTGTGTGTGGGTGTGTGGGTGTGTATGTATGTATGTACGTATGTATGTATGTATGTATGTATGTATGTATGTATGTATGTATGTATGTATGTATGTATGTATACTCTTCAGACCTAATCTAGCAGAAATGAAATTGTATCAAATTAAGTAATAATATATAAAATGGTTGTGCCATCTGTTTCTCAATGATTCTGGGCTACTTACAATGACCATTCAAAGAAATTATGATAAAATCAATGAAGCATAAAAATAAATATAAAAGATGCAAGTGTGGTGAAGTCAGAGCCTTGACTGTCCCTTTGTGAAGAGCCAGATCTTCATGGCTCACCTCTGGTACAACAGAGTGGTGTTTTTCTGGATCTTGGGGGTGCAAGTAGGGAAGACCTCATTCCAGAAGGAAGATCTTGCTACAGAGAAGCTATGCTTCCAAGATCCTGAGAAATGACACTTGTTTAATTGAAGGAACCCAAAGACTTCCAACCCTGCAGGATCGAATTAGCCATGCAGATATTATGGAAGCCAGATGCCCTCAAATAATTGGGTCCTAAGCCATGTAGGGCTTTATATATACTATAACAACCAGAACCTTGAATGAACCCAGCAACCAGTGCAACTAATGAAGTAGAAGTATTACATGGGCATACTGAGGCATGCCCATTGCTGCTTGTGTTATCACATTCTGAATCAGTTAATGCTTCTAGGTGGTCTTCAAGATGATCCCCATGTAAATAATATTGCAATGATCAGGCTGTAAGATGACTAGACATGATACACTACTTGAAAAACTCCCTGACCTAGGAGAGGGCACAAGTGATGTACCAGGTGGAGCTGTGTAAACACCTTCCTAGCTACAGTTGACACCTGCTCTTCAAACAGGACCTGTGAACTTGAGAAGACACCCAAGTTGTGTCTTCAAGTTCCTCTTGAAAAGGAAAGTGCTACCTCATCCAAGATCAAAGTTGGAATATAGGCAGAATAAACACCCACAGCCACTCAACTTTGTTCTTCCTCATACAAACCTACACAGCCTATAGCACTAGGATAGAAAGAAAATACCACAAGCTCCACAACTCTCCCATTTTGAGGCTTGTTAACCACATGGCAAATCTGCATTATCTTGTGAGGTGATATTCTGCCTCTCCTCTACACCACCGATTGTACAAAAAAGGTAAGGTAAATGTTCCCCTCGCACAGTTGTTTTCGGCTCTAGGGAGTGGTGCTCATCTCTGTTACAAAGCCGAAGAGCCAGCACTGTGTGAAGATGTCTCCATGGTCATGTGGCCGGCATGACTAAATGCTGAAGGCACAGAGAACACTGTTACCTTTCCACAAAAATGGTCCCTATTTTTCTACTTGCATTTTTACATGCTTTCAAACTGCTAGGTTGGCAGAAGCTGGGACAAGTAACGGGAGCTCACTCCGTTATGCGGTGCTAGGGATTCGAACTGCTGAACTGCTGACCTTTCTGATCAACAAGCTCAGTGTCTTAGCCACTGAGCTACCTTGTCCTTTCTTAAATATACATATTCTAGAAAGATATTTGTAGTGTGTGGAACCAGAATTGGTTCTGCCTTCTTGATCTTGGATCCAACCTCCAAACTCTTCTAAAAGTTGCTGGTACACTGTAATGTTTATAAGATTTATAAGGCATTTGACAAAGATCAAGTTTTGCAAGCATAGACAAGATCACAACCCTTACAATATTGCAGCTTGTCCGGCCAGAGAAAAGAATTGTGTGAGCGTTTGACTTAACTCTAATTGTATTTAAAACATTGGGATTAAAATACCTAACTGAGCATTTAATTTCTATTGATTTCTTTTTAGTAAGACTTTATTGTAGGTAAAACTTTCTCTCAATATTTATGTAAAGACATACCTATTTAGTTAAAAACTAATCAAGGATAGAAGCAACTTAGAACTAAGGAGAAATTTCCTGACAATTAAAACAATTACTCAGTGGAATAACTTGCCTCCAGAAATTGTGAATGCTCCAACCCTGGAACTTTTTAAAAAAATGTTGGATAACCATTTGTCTGAAGTGGTGTAGGGTTTCTTGCCTAGGCAGGGGTTGGACTAGAAGACCTCCAAGATCCCTTCCAATTCTATTATTCTATTCTGTTCTGTTCTATTCTAGTTCAGCAGAACTCTGAGCTCAGGAAAGTAATTGTTGCATCATCCCAATTTTAAGCAGAAGTAAGGCCATTAGTTTAGCTTTGTAGATTATGCCTTTTAACTAGTGAGTAATATCTTTAACATTGTTTTAATTATTTAATTATGTACCACATCAGTAATCAGTATTAAAAAGAATGAGAAAAGGGGGAAAAAACCATAATCATTTAGACCCATAGGGAAATGGGTCTATTTCTCAACTTTGAGAAATTCTCAACTATTTCTCTCCAAGTCTTTAAATCTCAGATTAAAGAACCAAGGCCAAATTTTCTAACTTTTTATTATCACCCACATCTAAAAGAATTCTGCATATGAAATCCACACACACATGCTATCAATCTTATATTTCAAAACCATCCATCTTCTCAAGGGTTTCAATTTAACTTTAGTCAAACTGTATAATTTAGACCACATTCCTCATTTCATGAAATCAAAGTGATGAAAAAAATTGGCCCATTTGAAACTTAAAGGGTCATGCTGGGGCACAGTTTGAGAACTCCTATCTTCTATGTATTGTTGGGATTTGCCTTTAAAAACCTTTTTTTGAAATCATTCATGGAGCTTTTTTTTTTGTGCCTTGGTACATCCTGATTATTAACTATTTTGGCACTTTTAATTTTGAATTATTAACATGTTACATCAGGGGTCTCAAACTCAATTTACCTGGGGGCCGCTGGAGGCAGAGGCTGGGTGAGGCTGGGCTGCATAAGGGATTCCACAAAAGATGCCAGCTAGCGACGCATGGAGAACATCTTGACGCGTAATGTCATTTCCACTTCTACTTGTCACAACAGCGCGGCGGATGACAAACAGCCCGGTAGCAGTCGCCTTTCTCTGCATTTGAACGTGGCATTTGTTGATGGTAGAAAATACCAGAATGGCGATCGCAAAAAAAGGCGACTGCTACCAGACTGTTCGTCATCCGCCACACTGTTGTTACAAGCGTAGTGTGCATGAAGTCGGTGTAGCTTAGCCTAGCACCGAATGTCAGCCATGACGAGGAACGGCGGGCAGGACTTCCTTCAGAGGTCCACTCCACCTGCGGGCCGCACTAATATTATACTTTCATATCACGGTGGGGGGCCACAAGATATCGTCCTGCGGGCTGCAATTGGCCTGCGGGCCACGAGATTGAGACCTCTGTGTTACATAGTCTCTGTTCCTCATAAGAAAAAAATACATCTGAATCCAAGTCCTTACTTGATGTAGGACACCAGAATATCCTACATATGTTTCTTGAACCCACTGGAAGTTGAGTCTTTGGGAGTTTGTAGGCAGACCTTTAAAATAAATTATTTGTGAAAACTTTTCTAAATAACAGAATAAAAGAATTGGAAGGGACCTTGGAGGTCTTCACACCAGGGGCGTGAAACTCAATTTCATTGAGGACTACATCAGGGCTGTGTTGACGTAGGGAAGGGAGGTGTGGCTGACTGGGTGGTGTGACCAACTGGATGGGCATGGCCAGCTTGACGCCACTTGCTGGTGTGGCTGACTGGATGGGTGTGGCCAGCTTGACGCCACTCCCCAAACTGCTGGCATGTTTCCTCTTCACACTGGGTAGACTGGGTCGAAGCCACACAGGCCCAAAGTTTCCTCTTTGTATTTGGTAGACCAGGCCTAAGCCACACTGGCCTGATGTTTCCTCTGTGCACTGGGTAGACCAAGCTGAAGTGACATGGGCCAGCCCCTTACTTTTTCCAGGATGGACCCGTGGGCTGGATCTAACCACATTGTGGGCCGGATCCAGTCCGTGGGCCTTGTGTTTGACACTCTTGGCCTATATCATTCCAAACAGGTAGCTATCCAATCTCTTCTTAAAAGCCTCCAGTGATGAAGCACCCACAGCTTCTCAAGGCAACCTAAATAAATTTTAGGTTCACTTATATTTGAAATTGATGGAGTTTTATAGACAATATCACATGTCTTTGAAAGTGGCTTCCTGGGGGTTTTGTCTCAAAAGTCAGGATAGAGACAATTAAAATAAGGAATGTCTTATAATAAGAGTCACTGCTGCTACTTTGACAGGGCAGAGCTGAGGGAATATACCTTTTTGACATTAGCTTGTGTAACAGAAATTGCTATTTTTTTTCATGGTCTGAGTGGTGAATAATAAAATCATTTCTATCATACATTTGCTGATGAGAAAAATTAATACAGGAGAGTTACATTTTTCTAGTATATGTTTCACCAAAAGAAGAAACCTGTGTCAGCAGAATCTAAAGAGCATTCAGAAGCAGACTATTGAAAATGCTTATGATCAACCTAGGACTACCATAAATGTTGGTTTAATTAACTTTGTTTAGTGGATTTCTGATACAATGGGCAAAAAAAAAAAAAATCCTCACACATCATTCTAAATTAAGCTTGTTGTATTCCAATTGCTCTAGATATTCAGATGAATTATTTTCATTCATTTATACTTATTAAAAATTTAATCTAGATTCTAATTTTTTTGCAATTCTGAAGTCTAGTTTTGGAATTCAAAGAACAGCTATTAAAATGTGGAAATTCTACACTGGGCTGGACTACAGCCAGGAGTTTACAGCGAGTCAATTGGTAGGAACCAGGAATTGAGAGAACAACATAAAAGCCATACATGTGTAAAGAGCAAATCAAAAGAAAAGGCCCCCAATCAACAAAGGACATAGAGTTCTGGATGATCTAACTCCTAGAACAAGTCTCAACGCAAACAAGAGATTTTATAATAGTATTTCCTATCAAAGGAGATGCATTGGCCAGTTTAGTTAGGTCTCAGTGGTTCATCACATGTGACATCACCCATATATTTCAGGATGTTGCAATAGTCTACTGCAAATCATATTCATTATAGCAAGAATCTTCAGCAATGTATTTTAATAAGGAGGGTTGCATAATGATAGACGCTCCAAGGTGGTGAAAAACTTAAAGGGCATCCATACCATAATGAACATATTATTTTCATTTGATTTAATACAGGAAATATGATTTTATCCAAATAGTAAATGCTTTTAGAATAGAATAGAATAGAATAGAATAGAATAGAATAGAATAGAATAGAATAGAATAGAATACTTTATTGGCCAAGTGTGATTGGACACACAAGGAATTTGTCTTGGTGTAAATACTCTCAGTATACATAAAGAAAGAACATTTGTTAAGAATCAAGAATCATAATGTACAACATTTAATGATAGTCATAGGGTACAATCAACATCAAATCATACTAGGAAACAGAGGACACAAGCAACAAAGTTATAGTCACAAGTGGGAGGGGATGGGTGATAAGGAGTGATGAGAAGATTAACAGTAATAGTAGTGTACACTTTGTAAACAGTTGAACAGTATTGAGGGAATTATTTAACAGAGTGATGGCTTTCGGGAAAAAACTGTTCTTGTGTCTAGTTGTTCTGTGTGCAGGGCTCTATAGTGTCGTTTTGAGGGAAGGAGTTGAAACAGTTTATGTCCAGGATGTGAGAGGTCTGTAAATATTTTCACAGCCCTCTTTTTGACTCCTGCAATATACAGGTCCTTGATTGAAGACAGGTGGGTGGTAATTGTTTTTTCTGCAGTCCTAATTATCCTCTGAAGTCTGTGTCTGTCCTATTGGGTTGCAGAACCAAACCAGACAATTATAGAGGTGCAGATGATAGACTCAATAATTCTTCTGTAGAACTGGATCAGCAGCTCCTTGGGCACTTTTGAGCTTTCTGAGTTGGCGCAGAAAGAACATTCTTTGTTGTGCTTTTTTGATGACGTTTTTGATGTTAGGTGTCCATTTTAGGTCATGTGATATAGTAGAACCTAGAAATTTGAAGCTCTCTACTGTTGATACTGTGTTGTCTAGTATTGTAAGAGGTGGTAGTATGGGAGGGTTTCTTCTAAAGTCTACCACCATTTCTATGGTTTTGAGTGTGTTCAGTTCCAGATGGTTCCGGTTACACCATGAGGCAAGTTGTATAACCTCCTGTCTGTATGCAGATTCATCGTTGTCTCGAATGAGACCAATGACTGTTGTGTCATCAGCAAATTTCAGTATTTTAACAGATGGATTATTTGAGATGCAGTCATTGGTATATAGGGAGAAGAGAAGTGGAGATAGCACACAGCCTTGGGGGGCCCCTGTGCTGATTGTACAGATATCGGATGTGATTTCGCCTAGCTTCACCTGCTGCTTCCTGTCTGTTAGGAAGCTTATGATCCACTTACAAGTGTGTTCAGGTACTGCTAGTTGGTTTAGTTACTTCTATCACATTAAAAATATTTTAAAAGAATAATTTAGACAAAGGTAGTGACTTAAGAACAGTTTAGGATGAAAGTAAAGCAGGTATTTAATAAAATAATAGTAAACTCAAACAGAAGGGACAAGGAAAAATACAAGCTATGTTTATTGAAATAAAAGAAGAATTAAAGACATTAATATAAGTGATAGGTGTTTTTTTAATAAATTAAGCTTTTTTTTTAAAAAAAAAAAGGTTTTTTATCAAATTTGTATGGCCGCCCATCTCAAAAAGTGACTCTGGATGGCAAAAAACACAATTAGAATTAATAATATATTAAAATATGCATTAGTTAAAAATATGAAAAGCAGAAGAATCAAGAAAGGATAAATGTTGACCTAGTCAAGGAACCACCTTAAACTCTCCCTGCTGCCCTGTGAAACCATCTTAACCATCTTAAAATCTCCCTGTGAAACCCAGGCACAGTGAGCTCTTGAGGAAACTGCAGAATGTTAAAACAGATGAAGCTAAGCTGTTAATAACAACTAAAGTAAGTAAAAGTAAGTAACAAATTTTACTGGTTCTCTGTGTTAATAGTAAGAGAAATGGAAACAAAAAAGAATTATATAAAACTTTTTCAGTTTGAAAACAAACCAGGAAATGATTGGCATATAAATTACTAAAAGAAAAAGAAAACATCATCAGAAACAGTTATACAATCGGAACAGAAACCAGAGTCAGTACAAAAGAGAGACACTGCATTAATGGATAGTGTAGCTGTGCAAAAAAGCATTTCATCAATATTGTTCTAACTTGTATAAATCAAGTGATGTCTCTCTGGAGAAATTAGATGAATACTTCAAGAAACAAGTTAAGACATGGAATGAAGTTAAAAGAGATGTGTTAAATGGGGGACACTATAATCTCACTGCAGGGGAAAAGATATGTAAGAAAAATGGAAGTCCTGCCATTTGAACAATGGCAAAAGGATATATTTTATTTAAATTAGTGCAGCAGGGGAAAAAAAGTCACAAGTTAAATATAGGAGTATATAGGATGTAAAAGGAAGAAGGGGATTAGGTTTACCTGATTTGAAATTGTATTTTGTAGCTTACTTTTTGGTCTGGATGAAAGAATGCTGGTTGCTGCTGACAATAGAAGACTTTTAGAATTAGGACATGATCTGAGATTTGGGTGGCATAGATACCTTGGGTACAATAAAATCGTTAATGTAGAATTAAAAATCATTATGTTATATTTGTCATCTTGAAAATATCAAATAGATACAAAACCTGGTGATGCCTGAATATCTTTGCATCTCTTAGCATAAGTACTATTTTATAGACAAGACTTTATTTTGAGATGCTAAAATTTGGTTAAAGGTAATACAAAATAAAATCAAGAAAAGAGCTAGTAGCAGAGGGATAATAGAGTTGACAGTTTTCTTATTTATAGCTATAAGAATTAAAGAAAAAACAGTTTATGGTTTTGAACATTATTATGAAATGTAATTATGCACAAATGATGAACATGTAATTACAAAAAATGTATAAACTTCTACGAAATTTGAAATAGAAGAACAAGCAAGATAATGTGTGGTAAAGTAGTTTTGGTTATACAATGATACCTCAATACTTGTTAAAAGAGGTGTAATGAATATAAAAAATGATGAGTACCAAACAAATCTTTTCCCATGAGGAATAATGTAAATAAAGTAAATGTGTTCCCAAATAAAAAACAATGCACATTTTAAAGGTAATATGTAAAAAGTAGTTGTATATCATTACTTCACATAAGAAATAAACCTAAAAATTAATACTTAGATTAAATAAAACACAAACTTCATTTATCTGTACTGATGAAGAAAAAAATGCAAATATACACAAGATGACCATAGAAGCTAAGATAAAATTGGAAAGGGGTGTGCACAGGGCAAGAGCTACAACATGATTAATGAATCACTTTGTGTATAGGCTGAAAATGTTCTGACCAAAGGCTTCCAGAGACCTTAATTAAGCACACGCTTAGTTAAAACAAATCTTGTTTTATTTCAACGCTGGGAATTATTTTCATTCCACAGCCGGTAATGAATCCAAACAGTCCCTTCGAGGTAGGAACCTACCTTTCTGTCATTTGAATTGCTGCCAACAGCTAGAGTGCCAAATTAATTATAAAAAACCAAACAAGTACAAAGTCTCCACAGAGCTTCAAGGATTAATATGAACAGAACGGACAACTTTGTATCCTACAAATGTTTTGTCACCTTTGCCTGTCCTTTATACCTTATGCGAGGAGCAATCACCTCCCAGCCTTACTCCCGAGTCGTCCCTTTTGTTTCAGCTGCTCTTGCCTTCTAGCAGCTCTGCACACTGGGAACAGGCTCCCCTGGATCCTCTGCCTCGCTGTTGCCTGACTCCTGAGACTCCGGAAGCAGCACCCTACTCCCAGATGGTCCTGGCCCCATCTCTGCATTGGACGCAAGACCCTCGTCCGAGTCCTCGCCAGACTCCCGGATTGGTTCCCCATTCTTCCCCATTGTCCGATTCCACTGCCACCTGCACAGGCTGCCGGTCGGGGTGGGATTCTACCGGTTCTGTCCACCTCTGTAGAACTGGTTGCTCTGAAAAGCAGCAAACAGAGAGCATACATAGAACTGGTTCTATGTCTGCTGCTGTTTTGGCCCACCCGCCCACCTGGGCTCTAACCTGATCTTTATTTCCTGTTTTTTCAACTGCAGCTGCATTGCGTGACACAGCTGCAGTTGAAAAAGCAGGAAAAAAGTGCTTTTTGAACTGCTGCACACCCGCGCGCAGCGCTGCTCAGCTGTCCAGGCTGCTAGCTGACGACGATATACACGCATATATGTAAAATCACTGAATCAGTAGTTACACCAGTCAGATCTCACCCCTGCTGCCGGTGAACCACAACAGAAAAGGGTAGCAAGTCACAAGGTAACTGAGAGCTTGTGTGTTGAATACCAAACAAACCACAAGTACCAGGCAAAATGTTTTCATCCAAATGTGTTGAGTACCAAATTTGATGTTTCAAAGCAGTTGAATACAAAATACCACTGTAATAATATTAGAGAATAATGGGAAATTATGTGGTTGAGGGTTGAAATTTATACTGTGTTATAATTTTAAAGATAATTTTGTAAACTGATGTACCATTGGTATTTGTCAAAGAGAAATTGTCTAAAATGTATAAAGGCACTTCAAATTATGTTGGAAATGGGAACAAGAAGGAGCATTTTATCATGCTTGGTGGATGTGTAAAAAAGCTAGAAAATTTTGAATTCAAATACATACTTTGATTCAGATGATTTTAAAGATTAATATGCAATTGAGTCTGGAGATTATTCTTTGGGATTGAGGGACAAACAGTTGGATAAAAGTCACAGAACTTTATTTTTGTGTTTGATAATTGCAGCTAGATTATTATATGCATAAATTTAGAAAGATTTGGCTCAGTCCACAATGGGAATGATTGGTGAAGATAACAGAACTTGCTAAATGGCTGAACAGATTTTTTTGATTAGAGAAAAACAATATGCATATTATTGCTGACTGTAAGCCCTTTATAGATTTTTTGCAGAAAATAGGTGGGAAAGTTAATTTATGATTTTTATGATTAGATAAGATAGATTGTGGAAAGAAGAGAGACACACTGTAAACATAGAGAAAGATAAATTTATAATTTGTTTAAAAGTGCTGTAAAGATCAGAAGTAACTTCTTTGTATTTTTCTTTTATTTTTTTTCCATGCACTTTCTTCAATTCTTAGCTTTCCCTCTGATTTCTTTCTTTTCCCCCCTTACTTTATATTAGTTTTTAACTTTCCTTTTAAAACCTAATGAAAAATCTAAAAATGTATTTTTACATTTGTATTGTTTTCTCTTTCATGCTACCATTACCTCTGATTTTGAAGAATTTTAAGATTTTCATTACCTTGAACATATTCAGAGTATGCTCTTCCAACTGAAGTGTCAAGAAATTTTTAGGCATATCAGAATTTTTCCTCTCAAAAATGAAGCATTCTTATTCCATCAAACTTGGTTTTAAAAGCTGCCCTGAGGCAACTTGATTGCTTATAACAATCAGGTTTTTCAAAAGAAGGATCTGTAATTAGTCTAACATTAATTGCCTTTTCTTGACTTGATTATCTTCCTCTTTTCAAATTCCAGACCCTGTCTTTCATTGTTGGCTAATAGTACAGCACCTGTAATAATTGAAGCAAAACCTTGATCTCATCATCTCTTATTTCTTTGATTAATCTCTCCCCATGTCATTTCAATAAAAGAAACAAGTTTTGACTTTCACATGAACAACCTTATTTGGGCATTGCATTCTTATCTCACAAGCTATCATGCATTTACAATTCAATGAGCTGGTTTGCTTATTCTCTTGGTGTTCCTAAGCTATGCTTAATGCACACAAAACAGCTCTGCTGTGCTTCCACCCACAGAACTGGCATTTGACTGACAATCAATAGTCTGTCTGTCTATCTATCTATCTATCTATCTATCTATCTATCTATCTATCTATCTATCTATCTATCTATCATCTATCTATCTATCTTGGAATGCTGCATTCAGTTTTGGTCACCACAATGTAAAAAAGATGTTGAGATTCTAGAAAGAGTGCAGAGAAGAGCAACAAAGAAGATTAGGGGACTGGAGGCTAAAACATATGAAGAACTGTTGCTGGAACTGGGTATGTCTAGTCTAATGAAAAGAAGGACTAGGAAAGATATGCTAGCAGGGTTCTGATATCTTAGGGGCTGCTGCAAAGAAGAGGGAGTCAAACTATTCTCCAAAGCACCTGAAGGAAGGACAAGAAACAGTGGGTGGAACTTAATCAAGGAGAGAATCAACCTAGAACTAAGGAGAAATTTCCTGATAGTTAATCCAGAAGTTGTGATTGCTCCAACACTGGAAGTTTTTAAAAAGATGTTGGATAACCATTTGTCTGAAATGGTGTAGGGTTTCCTGCCTAGGCAAGGGGTTGGACTAGAAGACCTCTAAGGTCCCTTCCAACTCTGTTATTCTATTCTATTTTATCCTATCTATCATCTGTCTATCATCTGTCTATCATCTGTCTATCATCTATCATCTACCTATCATTCATCCATCCATCTATCCATCCATCCATCCATCCATCTATTACTATCTATCTATCTATCTATCTATCTATCTATCTGTCTACCTATCTATCTATCTAATTAACTAACTTATTATCATCTATCTATCTATCTATCTATCTATCTATCTATCTATCTATCTATCTATCTATCTATCTATCTATCTATCTATCTATCTATCTATCTATCTATTTGATGGTATTTCATCTTTTCTCAATGGTTTTCTGAAGGATCTTCATTTTATGATCATGCAATGAACCTATGAGATAGGCTGGACCCAAAGAGAAATATTGACCTAAAATCTTCCAAATGATAGAATTTTATCTGAATTCCCAGGAATTCCATTCCAGAGGAGCAAGCGAATTACAAATTAGATAATTTGTGTGAGAGAAAAAGGGAAAAAAATCCTCCTCCCTGATAGTTCCCAAAGTATTTTATGGTGCACTTAATTTGGTAAGATTTCTGTCTATAGGTGAGGAACAATAAATAAAACTGCTTAAGGAACCTCAACGTCTTTCTTGATATTTGGAGCCTGACCAAGAGAAGATTTGAAACTAGTATTTTCTGTCCTAAACCAATACCTAAACCACTGCATCTCAATGGCTCCTACAATCAATGTGTGGATCTGCCAGGTTTCTGCTTTTTGGGGAATTCAAGTTTTGTTTGTGTAGTTCAATGCAATTTTTCATGCCCTTTTCTCCCCATTACAAAGGAATACGTCAATTTCTATGCTTTATGAGACAAAACCAAGAAGATTACATAAATCTCCGGGCAGCACTGGCCAAGATCCACTCCTCCACTCACAATAGAATTCCCTATGCCTCCAGACTCGAAATTTGGACAATCTAGAACTGCGACACCTGAGATCCAATCTAAGCATAGTTCACAAAATTGTCTGTTACAATGTCTTGCCTGCCAATGACCTCTTCAGCCTTCAACGATTTCTTCAGCCAATCACAATACATGGGCAAACAACCAATACAAACTCCAGGTAAACCGCTCCAAACTTGATTGCAAAAATACGACTTCAGCAACAGAGTAGTCAGCACCTAGAATGCCCTACCTGAATTCATTGTTACAGCCTCAGCCCCTCACAGCTTCAACCTCAAACTGTCTACCATGGACCTCACCCCATTTCTAAGAGGCCCTTAAAGGGGGCATTCATAAGTGCACCAGTGTGCCTATTGTCCCTGTCTTACTGTCCCCATTTATCTGTGTTATGATATGTACAGAATAACCCTTGAGTAACAAGGATATGCACATGGAAACATTTATGAGAGTAGTTATGAATAATTATTCAGCCACACACAGCTATACTAAATTGAGTTAAAGTTTACTTAAGAAATAGCACAGACCAATAAACAGTCCAGATCATATACATTTTACAGTCCAAATAATATCCAATTATAAAGTCTTCTTACCAGTTGCCTTTGTCGTTTAAGTAAACAAAGATATCAAAGTATAAGCACAGCTTAGATAGCAACAGAAAGTCAGAGAGACAGAATATCAGAGATACAGAATGTCAGAGAGAGCAAGCCATACTCTCTAGTTCCCTCTTATGGCAATTCACAATACAATCAACCAATCGGAACATAGTACAAATCAATACAGTAACTTTGTCTTAAAGCTACAAAGATACATTGTTGGTTTATAGTATATTGCCAACCCAACTAATTGGTGGACAGATTCCTAACAATCTGTATTTACTCCCTTTGTTATTGTTTATGTTCATGCTTATACTTGTTAACTTGTACATGTTAGAGTCTTAGCTAGGGGCTCTCCCAAGCTCCTGTGAACCCCCAGCAGCCCACCCCTGCTTGGGTGGGGAGACACAGCAACAAACCTTCCCTCATGATTTTCTCTTCCCCCAACCTCACAGGGTCAATTCTATTTGGATAAGCTCGAAAATGAAATGCTATTGGCTGCCATGTGCTCCTGGTCAAAGTGGGATGTAAGCTTAACAAAGAAATAAGCAATATCAATAAGGGATAGTAAAAACAATCATTTCCCAACCTTGAAGAATACACCCACTTTCTACAATGGACTGTAGTTGCATATTGTTTTTCAATATTTCAGTTAGACTTTTTTTTTCAATTAAGAGGCAGAAACAAAAACTTCAAGTCTGTTCCAATTTTCTAGGATTTTTTTTTAATGAAATAAATTTCCAGGCTTTCATGATAATTAGGTATTATTTTTCTTTTATTTTAAAGGAATGGCCTATTGTTAACCCTGATATCTATATGCATTTCTTTTTCTATTAATTTGCTTGATGTACAGCTATAAAATATTAAAACACACAGATCCTGCCAATAATCCTCCACTGCACAAACAAAGGTACTCAAAGTCAAGGTTTTCATACTAAATACTGAGTTTAATATCTATTGCTTCTACTTCCTTCCATACTCAGTGTTTAACATCTTTTATTGTTCTTATTCTCTGGGCACAATATTGAAAAAAACAATACATATGTTAATTTTTAATGCAGTTCAGTAAATGACACCCATACTTTATTAAAAACCTTCCTTAATCTATATAAACATAATGACCTTGCCTACTTTATTATAAAAGAGAGTTTTTTTAATTTCAGAAAGCTCTTCTTTAGATTCTTTTAATTTAATTATTTGCTTTCTTGGTTTTGCTTGTGAATTTTTCTTTGTAAAGCATAGTGGTAAACAGAAACATTTTTTTAATCCTTACAAATCCTCCTTCAAATTTGCCCCCTTTTCAGATTTGTCCTTTAGTTTGTCTTTGTTTTTTTTTCCAAAGAAAATACCGTCACTTTATCTGACCAGTTTGTGTAAGAGCATAAATTCTACAAAATCAGTAAGCATGGCCTCCGATCAAAAGCATTCAGCCTATGATAGTATGTGAAAATGGGAGGCAGGAAGAAGAACTGATTGATGCTAGCCCTTTGAGGTAGCCCAGACAAAAAGCACAACCAAAAATGATATAAAAAGATGTTGAGGCTTTAGAAAGAATGCAGAGAAGAATAACAATAATGATGATTAAGGGAACTGGAGGCTAAAACATATGAAGAACAGTTGCTGGAATTGGGAATGTGTAGTTTAATGAGAAGAAGGACCACCCCTGTTCAAGCAGGAGACCTTATACCATTTCAGACAAGTGATTGTCCAGTCTCTTCTTAAAGCCTCCAGTGATGGAACACCCCACAACTTCTGAAGGCAAGCTATTCCACTGGTGAATTATCCTCACTGTTAAGAAGTTTCTCTTTAATTCCAAGTTGCTTCTCTTCTTGACTAGTTTCCATCTATTGTTTCTTCTCTTGCCTTCTGGTGCTTTGGAAAATAAGTTGACCCCAACCCCTTCTTCTTGTTTTGCAGCAATAATTCAGCGCCAGAAAAATAAACACAGATGGCTGATGCTTCATTTAACATCTTTATAAACATAAGTAGATTTTACAAACCAGTTGTAGATTTTCTAACATGGAGCAAACTCCAACAGAAGCATGTTGCAAGTTCAGAGCAGAGCTCCAGTCCTCAGCAAGCAAACAAGTTAGTTTCATCTTCAATAGACAGACTCAGAGCTCAACATAGCTTCAGAGCTGCAGAGCTTAACATAGAGCCACGCCTAGGCTACTTTTACTTTCAGTTTCCAGCTTTGGCTACTTCTAGTTTCAATTTCCAAAACAGTCCTCATTGGCTGACCTTGTTACCAAGCTCTCTTCCAGTTCATGAATATACTCTGACAGTGGCAATACCAGTATATTGCTACCATGTCACCCGTAGTTCTTTCTTTTCGTTCAAAAATGGAAATTATTTTCATTTCAACATTTCATGGGAGGGCATTTTTCCACACGCTACCTAGATCCCATGTATAGTAGATGAAGTTTTGCTAGCTTATGTGGCCCGGTTCCTAATGGGCCACAGACAAGGACCAGTCTGTGGCCTAGAGGTTGGGGACCCCTGATGTCCAATACAACAGTTGCTTAATTTTACTGTCTCAAAGCTTTAATAAGGGGTTCTTTAACACATTTCTCAATTCTGGTACAACTCATTAGAGGTACACATCATTGGTGAACAAGATTTTCCCATTCTTCTGTGAGCAGAAAGGCTATCTAAAATAATAATTAACTAGTTACATGAAGTCCTCTGGTAGCTTCGTAATGCCAGTATGAAAAAGACAGCAGGAGAGGAACAGACAAAAAACAGTCAGTAATAGTAACTAAATGGAACGAAGAGCTTTTACAACAGTGGTGAAATGCTACCAGTGTCAGGGCTTCAACAAATCCACCCTCATTCAAATCAAAAGTCTCAGAAAAAGTAAATTGGTTTATTAGAAATTGCCATATTGACGCATGGCTGTGTGCAGCTGATACTAAATCACATCATACATTTCCCCTTTGACTCTGGTCTTTCCTCCACCCCCTGGATGTGACTTCTCCAATGGGACACATCCCTCTCCAAGAGTCATCCATCATGCTCTCCAATAACCTTCTTATGCTTCGACAACTTTTGGCTGCTGAGGTGATTATCTAGGCATTTCAAGAATGCCTTGTTTTCCCCCATTCCCTTTTTCTGGCAGCTAAAAAGACCAAAGGAGTATCTTTTTAATTGACAACCAGTTTGGCCCAGTTTGGCTGAACTGGTAGTAAAAGCTCTGATGATCAGCTGAGAGGAGCAAGAATAGAAAAGTGCAGGCTCGGCCCTCCAACCCGTCCCTGTGCCTTTGTGTTCTTTATCCTCTCAGCTGATTGTTGCGGCAAAGCCTCAGCTGGTGCTTAGAAAGCTGTGTGCGTGCGTTAGGTGTGTGCATGCATGCACGTGCGAAGTATGTGATCATTGAACCGGTAGGGAAACTTGTAGAATCTCACCACTGTCTCACATACTAAGCACATCCACCTTGCACAGGTCTTTCCTTTTTGTAGCCTAAAAATGTTGGGCTCTGACCAAACAGTTTTCATTAATCTTGTCATGGAATATTGTATCAATTTAGAAAAAGTTTAGAGCAATACAGCTGCATTCAGACACTTCTCAAACATGGAAGTCCGGGGCCTGATTCTTGGCTCTTTGATCCGTTGGTTATACTTTGATCTCCTCCACCTTATAGCTAGCCTTTTGCACAGCTTTGTATTACTTCACCCTAGCAAAAATGAAATTACTTTTTTATTTTATTTGGCTCCCACAAATACATCACTCTCTTGGTTGTTTGCACACCCTATGCATCACTTCTTATCATTAGAAAAGAAAGCAGGCGGGAAGTAGTTTGATTCAACATATTTGATGAACCACTTTTGACCAGCTATTAATCACATCGAAAATCTGCAGCACGGAATTGATATAGGCATAAAGAAAAGATATTGCTCAATTGCTTTTGCAAACAGTTCAACTGCATGCTGTGGAAAAGCCTGTATATTAAGAAGGACCAATGATAATCTGCTCTAATGGAGGACTGCCAATTCATTGCTGCTCCTGAATAAATGGACTGAGCAATTTTCTAATCTTGAAAGACAATCTCAGAATCAGCAACTTCTACTGCAGGGTCTTGAAACTATTAAAACTCATGACAGGAGGAGCCCAGATGAGGTCAAGGCAGAAATGTGTCCATCACTGCTAAATGGATACTATGGTCAGTTTTAATTATGAAGAATACCTTATACTATAGATATCCCAAAGCAATTGTTGAAGACAAGGCTATGACCTTAGTTGCCCTCACATGAAATTAAAGAGAAGCATGCTGACCACCAGAACTTCACAGAAAGAAAAACAACACTTAATGTTGTAAAAAGACATTTAAAGTGCATTTAATATGCCTGGGCACCTTACATGTGATAAATAAAAGGATGACAAATGTGAGAACTATAGGATCCTTTCAGAGGTTGTTCTATTGCAGTTCCAAGCACTTCTTACTATGGGCCATATAGGTTGGTATTTCTGGGAGTAATAGTATATGGAGATCCACAAGTTTTCTATCCCCTGACATAAAAACCAGAGAGAGAGAAACAGACAGAGAGAGACAGAGACAGAGACACAGAGAGAAAGGCAGAGAGACAGAGAAGCAGAAAGAGAGAGAGAGAGAAGCAGAGAGAGAGAGAGAGAAAGAGAGAGAGAGAGAAAAAGAACATTCAACTTCTTTATATTAACTTTTTGAATTTGATTTTATATTGCTTCATATGAATTTGGTTCATATGAGATTGCTACAGCATCCTTAAAGGAAAACATTACATCTAACCACCAGATACTGCCACTTAAGTTACAGTTCCTGGATATCCTTTGCTGTGCTCTTGATAACTTATTTTCCAAAGTACAGAAGGCAAGACAAGGAGAAATGGATGGAAACTAATCAAGGAGAGAAGCAACCTAGAACTAAGGAGAAATTTCCTGACAGTGAGAACAATTAATCAGCGGATTAACTTGCTTCCAAAAGTTGTGGGTGCTCCAACACTGAAGGTTTTTAAGAAAAGATTGGATAACCATTTGTCTGAAGTGGTGTAGGGATTACTGCCTAAGCAGGGGGTTGGACTAGAGGACCTCTAAGATTCCTTCCAACTCTGATGGTCTATGTTTGAAACAATATAAGTAGTAGTACCATGTTTTAAATTAACTTTAATAAAATTACTCATGAATTTCAGAGTGAATATCATTTTGTTACCTTGCTGTAATAGTAAGGAACAAAATTTTACCATATTCTTGCATATCACATATAAAATATATATTTGCATACTTTTTATTGTTTTTATTGTTTAATTGTTAGTTCATCAAGAAGTATCAAGACATTCAAGATAGTGACTATATCTTTTCTAGACTAAATTGAAGAAAGGTATTTCTCTCAGTGTCCTTGATATAATGGTGCTATCAAAGGTATTTGGAACAAGTGAATGGATGAAATATCTCCAAGCCCTATGGAATATTGTGTTTCACGAGGATTACATGCCAGCATGGTTCCTTGTATGTTCAGCTAATACTATCACACCAATTGGTCAATACCATCTGGTTCTCTTGGCTCAACTGCCCATTAGCACATATGTGGCACTGAAGTGAACTATATCAAGGCACAGCTTGTATGATTTTATTAAGTATGAGTGCACAGCTGATGTTTAATCAGCTGACAAATTGTGGAAGCTTAGATTTATCATCCAAGTGCCATTTTTGGAAGACATCCAAAATCAAATGGAAAAAGGTTTTTTTTTTTTTTTTTGGTGGGTTGCACTATTTCAAATAGTTCTCTCTGTGTGTGCATGTCTATTTACTCACAGCCCTACCTCCAACAAAGAATCTAATTAAGTAACATCTCATTTAATCGTAGAGAATACGGATAAAAGTGGAAATGGCCAGATTCCTGTTAATTACTTTCACTAGGTTCACAGACTGAATTATTTGTGATATCTGGCGAAACAAATATGGACTCCTCTATTCAATATACAGTTTTAAAAAGTATATTTTGACAAATATCCCATGAAGATAATATTATGTGTTAGCCTTTTTGAATAAATGTTTTTAAGACAGGAGAAGTGCTTGCTTCTGTGCAGTTGCTTTCTTCTCATCTGCAATCCAACAAAGAGTTGTCCTTAGTTATGCCACTGTTAGTATGTTCACCATTAATGAGGCAGCTACCACAGCATCTTTAACATCTCAACATACATTAAGTGTCAGCCTGACCATCTTCGCTTTCCTTCAAGCTATTGTGGCCTGTTGGTCACCAGCCCCTCCAGCAGCCAAATCAGATGGGAGGAGGTGTGGGAGTCAGAGTCAGCATCAAGGCAACTTGAGAGCTCCGAGGGGAAAGAGGGAGAGTAGCTGGCAGAGAAAGAGAGACAGAGCTGGAGTCTGAGACATCCATCAGCCCTCAGATGGAGAATCAACAGCCCCCAGATCTGGAGGTGGCTGATGAGGAAGAGGAGGAACATCTGGGTCCAATGCCTGATGTAGGATGCACAGAAGGCAGAGGAGAGGAGAGCAGTGGAAATCCGTGGGCTGGTCCTTGGGAAGGAAGAGCCACTGCTGCTAATGAAGCCCCATCCTAGCTCTGGGGATAAAAGGCAGGGGGTGGAGATGAATAGATGTGACAGGCAATTATTCATCTCCCTGCCAGACAGAGTTGTTAGCTTGCATTGAGAGAGAAACATTTGCTGGGGCTGCCGGGGCTCCTAATAAAGGAATCTTTGAATTAACTTCAGAGGGTTTGCCATTTTGGGGTGCTGGGTCAGAACACAAGCTTTCTTCCAGTGGCCATGGATCCAATATGTGTGTGTGGGGGGACGACAATGGGTATGAGGATAGGGAGGAAGCATGCAGGAGGTGAAATTGAGAAATTACAGGAGGGCCTGGACTCAGAGAAGCCAGCTTGGATTGTTTAACATCTTCAAGGCCAACCATTCTGGGAAAGGCATTAAGTTGGTATTGTAGCCTTGCAACCACTGGTTATTGGGTGGGATCAGTCTACCATATCCTAGCCATTTATACCAGTCTGGATTCTTTCCTTCAACAGCACCATTTTCAGTACTGTGCCTACAACCGGATAGGAATGATCACTGGGACACCACACTTTATTCCAAAATATCTTTCTAAAAGGTCACAAACTAGTAGAAAGCATGAGAATGTGGCCATGAAGAAAAGTCCCTATACTGTTATCTTTACTTCTGAGCATTGAGAGCAGGGGTGGGACTCAATTTTTTTAACAACCAGTTCTGTGGGCGTGGCTTAGTTGGTGGGCATGGCTTGGTGGTCATGTGACTGGCTGGGCGTGGCCAACTCAGCATCATTAACATCGAGGCACGCATCTCCTCACCTGGCTTCTCATGACTATGGGGATGCTGCAACAGTTGTAAGTGTGAAAAATGTTCATAAGTCACTTTTTTCAGTGCCAATGTAACTTTGAATGGTCACTCCACACAAGCAAAGTACCAGCAAAGGAGGAAAACAAACTCCAGAGAAGTTCCAGAGACAGGAAGTTTAGTCCTGCCAAGAATGTAATAAGAGTTAATGGAGAGGCAGTTTCTGTAAGGAACACCAGAATGTTTCCTTCCTGCCTTCCTTATAGGATTAGGCCAGTAAGTTCTTCTAACAACCGGTTCTCCAAATTGCTTAGAATGTTAACAACCGGTTCTAGAAAATAGGTGCAAATGTGTAGAATCCCACCACTGATTGAGAGTCCTAGCGGCCGGTTTTTGTGCTTCTTCAGGTCTGTTCCTAAACACCTATCTTTCCGCTTTTCATGAAAATGGAAGAAAATTATCAGTGTTTGTCTGCATTTGTTTGTGTGTTTGTCCTGGTACCGTGTGTGTTTGTCCTGATGCTTTGAAATAAGACAACCCTTTAAACACAAAGCAGTGATAAACTGCCTTTTCTAAAGCATTCCATGGATGCAGGATGCAATTGCTCCATTCACAAGGAAGCATGCAAATTGCTTTCAGTTGCATACCCTTCTAAATGTAAAACAATAGGCCTTAGAATAGAATAACAGAGTTGGAAGGGAGCTTAGAGGGCTTCTAGTCCAACCTCCTGTTTAGACAGGAAACCCTATAACATTTCAGACAAATGGTTATCTAATCTCTTCTTAAAAATTTCCAGTGTTGTAGCATTTACAACTTCTGGAAGCAAGTTGTTCCACTGGTTAATTGTTCTAACTGTCAAGAAATTTCTTCTTAGTTCTAAATTGCTTCTCTCCTTGATTAGTTTCCACTTATTGCTTCTTGTCCTGCCCTCAGGTGCTTTGGAGAATAGGTTGAACCACACTCCTTTGTGGCAACTCCTGAGATATTGGAACCCTGCTATCATGTCACCCCTAGTCCTTCTTTTCAGACTAGACATATCCAGTTCCAGCAACTGTTCTTTATATGTTTTAGCCCCCGATCCCCTAATCATCTTTGTTGCTCTTCTCTGCACTCTTTCTAGAGTCTCGACGTCTTTTTTACATCGTGGCAACCAAAACTGGATGCTGTATTCCAAGTGTGGCCTTACCAAGGCATTATAAAGTGGTATTACCACTTCACATGATCTTGATTCTATCCTTTTTATGCAGCCTAGATCAATGGGAACCTTGTAAGATCATTGAGAAAGCTAATTTCACACAAGGACTGGAATGGTGTCTTCAACTGGAAGGTTTCAGTAAACCTATGGACAACATTTTATTGAGTTTTTCCTGCCCCTTTCTCTTTCACATCACCCTCGTACCTCAGCCTGACTTTCTGGTGTGACTTGAGCCAGTTTTGTTCTCATTTGTGAGAATTAAATTCAGTTTCATTGTGACCAATTTCAACAACTTCTCAGCAGGGTTTCATTTTCTGTTCCAAACAACTATCCAGGAAATGTTTTCAGGGTTAACACACTGAGACCTAGACTGATATTACCATAAGGAGAAAAATGACATGCTCAGATTTGCTTTTATTATGGAATCTTCACTCTTTGCATGCCCTTAAAAAAATAATAAGAAAAAAAATCACGTAAGCTTGCTATGGGTAGCAGCCCACATCGCTAAACACTATTAACGATAACTCATCTCTTGTTACACTGCAATCCCTGAGAAAAGACTTTCATATTTCCTAATATTTCCTGTGGTAATTTGTTTTGTTTTGTTTTGAGCAGGTGTGGTGCAGAATTGGGAATCTTTCCGTGCAGGCAGGTTATTTATCTTTCTAAAATGGCCTTTTGTTGGAAGTGGATACTGAAGTCGAGGGACTATTTCAAAACAATATTAGTCATCTCAGTATACTTTGTCAGCTAGATAAAAACACAAATAGGCTTCGGGTTATTTCAGAAGTTGCTTCTTTTCCCAAGCTTTTATATTTCTGATAAGATTGCCTGATCTCAATCGCAGAAGAGGAGATGTGGGCCATACTAGCATGGGCCATACAATCACAAGTGCTTTTTTACTAGCTACATTTAGTATACTAGCCAAAGCTGAGCAAAGGACCATTCTCCTTCTGCTGAATCAAAACAGAATCAGAATAGAGCTGGAAGGGACCTTGGAGGTCTTCTAGTCTGCCCCCCTGCTGAAACAGGAGATCCTATACCATTTCAGACAAATGACTGTCCAGTCTCTTCTTAAAAACCTCCAGGGATGAAGTACCCACAACACCTGAAGGCAAACTGTTCTACTGGTTAATTATCCTCACTATTAGGAAGTTTCTTCTCAATTCCAGGTTACTTTTCTCCTTGATTAGCTTCCATCCATTGTTACTTAGCTTCTGGAGCTTTGGAAAATAAATTGACCCCCTCCTCTTTGGCATCTTTAGCCTAATGAAAAGAAAGTCAAAGGGAGACATCATGGTAGTAGACTTCCATTATAGGAAGTGGTATCACAGGGAAGTGGGTGTGGATTTATTCTACAGAGACTGGAGTAAGTAAGGAAAGAACCAACAGGTGGAAATTTAACAGAGAAAGGTCCAAAATTGAAATAAAGAAACATTTCTTCCTTGAATGAATGATGAGCTATTAAGCATTTGAACAGCTTGCCTCCTGGATGTAGGATTGCTCTACCACTTGAAGAATAGAGTGGACAATTTTTGTCTGGAATGGGATGAAGATTCCCATCCTTCCATGCAACTCAGGACCTGGAACTTAAATGTTGTAGATTAGCCACATCTTATTATTGTCAGATATTATCCAATGTTAAAAGGATTGCTCACATGACTTTCACTCAGTTGCTGTACATTAAAGTTGCATGTATTCTATTTCACTATATTACCAATGTTAGGAATCTTAGCAAATCCAGAATTATGGGTTTTTGGGGCATGGCTAAAATCATCATCATGCAGCATAGTAAGGAAAAAATAGCTTGCCTATTATTTGCAGCAGTGATTTGTTAGCATGCACTGACAATCAACTTCTGAATTAGAGTAATTTGGCTGGCCACAATATAGGCAGAGATTTTTCTCATTCTGTGAAGTGGCCTCAATTTCTGACCAGCTGCATGAGTTTCTCTGCACTAGCCACCAGGAGGGAGGGACTGCCATTGATTGGCAGAAGCAAGGTTTCTGTCCAATCATTTCAGACTTTAGAGGACAGTGCTCATCTTTGTTTCCTAGCCAAGGGACCCAGTGTGGTCTGAAGACACTTCCATGGTTATGCAGCCTACATGACTATATGCTGGAACAGTTAGCTTCCCACGAAAGTGGTACCTATTTACCTACTCACATTTGCATGCTTTTGAATTGCAATGTTGGCAGGAGCTGGAGCAATAACCTCCCATCACATACTATTTGGGTCTCGAACTGCCAGCCTTTCAGTCAACAAGCCATATATAAGCAAGTTGGAAAACTTCTTATGCAGTCTGTCTGTCTGTCTGTCTGTCTGTCTGTCTGTCTGTCTGTCTGTCTGTCTGTCTGTCTGTCTGTCTGTCTATCTATCTATCTATCTATCTATCTATCTATCTATCTATCTATCTATCTATCTTCAGACTGGAAGAACATGAAGCTGAGCAAAACTGAAATCAACAGGTTCACCCACTCTGTTTCATTGATACATTTAGCAGAGTAACACGGACATAACATAAAATAAACAAACCAGTCTGTAAGGGGAATACCTACAAGGATTTAAAGTCTGTACATCAATACTAGAGAAGACTATATTGGGAAACAATTGCAAACTATATATGCTTTGAAATTCAGTAAAGTGTCATTTCAGTTGAGGCAGAGAAAACTAAGTCAAAGAATCTTAGAAAAAGTTCAATTTGAAGAGAGATTTGAGAGAAAAGAAAGAGAAAAATTGCTAGAAGAATGTTCCAGAAAGATGTGAGCAGAAAGTTCTCAAAAGACATTCCATTTCTTTGTTTTTCTTTTATCTCCATCTAGAAAAGGAATATTAGATGGCAGAATTTCTCAACACTTTTTCAGAGAGATTTTATTTCCTCCCTGTCAAGATCCCAAATGCACAAAGTCTGAAAAACTAGAGAATGCAAATGGTAGCCAGGCTTCCAACTCATAGGCTGATGACCTCTCTTACTGTGGCAGAGCAAGAAGATAAAAAAATAAATAAAAGGAAAACAGAAAATTTGAGCTACTGGTAACTGCAAATAGTGAAACTCCTCTCTGAGAAATTATTGAAAAATTTCATCTTCTGAAAAATAAAAGTGACATGGATCTTTTCCCTCCTAAGACAAGATGGAGAGACCATAGAGCAGGGGTTTTCAAACTTGACAGCTTTAAGACTTGTGGACTTCAACTCCCAGAATTCGTCCTCTAGTCATGTTAGCTCAGGAATTCTGGGAGTTGGTCCACAAGTCTTAAACTTGCCAAGAGGGGCACTCAAGAACATCCTGTCATATTGCATTACTTGAGCAGGGTCCACAGGATTATCCGGGACACTACACATCCTCTTCACAATCTGTTTTTCTTGCTACCTTCTGGGAGGAAGGGTGGATTTGTTGGAGCCCTGACACCAAGATGGACAGTGTCCCAAAAGTACTTTTTTTTTCAAGAGGCAACTGGTCTTTGAAGACAAACCAGAAAGTCCAGTTGCCTCTTGAAAAAAAAAAGCATCTTTGGGACAACCATGACCTGGATGACTGAGAATCTTCATAGACATTTAAAGATGGACAGTGATTAATATTTATATGTTAGGATGTAGAGATGTATAGATAAACCTTCAAATGTTTTACAGATTAACAGAGTTGGAAGGGACCTTGTAGGTCATCTAATCCAACTCCCCACCCAAGAAGGAGACCCTACACTATTTTTGACAAATAGCAGTCAAACCTCTTATTGAAAGCCTCCAGTGATGAAGCTCCCACAACGTCTGAGGGCAAGCTGTTCCACTGGTTGATTGTTCTCACTGTCAGAAAGTTTCTCCTTATTTCCAGGTTGAATCTCTCCATGTTCAGTTTCCATCCATTATTCCTTGTCTGGTCTTGCAGTGCTTTGGAAAATAGCTTGACCCCTTCCACTCTGTGGCAGCCCCTCAAATATTGGAACGCTGCTATCATGTCTCCCCTGGTCCTTCTCTTCACTAGACTAGCCATATTCAGTTCCTGTAACTGTTCTTCATATATTTTAGTGTGTATGTAGCATGTGTGTTATGTGTTTTTGATTTTTGATTTGAGAGTAGGCAACATAATTTCATTTTTAACCTGTGCCAGAGTGCCCAGAGAGAAAAATGACAATAAAGGTTATCTAAAATGTGGATTTACACTAAAACTGAATTGGAGATATAGTATAAGATGTCCGACCCAGAGCTCCACCAAGTAGAATGATGCTGGAGGACACCACTGAAGATTAGAGAGAAAAATGTACTGTAGTTCCTATTGAAAGCAATCCCAAGTTCAAAACTGCCAGAAGGGTCAGGAATGAGAATAAGCAGAGGTATTTTGGGTTTTTTTAAAAAAGAGATTAGGATACTGATGTGATCTGAGTAGATTAGGAACAGCAAATAAGGCAGCAGAATTTGGACCACTTGATGCTCTTGCCTTGTGAAGGTTTCAGTTTGTGACTCACAGAAACTGAAGTCGCAAGGCAAGAAAGGACATTTAAAATACTGAGTCTCACCTTCTCCTCAGGGGACTCAAATAAACCAGGGTCCAAATAAATTGCACAGCAGAGGCAACCCAACCATTCCACTTACACGCAGAAATTCACAGTGTTGTACAGTTCTTATTTTTAAAAGTTTCTTTTAAACGTTTGACTAGAATCTGATTTTCCGTAGCTGGAGATTATTATTCTATATCCTATTTGCCGGGATAGCAGAAGTCTTGGTCTTCTATGCAACAACCATTTAGATATACAAAGAGAGCTATCATATTATCCTTGCCATCATCATTTTTCAAGACCAGATACTGTATATCCAATTCCCAATCCCAGTCCCTTGATCACCTTGGTTGCCCTTCTCAGAATTTTTCCAGTTTGTCTGCATCCTTCTTAAAATGTTTTGTCCAGAACCAATAGTATACTTAGGGTGATATCTGACCAATATAAATAGAGAACTATTACTTTCTGGAGAGTTTTTTTTTAGCATCTCTCCCTCCCTCCCTTCCTCTCTCTCCCTCTCCCCCATCGCCCCCCTCTTCTCTCTCTTCTCTCTTCTTTCTCTCTCTTTCTCTCTTTCACATATTTATTTGGCTGCACATCTTATAAATCATTCTACTACATTTTAGCCAATATCATTATTCATCATGGTTCAAAAAGACAAGGTGAAAGCATGTAAAACAATCTTGGGGATATACCTGATCCCAGACAGATCATTATAATAATGGAGAAATAATTGTACAAAGCTGAGATAATGTCAGAGAAAAGGAGAAACTATTGTCAAGGTTAGAGTCAATATGAAGAAGTTCAAAACATGCATACTAATGCCATTAAATGAGGTGGGAATAAGGCTATTAAAATATAGCCCACAGCTAGTTCCAGTGTTCTATTTGTAGTGAGCAATAGTTCACCAATAACAAATGTTCAAGACTGAAGATTTTAGCAGATTTTACCATGTCCTTTTATAACACACACTCACACAAAATGAACATTACTTTAAAATATCAGGTTCTGCAAAAAAAAAAAGTGTTACTTGTTTCCTTGTCACTATTATGGATGGTATGTTTTATCCATGTGCCAACCATTTTTAATTGGATTTTACTGTCATAGGATGAATTGGGTCTTCTCTGTTCTAAATATTTTTAACCATTTTGAACAGTTGAGCATATTTTGGCTATGAATGATAGAAACTGAAGCCTAATATATCCAGGTAGTGCTGGTTGGAGGAGGCTGTTCTCACCAATTAAAGATTGGATTGTGTTCATTTCACCACTAAGTGCGTTCCCTTAAAATATGTACAAAACGCAACCTGTTTTCATAAAGACACATTTTAATAAAAAGGAAAATAGCATTTGTTCAATTCAGGATCATTGCAGAAATCAATCGTCAGAAAGTTAAAGTTACTAAATAGGTTGCCAGAACTTCAAATATCTGGGACCTAAGTTGTTCACTCAAGCATCTGGAATGGATAAATTTAAAGAATGTGGACATCTATTGATCATATCCTTGGGGAAGCAAGGAAGAATGAAACTGTAACTTTTGCTTTACAAATAAATGAGATAAAAACACACTTTTTAGCCGCTTCAGGAAAGCTCCTGCATTTTTGTTCCCCACCTGCCTTTTAATCTGATTCTGTAGTTAACCTATTTCCAAATTCTTTAATAGGTTTTCTTTGAGTACAAGTCAAAGTATGATACTGATGACAAAATAATAGAATAACAGAGTTGGAAGGGACCTTGGAGGTCTTCTATCCAACCCCAGCTTAAGCAGGAAACCCTACAGAATTTCAGACAAATGGTTGTCCAAACTCTTCTTAAAAACCTCCAGTGTTGAAGCACCCATATATATATATATATATATATATTGTAGATTTTCACGGGTACGGGTATGCAGGTCTTGGCATGTTCAGGTCTTTTCCCTTGTAAGATTGAGGGTATCTTGGCAACGTTTTGACGAGGTCTCACTCGCCATCTTCAGGCTGGTGCTTTCGGTTTCGTGCTTGTGCAAGCAAAGCATGAAAAGTGCACCAAGACCTGCATATATATATTGCTTTGCAAGCAAAGCGTGATCGGAGCTGCCGTCTCTCTATAAATACTAGTGGGGAGGTTGGCTGTGTTGTCATTTCTTGATTGGTTGATGGAGTTGATGTTTGCAGATTGGCTGGCTTTTTCATAAGAACATGTGTGGCTGAGGTATTGGCTGTGTTTCTATCATCCTCCTGTGTTGTAACAACCTGGGTAATGGGCTGTGTGATGACCTTCTGAGTTCTATTGTTTTGATATCCTGGGTCTTGTGCTGTAATCTCTTTCCAGATGTCTGGTAGGCGGGAGGTATCATCCTGTTTATTCATGTTATGGGGTGTTTCTCTATTTCGATGGCTTCCCTGATTATTTAGAGAAACAGCCCCATAACATGAATAAATGGGATGATACCTCCCGCCTACCAGACATCTGGAAACTAGCCTTTATCAACAATTGAGTCCCAGCCACAAAAACCAACACCGGACCCAAAACAACACATGACGCCACCACCAATCTCCCTCACCAGACTCAAACCCAAACCCACCCCATAGATGAAAGGCAAGAACCATCCAGAAACCAGACCATGACTGCATCGCCAGCTGCCACACACCCTGACCCCCAAACCAAGCAAACTGACACATGCCATGAACACATAGCCAGACCTCAAACTCGGAGTCAAACCAAACCCGGAACGTCACATCACATCCACCCGTTCAGGATATTACATCACGGAACTCAGGAGGTTACACCACAAAACCTCAGGATGTTACAACACAGCCAATGACCCAGGAGATTATAGCACAAGACCCAGGATGTCACAACAATAGAAGGCAGAAGATCATCATGCAACCCATTAGCCAGGTCATTACAACCCAAGATTACAGCACAAGACCCAGGATGTCAAAACAATAAAACTCAGAAGGTCATCACATAGCCCATTACCCAGGTTGTTACAACACAGGAGGCTGATAGACACACAGCCAATACTTCAGCAACACATGTTCTTATGAAAAAATCAGCCAATCTGCAAACATCAACTCCATTAACCAATCAAGAAATGACAACACAGCCAACTTCCCCACCAGTATTTATAGAAAGACGGCAGCGCCAATCATGCTTTGCTCTCACAAGCATGAAGCTGAAAGCACCAGCCTGAAGATGGCGAGTGGGACCTTGTCAAAATGTCGCCAAGATACTCTCAATCTTACACGGGAAAAGACTCGAACACGCCAAGACCTGCACACACACACACACACACACACACACACACACACACAAATACTGTAGATTTAGCAAAAATGTAATGTTAACGTGTTCTTGTCAGCTTTGGAGAGCTAAGTTATTACTACACTTGAACAACAACATTTTCAGTATGTAAAGCTACAGCTACTGCTCATATATATTCATTCTTTTTTTTTTTTTGGAACCATATTTGTAAATGGTAACACCTTACTTCATAATATTTTTTGAAAAGAAGGATGTAATCATACATGTCATGGCGTTTTCAATATGGCAGCCGGACATGCTTACGATGAGCTCCGCTCCATCGGCTGGGCTCAGGAGTGAGTCCCCTTACCCCCTGAGTCTCCCCACTGGTAGCAGAGGTGGGGGGAAGACCAGGGGGGGGTGGCAGATCCTTGGCGAGGCCGCGGGAGGTGATTTCGGAGCCCTTAGATCGGCTGGAATTATCGAAACTGCTGAGATGTTTCTCGATCAGCAGAGGCCCTGCCGCGGCCGTTTCAGGTGGCGGCAGCAACATGAAGCTGCTGACGGACCTTCGCTTCCCCTTGGGTCCCCCCGCTGGTGGCAGAGCTGGGGGGAAGACCAGGGGGGGTGGCAGATCCTTGGCGAAGCTGCGGGGGGCGATTTCAGAGCCCCTAGATCGGCTGGAATTGCCGAAACCACTGAGGCATTTCTCGATCGGCAGAGGCCCTGCCGCGGCCGTTTCAGGTGGCAGCAGCAACATGAAGCTGCTGATGGACCTTCACTTTCCCTTGGGTGCCCCCGCCGGTGGCAGAGCTGGGAGGAAGACCGAAGGGGTTGGCAGGCCCCTGGTGAAGCCGCGGGGGATAATGTTAGAGCTGCAGGGATTGCCAGAACAGCTCAGAAGATCTTTGATGGAGCCGCGGATAGACCTTTCTTCCCCCCGGGTTCCCACCAGTGGTAGATGTGGTGCAAATACCGAGGGGGGGTTGGCGACCCCAAAGAAGCGGCGAGGCCTCAGAGCCAACATGGTTGATGCTAGGCGGCGATTCCGGGGAGATGATGGAGCCATGGATGGAGTCCCTTTCCTCCCCAGGCCCCCACTGGTGGCAGAGGTGGATAAAGGTCCTGGGGAGGATTGGTGACCTTGGACAATCAGCGGAGAGACTTTGGAGCCCTTGGAGAGTTTAGAGCCGCCGGGGTGTTCCCCGGACGATGATGGCTCCGACGGATACAGTCTCCTGGGTTGATGGCGGTGGTGGAGATCTCGTTGACCCCGGCGGCGGTGGGTGTGGTGGAGAATGGGCAGACACGGAGATATCAGCGCCGGCGACAACGGCGCCGGACCTTGATGTCATTGCCTGGTTTGGTGGGGATGCCGGCTTCGGCGGTGTCGATCCCGGTGTTGGAGGTGTCGGCGGTGCCTAGCACGCAGCCATCTTGGCATCGCCGGTGGAGACGAGGACAGCCGGTTGGGACATGGACGTGGGCCGGGAGTTCCTGGGCACGGCCCCGATCTCGACCGCTGAAGTCCTTACGTCATCGGGCGGTGGGGGTGCATCCCTTGAAGCCATTGCGATATTCTGCTGAAGATCTTTATGCCCTGTGGAATGTCCCCCTTTCTCGGAAATGGCCCTCTAGACTCTCCAGGACTTTCCTCAATGACGGGTCCTGGAACCCTGAGAGATGGTACGACTGCAGAAAACACTTGGGGGAGGGTCCCCGTTTGTTAATTTTTTTATCAAAATTTTTATTGGGTTTGGGTATAGAATCCAAACCGGGCTTGGGGGACAGCCCAGGGGGGTTTGGAATCGGCCAGGCTGGTACACACATCTGGGAGGGCCCAGAGGGTCGGGGGTTGGGGGTTGGGGAGGGGGCCGGAGAGTGGGCAGCCAGAAGTGAGGTCTATTGACACTGTATGTGGGAGAGGCAGTTATGGCGGGGGTAGAGGGCCATATCAGAATAAGGGACCGCACGCCCGATGTCTCCGATCGGTAGCACGTTCTGACCCTCTTGACCCATCTTGCAGGCCTGATTGTGTAGAGTCTCAGTCCCTGGTTACCCGGCTGGTGTTGTGCAATGCCAGGTCTGCCATTAACAAGGCTCCCCTGATTTACGATCTTATTCAGGAGGAGGGTGCGGACCTGGCAGGTATTACTGAAACCTGGTTGGGCCCAGAAGGTGGTGTTCCTTTGGGTCAGATGCGCCCACCAGGTTTCCTTGCTTTCCATCGGCCAAGGTCCCATGGCAGGGGGGGGGGGGCGGCCATTATTAAAGAAGTTCTTTGTCCTAGGGAGGCCACTGTTCCTCAGATGGCTGGTTGTGAGTCCCTCAACATGGGGTCAGGGGGTTCAGATGGGCCTTTTGATAACGTACCTGGCTCCCTGCCACATATCATTAGCCCTGCCCAGGCTCCTTGAGGTGATAGCCGGGCTGGCGGTTGAGACCCCTAGGCTTTTAGTCATGGGGGATTTCAACCTGCCTTCACTCGGTGAATCCTCGGGGGTGGCTCGGGAGTTCATGGCTTCCATGGCAGCCATGGACCTGACCCAACTAGTTTCTGGCCCCACTCACATCGGGGGACACACGCTGGACCTGGTTTTTGTCTCTGCTCAGTGGTTGAATGATTGTAGCTTTGGGGTATAGTTATAAAACCCTTGTCATGGTCCAATCATTCTCTTCTTAGGCTTGACTTCTATGCTGCCACCCCTCACCACAGGGAGGCGGAACCAAGAAGATGGTTCCGCCCCAGGCGCCTGATGGATCCTGAATGGTTCCAGACGGAGCTTGGGCCATTTCCTAAGACTCTGGCTCGCAGCTCAGCTGAAGACTTAGTGGCCATCTGGGATAGATTGGCCACTGAGGCTCTCGACAGAGTTGTGCCTTTGCGACCTCTGACTCGGCACAGATCCCATCCAGCTCCATGGTTTACAGAGGAGCTGAGGGAGATGAAGTGCCAGAAAAGACATCTGGAAGGCGTCTGGAGGGCCAGTTGCACCGAATCTGACCGGACACAGGTGAGGTCCTATATTAGGTCCTACCTAGTGGCAATGGAGGCGGCGAAGCGTTCGCACTTCTCCATCCTTATTGCATCAGCAGAAAATCGGCCTGCCACCCTGTTTAGAGTGACCCGCTCCCTGCTTGAGCCGAGAGCGCAGGAAGTCCTCTTGCAGGGCAGGGCAGAGGAGTTTTCCCGATTTCTGCATGATAAAATCACTCAGATTCGGGGTGAGCTGGACTCCAGTTGGGTGGTCCTGGGGGAGGTGGCCAGGGCAAGTCTTGAGATGGTTATCTGGGAGGAGTTTGATCCTGTAACCGCCAAGGCCGTGGACAGGTTTCTGGGGCGGCTGAACACCACCACATGTTTGTTGGACCTGTGTCCCTCCTGGTTGGTTTCTACCTCCAGTGAGGTGACATGAGGCTGGCTCCAGGGGACTGTCAACGCTTCGTTGAGAGAGGGGTCGCTCCCTACTGCCCTGAAAACAGCAGTGGTGCGGCCTCTCCTCAAGAAGCCTGCCCTGGACCCAGTGCTTTGAATAACTATCATCCAGTCTCCAACCTCCCCTTTGTGGTGAAAGTTGTGGAGAGTGTGGTGGTGTTTCAGCTCCCTCAGTACCTGGAGGAAACGACGTATTTAGATCCCTTCCAATCGGGCTTCAGGCCCGGGCACAGTACTGAAACAGCATTGGTCGCGTTGGTTGATGATCTCTGGAGGGCCTGTGACAGAGGTTATTCCTCTGTCCTGGTCCTATTAGATCTCTCGGCGGCTTTTGATACTATCGACCATAGTATCTTATTGCAGTGGCTGGAGAGGTTGGGAATTGGAGGTACCGTCTTGCGGTAGTTCTCCTCCTTCCTCTCTGACCACTTGCAATTTGTGTTGACAGGGGGGAGAGGTCCACCCCTAGGCCCCTCATTTGTGGGGTGCCTCAGGGGTCGGCCCTTTCCCCTCTCTTGTTCAACATTTATGTGAAGCTGTTGGGGGAGATCATCCATGGTTTTGGAGTAAAGTGTCATCTTTATGCGGATGACACTCGGCTTTACATCTCTAGCACAAACCACCCCAACAATGCTGTGGAGGTTATGTCCCGGTGCCTGGAGGCCGTGCGGAACTGGATGGGTGAGAACAGGCTTCGACTCAACCCTTCCAAGACTGAATGGCTGTGGTTTCCAGCGTCCTGATATAGTCAGCTGACTCCATCGCTGGCTATTGGGGGTGAGATTTTAGCCCCCACAGAGAGGGCTCGCAATCTAGGTGTCCTCCTGGATGTATGGCTGTCATTAGAAGATCATATTACAGCCGTCTCCAGGGGGGCTTTTCATCAGGTTCGCCTGATGCGCCAGTTGCGGCCCTTTTTTGATCGGGACGCCTTACGCACGGTCACTCATGCCCTGATCACCTCCCGCCTGGATTACTGTAACGCCCTCTACATGGGGCTCCCCCAGGGGAGCACCCGGAGGTTGTAACTGGTACAAAATGCGGCTGCGCGGGTAGTTATGGGGGCGTCTAAAAGCTGTCATGTGACGCGTCTCCTGCGTGAGCTGCTTTGGTTGCCGGTGGCCTTCCGGGTGCACTTTAAGGTTCTGGTTTTGACCTTTAAAGCGCTCCATGGCATCGGACCAGGCTATCTGCAAAACTGCATTCTGCCTGTAGTTTCCCACCAACCTGTGCGCTCCCACAGGGAGGGCCTCCTTCGGGTCCCAATGGCCTCTATGTGCCTCCTGGTGACCCCGAGGAACAGGGCCTTCTCTGTGGGGGCACGCACTCTCTGGAATGGGCTCCCCCCTGAGTTGAGAATGACCACCGACCTGAGGGTGTTCAGGCGTGATTTGAAGACCTGGTTCTTTGAGCAGGCCGACCTGGGCTGATCTTAAATTAATTTTAATGGGGTTAAGTAATGAATTTTAAGGTTGGGATTTTAGATTCGGTAGCAGCCCTTATTTAATTCTATTTTAACTTTTGTATATGTGTTGTTTTAGTAGGCTGTGCACCGCCCTGAGTCCTTCGGGAGAAGGGCGGTATATAAATTGAATTAAATAAATAAATAAATAAATAAATAAATAAATAAATAAATAAATAAATAAATAAATAAATAAATAAATTTGTAATGCTGTTCTCCAATGAATATCTTAATACACACAGACCACACATATACATATACAATATTTAAGGGTCTCCTGGTATTAATTACACACTTGTTCCCTTTGATATATTAGTAATTTGAAAGAGCTGACCAGCAAAGCAGAGTTCAAATAATTGACATTCCACATTTTAATTCTAATACTACAGAAATACATCATTTTCTTTGTTTTGGTTGTTGCTTAAAATGTAAGCAGTACTTGATTTCATGTTTCTATTAAGTAATGTTTTGCAGATGCTAAATTACAGCAGTAAGCCAAGGATACACACGTGATATCCTCATAAATGTCAAATGAATTCTTTATGATTGGTGCTATTATAGCGAATACCAAACAATTTCATTATAATTAGTGCTATTACAATGAATACCAGAGGAATTCATGATAATTAGTAGTACTACACAGAATAACAAATGAGCTTCAAGCAGAAAACTCAGTTAGTTATTCCAAGGAAAAACCAAGTCAGAACCTTTTCAGGATTTAGTGCATTTCAGGTGGACTTAGTGGAATTGTGTGGGTGAGACATGATAAATTTGGGTTATTTTCTCTGATCATATATAATTCACTTTCTTATTGGAAAAATCTTCTGAACAGAGAAAAATTCTGAGCCCACAGTTTTTTCCTATCTGGATGAAACCCTACAGAAAAAAACTGTCCTTTATCACCTACTCATGATGACTCATTGTATGTTAATAGTTTTATTCTATATAAACATATAATAAATACAGGGGTCAACTCTACAAGAAGCATTATTCAATGAGAACTGCCTTTAGTAGAAATTTGTGGAAAGGGTGAAACAGTTATGACCTTAAAAATGTAAGAAATTGGTTCCACAGCATTCATTTGTCTAGTTCAATACTGTTGTCTTGGTGCTTGAAGAGATTGAAAACTCAGCCTCCCTCATTTCCATACTCACTTTAATTTTAAGATACTTCTGTTATATTTAGCTACACATAATTTATAAAGCATAGACTGAGTCACAGAATAGCAAGTACTCTCTGAGATGTTTAGTAGGATTCTGAAAATCTTTATCTACAGAAACTAGATTTTGGTAGTGATAATCCCTGTACTCTATATAAGCAGGGGGAGAAGGAGGAGGAGGAGGAGGAGGAGGAGGAGAAGGAGGAGGAGGAGAAGGAGGAGAGGAAGAGGAAGAGAAAGAAGAAGAAGAAGAAGAAGAAGAAGAAGAAGAAGAAGAAGAAGAAGAAGAAGAAGAAGAAGAAGAAGAAGAAGAAGAAGAAGAAGAAGAAGAAGAAGAAGAAGAAGAAGAAGAAAGGAAAATTTACATTTTTCAATCTTGTTAAATTGATTGAGGTTTATAAAATCTAGTTATGAAGGGTTTCCTACAGTATAAAAAATTAACGGATTGCCTCAGCCTCTTAAGCTAAAATGTCAGAGGAAATGGAAACTTTGTAGAATATTTGGTCTATAAATTATTGACTTTCTTGAAACCTTCCGATTAGAAGCCACTCTCCCTCATGAGGGGAATAAATAAACGGGAGAGATCTGCTGATTAACTGGGGCCTGTCAAATATTTCAGATGAGTTTTCATGGCAGAACTGAGGTCACTGGAGAAGAATTGGATCATTAGTAGGAGCATAGTCCTTCCTCGAAGAAAAATAGGTGACTGTAAGGTGCATCAAACAAAACAAGCAGGTGGTATTAAGAAAAAAATAGTCTGGTCAAATTCTAAACAAAGTACAATCTTGTGCAGGAAAATTAGCTGGCAGGAAAGTTTGATTATGTTTTTTCTTCTTCTTCCAATTATTATTCAATTCAATGAAAGAGAATCTCTCTCACAAACCCATTTAAGGATAAAAAAAACTTCAGAAAATTCTCATGGGTAGACTTAAAACTTATTTAGCGTTAGTGAAGAATGTTCTCATTTTCAAGGTATCCGTGTTTCTCCAATGGCAAGAAGTTCTGGATGGGGTGTTTGTGGGTGGTTGTGGGTGGTTGTGATCTCATATTTGAAGCTCCATCACTTTTTTTATGTGATGCATGTTAAAAAAGGAATTTAATGGAATCACATGGTCAACCTTCCAAGTTTTCAAAGGCTATATTCACTCCCTGTGGATGACTAATGACTGAAAAGTTGCAAGGGAATCTTCAGCATGTCACTAAGGGATAGAATATAAAATCATAGAATGGTAATTCAATGGTAGATGTATGCTGTTTAAGATGCATTGTTTTAAATTCAGTCCCCAGCATCTCCAAGTAATATATATGGGCAAAACTCCCTAAAATCCAGGAAAAGTATGATCAGAGCACATATCTAATTCTATATTTGATGGATCCAATATAATGTAGCTTCCTTTGTTCTTAAGTACCAATGAACTCCTTTTCTCTTATCATACATTAAGAAAGGAGTAGGACTGACAACAAGAGGAACGTGATGGCTCAATGGCTAAGATGGAGAGCTTCTCAATCAGAAAGGTCGGCAGCTTGGCGGTTCAAATCCCTAGTACCGTGTAATGGAGTGAGCTCCCGTTACTTGTCCCAGCTTCTGCCAACCTAGCTGTTCAAAAGCATGTAAAAATGCAAGTAGAAAAATAGGGATGACTTTGATGGGAAGGTAACAGTGTTCCATGTGCCTTCTTTGACATTTAGTCATGCCAGCCACATGACCACGGAGACGTCTTTGGTAAGCGCTGGCTCTTCGGCTGTGTAATGGATATGAGCACCACCCTCTAGAGTCAGAAATGACGAGCATGCATGTGCGAGGGGAACCTTCACCTTTACCTTTAGGACTAACAACATAGAAGCAATAATATGTGTTTCATTAATTTTATTTTATTAAATTCAGGGATTATGGGGAAATACATACGCAGTACATCACTTGAAAGATACAGGAAGTCTTCGGCTCCCAAAAGGTGTCTCTCTACTTCATCTCAGCTTTGCTTTGAAGAAATGTCACGCAAGCTCCCATGTTCAGTGTTTCCTTTCTGTGAACTTCAAGAAGATCCTGTTGGTAGAAAAAAGAACCTGTTTCTCCCACTTGGGAATCACTTTGTTACAGGTTTAGGTTACTCCTATTATTTATTTATGTAGTATAGCTCAGTTTCTTCTGCAATGACCCTTTACGGAAAATGGATCAAATAAAGGAATCAATAAAAATGACTTACACGCCAGAGGCAAACATTTCCAAAGGATACATGTATTCAGCTAGGTTGGAGATGCACATGCAGTCATCTCAGGTTGGATACTTGAAGTTCTCTTCCTTCTATCCAGCAGAACACAATATATTTAATATATCACATAAGATTAAGCAAAACTCTCCTTCTAGCTGAGCTTCACTCCTGGGAACCTGGACTTATTAGTACATGGACATATTGGCAATAGCAATAGCACAAATGTGGCTTGCTATTGCTTTCTTTTTGGATATTTTTTTTTACTTTATCATGACCCTAAACAGGACAAACTGTTTGCATTTCACATATGCTAAAAAAACTTGAATGATGTTACCACGATATAAAAACCTGAATGATGTCACCATGATTTTTTAAAAGATGATGTTTAGACCCTAGAAAAAGTGCAGAGAAGAACAACAAAAAAGATGGAGGATAAAACATATGAAAGTCAGGTGCAGGAATTGGGTTTGTCTTGTGAAAAGAAAGACTAGGAGTGACATGATAGCAATGCTCCAATATTTGAGGGGCTGCCATAAAGAAGAGGGGGTCAAGCTAGAGTTTCCTGCTTGAGTAGATAGAGGTTGGACTAGAAGCAGAGGTGGTATTCAGCAGGTTCTGACCAGTTCTGGAGAACTGGTAGCGAAAATTTTGAGTAGTTCAGAGAACCGGCAAATACCACCTCTGACTGGACATTTTACAGTATCCTTCCCCTGCCATGCCTACCAAGCCACACCCACAGAACCGGTAGTAAAAAAATTTGAATACCACCACTGACTAGAAACCTTCCAAGGCCCCTTCTAACTCTGTCATTACATTTTTAAGAAACTGGATGCACCCTTTATTATTTTTCTTTTGGGATGTTATTGTGGTTATATGTTTAGCCTGATTTCCCCCTTGGGATGCTGCACTTTATTCTTTACTGTTATTGTTTACCTATGTTTGCCATCCAGAATTGCCTCTGGGTGTGATATGGGCAGCTACGTAAGTTAGCTGTTGACTCATAAAACATTTTGTATACACGTTTTATAGTTGACAACAGAAAGGAGGGGGGAGTTTCAAAGACCAGGTGGCAGTGTGGAATCGAAAGTACATTCCATTCATATTTTCTTCTAAGACTGATTAGATGACTGAAGCTTCTGCCATGAAAAAATCTAATTGGAGAGCATGATTGATGACTCTTGCCTAGGATTGTTTTTTCGTTGGATGATACACCCAGAGGGGTGGGGGGAAAAGCAGGATAAAGGGTGATAGTGAATTACGTATCTCAGAGTTGGCTACGGCCCAGATTAATGCCAGATGTAGAATGTTACCTTCAAATAAATCCTCTTTAGTTTTGGGAGTGTGGCTCAAGGCTCATGATTTAATTGGAGTAACTGTTGGAACCCTGACATTAGCATAATAAATAAATAAATACATAAACGTAGACATTTGCTTCTGACTAGGGGTTTTAGTATTCAAAGTGCATTCTAGAGTGCATTTCTTATACTAAAAAATACACCTAATATTTTGAAAAGGTAGCCAGAACATTCAGTGAAAAAAAGTATGGTCACTAAATGAACTGCTATAAGTTGAGGAATACCTGTATTGCATACTATTTCTTAGTAGTATGTATGGCCCCGTCTACATGGTTCATGCTTTTAAAAACTAAATAATAATAAAGCAATGTAGGGAAAGAGCTATATGTCATAAGGAAATACATTTTGTCATTTGCCAGCAGAGATAATATACCAATACCCAGTATAATAAGCATTTAGATTTAAATTACTGTTATTTAAATTGAAATACACCGTCACATTTGAAACAGTAGGGATTCCTAGCACCAGGTTTATGCGACGTTGTAACAGAGCATAATTTGAACTGAAATGCTGCCACTCCATAATTTTCTAAAGCAAATTTAAACATTATACATTAAGCGTTCATGTGAACTGGTATGTCAAGCTCATATTTCAAGACAGACAACACTGTTACTTTTTCTTTCCTGATACCCGTTTTAAAACTGAATGCATTTATATGAATGCTGTATATTCATATAAAAATAAAGCGAGCAAATTCTCAGTTTTCTACCCACCAGATTCTGCATACCAGGTTGCATGATGCATTTACCAGCCTCGGATGAACGGCCTCGAATAAGATAGCATTCCCTGTTATATACAGCAAACAGCACACGTGAAGATTCAACTCCAGACATCAAAGCATGAAGCCAGTGTTTAGAGGCAGGGGTGGCCTTCAAAAAGTTTTGCAACCAGTTCTCTGCCCAGTTGTTGGGTGGGCATGGCCATGGTGGACATGGCCTAGTCAGCCTCCTGCACCATGGCGGGGGGTGGGTGTTTTCACCCTCCTGGCTCTCTTGCCTTCCTGACCCTCCAGGAGGCCTGTTTTCCCCCTTTCTGAGCCTCTGTGCAGGCCCTGCACTTACCAGGGATCCGAAATGGGCTCTGTGGAGATTCCTGGGAGGGGCAGGGTGGGCGGGGGACAGCCAGTCATTGCAACTACCGGTTTGCCAAATCAGATGTAAAATTAACATTTGGTTCACCTGAACCGGTGAGAACCGGTAGCACTCCACCCCTGTTTAGAGGAATGTGTCAGAAAAGAGGAGGGTATATACTGCATTGACTTTTCTTTTATTTGTTCATTCATTTATTTAGTCAATTGGTTTGGCTGCCATATATACAACATTCATTTGCAAGTTTTCATGTACTTACACATCCAGTATAATTTATGAATTGCTTGGTTGTGAAAGCCAGCTACCACTTCTACATAAATTCTGCATAAGTATCCTGTACATTGTCATTATTGTCTGTGAATGGAATGGCCCATTTGACAGATTCCTCTTTTAAAATTAAAGCCACTTTGGTCTGATCTATATGGAACTCTAGGAGCTGCCATAAACTTTAGTTTCAACCATTTGCTGCGTTGCCAATGGAATTTTTTAGGGTTTAAAGCAATGACCGAGATATAGAACACAAAATCAGGTATTTTTCTTAAAGTAAGATAAACTGTTTTCATGATTGTTGTTGAGACAATGTATCCAAAACCACACAGAGAGCCATATTTAGTGCTAATGAAATCAGTGATGAATGGTTGCAGGAACTGGGCATGGCTAGTCTAGTGAAGACAAGGACCAGGGAAGACATGATAGCAGTCTTCCAATATTTGAGGGGCTGCAACAGAGAGGAAGGGGTCAAGCCATTTTCCAAAGCACCTGAAGGCCAGACAAGGAATAATGGATGGAAACTGAACAAGGAGAGATTCAACCTGGAGATAAGGACAAATTTTATGACAGTGAGAGCAATCAACCAATGGAACAGCTTGCCTTCAGAAGTTATAGGAGCTTTCATCACTGGAAGCTTTCAAGAAGAGACTGGACTGCCATCTGTCAGAAATGGTGTAGGGTCTCCCGCTTGGGTGGGGGGTTGGACTAGATGATCTACAAGGTCCCTTCCAACTCTGTTAATCTGTATCCATCATAAAAATTCTAGAAATACAGGAAGTCCTTGACTTACGACCACAATTGGGATCAGAATGTCTGTTGCCAAGCAAGAAGATTGTTAATGAAGTTATGCCTAATTTTACAACCTTTCTGCTGGTTGCTAAGTGAGTCTGTCAGTAAGCAAATCCGGCTTCCCCATTGACTTTGTTTGTCAAGCTATCACATTACCTCAGGATGCTGCAACTATCCTAAAAACATACTGTTTGCCAAATGGCCACATTTCGATCAGGTGACTGTGGGGATGTTGCCATGGTTGTAAGTGCGAAGACTGGTCATATGTTACTTTTTTCAGTTGTAACTTTGAACAGTCACTAAGCAAATGGTTGTACCTGTATGTTCCAAAGCTTCCTTGTAGCAAGTCAATTAAAAACAAAGTCTCTTTGAAATTATTCCTTCCTATTGAGTAGACTATAATGGCTCTTTTCACACAAATAAATTCCCCCTTGTCTTCTCACAGTCTCACAGTCCTTTCAAACTGGGATTTCAGCCCACACTCACCACTACTGACATGATATGGAACTAATCCGTTAGAAAATCCCTTAATGGTGCCATCAACAATGTTGTCTCTGGTTACAAGGAATGGAGGTTGCTATTATTTATCATATCATATCATATCATATCATATCATATCATGTTCTTTATCATAACATAATACTGATGATTAGTTATGATAAATAAAACCAACACAGTCCTGGGTTTCATTAACACAGGAATAGAATCAAGATCATGTGAAATATTAGGGCCACTTTATAATGCGTTGATAAGATCAGACATGGAATATTGCATCCAATTTTGGTCACTACAATGTAAAAAGATATTGAGACCCTAGAAAGGGTTCAGGGAAAAGTAACAAAAATGATTAGGGGACTGGAGGCTAAATCATGAAGAATAGTTGCAGGAACTGGGTATGTGTGGTCTAATGAAGAGAAAGACTAGAAATAACAAGATAGCAGTCTTCCAATATCTTAGAGCCTGCCACAAAGAAGAGGGAGTCAACCTAAGAACCCGAAGGCACGGCAAGAAGCGATGGATAGAAACTAATCAAGGACTAAAGCAGCCTAGAACTAAGGAGAAATTTCCTGACAGTGAGAACAATTAATCATTAACTTGCCTCCAGAAGTTGTGAATGCTGTAACACTGGAAGTTTTTAAGAAGAGATTGGACAACCAATCTATTTGAAATTCCTGCCTAAGCAGGGGATTAGACTAGAAAACCTCCAAGATCCCTTCCATATTCTATTCTATTCTATTCTATTCTATTCTATTCTATTCTATTCTATTCTATTCTATTCTATTCTATTCTATTCTAGTCCACTCCACTCCACTCTACAAATGAGTGAGAGAAGAAAAACAAAACAAAACTACACAGGCTACAGAGTACCTAAACCTTGAAAAAATAGGAATTTCTTTCCACCCCAGACTTTAGCCTGCTGATTTCTTCAGATCCAAGCGCTGCCACAAGAAAAGCTCAGAGGCTAGTCCAAAAGTTGGTCACCTCTTGATTTCAGACCAGAAAAGACAGATGAAGTGATCAGCCTTTGGGGCTCTGAAAATATTATAGAAGTGACAAGTTAAATACTGCAAAGATGAAGAGAAGCCCTCCCTTCTTTCTTCTGTGCATTGTGTGACACTTTGGCTCTGTGAGTAAGACAGGAAGTTTATTACTCTTTTATTCCCCAGTTTCCTGCTAGACAAATGCCTTTTGTTGTCGCAACTTTCACCTCCGCAGCTAGAGATCAAGCATGAGCAATAAGGACAGCTACAGTGCACTAGACATTCAAGAGCAGACTCTGATTTACATACAGATAGTCCCTCACTTACAACTATTTATTTGATGGCTGAAGTTACAATTGCACTGGGAAAAAAACTTACAACCGGTTCTTGTATTAAACAACAGTTACAGCATCTCCAGTCATGTGATCAAAATTCAGGTGATTGACATGTTATTTTCAATAGTTGTAGCATTCAGACTTACCATTTTCAAAAAAAAAAAAAAAAAGAGTCTGGTGGTACAGTGGTTAGAATGCAGTATCGCAGGCTAATTCTGCTGACTTCCAGCACTTTGAGTCTCACCAGCTGAAGGTTGAGTCAGCTTCCACCCTTCTGAGGTTGGTAAAATGAGGACCCAGATTGTTGGGGGCAATATGCTGGCTCTGTAAACTGCTTAGTGAGGGCCGTAGAGTACTATAAAGCGGTATATAAGTCTAAATGATATTGCCATTTGCAACCTTCCAAGCCAGCGGTCAACCTTGAAGCTAGCCTGGCTGAAGCTATCTTGGAACTTCAGTGCTGCCACACTGGACCTGAGGGAAAGGGAGGGTGGGATTACAGATAGTTGGGGTTGTGTTGTCAGCTCCAGTCACTCATGTCATCCAGTTCCCCTCTCCCACCCCAGCCAGGCCACCAGGGCACAAAGGTAGGGGACACTGTTCTAGTCCAACCCCTTGCTAGTCCAGCCTCCTGCTAGAGCAGGAGATCCTATATCATTTCAGACAAGTGGCTGTCCAGTCTCTTCTTTAAAACCTCCAGTGATGAAGTACGCACAATGTCTGAAGGCAAGCTTTCCCACTGGTTAATTGTTCTCCCTGTTAGGAAGTTTCTCCTTATTTCCAGGTTGATTCTCTCCTTGATTAGTTTTCATCCATTGTTTCTTATCCTGTCTTCTGGTAATTTGGAAAAAAATTGACCCTCTCTTCTTTGTGGCAGCCCCTCAAATACAGGAACACTGCTATCATATCACCCCAGTCCTTCTTTTCTCTAGACGGGCCATACCCAATTCATGCAACACTTCTTCATATGTTTTAGTTGCAGGCCTTTTATTATTTTAGTTGTTCTTGTCTGCACTTTTTGTAAAGCCTCAACATCTTTTTTGTAATGCGGTGATCAAAATTGGATGCAGTATTCCAGGTGTGATCTTACTAAGGACTGATGTCTTCTGATTGTCTTCATAGGTCTTTGAAATTATTTGCTATATTTTTAATAGTGATGGAGGACTCTATTCAACACCACAGACAATACTGCTACCCTTCAAAAAGACCTTGACTATGTATCAGAATGGTCAAACAAATGGCAACTTCAAGTCTCAACAAATAAATGCTCTGTCCTACATGTTGGCTCTCTCTCTCTCTCTCTCTCTCTCTCTCTCTCTCTCTCTCTCTCTCTCTCTCTCTCTCTCTATATATATATATATATATATATACTTTGTGTTACAACACCCTGTTAAGCCCCAATTAAGGGAGAAAGCATACTGCTTTCTTTTCTGTCTTTCGGCTCATCACCAGAGACCATACCAACAGAAAGCTATTTGTTTCGTTGTCTTTTCTTTACATGTGTGTAAGGTTTTTAAGCTGATAATTTTTAAATAATAAATAAGGGAGACTAGTATAGATCTATTTCGAGCTAGTTAGCTCTCTTCAGCTAGCCATATATATATACTTTGTGTCACAACACCCTGTTAAGCCCCAATTAAGGGAGAAAGCATACTGCTTTCTGTAGTGGCAATTACAACTGCCTGACATGTAATACTTCCCTGGTTCGAATCCCAGTAAGGGTATGGCTAGCTGAAGAGAGCTAACTAGCTCGAAATAGATCTATCCTAGTCTCCCTTATTTATTATTTAATTATCAGCTTAAAAACCTTACACACATGTAAAACAAAAAGACAACGAAACAAATAGCTTTCTGTCGGTATGGTCTCTGGTGATGAGCCGAAAGACAGAAAAGAAAGCAGTATGCTTTCTCCCTTAATTGGGGCTTAACAGGGTGTTGTAACACAAAGTATATACTTATTCCCCTGCCTCTGCTGATAAGGATAGAGCCAGGTGGTGTAGTGGCAATTACAACTGCCTGACATGTAATACTTCCGTGGTTCGAATCCCAGTAAGGGTATGGCTAGCTGAAGAGAGCTAACTAGCTTGAAATAGATCTATCCTAGTCTCCCTTATTTATTATTTAATTATCAGCTTAAAAACCTTACACACACACACACATATATATATATACTTTGTGTTACAACACCCTGTTAAGCCCCAATTAAGGGAGAAAGCATACTGCTTTCTTTTCTGTCTTTCGGCTCATCACCAGAGACCATACCGACAGAAAGCTATTTGTTTCGTTGTCTTTTGTTTACATGTGTGTAAGGTTTTTAAGCTGATAATTTTAAATAATAAATAAGGGAGACTAGGATAGATCTATTTCGAGCTAGTTAGCTCTCTTCAGCTAGCCATACCCTTACTCTTTCTGTCGGTATGGTCTCTGGTGATGAGCCGAAAGACAGAAAAGAAAGCAGTATGCTTTCTCCCTTAATTGGGGCTTAACAGGGTGTTGTAACACAAAGTATATACTTATTCCCCTGCCTCAGCTGATAAGGATAGAGCCAGGTGGTGTAGTGGCAATTACAACTGCCTCACATGTAATACTTCCCTGGTTCGAATCCCAGTAAGGGTATGGCTAGCCGAAGAGAGCTAACTAGCTCGAAATAGATCTATCCTAGTCTCCCTTATTTATTATTTAAAATTATCAGCTTAAAAACCTTACACACACACACACACACACACACACACACATATATATATATATATATATATATATATATATATATATATATGTGTGTGTGTGTAAGGTTTTTAAGCTGATAATTTTAAATAATAAATAAGGGAGACTAGTATAGATCTATTTCGAGCTAGTTAGCTCTCTTCAGCTAGCCATACCCTTACTGGGATTCGAACCAGGGAAGTATTACATGTGAGGCAGTTGTAATTGCCTCTACACCACTGGCTCTCTCCTTATCAGCTCAGGCAGGGGAATAAGTATATACTTTGTATTACAACACCCTGTTAAGCCCCAATTAAGGGAGAAAGCATACTGCTTTCTTTTCTGTCTTTCGGCTCATCACCAGAGACCATACTGACAGAAAGCTATTTGTTTCATTGCCTTTTGTTTACATGTGTGTAAGGTTTTTAAGCTGATAATTTTAAATAATAAATAAGGGAGACTAGTATAGATCTATTTCGAGCTAGTTAGCTCTCTTCAGCTAGCCATACCCTTACTGGGATTCGAACCAGGGAAGTATTACATGTGAGGCAGTTGTAATTGCCTCTACACCACTGGCTCTCTCCTTATCAGCTCAAAAGGCAACGAAACAAATAGCTTTCTGTCAGTATGGTCTCTGGTGATGAGCCGAAAGACAGAAAAGAAAGCAGTATGCTTTCTCCCTTAATTGGGGCTTAACAGGGTGTTGTAATACAAAGTATATACTTATTCCCCTGCCTGAGCTGATAAGGAGAGAGCCAGTGGTGTAGAGGCAATTACAACTGCCTCACATGTAATACTTCCCTGGTTCGAATCCCAGTAAGGGTATGGCTAGCTGAAGAGAGCTAACTAGCTCGAAATAGATCTATACTAGTCTCCCTTATTTATTATTTAAAATTATCAGCTTAAAAACCTTACACACATGTAAACAAAAGGCAACGAAACAAATAGCTTTCTGTCAGTATGGTCTCTGGTGATGAGCCGAAAGACAGAAAAGAAAGCAGTATGCTTTCTCCCTTAATTGGGGCTTAACAGGGTGTTGTAATACAAAGTATATATATATATATATATATATATATATAAGAAAATAAAATACAGGTTGAATAATCAAGACTTTGTTGACGATCCAAACTCTGTCAAAGATCTTGGAGTACTCATCTCAAAAGATCTATATACTAGAGCCCACTGTAACTACATAGCCAAAAAGGCATTAAGAGTTGTTAACATAATCTTACGTATAATTTTCTCTGGTAATATTACACTACTAACTAGAGCATACAAAACATTTGTTAGACTAATACTCGAATACAGCTCATCAGTCTGGAACCCACATTACGTACAGTATCTGATATTAACACAGTTGAGAAAGTCCAAAAATATTTCACAGGAAGAGTTCTCCACTCCTGTACTCGTTGAAGAATACCTTATGCCACCAGACTCGAAATTCAACACCTAGAAAACCTTGGATCCGATCTAAATATAGTATATAAAATCATACATTGCAATGTCCTACCTGTCCATGAATACTTCAGCTTCAACCATAACAACACAAGAGCAAACAATAGATACAAACTCAAGGTTAATCACATCAAACTTGATTGCAGTAAATATGACTTCAGCAACAGAGTGGTCAATGTTTGGAATACTCTACCTCACTCTGTGGTTTCTTCCCCAAACCCCAAAAACTTTAACCTTAGACTGTCTACTATTGACCTCACCCCTTTCCTAAGAGGTCTGTAGGGGGCATGCATAAGCGCACCAACGTGCCTATCGTCCCTGTCCTATTGTTTCTTTTATTTTTTATTTTTCTTATATGTATCCATGTATTCATAACTATGTTTTTACTTATACCTATTATCTTATAAGCAATTGACAAATAAATAAATAAAATAGGATACTACTGTTCTGATTATTGCATTCTGTTAAACATCTTTCCACCACACTAATGCCTATCTAGCTGGCTATAAAAAGCAACCCAATGAGAAAAGTCTTCTCATTGATGTCTTTCTATGGATAAATTATGGAAGCCAAGAAGAGATGATTTAACAGTGAAAGTCAGAAGAATCTAATATACTCCTTGGCCACCTTCAAACTAGCAAACTAAAAGAATGCTATATTTTCCCCTGGAGTATTTTCCCAAAATATTAAAAAAAACCTGCATATGAAAATGCAGAGACATTTTATTTTCAAGTAATAAAACTGAAAGAAGGTTTCTGTTGCTAAAAATAAAGTTTGGAAGACAGCTGACCTGAAAAATAGGGAGGGGAAAATGCATCTTTTGTTTCCTATCCCCATTAGTTATACTCAACATTATAGGGTTTTTAATTTTTTCAAAGAGCAAACAAAAATTGACAGTAGGGTAGCAACATGCCATTCCCATATGTTTATTTTGTTTAATTAAACGAAGGATGTTGTCAGCTTAAATAACATGAGCCTCATTAGCCTTCTGAGACTGCATTTATTGAATAAGATTATTGGGCTTAAGTGCTTCTTTATTGCTTAATGGAAAAGACGTGGGTCAGAATATTGGACAACTTTTGCTTATTATACTTCAAAAATTCTTTTTTTTTTTCCATTACAGTGACTTTGAAAATCAAAGGCTAGCTTATATGGAAATCTTATTATACAGATCTTTCAGTCTGGTTCCTGTCTTTGGCTAATGTGAATATTAATAATAATTAGCATACTTGGAACAGAAAGCATGCGACAGTGTTTTATTCTTTGGGAAGGGAGGGAGAAAGGAAGGAAGGAAGGAAGGAAGGAAGGAAGGAAGGAAGGAAGGAAGGAAGGAAGGAAGGAAGGAAGGAAGGAAGGAAGGAAGGAAGGAAGAGGTTTTATAAAAATCCTGTGTTTTCTAGGGAAAACTCTGCCCCTTGTTCTCTGGACTAAAATATTCAGCTAGGTAGTTGGGGGTTAAAATAGGCAATATGGCAACATGGCTGCACAATCTCTTTTATACATGAGTCTTCATGCATGAGAGCCAAGACTTTGATTGAGCTTCCATATTGCCTGTTTTGAGCTTTTTCTGTAGATACCTGTAGCCTAGACTTTGACCTGTAACCTAGCCTAGACTCTATTACCTGTTTTAAGTTTCCTCTGTAGATACCTGTAGCATAGACTCATTTATCTTCTCTTGTTTGTTTCATCCAGCAAGATAAAAAAAAAAAACCAGTACCTGACAAAGGTTAAATCGAACTCTTTTGGAGTGTTCTTTCTCATTTCATCTGTGCATTAAAGTAACTAATCTTTTCTTTTCCTCATTAATCCAATTATTTTGGGTGGGTGAAAAGAACATTAGGGCTATACACAGAAATGTTCTCTCCTGTATTTTTCTGATCAGTTCTCCTTTGGTATGATGAATGAAGTCTGAGTGGTGCAGAGCTCTGTTTTACCCATCTGATGATAAGGTTACAAGAAAAGTGTGTCATTCAGCGGAACTCTTGCTAATAAACTCTGTGAAGGACAATACATTCTCACTAATAAAGAAATGTCAGATTGATCTAGTGGTTAAGCACCAGGCCAGAAGTCAAAAGACTGTGAATTCTAGTCCTGCCTTAGGCATGAAAGCTAACTGGGTGATTTTGGGCCAGTCACTGTCCCTCAGACAAACTCACCTGAAGGGTTGTTTGATGTGGGGAAAATAGGAGGAGGAAGGAGTATGTTTCTCATCTTGAGTTATTTATAAAGTAAGTGTCATGTCCCTGGTGGAGACTGACTCTGAAAGAGAGGAGGAACAGTCAACAGGGACTGGAAATGTGGCTCCAGAGGTTGTGGAGGAGGCTGGGGAAGGGCAGAGGCCAGCTGAGCAGTCAGAAGAGGACCCAGGCCCATCTCCTATCCATCCTAGGGCAAGCAGGGAGGAGAGGATAAGGGAGAGACGTGGTCTCCTCAGGAGGAGAGGGCCTTGATCCCCTTCATGGGATGCAGGTGTGACAACCGAATAAGAGTTTGGACCTCCATACTGGCAAATGCTGGAAACACAGCGTGTTTTATTTTGGTCTGAAGTTATCTTGGTTGGTGTCCTTCCAATAGACTGTGCCTTGTTATCTCCTTGAATTTGATAAATACTTCTCCTGTTCCATTGTGGAAATTTCATCATTGTAGTTTGTTTGGTTTTTTATTTCACCTCTATCTGCTCATTAAGTTCAGACTGTATTGCTTTTCTTTTGAAGACTATTTTTGAGTACATTTTATCTCCAACTGAGTATTATTGAACTGTGGGGCCAAGTTGGAGGCATTAAAGGACATTTATTTACATTTTGGATTTTGTTACATTTGTATCCCACCCTGGGTCATGACAGTAATAAAGGTGTGATATAAAAAAATAAAATCATCGTCTTCTTCTTTTAATTACTCCATAATCCCTTGCGGGGCAAAGTCTGAACAACTGAATGTAGCTGAGTGTTTATTGGCCGGATGCCCTTCCTGTTGCCAATGTGGAATTTTATTTAGCAGATATGTTCTCATTGTGCCTAGAGAGAGAAATATCTACCTTTATCAAGGTAGACCAAATTCACAGCCTCCTGATTGTGAATGGAGAGCTCCACCTCTAAGCCACCTCACCATCCGTATAAAATAATAATAATAAAATAATAAAATAAAATAAATAATAAATAAAACAAAACAAATTATAGTCTTGCTCTTGAGATTTGGGATATGGGAGACTTTCTACTTCTGCAGAAATTGTGCATGTAATTTATCTACATATTTAGGTAAAATAGATAAATAAAACACAAATTGATGATGAAAAAATAAGAGAAGGATAGTATACCTGAAATCCTACCATACGAGAATACCAAATTTTAGATATTAAGATAAAGAGTGTAAATGTAGCGTAATGGCTAAAATGTTGGACAAAGACCAAGATGCAGAACCATCCTTAATCATGTATGACCGGATAACCTTGAGTCACTCACCATCTCTCAGTGCAATTAAATGCTCTGGGGAGAAGAGGATAATTATAAATTTTTATTCATTAACTTTATTTATATCCTAACTTTATTTTTTTTTATAAATAACTCAAGGTGGAAAACATACCTAATAGCTCTTCCTATTTTTCTCCATAACAGCAACCTTGTATGAGGTGAGTTGGGTTACAACAGTGACTGGTTTAAACTCACCCAGATGGTTTTCCATGTTTAAAGTGGATCTAGAACTCACAGTTTCCTGGTTTCCAGCCTGATGCCTTAACCACTAGACCAAACTGGAGGAAGAAAGAAATAGCTAAAGAAAGGTAGAAGAAAGGGAGGGAGGTATATCTAAAATTTACAACATTAAACAAACATCACTGAACTCTCAGGAAAACATTGGATAAAAATTCATGTCATTACTAGAATGGTCTTACAATCAAAACAATGCCCTTAAAATAAACAAATATTCTACATTATCATCGTATTTTTTTTTTAAAAAAAAAATTTCTCTGTTACGGTGCTACAGCTTAATTGAAAATCTCACTAATGACAGATAACAATGTAAAATTAGAACATGCAATATTTGTTTTTCACAGATGGATGGGCAAGCAAAGCAAAATAGTTCTGCATTCTCCTTGGTAATAAATCAATTTCCCATGAATATACAAATTCACAAACAATTTTATTTATTATGTTTCTTTAATCTTGAGATCAGGTCCTTGTGATGTGATTAATGGCAGATGTTCCACACATGTAAATAAAAAAGGAAGCTATTCAGCTGATTACACACTGCAGAACTTGGCTTGCACAGAAGTTGGGAGAAAGTTGAGCTATAGGAGGGACCTCTGGCATCTATTCACCTAGCTTTTACGAAGTATTGAGAAACAAAAATATTTATTTATTTATTTATTTATTCAATTTATATACCGCCCTTCTCCCGAAGGACTCAGGGCGATGCACAGCCTACTAAAACCACATATATATAAAAGTTAAAATAGAATTAAATAAGGGCTGCTACCGAATCTAAAATCCCAACCTTAAAATTCATTACTTAAACCCCATTAAAATCAATTTAGGATCAGCCCAGGCTGGCCTGCTCAAAGAGCCAGGTTTTCAAATCATGCCTGAACACCCTCAGGTCGGTGGTCATTCTCAAATCAGGGGGGAGCCCATTCCAGAGAGCGGGTGCCCCCACAGAGAAGGCCCTGTTCCTTGGGATCGCCAGGCGGCACATAGAGGCCGTCGGGACCCAAAGGAGGCTCTCCCTGTGGGAGTGCACAGGTTGGTGGGAGACTACCAGCAGAATGCAGTCTTGTATATAGCTTGGTCCGATGCCATGGAGCGCTTTAAAGGTCAAAACCAGAACCTTAAAGCGCACCCGGAAGGCCACCAGCAACCAATGCAGCTCGCGCAGGAGAGGCATCACATGAGAGCTTTTAGACGCCCCCATAACCACCTGTGCGGCCGCATTTTGTATCAGTTGCAACCTCTGGGTGCTCCCCAAGGAGAGCCCCATGTAGAGGGCATTACAGTAATCCAGGCGGGAGATGACCAGGGCATGAGTGACCATGCGTAAGGTGTCCCGATCAAGAAAGAGCATAGATGCAGTATTGAACACTGCAAACCATTCACCAGGCTATCAGAATAATCAAAGCTCAACCAGCTCAGTCTAGCTACATGGTAGTGAAAGCCAAATATGGCTCTAGTTTCTGCCTCAGTTTACCTTCCCAATAAGCAACTGAGTCAGAAGATCATTTAGAGTAGAACAGAACAGAACAGAATAGAATAGAATAGAATAGAATAGAATAGAATAGAATAGAATAGAATAGAATAGAATAGAATAGAATAGAATTTTTTATTGGCCCATTGTGATTGGACACACAAGGAATTTGTCTTGGTGCAAATGCTCTCAGTATACATAAAAGAAAAGATACATTCGTTGAGAGTCAAAAATCATAAGGTACAATACCTAATGATAGTCATAGTCAGGGGTGGGTTTCTACCAGTTCTTTCCACCTCTGTAGAACCAGTAGCTCTGAAGAGCAGCAGAGATAGAACCGATTCGATGTCTGCTACTCTTTTGGTCCACCCGCCCGCCTGGGCTCTTACTTGACCTTTATTTCCTGCTTTTTCAACTTCAGCTGCCATGTGAGGCACAGCTACAGTTAAAAAAGCAGGAAAAAAGTACTTTTTCAAAGGCTGCTTCTCGGCACGTAGCGTTGCTCAGCTATCCAGGCACCAGGCTGATGACGATTTACAGGCGCACATGCAGCGTGCAGGGAAGCACATCGTAAATCACCGAACCTTGTAAATCACCAAACTGGTAGTTAACCCTGTCGGATTCCACCCCTGGTCATAGTGTACAATAAGCAATTGAATCATACTAGGAAACAGTCAATATAAAACGTAAGGATACAAGCAACAAAGTTACAATTATACAGTCACAAGTGGGAGGAGATGGGTGATAAGTAAACTACTTTAAAAGTAGTTTATCAGGGTACCCTGATAAAGTAGGGTCTCTCTATGTAAGAGAAAGAGAGAACCTCAAATCCCATGTTTCCCTTCTTTTTATAGTTAACACAACAAAGAAAATGCAAGAGAAAGTTGATTGGACAGAATAAAAGTAACCTCCCCTTTGCATAGGAAATCAGTTGCATGTAATCAAACATGTTACATATTTGCATCCCATAATATCACACATGTTCATTAAAATGAGTTCTGATGTCAGAAGGGGTGTAATTGTAAGGCAAAAAGATGTTTAAAATTCACAAAAGAGATAAGCCAGACTCCAGGTTGTACTACTATCAAACTTTTCTTATCTGGAGCTAGTCTCCAGCTTGTTTATCAGTTTAGGAATGTTAACAGTGAATAAATCTGAACATCATTTTAAAAGAGAGAAAATAAATCAAATTAAAATACAAGGTAACTATGTTAGTTAACCAATCACAAAACCCATGTTATTTGCCCCTCAGTACTCATTGATGTGATGATTTTCATTCCCACCTCTGGTCTTCATCAATTGCTTAGAACATACTGCATTTATATCCAATAACCCCTCTGAAAGCTTAAAACAGTGATGGTTGTAGGGAGCTTGGGACTGTTAAAGACTGTAGGCCATCAGTGTCAAACTCGTGGCATCACATTGACGTCATGTGATGTTTCATGATGTGTTTCCCCTTCGTGGAGCTGGGGTGGGTGGAGCCTGCACGTGACACATCCAGTTTGACACCCCTGCTGCAGGATGATTGCCAAAGGAATCAAAGGTAAGGTAAGCAACCAAAAGTAATAAATTGAGTCCAATGGCAACTTATACCATAAACAGCAACTTGGTCAAGGGACAAGAACCTTGAGTGGAAGTGTTTCAGAACATTTGCAATATCAGAACTCTCCTTCTGCTTTTCTCCCCATAAGATTCATTAGATTCAGTGGTGGTATTCTACCAGTTCAGGCGAATCAGTAGTAAAAAAATGCTACTGGTTCAGTCGAACCGGTACTAAAAAAAAATGCTACCAATTCGGCTGAACCGATATTTCCGACTATCAGCTGTGCATCGATCAACTGTGCTGTGCGATTTAGATTATCTAGAAAGCAGGAAATCACCAGATTTCTTGCTTTCTAGCTAATCTAAATTGTGCTGCACAGCTGATCCCCCTCTTGCTGTTGTACTTATCTCGGAAGGCTTAAAAATGCTTCTTTTTTTCAGTGCCTGGGTCTCTTTTTTTGAGACTCAGTAGGCAAAAAACAGGGTATGGTTGAGGTCCTGCGAAAGGAAAAAAACACTACATAGCCACGCCCACCTAGTCACATGACCACCTGGCCATGCAAAACATAGTCACTGAACCGGTAGTAACACCGGTTGAATCCCACCCCTGCAGTGAACATAGTCATATGTGCAACCAATGTGTAATAAACAGGGTGCACCCTCACTATAAAATGTCTTTTTAAAAAAATTAATTCAGGGAATGGATGGTGATACGTGCTGTGGAAATTTCATCATGTTTTTGCAGGATTAAGCAGAGGTGGATTAAGCAGAGGTGGATTAAGCAGAGGTGATATTCAGCAGGTTCTGACCAGTTCTGGAGAACCAGCAAATACCACCTCTGACTGGCCCTGCCCGCATTTATTCTCTGCCTCCCGAGTCCCAGCCAATCAGCTAGGTCTTCTTTGGTTGCCCTGCATAGGAGAACGGAGCTGGAAAGCAGGTTAGTGGGGTGGGGAGGGAATGAGGATTTTGCAGTAAACTTCCCCTGCCACACCCACCAAGCCATACCCATCAAGCCACACCCAGCCCACCAATCCACACCCACAGAACCGGTAGTAAATAAAACTGAATCTCACCACTGGTTTTAAGAATGGACTAGGATTAATTCACACAGCCCACATTGGCTGATTCTATCTGATCAGGAAGTGCCTTGGACTACAGCTCTAAAGTCCAGTTATTGCCTGGAATGGTGCTTCACTAAGCTATTTGGAGAAAGTCACAAGGATAGGCTCTGTGTCCCAGTTCTATGCTCATATTTGCCATTAGGATGCCAAATAGACCAGTGACAATACTTTGTCAGGGCCAGCTGAAACCCAGTGAAAGAATTTTGTTTTATATTATGCTGGATGCTGTGCCAAAAATGACACATATCCTGTGGAGAGGTCAAAAAGTACATTAGCCCAGAAAAGAATGTGTTAGTATAATTCTGAAATGCCTTTGCTTGTTAAAAGCTTCCTTGTTCCCTCAACCCATGTTAGTCTGCCTTTCTGCGCGATCACCTAAGGGAACACAGGATAAATTTGGAAAGCTAATTTACTGAATGCTTTTAGGTCATTAATTCAAGCATAATTGGGGCTTGTTACCTTTTTCCCCCAGCACCTTTTATTCAATAGTGTGATCCCGGTTTTTCTCTCAAGCTTAAATACATGCACACTGAAATTTCACACATCTCGTGTTAGATTCAGGTGTTAATACTCCTGCAAAGAAATGGATTATTTCAATGTTTAAACACGCATCATTTTGCAAGGCCGTTGCCAAAATATAAAGACATGGAAGAAGGTCACAAGGTCAAAATCTCCCTCTGCAATACTGTTGAACATCTTGCAGTATTGCTAATAAAGTTGGATTGCAATGTGTGGGGAAGAAATATTTCAGCACAGGGCAGAATATAAATTGCTCCTTCCTCCTATTGTCCACACAACAATAGCCGTGTGTGAAAGCCACCCTGCCAGCTTCCTTGTACTAAAGGATGATTCAAATTCATAGTCCCTTAGTTCCTCTTCCTGACTTGTATCCCAATCCTTACAAACTGAACGAAAGAGCAGGATAGCTACTCTTTTAAATATTCATAATCTAGGACTCCATACCTGGAAGATATAATCTCCTCTAATCACTAAGTATTAATACACAATTCTACTGTAATTCTAGAATAAAACCAAAATTATTATCTGGCTTTGTTTATTTAAGGATTTACCATATATTTTGCACTATAAGACACTCCAGACCATAAAACACATCTAGTTTTGGGAGAGGAAAACAAGAAAACAAAAAAAAAAATCTGCTTCTGAATCCCAGTCTCAGGACATGGCTCATCAGGGCTCTGCTCCATTGTGCCCACCACTGGTCAGCTGAGTGACATTTGGATCCTGTCCTCCCATAACCCCACCAATCAGCAGGCTGGCCAACCAGAAATGGTGCTATTGCTGTCTCCTCTGTGTCTGCTGCTTCCTCTGGGACACGCTGGAGCCTTCATCAGCATTCCCCAGCTATCGTTGCCACTCACTGTCACGTCACCTGTCAGTAGTTGAATCGGCCTCCCAGAACACCGCCGATCAGCTGTTCCAGGTGGTGGGAATCACTGCGCCTATCGCCGCCACCTATCACTGCTGTTCGCTGCCACTTGCCGCTGCTGGCCGCCATTGCCGCCCACCGTCGTTTGCCGCCACCACCTATCACTGCAACTCACTACCATCACCAAAAGGCAGTGGCAGCAACAGGCAGTGGTGGCAATAGTCAGCAGTGATCCCTGCTGTCTGGAACAGCTGATTGGCAGTATTCTGGGAGGCCAATCCAACTGGCAAAAGATGGCAGTGGCAAACGGTGGCAGCAGCATTGATAGGCAGTGGCGATAGGCAGCAGCAATAATTGGTGGCAGTGACAGGCAGCAGCAGCAATAAGCAATATTCACTCCATAAGACACACGGGGGAAAAAAGTGAGTCTTATAGTGCAAACATTACAGTAAATGTTTCCCTTGTCCAGTCATGCCTGACTCTCGGGGGCAGTGCTCATCTCTTTTTCTCAGCCAAGGGAGCCAGTATTGTCTGAAGATCCTTCCATGTAGATAGTATGACTATATATCAAGGCACACATTACCTTCCCACCAAAGTTGTACCTGTTTATCAACTCTCATTTGCATGCTTTCAAACTGCTAGGTTGGCAGGAGCTGGGTTAGGAATGGAAGCTCACCCTATACCTCATTATTTGGGTCTTGAATTGCCAATCTTCCAGTCAACAAAGTCAGTGTCTTAACTGCTAGGCCACCGTGGCCTTTATAATTTAAGGATTTAGGTAGTTATTTATTTCTATTTATTAAACAAATTTACATCACCACTCAGTTCACACATAGGTGACTCCAGGTGGCTTAAAACATTTAAAAATCCAGTTTATAAAACCCATTAAAAAAAAACCTATTGTTTCATTTCCCTTGTGGCAACAACAAGAACATAATCAAATCAGTCGCTTTATTAAGTTTGGGGATCCATTAACAAAACCATGTTTTAGACCTTTCAGAAAATTAACTGGGTGGAGGCCCAAGCATACCTCAGGATGATGATGTTTCATAGAGAAGGGGCCACACCAAGAAGGCCCTTTTAGATGGTCTCACCAGATATATATCCCTAATTTATGATATTCATGACACACTCTGCCTTCCTGTTCTGGTGGATATTGTTTCTGTAGGCTTACAATCATTCATGGGTGATGCATTAGAACCTCCTGACTATGTGTTATAGCTTGTTAGAACAGGGAAGCTGCAATTTCCTTACAATTTACTGTGCTCCATTAAGAACAATATTTAAGCCACCTGAATTTGATCCTGCCTGCATTTGGTCAATTGGCCCTATATGGGGACTGATGTGAAATGTGAAACTCATAATTCTAAACACCCAACCTGAAGTTTTCAAATGTCTGCCTTCCTCTATAAAAACCCTTAAGATTTGTCTAATGAAGTGCTCTGGAGAATGAAGGACCTCATAGACCCTTTTGTACAAATTTGAAAGCGAAAGAAAAGGGATTTTTGTAGGCTTTTTTTCCTGGGATCAATTGATTATGACTCCTTTTAATGTCCCAGATTGATACTATACTAAGAGCAATGTAGGTAATTGAAATGGATCACTTAAAACTATCCATTACAAAACATACAGTTTCTTTGGTTTCCAGCAGAAGCTAGAAATTCTCTGGAGGGGAGTTAAATCTAGAACCAGATCAGACTGAATTGCAATGAGGAATTTCTTAACTAAAAGTTAGCAACTGTGTCCTCCAGAGGCCTTGAAAATGAAAAATGGAGCTTCTGTTAGCATTTTAATAAGAATTGGCTGCAATTAAGCTGATATCTGCCTATATATGTGCCACACTCTGGTTTAAAATGGAATGCTATTGCTTTTCCTCCCTAAGATTTATATTTTGAAAAAGATGTAAATTCTTCTGTGTGATAGCTTGTCAACCGTCTTGTAACAGGAAATCTCTCCTGAAAGACAAAAGATTGAAAAGTACTGAGAATTGTCAATACTATTGATAATAAATGTCAGGGTGTCTACAATGAAATGCTGCCTGACATAAGCAAAGTAATCTGTGATCCTTGTTTGACCACATGTGGTATACTTCCTTGGTAAAACATTACTTTGTGTTAGTCAATACATGCATAGGATAGAAAATCTAACTCCAAAGTAAATGAAATGGGAGGAGGAGGTGGAAGAAGAGGAGGAGGAGGAGGGAGAAGAAGAGGTGGTGGTGTGATGGAGGAGTTGTGAACTGAATTATAATAGAAACAATAATTGATAACACATAACTTTGTACAATAGACAGAAATGCTAAACCACTTCCATCTTCAAGTAATCACCATCATCTTTTCTTAAAACCCCATAATCCCTTGTGGGCTGGAGTCTTAGGCAACTGAATGTAGCCGAATGTTTACTGGCCAGATGCCCTTCCTGTCACCAATGTGGAGTTTGTTTCAGCATATATATTCTCATCGTGCCCAGAGAGAGAAATATCTGCCTTCCCCTAGGATCAAACTCACAGCCTCCTGATTGTGAGACTTTCATCTTCAAGTAATCTCACTGAAACACTTGCATTTTCCAACCCTAGAATTCAGGGACACAAACTATTTCTAGATATTTATTTACTTATTTCAATTTAGTATGCAAAAGGAATCCTCTGTCTGGCTTATTGGAAGAAAATAGATTGCCTTATGAGAAAGTCAAGATCAGAAGACTGTCTTTATCAAAACATGAATCTCATTAGTCAAACACAGATTGTATTGATCTTCTTAATCAGTGTTTCCTGATTAACATTATTACACTGGGTGAAGATTTCAACAAAAGTGTTTTGCCTGGTAAATGTATTAATATTGACTTGCCCTTATATCCACCTCCTTGTTGTTTCTGTGTTTTTGACATTACCCTCTAACACATTTATTGGCATGTGAAAACTACATGTCCATTAGATACAAATTCTGTACTAAATGGAAACGAGGACCCAGATTTAAGGTGATTCTGAAAAAAATGAACCTTTTTATGAATGGATTCCTGACTAAATCAGCTCCACTTCTCAATTCTGTATCTTTGCTAACATGGGTGGCACAGAGAAGGCATTCGAATGATCAAATGAAGTTAAAATAAATAGAAGGCTTCCCTAATTCAAACTTATCAGATTTATCCATTAAGCTTGGGAAACTTACAAAGTGATTTCCTAGGATCTTCAGCACAATCTAACACTTAGTCTCCATCAACCTGTTAAAGATAAATCAGGTTCACACAACAGGAAGTTTTCCATGGTAGGCAAAACTGCCAAAGATAGAGATTCACAATAAGCTATAGGTAGTTCTCTACCTTTCAAAGATACAACAGATTATGCCCAAAGGTTCCTACAACCCAGTTATGAAGGTCAACCCCCTCCCAATGGTTGTATGATTGCATGTTGAGAACTCAGCAACCAGCCTGCATCTACTGCCTTTGCAATGTCCTATAGTCATATATTCCTATTTTACATTTGTGCTGAAAACCTGGGATAGTGATATGTTTGCTAGTTTTAAAGATATTGTTGTAGGATGTAAACCATTTCAAATAAAGTTGCCTTTTGCAATTGACTGACTTTGTTAATATAACACTATTTAAGTGGTGCTCCAGATGTTTTGGGTTTGCACCTGGTGCACCTATTACTTACTATTGGTACTACTTTTGCTTTATTACCAAATGTATTCACTGCCTACGTTGTGGTTCAAGCAACTCTGAGTAACTTACAGTAAGATAAAATATACAAATATCCAACAATTATAAATATAAATACAGGTTGAAAAAAGAAACCTTAGACTGTCTACTATTGACCTCACCCCTTTCCTAAGAGGTCTGTAGGGGGGGTGCATAAGCGCACCAACATGCCTACCGTCCCTGTCCTATTGTTTCTTGTATATTTTTTTTTATTTTTCTTATATGTATCCATGTATTCATAACTGTTTTTACTTATACCTATTATCTTGTAAGCAATTGACAAACAAACAAACAAATAAATCTATTCTCAAAATTAAAAATAATATATTCCTCCATCCATTGATGAGACAAAAATACTCACAAACACTAGAGAGAGTTAGGCTAACACTGAAAAACAAATTATTTTTATCTACAATATTCTGCCTAGGAGGTTTGGAATCTCCTTGGAGTACAAAGAGTACGTGTTCTGAGGATGCACATTGCAATCTTCAGATTTCTTCTCAGCTTTCAGTCTCGCTCTAATATTGATCGATTGTCTAATATCTGATGTTTGAATCAAGTCTTTTGAGAAAGCCGTGGACAATTGCTGGGCACATTCTAAAAGGAAATGTCCAACAAATCTACACCCTCAGGTGGAGAGGCAGCTGTCTTCAGGGCCTGAGCTGAGTGAGGGAAGGAACAGATGGGGCCCATTCCAGATGCTCATATGCTCAGAGAGGAAAGGAGAGGAGAGCAAAGGAAAACAATAAGCCAGTTCTCAGGAAAAAGCAGATGTAGATGCTAGCTAGCTACTTCCTGGCTGAGAAATAAATATTAGGTGTTTGAGAGTGGCCTGTTGTTGCAGACAACTGTTGTTTTCCAATGTACATCAATCAAGTCAGATTTCTTTGCCAGAACCAGGTTTGTCAGGACGAATTGCTCTGTATTTGAAATGCCAACTGAGTCTTCCTGCTGAGAAATAATGGGTAGTAGAATTTGCCTCAGCCGCGGTGTACAGGGATTGTTTCTGCTTGACTTAATAATTGAAGGACTTTTTATCTTGAGTTCTCATGAGAATAGAGATTGTTCGTGCCATTTCAGAAGGGGAAAAGACTCTCATTTGTGACAAATTATTGTTGCTTTTGTCCAGGGATGGGATTCAATTTTTTTTAACAACCGGTTCTGTGGGTGTGGCTTAGTTGGTGGGCATGGCTTGGTGGTCATGTGACTGGCTGGGTGTGGCCAACTCAACATCACTCAAATTGAGGCATGCATCTCCTTGCCTGGCCTCTCATGACCGTGGGGATGTTGCAACAGTCGTAAGTGTGAAAAATGGTCATAAGTCACTTTTTTCAATGCCATTGTAACTTTGAATGGTCACAAGCAAAGTACCAGCAAAAGAGGGGAAAAAACTCCAGAGAAGTTCCTGAGACAGGAAGTCTAGTCCTGCCAAGAATGTAATAAGGGTTAACGGAGAGGCAGTTTCTGTAAGCAACACCAGAATGTTTCCTTCCTGCCTTCCTTACAGGGTTAGGCCAGTAATTTCTTCTAACAACTGGTTCTCCGAATTGCTTAGAATGTTAACAACCAGTTCTAGCGAATAGGTGCGAATTGGTAAAATCCCATCCCTGCTTTTGTCTATCTCAATAATAACTAACCTTTTTGTTGTTGCATGCCAAAAATGCACTCGTGCGCTATGTGCCTGCACTCATAATGCAATGCACACAAGACCCCCCCTGCCCCTGCACAGGCTAGCACAACCCCTCATGCTCCCTCTGTCCCCCTGCATATGTGCTCATGCCCCATGCGTGCATCCCATGCCTTTGCACATAGGCGTGCGTCTCTTGTGCCGGCCCTACAGATACTTGACAATCAGCTGACTGGTGGGAGGCGCTCGTGCATCTACAGTGGTCCTGATTTGGGTTGACGGTTCATATGTCATCAGAAATGGCTCTGCGTGCCACTTCCAGCACATGTGCCATAGGTTCCCCATCACGGGTCTATCTAATGTTCCTGCCCTGTTTTAAAAAGAGGGCTGTTTTACTCATGAGTAAGTGGTTTCTCACTGCTCACGAAGGCTGCATCAGAACACATATTTATGACAGTCACAGTGTCCTAGGGTCACGTAAACCCCTTTTTGCGACCTTCTGAGAAGCAAAATCAATGGGGAAGCCTGTTTCACTTAACAACCGTGTGTTACTAACTTAATAACGGCAATGATTCATTTAACAATGTTGGCAAGAAAGGCCATGAAATGGGGCAAAATTCACTTAACAACTGAGTGAGTTTCATTTAGCAACAGAAATTGGGGAATCAGTTGTGGTTGTAAATCAAAGACTACCTGTCTTTCAGTCTAGTGAAGGTCTCACTAGGCTGTAGAATGTTTGTCATTTTAACCGAGAAGTACTCTGCAGTACAATTATATTCTACCTTCCTCTGAACCTGAGGTGTCAAATTCGATTTCAGTGAGGGCCACATCAGTGTTGTTTTTGACCTCGAAGGGCCGGGATGGGCAAGGCCAGATCACTCATGTCAGAGGTGCATATGGTGGCCTGAGAGTTCTGCAAGCAAAAACTGGCTCCCGAGCTCCATTTTCAACTGCAACAACCTCCTGCAACCCTCTGCCAACGTAAACAGAGCTCAAGAGGGCTGCATGAAGCTCTCGCAAGCTCCATTTTCAGCCGTGATGCCCTCCTGCAGCCCTCTGCCAACGAAAATGGAGCTCGGGTAGACCTGAGCTCCATTTTTGGCTGCAACGGCCTCCTGCAGCCTTCCCCGAGCTCCATTTTCGCTGGCAGAGGCACCGTGGGCTGTTCCTTCTCTGTTTTCCGGGCAGCCCCGTGGGCCAGATCTAAGCACCGCATGGGCCATATGAGGCCCGCGGGCCTTGAATTTGACACCTTTTCTCTGAATCCTTTTTACCCAAAGGAAGCAGATCAATCAACTCCCTGCTTTGTGTCTAAAAAAAAAAATAACAGGTTATACAACTCAGCAATTCACCTCTGAATCAAACATGCTTTTCTAATGAAAGTGCCAAGACACTGATTTGATTATTTTGTAAGAAATGTCAGAATACTGGGTATTTAAGGAGATTAACTAGTTTTCAAATACACTTCCAAGTAGCAATTTCAAGTAGACTTTGCTGAACTTTCTGTTGCTTTATGTTTGGTTTTTAAAGACATGAATAGATTGTTTTCACAGGACAAACTCTATTAAATGCACAAATTCTGGACGTCTTCAAAAGAAAAAGTAAATGAACCTGAAATAGAACAATTATTCAAGAAGATTAAAAACAGCAACTGTGCTATTTATCAATGTGAAAAAAAATTAGTTTTTTTAAAAATACTTATAATTAAATGGAAAGGTGATTTGTTGTAGCACCTTTAAATTCATTGGCAACCCTCGAACCAATTTTTCACTCTGATACTTGTTTTGCTATTTTTAAATGGAACATTTTTGGTATTCAGTACAGAAAGAATGCAATTGAAAAAAAATCATGTTTTTTTTTTTAATTTCCTTTACAGTTGTCATTCACTCTCATGAATTTAGCTAATTTAGCTCTACAGGTTCAACAAATATTCGAAAGAAATTATGTTACAAACCCATTTGGAAAAGATTGATTGATTGATTGATTGATTGACTGACTGATATGGTGCTTAAGATGCTAGCTTGGGACATTAAGTTCTAATATATGGAATCCTCAATGCTCTCTGAGCTTGGTTGTTTTCTTGCAGACATTTTATTACCAAACTAGATAACATCATCAATACTAGAGTTCTCACCCTCCCTTAAGCATGAAAGCTGGATGAATGACCTTGAGCAAATCTCATTATTCAGCCTAATCTAAAACAGGAGGAAGGACCATTCTATATACCTCAATGTCAAAGTCCCTTATAGACAGAAAAACCTACGAGTAACAGTTAATAAACGCAGGTTTCCAAAAAGGTAGAAAAAAAACAGCCGTATTTTATTCTTCCCAGACCCAGCATTCAGGATTAGTGGATAAGAACAAACAACAGCCTCTTTTGTCAGCAGTCCAATTCAAGATCTCAAAAGTAATTTTCAACATAAAATAAAACATAACATTTTCAACAGAAAACCGAAGAGAAAAATGTGACAGTCAGCATTTTAAAAGAGCCACAGTGGCACAGTGGTTAGAATGCAATATTGCAGACTAATTCTGCCAACTGCCAGCAGTTCGATTCTCACTGGCTCAAGGTTGACTCAGCCTTCCATCTTTCTGAGATTGGTAAAATGAGGACCCAGATTGTTGGGGACAATAGGTTGACTCTTTAAGCTGCTTAGAGAGGGCTGTAAAGCACTGTGAAGTGGTATGTAAGTCTAAGTGCATTTGCTATTGCTATTGATGCTTATTATCCTCTTTCACACCAGAAGACATAATGAGCTTCTCAGCCACTGGTAAACATGGTAATATTACACTACTAACTAGAGCATACAAAACATTTGCTAGATCAATACTCGAATACAGCTCATCAGTCTGGAATCCGCACTACATATCGGATATTAATACAGCCAAGAAAATCCAGAGATATTTCACAAGAACAGTCCTCCACTCCTCTATTCACGACAGAATACCTTATGCCACCAGACTTGAAATTTTAGGCTTCGATAACCTAGAACAACGCCACCTTCAGTCCAACCTAAGTGTAGTACATAAAATTATCTATTGCAATGTCCTACCCATCAATGACTACTTCAGCTTCAACCACAACAATACATGAGCAAACAATAGATACAAACTCAAGGTAAACTGAACTAAACTTGATTGCAGGAAATACAACTTCCGCAACAGAGTGGTCAGTGCCTGGAATGCATTACTTGACTCTGTGGTTCCTTCCCCAAACCTCCAACCTTTAACCTTAGACTGTCTATTGTTAACCTCACCCCTTTCCTAAGAGGTCTGTAGGGGTGTGCATAAGTGCAACAACGTGTTTACCATTCCTTCCCTAATGTTCCTTTTTATTCATATCCATTTCATGTATGCATAATCATGTTTATACTTATACCTGTTATCTAATACTCAGAAGTGGGATTCAAATTTTTTAACAACCGATTCTGTGGGCATGGCTTAGGTGGTGGGCATGGCTTGATGGTCATGTGACTGGGTGGACATGGTTTGGTGGTCATGTTATTGGCTGAGTGTGGCCAACTCAATATCACTCACATCAAGGCATGCATCTCCTTGCCTGGCCTTTCATGACTGTGGGGATGTTGCAACAGTCATAAGTGTGAAAAATGGTCATGTCACTTTTTTCAGTGCCATTGTAACTTTGAATGGTCACTCCACACAAGCAAAGTATCAGCAAAGGAGAGGGAAAAAACCTCCAGAGAAGTTCCTGAGACAGGAAGTCTAGTCTTGCCAAGAATGTAATAAAGGTTAACGGAGAAGCAGTTTCTGTAAGCAACACCAGAATGTTTCCTTCCTGCCTTGCTTACAGGATTAGGCCAGTAATTTCTTCTAACAACCAGTTCTCTGAACTGGTTAGAATGTTAACAACTGGTTCTAGCGAATAGATGTGAACTGGTAGAATCCCACCCCTGCGTATACTTGCTTGACTAAATGAATAAATGAATGAATAAATGAATGAATAAATAAATAAATAAATAATATCTACTTGCATAGTTTTCTTTCCTCATGTAAGGGATTCCAATAGCAGAACCAGTTCTACTTGGTGCATGACAAATGAGTCAGGTCCCAACTAGGCAGTATAGATAGGTGAGAAAGTCTTGTTGTACAGACTCTTGTGGAATCTGGAGATGAGGTGAGGTGACGCGTAAAAAGGCTGGCTAGCACCAATGAAGGAAAATAGCTCAGGGTTGAAACGAGGAGTCACTCTGTATACACATATACACATATACAAAACACAATATACATATAAAAAGAGCCATGGTTGCGCAGTGGTTAGAATGCAGTACTGCAGGGCTTACTCACTACTATTACGGCCGTCTCCAGGGCGGCTTCTTATCAGGTTCGCCTGATACGCCAGATGCGGCCCTTTCTTGATCGGGACGCCTTACGCACAGTCACTCATGCCCTGGTCACCTCCCGTCTGGACTACTGTAATGCCCTCTACATGGGGCTCCCTGCGGGGAGCACCCGGAGGCTTCAACTGGTACAAAATGCGGCCGCGCGGGTAGTTATGGGGGCATCGAGATACTCCCATGTGACGCCCCTCCTGCGCGAGCTGCATTGGTTGCCGGTGGCCTTCCGGGTTCGCTTTAAAGTACTGGTTTTGGTCTTTAAAGCGCTCCATGGCATCGGACCAGGATACTTACAAGACCGCATTCTGCCAGTAGTCTCCCACCGACCAGTGCGCTCCCACAGAGAGGGTCTCCTCTGGGTCCCGACGCCTTCTATGTGTCTCCTGGTGACCCCGAGGAACAGGGCCTTCTCTGTGGGGGCACCCGCCCTTTGGAACGGGATGCCCCCTGGACTACGAACGACCAGTGACCTGAGGGCCTTCAGACGTGACCTGAAGACTTGGCTCTTCGAGCAGGCCGGCCTGAGCTGACTCAAATGGGATTTTTAAATGGGGTTTTTAGATTAGTTGGGATGGGGTACAAAGTTTTAATTTATTTTAATTGGGGTTTTTTAGATTTTTATAGGGACAGCCTAGGGTTTAATTCTTTTTTAACTATTTATATTTGTTTACATGTATTTTAGTTGGCTGTTCACCGCCCTGAGTCCTTCGGGAAAAGGGCGGTATATAAAACCTAAATAATAATAAAATAAAATAATAATACTCACTCCAGGAGTTCAATCCTGACTGACTCAAGGTTCATTCAGCCTTCCATCCTACCAAGGTTGATAATATGAGGACCCAGATTGTTGGGGGCAATATCCTGACTCTGAAAAATCACTTAGCAATAGCACTTATACTTGTATACGTCTTTATAATGCTTTACAGCCCCCTCTAAGTGGTTTACAGAGTCAGCCTATTGCCCCCAACAATCTGGGTCCTCATTTTACCCACCTTGGAAGAATGAAAGGCTGAGTCAACCCTTGAGCCTGTTGAGATTTGAATTGTCCAATTGCAGGCAGCCAGCAGTCAGCAGAAGTAGCCTGCAGTACTGCACTCTATCCACTGTCCCCCTGTGGCTCGTAGAGAGAACTGTAAAGCACTGTGAAGTGGTATATAAGTCTAAGTGCTATTGCTATACATATACACAATATGCATATATTACATACATACATACATACATACATACATACATACATACATACATACATACATACAATGAATTATTCTTGATAATTCCCAGTCTAAGTATGTATTGATGTTTCTTAGTAGTTAGTAGCAAATATAACAACTTATAAGAAAAAGCTATAAATATCCAGTATTTTCAGACATCTTGTATGAGACCCAGATAAAATTAACAGTTATAAGTTCTGTAGTTTCACAGTGCAAATAAATAAATTTAAAAGGGCATTATACATACATATATTGTATGCCTTGACCTGGCATTTTCCTATGGGTTAAGAACTGGGCTGAGTGCAGTGGTGGAATTCAGACAGTTTGCACTAGTTTGGGAGAACCGGTTGTTAAACTTTCTGAGCAGTTTGGTGAACTGGTTGTTGGAAGAAATCATTAGGGCAGAGAACTAGTTGTTAAATTATTTGAATTCCACCACTGGCTGAGTGCCTTCTGACCTTGAATGAACAAATGCTGAAAAACAGTCATAATTTTTCTACATGATTTACCCCTTCTAACAAATATACAGTATATTTAGACCCACTACAAGTAGTGCACTTTTTTGTAAATCAACGATGGGTGGCAGATTGATTTGTATCAAAAAAGCAAGCATTTAGAGGTGATTTTTCTTTCCTTTTTTGGGGGGTGGGGTGGGGATGAAGCAAGCTGTCTTTTCAATTTTGCGGGAATCCTGAGAATTTGACACAAATGAGGCTTTCTGCTGCCCTTGCCAGTCAGTCATGTCAAATCCATGTCAATCATCATCAATGAATGAAAGTGCAGACAGTCATCTTTCTCTTATTATTTCTAACTTGTTTCAACTTTTGTCCAGCTTTTCTGGATTTTTTTGTTCCTGGGGTGATATGAGTGATTTTTTTTTTTAACCATAGGTGTCAGATTTGACAAAAACTACCTAGGGTGCACAATAATTGTCTAGGTACATGTTGCTTGGCATGTTTCATTACTTAAATAATCAATGACATCTAAAATTGCCCTTTATGGGACAGGCTTGATTTTGCACATTAGATATCCTGCAGGTCTTTTCCTTCCTAGCTGTCACTTTCACAAATGCTATTTTTTGGGGGGAGGGGTGTGTGTGTATAGATTACAGCATAGGAAGCTGCTTTAGGAGTGAGAAATGGGGGAACTTCAACCCCTTCAGATATTTTAGGTATGGCTAACTCTCAGAATTCACAAATCTTCAGATTGGGAGGATTGCTCCAAGGGCAGATGAAATGTTGCTAAGTCGTAGATGTAGTCATGGCACATTCTGCCATTTTCCTCTCACCGTCCGGTGCGCTCCCACAGGGAGAGTCTCCTGCGGGTCCCGTCGGCATCTATGTGCCGGCTGGTGACCCCGAGGAATAGGGCCTTCTCTGTGGGGGCGTCTGCCCTCTAGAATGGGTTGCCTCTGGAGTTACGTACAGCCACGGACCTGGGGACCTTTAGGCGTGCCTTGAAAACCTGGCTCTTTGACCAGGCCGGCTTGGGCTGATTTTAGATTTGGGTGTTTTACTTTTTTATTAAATGTTAGGGTTTTAGGGAAGGGTTTTAATTGATTACAGCCAGGGTCTTAGTTTAATTTAGTTTTAATTTTTCACATATTTATTGTTTTAATTGTACGGCTGTGCACCGCTCCGAGTCCTTCGGGAGAGGAGCGGTATATAAATAAATATTTATTATTATTATTATTATTATTATTATTATTATTATTATTATTATTATTATTATTATTATTATTATTATTATTATTATTATTATTATTATTATTATTATTATTATTATGGGTGAACAACCTTTTACAGAACTGTGAGCTGAATCTAGCAGCTTGTGAAAGCAAAGGCCCATGGACATCCTTGGGGTGTGGGAGAGGAGGAAGGGGGAGAAGAAGGGAGAGGGAGAAGAAGGGATAGGGAAGAAGGGGAAATGGAGATAGAGGAGGAGGAGAAAAGAAGAGGAAGGAGGAAGAAGGAGAAAGGAGGAGAGAAGAGGAGGAGGAAGAGGAAGAAGGAGGAGGAGGAGGGGGAGGAAAGATTTGATACTATTAGTTCTTGTATAAACTAAAGACTCATTGCTTGATTAAACTCTTAGCCAGCATTTTAAATAACTGGATATTGACTTCCTTCTCCTTTGGAGTTCCTTCAGATTTGCATTAAAGGTATGAAATTATTGTTCACGTTTGCTTAATATTAAAACTGTGTCAACACTGCTTACCAGCTTTCTCATAGATTCACATTTATTTTTCTCCTGGAGGGAATTCTTCATTTTAATTGTGAGGTTTTAATAACATTTCAGGTCCATATTGTCACTAACTAATTACTTTTCATGTTTTATAACCTTCCACAGTTTGAGTACTAAGATTCACAGTGCCTTTTTGAGGGAAAAAAACTGGATAATTTCTCAAGACCTTTCTCATCTTTTCCTTAAAAGTGTGCCATATGCTCAAGCAATCAGAAGTTCACTTTGATATTTTTTTTAAAAAAAAGATATTCTTCCTGACATTTAATAAACTCCCTTATCTCAAATATTATCCTTTCTCAAGATATTCTATTCTATTGGGCATGTGGAAAATGGAGCTGGAATAGTTGAAAATAAAACTATACCTGAATGTCTTGCATTGGGCCTTCCATTTTCTTCCCAAAGTAGAAGAATTTTGATTCAGATTGAAATTTGCAATATTTTGTGTATATGCAGCTCAAGAACTAAACAACAGAATAAATAACAAAGAAATGAGATATAATTTGCCACAGTTTTCATTACTCACTTATAATTTAAGTTGCCAACAGCATTTTTCTTATCTCCATTCCCTATTAGATGAAGGGGAGAAACAGACTTTTATTTTGTAACACCCCTGCAGCTATTTTAATTGATTTAATTTCATTCATCCCAAAAATGACCACCTACAGAAAACATTATTTGGGACATCTGATATCTAGCCAAACTTCTTTTATCAATTTTCAGGATGGATTGTTCCTGTGGTACAAATCCTTTGGGGGAAAAAAAACATCTCCAAACATATTAAATTGAGCAAAGCACCTCGCCTCAAGGCATTAAAGCAGCCTCTTCTTTTGCAAAGCCTCGGTGGTGCAGTGGTTACAGTGCAGTACTGCAAACTACTCCTACTGCAATTTGACAGATCGAATCCCACCAGGCTCAAGGTTGACTCAGCCTTCCATCCTTCTGAGGTGGGTAAAATGAAGGACCCAGATTGTTGGGGGCAATATGCTAACTCTGTAAACCGCTTTGAGAAGGCTGGAAAGCACTATAAAAGCGGTATATAAATCTAAGTGCTATTGCTATTATGTGGCTCCTTTGTCTGCAAGCAGTGGTGCGGTTCAGCTGGTTTGCACTGGTTTGAGCAAACCGGTTGTTAAATTACCCCTCAGTCTCGCTATCAAAGTGGATCCTAGGTGCTGTGCTGCAATGAAGAAACAGGCAATGGAGCGGCCGGCATGAGGGAAAGAGAAGACCGCGTTCCTTCTTTTTTTCTCCCTGCTCCTCCTCCTTCCCTCATGCTGGCCGCTCTGTTTCCCATTTCTCCATTGCAGCACAATGCCAAGGATCCATTTTGAAAGCAGGGTGAGTGGGATAATTTAACAACCAATTTGCCCAGGGTCAGGTTGGTCATTGCGGGAGGCTCATCCTTCATGTGTGGCGGAACTGGAGGATTGGCCTCCCTCCAGGGGTGGGATTCAAATTTTTTAACAACCGGTTCTGTGGGCATGGCTTAGTTGGTGGGCATGGCTTGGTGGTCATGTGAGTAGCTGGGCATGGCCAACTCAACATCACTCACATCAAGGCATGCATCTCCTCGCCTGGCCTCTCATGACTGTGGGGATGCTGCAACAGTCATAAGTGTGAAAAATGGTCATAAGTCACTTTTTTCACTGCCATTGTAACTTTGAATGGTCACTCCACACAAGCAAAGTACCAGAGCAAAGGAGGGGGAAAAAACTCCAGAGACGTTCCTGAGACAGTCTAGTCCTCCCAAGAATGTAATAAGGGTTAATGGAGAGGCAGTTTCTGTAAGCAACACCAGAATGTTTCCTTCCTGCTTTCCTTACAGGATTAGGTCAGTAATTTCTTCTAACAACTGGTTCTCTGAACTGGTTAGAATGTTAACAACCGGTTCTAGCGAATAGATGCGAACCTGTAGAAACCCACCCCTGCCTCCCTCCTGTGACTGCCAACCTGACCCTGGGTGAACCGGTTGTTAAATTATTTGAATCCCACCACTGTCTACAAGTATATATGAATGTAAAAACCAGCACTTTCACAGGGATTATCAGCAAAACAAAGTGACTATGCAAGCAGACATGTGGAGAGATAGAGACAGCCAGGAGGAACAGCTTTGGGATGAGCTGTAGAATCTAGGATGGGGAGTGGGGGGAGAGATGGCTTCAAAGAGAAGTGCTTTGTTTGCACTAAGGTGATTTCAAAACACATTTAAAAGAGGTTCAGTTCTGGTAAGATTGATAAGATAACCTTTATTGTCATTTTTTACTGTGGGGATACTGGCACACATTAAAAATGAGATTTTATTGCCTGCTCTCAAAAGAAAGTATATATGTCTACCCATACCCATACACAATGCACATATACACATGCTATAGACATGCATATACAACATATGCCTACACACGCACATGTGTATGTGTGTATGTTTGTGTGTGTGTGTGTGTGTGTGTGTGTGCCAACACTGAATCTGGATGTTCTTTTTTGGATACCATGAAGCCCCCTCCCAGAAGGTAACAAGGAAAAGAGATTTATTTATTTATTTATTTTTCGTATTTCTATACCGCTCCCTCTCCCAAAAAGGGACTCGGGGCGGTGTACAGCCTAAACACATAAAATAGATAGAAGTTAAATAAAGTTTAAAACCAAGTTAAATACATATATGGCTGCATCCCATTCGACTATAATTAAATATTTAAAAATCCGGGATAGAAAAACTTTAAAATCAGATTAAATTAAAAATTAAAACCCTTATTGAATTAAAACCCCAAAGACCCTTACTGGGCCAGGCCGGCCTGTTTAAAAAATAGGGTCTTAACTGCGCTATAATGAAGAGGATGTGTAGTGTCCCAAATAATGCTGCAGATCCTGCACAAGCATCACTTATATGCTACGTCCTGAATAGAAGGGAGTGAACTGCCAATAGTCTTTTCTACCATCCTCACCACTCTCTGCATTACCTTCTTGTCTGGAGTAGTAATGCTTCCAAACCAGACAGTAATACAATATAATATAATGCTTTCAATTGTCCCTCTATAGAAAGTGGAAAGGGCAGGGCAAGGAGGATGTACTTTTCTCATGAGACACAGAAAATGCAGGCGCTTCTGCACCTGCTTCACCAGTGTCTTGATGTTGAGCGACCAGGTAGATGCATTGTTATTATATGTGATTTATACAAAGGAAGACCTGTATTTCCATAGGACTGCAGAAAAAACAATTACTACCAACCTGCCTTCAGTCGAGGACCTGTATACTGCGCAAGTCAAAAAGAGGGCTAGGAAAATATTTACAGACCCCACTCACATCCCGGACATAAACTGTTTCAATTCCTTCCCTCAAAACGACGCTGTAGAGCACTGCACACCAGAACAACTAGACACAAGGACAGTTTTTTCCCAAAAGCCATCACTCTGTTAAACAAATAATTCCCTCAACACTGTCCAACTATTTACAAAATCTGCATTACTATTACTATTAATCTTCTCATCACTCCTTATCACCCATTCCCTCCCACTTGTGACTCTATGACTGTATCTTTGTTACTCTTGTATCCTTACAATAAATTGTATCCTTACAATTTATATTGACTGATTCCTAGTATGATTTGATTGCTTGTTGTACCCTATGACTATTATTAAGTGTTGTACCTTATGATTCTTGACTCTTGACAAATGTATCTTTTCTTTTATGTACATTGAGCATATATACCAAGACAAATTCCTTGTGTGTCCAACCACACTTGGCCAAGAAAGAATTCTATTCTATTCTATTCTATTCTATTCTAATTGTTGTTCCAAGTCAATGAATATGAAATTCAAAATGGCCAACATGCTAGATAATAGCAATAGCACTTAGACTTATATACTGTTTCAAAGTGCTTTACAGCCCTCTCTAAGCAGTTTACAGAGTCACATATTGCCCCCCAAAATCTGGGTCTTCATGTTACTGACCTTGGAAGTATGGAAGGGTGAATAAACCTTGAGCCGGTGAGATTTGAACTACCAAACTGCAGGCAGCCAGCAGGTAGCAGAAGTAGCCTGCAGTACTGCATTCTAACCACTGTGCTACTACAGCTCACATAAGGATGAAGGTTTTGCTCTGCCCAAAATAGACACATTTCCCTGTAACATTGAAATTCTTCATATGTGTGTTCCAAAGTACAACTTCACAATTTTTCTTCCACATCCTCCACCTGATTTGTTTTGTAACTTGCCATATTTTTATGGATTTATTTATTCAATTATTATACCCCATCCATCTCAATCTATGACCTTGGGCAGCTTACAATTCCAAAAGTGCAAAGACAATAAAAATCATTTTTAAAACAATAAAAACATCCAAAATAAATATATACAGCAGCTGAGACACTTGGCCTGTTAATAGTAAAGCCAAAACATGGGCCTCTTAACACAGTAGCCTTTCCAAGCCTGGGGACACAGCCAAGCTTTTAAAGCCTTACAAAAAGACCGACAAGATTGAGGTCATTCTGATCTCCAAGAGAAGGATTTTCCACAGAGCAGAGGCTACTTCAGAAAAGGCCCATCTTCTAGTTCCCATTACCCAACATTTTTACATGCCCAATCTCCTAGATCAAATAACTGTGTGGCAGCCATTTTGAATGTTCATATCCACTCTCTAAGAGCCACGATGTGCTCAAAGACTTCTCAAAATTTCAAATGAGTCATATAGCCCCAAAATGTTAGTGAAACTGTCCCCAGTTGTGCATACAATATTTGGGCAAATAGTATTTCAGGAACCCTAGGATTCTATATAAATGATATCTTTGTTCATGCTGTGGTACAATCCATTTTAAAAGATCATTTCACTTTGAAAGGAAATCTGTAACATATTTTTTCGACATCTGCAACAAAACCTATTCACAACTCATTTTAGCTGAAGAGTGGCCCAATGATTCAATGACGTATTACTCAATAAATACATCTATTTTAGTGGATTGGTGACTAAAACATGCAAGGATAGCATTGAGGAAAATGGGGTGTGCATAGAATACAGAATGACAGAATTGGAAGGGGCCTTGGAGGTCCTCTAATCTAACCCCCTGCTCAGGCAGGAAGCGCTATACATTTCAGACAAATGTCCAATCTCTTCTTAAAAATTTCCAGTGTTCGAACATTCACAACTTCTGGAGACAAGTTGTTCTACTGATTAATTGTTCTTAACTGTCAGGAAATTATTTCTTAGTTCTAGGTTGGTTCTCTCCTTGATTAGATTCCATGCATTGTTTCTTGTCCTACCTTCAGGTGTTTTGGAGAATAGGTTAACAGAATAAAAGGAGAGAAAAAAAATCCACATTTCTCTAATCACATGAAATATACTTGAGGTTCTCTTTTCTTTCACGTTGCATCAGTGATGCATATTGATTAAATTTTAAAATAGTTTAAAATTTCTCTGCTTGAGTTGGTAGAGAAAAGAACAGCTTTGCCCAGCCCTGTGATATGCAAAAGATTTGTGCAGTACTTTTATACCATCGAAAGATAAGGACTTTCTTCTCCCCGTTCTTCCTAAAATGTATTACATTGGATTCTGGAAATGTGTTTTTTTTTTAAAAAAGTTAAAAGTAAGAGCTCATGCATTACCCTATGACAAGAACCAAAGGAGTCTCATAATGATACTCAATGGAAAATGGAAAACCCTACAATAAAAAGAAACATTGTGGTACTCTAATCCCCATGTAGTAACAAAGGCTTTGAACGAGGAAAATGACACATTCTCGGCAGCATATGCTAGAGGCAATCTCCACCAGAACAATTCAAGAGCCTGCTAGAGGGAAAAATGACCTCTCCTGCTAATCCTTAGAGAAGTTACATCTACTATAGAGAACTGCATTCATTTGAATGATTTTGCGTGTGAAAAAAAAAAGGAGATGCATGGATGGCATAGAGGGCTGGAATAGCTGAATAGACATGGCAGCATTAGTATGTATTGAAATGAACCTTGCAGGATTTAAAGGTAGAGAGGCTGTAGGTGGTGAGATTCAAACATTTTTACTACCGGTTCTGTGGGTGTGGCTTGGTGGGTGTGGCATGGCTTAGTGGGTGTGGCTTGATGGGTGTGGCTTGATGGGCGTGGCAGGGGAAGAATACTGTAAAATCCCCATTCCCTCCCCACCCACTAACCTGCTTTCCAGCTCCGTTCTCCTGTGCAGGGCAACAAAAGAAGACCCAGCCAATCAGCTGGGATTCAGGAGGCAGAGAATAGATGGGGGCGAGGCCAGTCAGAGTTGGTATTCCGAACTACTCAAAATTTCCACTATAGGTTTTCCAGAACCTGCTGAATGCCACCTCAGCTATAGGCCCATCAGTTTGAAGATGAGATGTGAGTCTAGCCCTGGGGTGTCAAACTTGTGGCCTCTGGGCCAGATATGTCATGCACTGGCCACACCACCCCTGGTTTAGCAAAGGGAAAAAAAGTTGTGATACGTCAAGTGACAACAACATGTCGGCATGAGTTGGAAACCGCTGGTTTACCCAGTCAATTTGAAGACAAGCTATGTATCCTGACAATTAGTTTGGAATTGGTTAGCATGAAATGAACATTGAGATGGGAAAAGGATGTGTGTGTGCTTAAGTCCATTTTAGGGGTTGCTTCTACTAATATACCAGGCAAGAAAATTATATTGGCTGGCCCTGCCGATATCATCCCCTATATCATAATTCCAATTTTATCATAATATTCCCATACAGTGCTCTAATTTTGCTCCCTTGGAAATCATTTCTTGATCTCATTTACAGTATATACTCCAGAAGACTTCAATAGAAGCCATTTTTGAAGAAAAGTATTGGTTCAATCCAGGGAGATTACATACTCAGAGATTGGGCTAACGTGCCTACTCCTTTATCCTTTTCATGTACTTCAATCTGAACACAACCTCTGAAGAGGACTTGGATATTTGCTGCAAAAAAACATTCTGGACCTGACAATGAAGTTAGATAAGTATTGTGATCCTTACTGAGGTAAAAGGCTATATTAATAAATGAAATTTCTACAGAAATATGGCAAGCAACAGAAGAAGAAACAGCAAAAGCTCTAACCAAACTATGTTAGGTCTGGAGAACAACACTGTGGTCATTCTACAGACCAATACTGAGTTTGCAAGCTCTTTGCAATTCCTTTAACCTCATGTATTAGCAAAATACTTAGAATTGCTGCAGAGGGCCCAACAAGAAAAATTAGATGCCAGATATTCAACCTGGAATTTCAGAGCATTTCAGAGCATTTTATTATCCTCATATAAAACCGATATACAGATCATGAAGCTTGTTAGAATACGATGAATCAGACTAGCCCAGGTTAGCCAAACAGTGAGTTAAGGCTAGATAGAGCAAATTCTGCAGCATCCAACCTGTGTTGGTCACCGGGACCAGAGGTTTAATCTTCTGAGTTTTCGGACTTGTGCTGAAGTCCATCCTCAGGGAACTTCTCTCACACCAGAATGTAAGAGAGAAGGTCCCTGAGGATGAGCTCCAGTATGAGTCCGAAAACTCAGTGAATTACTACTGGTTCTGTGGGCATGGCTTGGTGGGCGTGGTGTGGCTTGGGGGGCATGGCTTGGTGGGACATGGCAGGGGAAGGATACTGTAAAATCTCCATTCCTTCCCCACTCCTGGGGGAAGGTTACAGCAAAATCCCATTCCATCCCCACCCCACTAACCTGCTTTCCAGCTCTGTTCTCCTGTGTGAAATAAAAAAAAGACCCAGCTGGGTCTCGGGAGGCAGAGAATAGATGGGGGGCAGGGCCAGTCAGAGGTGATATTTGCCAGTTCTCCGAACTACTCAAAATTTCTGCTATCGGTTCTCCAGAACTGGCCAGAACCTGCTCAATACCACCTCTGTCCTGGTGACTAACCCACATTGTATCCTACAACATTATCCTGGGATAAGTATATTTGTCTTCATTCATAGGAAATTCTCCCTTGTTCTGTCTCCTTATTTATTCAATCTATACACTGAATATATTGAAGGAGGAAATGTGTTATAAGTAGAACTTGGTAAGTTACCAACGAACACTTTGACAACGATATTGAGATGCCATGATATGTCCATACTTATAAAGTTCTAAATTGTGCAGCTAACAAACATACACACAAAATTTTACACTAGAATTCCCAGTATGCAACAGCAACAACAAAAACCTTTAGTGTGTAGAACTAATACCATTTGGGAAATCAGGAAACCATTCTGCATAGACTCCAAACAGAAAATCAGAGAAAGGGTCAATTTAAACACAATCCTTCTGTTGTGGAGCGACGGAATAACTCAGGCAGAGACCAGGTCAAGGCTTTCAGCTTAACTCTTTATTTACAGGCAAAGAGGGTTACCGCTACTGCCGCGCTAACACGGCAGCCAGCTGGAACGGCAACAGCTGATGCCGTTTGACAGCCGCCTTTTATAGCCGGCTGTCAAACGGCTCCAGCCAATGGGAGAGGTCCGTGCTTCCCGCTGGAAGCACGGACCTGAGTGAAGACTCAGTCCATACACAACACTCCTCTCTCCCAGTGAGGAGCATGCGTAGTCCTTCAGATACGCTGGACGCCTGCGAATTCGTCCAGATCTTCTAGGCTCCGTCAAAAATGGCGTCGGGTTGCAGTCTGGTGCCTTCTGCGTGTCTTCGGGCAACGGAGAGGCTGCCGGGCTGTCTGGAGCTGGGTCTGCACCTTGGTCAGCTTCCCCATCTGGTAGGTCATCGTTCCCGGTCGGTTGGAAATTGGTTTCGTCGAATGGTGTGGTTGCTTCTGCAGGGGGCTCGTCTGGATGACCTCTGGGTGCGGTGCTCCAACGCTTCCTCAGGTGGTCCATGTGACGCCGCCAGGTCCGTCCATCAGGTAACTGGACTCTATAAGACTTGGGACCAGTTACTGCTATCACAAGCCCTGGTAACCATAGTGGTTGCCCAGCAAAATTTCTGACAAACACCTTGTCATTTATCAGGAACCCTCTATCTTGACTGTTTGACCCAAGGGGAAGCAAAGGGGCATAATTTGGGTGCAGCCTGTCCAAAGTGGTCCTCAGCCGGCGTCCCATTAATATTTCGGCTGGTGACCTATTAGTTGAGGCACAGGGTGTAGTATGTTGGCTCAATAGGTATTGGGCTAGCCTGGCATGCCAGTTGATTGGACCCAATCTTTGTAGCACTTCTTTGGCAGATCTAACTGCCCTCTCAGCCAGCCCATTGCTGGCAGGATGAAAAGGGGCCACTAATATGTGCCTGATGCCCAAACTTGCTAGAAACATCTCAAATTCACAGGAGGTGAATTGGGGGCCATTGTCGGATATGACAGAATAAGGAAGGCCATGAGTGGCAAACATCCTAGTCAGTGCTTTGCTGACTGCTTCCGTAGTGGTGGAGTGCATTAGAGTTAATTCCACCCATTTTGAATATGAATCTACTACCACCAGGAAAGTGCGCCCATGGAAGGGGCCTGCTAAGTCTATGTGTATTCTGGACCAGGGGCTGCCTGCTTCCTCCCAGGTCCTAGGGGTGGTTGCTGGCGGTAATGCCCTGGTGGCCTGGCACGCCTGGCAAGAATTTACCCATTTAGAGATTTGGGCATCCATGCCTGGCCACCATACGTAGCTGCGAGCTAGGGCCTTCATTCTCACAATCCCTGGGTGGCCCTCATGCAGCACCTTCAGAATCGAGGTTTGCAATTTGTGGGGAATGACTACTCTGGTTCCCCATAGTAAACAGCCTTGCAAGGAGGAAAGTTCCTGCTGGCGTAATTTGTAGGGTAGGAAGTCTGAAGGATAAGGGGCCGTAGGCCACCCCCTCCCTACCCAGTCCAGGACTTGGGATATTACCTGGTCCTTGGCTGAATGGGCAGCGATGTCAGCAGCAGTGACTGGAAGCTTGAGTTCGTTGATAAGAAAGACTGTGGTTGCAGGTGCTGGGTCCACGACTGGCATTGGCAGGGGACAGCGGCTGAGTGCATCAGCATGGGAAAGGCTTTTCCCGGATCGATGGATTAGAGTGTAGGAATACGCAGCCAGGAAAACCGTCCATCTGGTCATCCTTGGGGACAAAATCTGGGGAGTCTGTTTAGTGCCGGATAAAATACCTAACAGTGGCTTGTGGTCAGTAATGAGTTCGAAATGATGCCCGTAGAGGAATTCATGGAACTTCTTCACTGAAGCCACTGCAGCCAAGGCCTCCTTGTCAATCTGGCTATAGTTGCGTTCAGTGGAAGATAGTGTCCTTGAAAAGAAAGCTATAGGTGCTTCTGCACCATTGGGCAGTCTGTGGCTCAGGACAGCCCCAATTCCGAATGGAGAAGCATCAGCTGCTAGAATGAGTGGTAAGTCTTTATTGAATTGGATTAAGACGGCCTTTGAAGTTAACAATGACTTGACTTGTTTGAAAGCAATAGTTTCCCTTGGTCCCCAGTGCCATGGTGAGTTCTTGTCTAAAAGTCTATGAAGGGGCTCGGCAACAGAAGCTTTATGGGGCAGGAACGAAGCATAGAAATTCAAGAGGCCCAGGAAAGCTTGAAGCTCAGTTTTGTTAGTAGGAGTAGGCGCATCGTGAATGGCCTTGACCTTTGACTCAGTCGGGTGAATACCCTTGGCATCAATCTTGTAACCTAAGAATTCCACTTGTGGAGTGTCTATGGTACATTTTTCCCTTTTTAGTTTGAGACCAGATTGTCTAAAATGGTCAAGTACACCTCTGACCCTTTGTAGTAATTGTTGTAGATTGGTAGCGGATACCAGAATATCATCAAAGTAAGGCACAACGCCTGGTAACCCTTGCAGGATTCGTTCCATAAGGGACTGGAAAATTCCAGGGGCCACACTAACTCCGAATTGTAGGCGTGTGCATTTGAAAGCCCCTCTGTGGGTTACTATTGTTTGCAGTTCAGCAGTTTCATCATCAACAGGAAACTGTTGATACGCCTGGGACATGTCCAACTTTGCAAAAATGGAACCAGGCTCAAGGGAATGGAGTAAATGTTGTACCACAGGGACTGGGTACGCACTAACTTGTAAATATTTGTTTATGGACGACTTGTAGTCTGAGCAGATCCTCAAGCTTCCATCCTTTTTTAACGGTGTTACTATGGGGGTTTCCCACTTTGAGAAGTCTGTAGGTTTCAGTACGCCCTGCTTGATTAATTTGTCAAGTTCCTTGTCTAGTTTAGAACGAATTGCAAAAGGAACTCTGCGGGGCTTCAAACGAATTGGTACTGCCTGGGAGTCTGCCCTGAAGGATATTGGGGTTCCCACGTAGCAGCCTAGGCCCTCACTGAATACGTCTGCATAGTCCCTGAACAGGGATTCAACTTCTGAATTGGTAATTGCGTGGATTCCCCCTATGTGGAGGCCCAGGGCTGGGAACCAATCTAGTCCCAATAGGCTTGGGAGGATGCCATCCACTATCACTAGAGGCAAGTGGCCCTTAAACCCTTGAAAATGGACAAGGAACTTGCCTTTTCCGATGACAGGGATGGTTCTGCCTTGGTAGTCCCGAAGTGTTAGATTGCAGGCTGGAATTTTCTGTCTTGACATTCTGGGGAGTAGCTTCTTTAAGGTGTCCCATGAGATGATGGATAATGCAGAGCCGGTGTCAACCTCCATTCTGCAGGGTCTACCTTCTATAGAAACAGTGACACTAATTTTGTTAGATTTATTAATTTTTTGTATTTTAAACTGATAGCATGTGAAACTGTCCTCAATTTGTCTGGGGTATTGAATGAGCTTCTGTGGCCTTTGTGGCTGGTTGAAGGTTTTCCCTGCCTGACAAATTTTGGCCAGATGGCCTTTCTTTTGACACCTTAAACATATGGCATTCCTGAATCTGCAGGATGCCCTGAGGTGATTTCCCCCGCAGCTTAAGCATAAGGTTTGTAAATGTGGGGTTTGACTTATACCTTGCCTGAACTCTTTTTGATTTGCGTTGGGCTGTCTGAGGCGGTTTACCTCAGTAGCCTCTTCTGGGCCATTTTCTGTGGAGGCTTCCTCAAAATATACTGTTGGATTTTCTAGTCTGCTGGGTTTTCCCTGAATTTCAGCTGCTGAGAGTGCTGACAGCTCAGCAGCCTGGGATTCCTCTATGGCTTGCTTTAGGGTTAGATCCCCTTTGGCTAATAAACGTCTTTGTAACTTGGCGTCTCTAACGCCACAAACCAGCTGATCGAGCAGCATATCGTCCAGGTAATCTCTGAACCCGCAATGCAAGGCAGCTGTTCTCAGTGCTGCCATATAATCACTAATTGTTTCCCCCTCTGTTTGGATGCGCCTTCTGAAAGCATGGCGCCTAGCAATTCTGGAAGGCTTAGGGGAGTAGTGATTTGAGAGAATTTCTTGCAGTTCCTCCCAAGGGATAGTCTTTATAGATCTAGGGGCCAGTAATGCTGATGCGGTGTCAAAAACCGTGGCTCCGCAAAAGCTTAGGAAGTAAGATTTCTTCCTATGCTCAGAAATTTCTGACAGGTCTAAAGCATCTAAAAAGCAGTCAAACCGGTTCTTGTATGACTCCCACGTCTCAGCGGTCGGTCTGAAGGGCGGGAATGCAGGATTTGTAGTCATCTTCTGTCAGCTGTGAAGTTTTCCTCAGGCAAGTTAGAGACGGTGCTTCGCGGCTAGAGTCAGCAACTCTGTAGCGATTTCAGCTCTCAGCTAGTGATTTCGCTCCTTTCTTTCTCTTCCTTGCCTGGCTTGCCTTTATTAGTATCCCGTCCTCGTCGCCAGTGTTGTAGAGCGACGGAATAACTCAGGCAGAGACCAGGTCAAGGCTTTCAGCTTAACTCTTTATTTACAGGCAAAGAGGGTTACTGCTACTGCCGCGCTAACACGGCAGCCAGCTGGAGCGGCAACAGCTGATGCCGTTTGACAGCCGCCTTTTATAGCCGGCTGTCAAACGGCTCCAGCCAATGGGAGAGGTCCGTGCTTCCCGCTGGAAGCACGGACCTGAGTGAAGACTCAGTCCATACACAACACCTTCATTTTATGTACATTCACAGAACAATTATGAAATTCAGGACTGTTTGCGCAAGCACTGCATCAAAAAGCATTCAACATGAATAGAGAACATCAGAGAGAAATGTTATATTAGAGCATTATGGAGTTTGGCTCACGTTATTCTTGACATTGAAAATACCCACAATGAGTCTGCCTGTCAAACGAGAATCTCCAAAAATTATAATAGCATGCCAAAATAAACACATTCAATCACTAGGGTTACACCATTTTTTCTACCTCTTTTTCTCTCACTGGTAAAGATTAGTTGCACAAAGCTTGTTGTTGTTTAGATGCTAAGTCATGTCTGACTTTTTGTGACCCTGTGGATCATAGCACACCAGGACTCCTGTCCTCCATTGTCTCCTGGAGTTTGCCCAAATTTCTGACACTATCTAACCATCTCATTCTCTGCCATTCCCTTCTCCTTTTGCCTTCCATCTTTCCCAACATCAGGGTCTTCTCCAAGGAGTCCTCTCTTCTCATTAGGTGGCCAAAGCATTTGAACTTCTGCTTCAGTATCTGTTCTTCCAAAGAACAGTCAGGGTTGATTTCCTTTAGGATTGACAGATTTGATCTCCTTGAAGTCCAAGGGACTATCAAAGCAGCCCCACCTAATTCAGAAGCAGTATAGGATTCTCTAAAGTATCCAAAGGATAACAATAAATACTTCTGGAATCCCTTTAATTCAAATATTCTTTGGAGTATTGATTTCTCCTTTCCAGTGCTTGCTTCAGAAATAATTTTAGGAACCTTTCTTTAAGACTGTGTAAGCCCAACTCATTCTGTGCCAAAATGTATCTTGCATTTTTTTTTTGACCCAGGAAAGGGGCTCTTGTTTATCTATGTTATTCTTAGGGAGCTTGAAAAGTTGCTTTAAATATTTCTTAGGGGTCCTTTTGTATTTAATTTCTGCTAGATAGCCAGGGGTATTGCACTGCTTCTTTGAAGTATTTATTTGTATGTGTGTATGTATGTATTTATTGCTCATTACGTTACATTATATTACATAAATTAAGTATATTTTCCATTATCCAGAAGCTGCTCTATCAGGGTGTGTTGATTTCATGGGAAGGTGAGGCTGCTTTCTGGAGGGAAGGGACTAGGAAGAAGGGGGAAAAAAACATAGATCATCCTATCCACAATATTCTTTCCTGAAAATTTGTTGGTTGAGTTAGATGTTTCCCTTAGAATGCCTTGTTTGACATTCAGCCAATTTCATTTCTTATGACCTGCTCACCTTGAGGGTTACAGATGGCTCCTCTCTCCACTGACTGCCTTGCACATGCTCAAAAATTCCATTATTGCAGATGGCCCTAAACTTTTTCCTATGTACCCTTTTCCTTTGTACATATTATAAATATTTACTCAATTTCACCAATTTTCAGGAAGAAGATAAGGCTAGACAATTTTTGACCTGTGACAAAAGGATTAAAAGATCTATCTTGATAATCTGCTTTTTTCCCCTCTGCTCCCAATAAGCCAATAGCTGAAGAAAAGCTGGATTCTTTTAAGTATGAATGGTTTTTCAGGATTTGGATGAACCCAGAACTCAACACATTATGTTGGAGACATATCTGAGAAAGAAGAAATTTCAATTAACATCTGCAAGAAGAGGAACAATGTACTATCCTCCTCAGTCATGCATGTTGCATTATTTTTTAAAAATATTATTATCTACTTTACTATGTTTACTACTGTACATTTTTAAAAATAATTATCATGGTCCCTTGATTTTATTATTTTATCATACTTGCTATGCGTTTTACCATTCTACAAGTTCTTCTGGATAGTGGCTGGGCTAAAAATATATTAAAAACATCTTGTAGAAAGCAAACTAAAGTTCCAGTTTATCAATAACACTTTGGAATTAGATCCATCACCATAGTTACTTATTAGACCTACCAAAATTAATCAGATTTTATGTTGTTTTACAATATGCAGAATCCGATAGAATGCATGAATGAGTCAGTATCTGGTGTGCATCTCTGTCAGATTTATATGAATTTGACTGATGTCAGCCCTAGGAAGAAGACAATGGCAATTTTGTTTCAGAAAATGTTGCCAAGAAAACTGCAGGGACTCATCCAGGCAACCATCAGGCATCAAGCCTAAAAATCACTCATCCAAATTAACTAATTCTGATGATCTGAGCCAGCTAAATGACTTTAGCCAGTCACTTCCTTGTATATCTCCATCTCTCTATATATCCATAGTATTATATATACTGTATACATATAGAAGGTAGTCCTTGGCTCACATCCATAATTGAGCCCACAATTACTGTTACTAGGAAAGACCATCATTAAGTGAGTTTGGGGCCTTTTTACAACTTTTATTGCCACCGTTGTTAAGTGAATCACTGCAATTGTTAAGTTAGGGACACAGTTGTTAAGTGAGTCTGGCTTCTCCATTGACTTTGCTCATCAAAAAGTCACAAAGAGTGGTCACACTACCCCTAGACACTGCAACCATTATAAAGCACCCAAATTTTGATCATGTGACCATTAAGGATGCTGCAACAGTCAAAAGTATGAAAAAACAGTCACAAGTTACTTTTTCCAGTGCCATTGTAACTTTGAACAGTCACTAAATGAATGATTGTAAGTCAAGGACTATCTGTACACACACACACACACACACACACAGATGATAGATAGACGATAACATATATAGATAGATGGATGGATGGATGGATGGATGGATGGATGGATGGATAGGTGGGTTGGGTGGACAGGTTCTTATACACAGAAAACCAAGGAATGGCAGATGCTTAAAGAGATAGTATGAAGAATGGTAAAAGAGATGACATCAATTCCAACTTGTAATTAAACTAATTAAAGGTCAAGAACACCACAATTTAACCTTAACATTTTAATCAAAAATTTCTTTCCTTCAAGGAAGATATTCAGAGACAAATACTGTTTTATTTCAATTATATGAAATGTGTTTTAAATTGCAGAAATATTGAGGCATTTTCTCCTTTATTCAACTTCCCTATACCTCAGTAGAGATGTTAACCCTCTAAGGCATGAGATGCTTTAATTCAGATTCATGCACTCAGTGGGATTTTTGGCATTGATAGGATGAATGACCTCTTTCTGACTTTAGGATTTGACACATAGCTATGGAAGTGTTTTTATCTGACCTTGATGAATGGGAGCATCATCTATCAACCTTCCCAGGTAGACCAGACAAGAAACAAAACCAGATGAGCTAATTCTTCTTTATATGTTACATTAACAGAATCCTCAAGACTGAAATTACAAATCTCCCACCATTTCTTTTAGAATAGGTAGAATTCTTTATTGGCCAAGTATGTTTGGACACACAAGGAATTTGTCTTCGATGCTTAAGCTCTCAGTGTACATAAAAGCTATAAGTGATCAATCATGATCATAGTCATCGTAAAAATACATTCATCTTAAATCATAAGATACAACATTTAGTGATAGTCATAGGATACTAAATAAGCAATCAACATAATCATACTAGGAAACTAAATAAATCATAATGATACAAACAATAAAGTTATAGTCATAAGTAGAAAAGGAGATAGGTAATAGGAAAGATGAGAAGAATAATAGTAATTCAGTCTTACTGGATAGTTTGACAGTGATTTGGGAATTAGTTGTTTAGCTGAGTGATGGCATGTGGGGAAAACTGTCCTTGTGTCTAGTTGTTCTGGTGTGCAATGCCCTATAGCGTCATTTTGAGGGTAGAAGTTGAAACAGTTTATTTCCAGGATGTGAGGGGTCTGCCCTCTTTTTACTGCCTATTAAGTTATGAAGGTTCCTTTGTGAGTTTCTTTCTCTGCCTGTTATGTAGCCATGGGCTATCCCACCCTTGTCTGATCTATCCTGGGCAGCATCTCTCTGCTCAGTGTGGGATTCAAATTTTTTTACTACCGGTTTTGTGAACGTGTCTTGGTGGCATGGCAGAGGAAGGATACTGTAAAATCTCCATTCCCTCCCCATTCCTGAGGGAAGGTTACTGCAAACTCCCATTCCCTCCCCACCCCACTAACCTGCTTTCCAGCTCCGTTCTCCTGTGCAGGGCAACAAAAGAAGACCCAGCCAATCAGCTGGGACTCAGAAGGCAGAGAATAGATGACGGTGGGGCCAGTCAGAGGTGATATTTGCCAGTTCTCTGAACTACTCAAAATTTCCGCTACTAGTTCTCCAGAGCTGGTCAGAACCTGCTGAATACCCCCTGTGTCTCTGCTCCACCTCCCAAGATCATTTCCATGTACATTACATCTAACATGAATAATATTACAAAATTATTCTGCTAAACAAAGAAACTTACAGGTACTTACAATGCTAGAATTCAGTGTTTCACAATATCCTTGTCAGTTTGATTGAAGTAGAATTGTACATTGGTTGATGTACATTTCCATTTGGTGTCTTGAACATAGTGAAACAGCAAATGGTACATCAGGTCATTATTGCTTCATCTCCACATACAATTGTCATTTTCACCGCCTGGAATGGTATATTCCTCTAAAATTGAAAATCCAGAAAATGTTTATTAGATTCTTTAAGATAGCGCAGAATTTTCTTTTGACTGCCTTTGTGGAAATTGTGTTGTTTAATCTTTCTTCAACATATATCTGCTCCCTCAAAGTCCCTCCTCCAATTCCTAAAATAGCTTTGATGATTTCTGTAAAATAGATGCTGAATTAAGTGGCCTGCAATTTCTTGCTGAGTTCCTAAAGCTCTACTCTGTATGTAATGGCAATTCCAGACTGGCCTCCCACCTAAGCAACAGTTTTCAGTTCAGCAAGCCTGACCTAATGCTAACTAAAATACATTCAGTAATTTGAATTCCCACCGGATTCTAGTTATTTCAATCAAATGTCTTGCTGTGCTGAAAATTTCACCCAATACTTGTATACCCTCTGAAAGTATAACTTCTGTACATTATATTTAAGACAATTGTTCATATTTGATCACTGATAGAAAGAATCTAACCCACTGGGATCATGATGGAATGTCATGCTGTATGTAACCCTTCCCCTGCATTGTTTTGTACAATTTTTTGTTCAAAATAATGACAGTTTGTTTTGAAAGTTTGTTTCCCCCCCGGGCCCTTAGTTCACTACTGGATGTATATATTATATCTTTAATTATGTAGTTAACTGATAGTCTACATATTCTCTGCCTTCTTATGTTTCGTCCAGAGGTGGTATTCAGCAGATTCTGACCAGTTCTGGAGAACCGTTAGGGGAAATTTTGAGTAGTTCGGAGAACCGGCAAATACCACCTCTGACTGGAGATTTTACAGTATCCAGTAGCCATGCCCATCAAGCCATGCCCACAGAACTGGTAGTAAAAAAAACTTGAATCCCACCACTGGTTTCATCCAAATGTCATGGGAAGACCTCGTGAAGAGACACCTCTGACCTTTTTCAGAAACAGTCCATCTATCCACATTAAAGGGAAGTCCTAGATAAATTAAGAGAACTCTATCCAGTATCTTTGCCTGCAAATTTGATGGCAAATTTCAAAAGTCTGCTACCCAAAGCTGGAATTATAACTCTCCTTTTGGAACATGGTTTTGGTTCTAACATTTGGCAGGATGAAGTTGCTTGAGAAGTTGTTTTCATAAAGGTATGAGAAATCGTGGTTTCTCTCTCTCAACGATGGAAGCCCTTACATACCCAAATCTGGTGAAGTTCAAAAAAAATTGTGACATATAAAGATATTTTGGACACTGAAGGGAAATTAAAATCTAAGCAAGAGCTTGAAGACCAGGACATTATATTATTATTGTGGCCTCAATTGCAAATGCAAGCTAGATATGATGAAGACATGAAAAATTAGGGCCTTTATAAAGGACAAATAGTCCATGATTAGACATTGTTGAACTCTGATGAAATATTAATTAAGAAAAGGAACTATAAATTGACAATGGCAACTTCTTCATACATATATATATACACACATACACATACATATCAGAAGTGGTATTCTGCAGGTTCTGACCAGTTCTGAAGAACCGGTAGCAGAAATTGTGAGTATTCAGAGAACCGGCAAATACCACCTCTGACTGTATATTTTACAGTATCCTTCCCCTGCCATGCCTACCAAGCCACACCCACAGTACCGGTAGTAAAAATTTTTGAATCCCACCACTGATACATATACCTACACACACACACATACACATACATACATATACATTTATATACAGATGGCACGTGCCACCTGCTAGGTTAGCTAAAATGTTTAAAAATATGTCTAGCAAATGTTGGAAATTTAACCAAAAAAGGGCACATATTACCATATGTGGTGGACTTGTGTTAAATTTAAAAAAAGGAAAATACATACAGTAAGTGGTTAGAAAATATATATACTTTAAACCTGAACTGTTTTAATTAGGTATAACATCAGAAAAATTAAGAGGTGGAGATTAAGAGTGTAATATGTATTGTTAAGCAAATTAAATAACCCAGACAACATGATGTTTATTAAGCGCTAACAAAATATAAACAACAGAAAATCAATAAAATCTAAAAGAAGAAAAAAGAAACCATGGTCTAATCTGCACTTCTCATGCTTTTTTTGTTACCTTCAAATGAAATGGAAGTTATCAGGACAATTCCAGAATTAGAAGAAACCATCCAGTTTCCATACATACATGAAATGGCAGCGACATTTTTTTTCTTATATTGAAGGTAGTCCTCCACTTATGACCACAACTGAGTCCAAAGCTTCTATTGCTAAGCAAAGTGGTTGTTAAGTGAGTGATAGCCAATTGTAATACAGGTAGTCCTCTACTTACAACAGTTCATTTATTGACCATTCAAAGTTACAACAGTGCTGAAAAAAGGGACTTATGACCGTTTTTCACACTTGCAAGATTGCAGCATTCCTGTAGTCACATGATCAACATTCAGATGCTTGCAACTGGTTTATATTTATGACCATTGCAGTGTCCCAGTGTCGTATGATCCCCTTTTGCGAGCAAGCAAAGTCAATGGGGAAACCAGGTTCACTTAACAACTAAGTTACTAAATTAACAGCTGCAGTGGTTTACTTAACAACGGTGCCAAGAAACATCATAAAATGGGACAAAGCTCACTTAATCAATGTTTCACTTAACAACTTAAATTTTGGGCTCAGTTGTGGTCATAAGTCAAGGACTACTTGTACCTTTGTTGCTCTGATTGTTAAGAAAATCCCTGAAAATCAGGTATGTGGTTATCCAGTGAATTTGGCTTCACCTGTTGAGTTTGCTTGTTGGAAGACTCCTGGGATGATCACTAAATGGATGATAGTACTGTAAATTGATGGCTTCCATCCAAACCTCTTGAATTTAAACCATTTGCAACTACAGGCAGATGTTTAACCAAGCACCACTACGGTATTCCGAAGGCATGCAACTGCGATGAAATTTTATTCCTTTCTCCGCAAATTTTTCTTCCAAATAACTGTTGTGCCTCCTAGGTGTCCACACAATAAATACAAAGCCATTTGGCTTTAAAAGGTCACCTTTAATTGCCATTTTAAAAAGTATTTGGACTGGCATAAACTCTGGAAATTGCTTCTAGAAATAGACTGAACTCCTCTGCACTGGAACATGGACTTGGCTTAAGCGTGTGTTTTTTTGCTGGCGAAACTCGGAATAGAACTTTGTAATATCTTTCAATGAACCCCTGCTGGAAAAATGGTTAGAAAAGTGATTGACAAGCATAAAACTCCTGCTTGGCTTCAGCTGGTTTTCTGAGTGAAGCTTTTGCAGAAATGTGTCTTCCCTACTGTGAACATTTAATAGTATCGGTCTTTAAGCTTTATTCTGTTTTCTCCCCATTTTATGCTGATGGCCTATCCTTAGTGCTGCATCTGAGTTTTTATTTTCTTCTTTCGGTGTTTCTTTTCTTTAGATGCTCCATTTCATGCTAGGTTAACCTGTTTTATCTTGTAAGGCACTTTAGGAACTCTCAGTTGTTTGGAAGCGAACTATGAACAGTTCTTTTCACTGATTTTTTGTTGTTGTTTGTTCCTTTAAAACAATGATTTGGTTCTAGAAGAGATTATATCAATAAACAGATAAATAAATTGCTTAAGCTACACAATTAATATAACATGAAAGATAAATCATATCCAACTACACCAAATTGTTTTTCTGATAAAGCAAATGAAGTACGAATATTTGTTAATACCAAATTCTCACTGTATTATTATTCATATATGCTAAAAAAAGTAGAAAAAGAAAAAAAACTATTTAAAATAATATAAATATGTATTTAACTTCTGATCTCCCCCTTCTTCTTTGTGTTCCAACTGATTTACAAAATTTACTGTAAATAAATACTGTAAATAAATAATTATCTTATCTTCTTCCAAATGTTGCATCACCATCTTTGGAAAAAAAATCTATTATATAATATTTTATAGTGTACAGTTTATACACTAACAACAATCTATTGTTAAAAGAAACATGTTTATTCCATGCAGTCCAATGGGAGTCTTTAACAGGGGTGGGATTCTACCAGTTCACACCTATTCGCTAGAACCGGTTGTTAACATTCTAAGCAGTTTGGAGAACCGGTTGTTAGAAGAAATTACTGGCCTAATCCTGTAAGAAAGGCAGGAAGGAAACATTCTGGTGTTGCTTACAGAAACTGCCTCTCCATTAACTCTTATTACATTCTTGGCAGGATTAGACTTCCTGTCTCTGGAACTTCTCTGGAGGTTTTTTCCCCTCCTTTGCTGGTACTTTGCTTGTGTGGAGTGACCATTCAAAGTTACAATGGCACTGAAAAAGGACCATTTTTCACACTTACGACTGTTGCAGCATCCCCACAGTCACTCAGCCACAATAGGAATTGCCCAACAAGCCCCTTCACTGCATCAGTCAAACTTCACCAAACTTAGCTCAGACAAACTCCTAGGATTTATACATGGCTCCATGGGAGTCTGACAACAGCCAATAGAATAAATGTTCTTGCACAGGAACAGGAAGCTCAAGCTCAAAGCCCAAGAGAAGGTATAAAAACCCCTCACTCTCAATTCTATATGGTCAGCTGCCCAGGATCACAAACATGTGCTTTTGTTCATCAATAACTGTACCCTCTTTCCAATCAGTTTCCAGCCTCCATTTTGTCTCCAATTCCTTTCTCCTGGCTTGGACCTGGACCCAGATATTTCTTCCAACACCTTCATGGGCCACCAACAATTATCATACCACAGGTTAAGAATCACTGGTTGTGGCTTGCCTAAACCTAAAGGCAGACACTAGAAACTGAACCAAGTACCTATGGGACATAAAGGATACCACTCAAAGAATGGGAATAATAGCTAAATAAATGCAATTATATTTACTGTTCTTGGGAAACGTGTATGAATGAGTGAAGTGACCGTATGAACTAACAATTAAAGAAAGCATCTAAGTTTGTGATTATGGCTGTCTGCTCCCTGTCTAGGCACTTCCTTTCATTGTAAGTGATGCAACACATTCTGCATGCAGAACTAATAATTACAATAACAGTATTTGATCTCCCATTCCCCAACAGTTCCAGGAACGTTAAATTAGGCTTTCAGCATACAGAAGAAAGGGAAATTATAATTAAGAATTACATATTCAATGCACTTTCAGTTACCCTTTCTGTAACTCTATTTTCCTGGGAACAGATGTTTTATAGGCTTTCATTCAGCAAAGGTGGGTCATATATGTGCTATGTGTGCTTTCTTTTAGACCTTGATTTTAATATAGTTGCTGTTTAATTTTCCAGGTGGAATTAGTTTGAAAATGAACCATAACTTAGAATTTGTTGGCAGCAGTAGCCCCAATAAGCAGTTTGAACACATGTTTATGCATTCCCCAGACAGACTTAATTTTTCTAATCATGCAAATAGAGTAGTTTCAATGTGAAAAGTCAGAAATAATGGCTCAGGCACACAGTTTGCTATACTCGCCTATTCTTAGTATAGCGCTATGTCAATGAAATGATGGATGGGTGGATAGATGGATGGATGGTTGGATGGATGCTTGACTGATTAACTGATAGATTGAAACATTGGCTTTTACTATCCCGTCCATCTCATGACCCTGTTGAAAAGAAAGAAATGTATGTATTGGATTTTTAGAATGTTTTATTATTAGAACATGTTTTTACTGAGGTTCTTCCTTAAGCTTACTTGAGGTGGGGGAGTTGAACTGAAAATAATTCATCCCATCCCATCAACATCTTAAATGTTACCTGATTCACTACTAACTCTAAACTGTAACCTTACTTTAGCTCAGGGGTGGGATACTACCAGTTTGCATCTATTTGCTAGAACCGATTGTTAACATTCAAAGCAGAGTCCCAAAAGTGCTTTCTCTAAAGGCAACTGGATTTTCTTTGTTTTTCCTTGAAGATGTTTCACTTCTCATCTAAGAAGCTTCTTCAATTCTGACTATTCAGAGTTTTGCAGTGTAAATTCAGTGCCAGAAAAGTAAACACAGATGGCTGAGGCTTCATTTAACTTCTTTATAAATACAAGTAATTTTTTTACAAATACTAGTTATAGGTTTCTTCAACATGGAGCAAACTCAGGGGTGGGATTCTACCGGTTCGCACCTATTCACTGGAACCGGTTGTTAACATTCTAAGTAGTTCGGAGAACCAGTTGTTAGAAGAAATTACTGGCCTAATCCTGTAAGGAAGGCACAAAGGAAACATTCTGGTGTTGCTTACAGAAACTGCCTCTCCGTTAACCCTTATTACATTCTTGGCAGGAGTAGACTTCCTGTCTCAGGAACTTCTCTGGAGTTTTTTCCCCTCCTTTGCTGGTACTTTGCTTGTGACCATTCAAAGTTACAATGGCACTGAAAAAAGTGACTTATGACCATTTTTCACACTTACGACTGTTGCAGCATCCCCACAGTCATGAGAGGCCAGGCGTAGAGATGCGTGCCTCGATGTGAGTGATATTGAGCTGGCCACGCCCAGCCAATAACATGACCACCAAGCCATGTCCACCAACTAAGCCATGCCCACAGAACTGGTTGTTAAAAAATTTGAATCCCACCCCTGCTTTAGCTTAATTGTTTGTACTACGTTAAGATGATGGTGAAGTCCACAAGGTTAAAATGCTGATTGTTGGGATGAGTTCTACACTCATAGCAATGGTGTTATACCCTAGAAAGTGTCTAGCAAGTATCTTCCTTCCTTTATAAAGCTCAACTTAGAGTTGCCCTCAACTATACATAGCCGTTGTTGCATACCTACTCGGTGAAAGAGTTGAAAGGTAAGTGTAGCTTGCAAATGGCTACAGATGGGTTGATGTGCACACCTCCAAAATCCCAACTGTGCATTGTGCGGACATGGATATTCCAATTCTTCTGGTGTTTTCTTTTTCATATCAAATCTAATATTCTCTTTCTCCCATGAAATGTCTCACTCTTTGAACTTTTGCCTTCCTCTCATTGATTGGAAAAGGGTCATCATTTCAGAAACATTTCCTTACCTAAACAGTGAAAAACCATGATCATGGGTGGGCAAAAAAGCAGTGGGAGCAGAAATGACTTCCTACTTCCTGCCATCTTCCCCATTGTGTGGGAGCATTAGAAAGCTTCCTTCCTTCCTTCCTTCCTTCCTTCCTTCCTTCCTTCCTTCCCTCCCTCCCTCCCTCCCTCCTCCCTACTGCCCTCCCTCCTCTGCAAGATTGATGCCGGCCCTCCCAGGTAATCAGAAAGCAAACCTGATGAGATGAACTCATTCTACTTTATTGTAAGGTTGCATTAGCAGAATCTTGCAAAAACTCCCCATGACCATTTTTAGCCATCATCATATGGGGAAATTTCTTCTTAAATTTCTCTCTCTGGTTGTGAAGCTCCCTGTGACTCCTCCCTCTCTTAATTGATTGTTTCCTAGGCAGCATATTTCTGCCCTTTTCTCAAGGTCATTACACATTACATTACAAAAGAGCCAGATTTCTACAGTGGTATTCTTCCAACATTAACTCCGTATTTAACTCAGTTGGATATCTCGGCTGGAGGGTCTTGTACCTTAAAGAGATTTTGCCTTTAATTTCAAGTATAACTGCAGAGAATCTCATTGGCAGAAAGTGTAATTTGGATGTTAGCATTCTGGTTCTGAATTTGATGAAAGAGGGTATATGTATCCAGAAAGTTGACTGATAAGCTGTCTCGTGAAGGTCTTCATGGACCCTTGGAGTCATTCACATTCCCAGACCTATATGTATAAGGTCAGAATCTAGGAATATTATATGAAGAATATTTGATAACTACATTTTTTTTTCTGGAGTCCGAGAGCAGGCAAGAACAATATTTAGGGGTTTACAAACTTGACAGCTTTAAGACTTGTGGACTTCAACTCCCAGAATTCTTCCTCAAGTCATGTTAGCTCAGGAATTCTGGGAGTTGAAGTCCACAAGTCTTAAACTTGAAACTTTGAAGACTCTTGATTTAGACTTTCCCATCTTCTTTAGCTTAACAATTGTTTAAATATTTCTGTAAGTGCTTATAATAATAGGTAATGAATTACCTATTCACATATTTATTCAACCAGTCACAAAACCAACCAACCACCCAGGACCTATATAAACAAACAAAGGCACTTCACCCAAAACCCACCACTGAAGATGTAACCTAGTTTGGTAACGAAATGTCCAGAAGCCAAGCAGCAAGCTCAGAAAACCAACCTCTGCCTAAATTACCTATCTGTATGATGGATAATACTGTAATAATAATCTATAGTGAGAAGCAAGGTTTTTAAAAATCTTCCTTTGGATTCATTTCTAACACAGGAATTAATCCGTATTACAGGGGTCTTTTAGGATAACGATGGAGACCAGACTTTCTGTTGCTAAGTGTGACAATAGTTAAGAGACTTTTGCCCGCATTTTACAAGCTTTTTTGCTACAGTTGTTAAATGAATCACTGCAGTTGTTAAGTTGGTAAGATGGTTATTAAGCGAATCTGGCTCTCCCATTGACTTTGCTTGCCATTTTTTTAAAATTATTTTTTTATATACAATAAATCCATTCCATTTCAACTGTGGGTCAATTAGGTACATATTTCATGTGCTTACAGTTGATAATTAATACTCTTCTTATCAATATACCATATAACAATGATCACATTTTCATATAGGTAATATCCAATGTATCTATTTTACAATCTTCTCATTGTTTTGTGTATACCTCTAATCCATTTTAATTTGTTTTATTTTCTAACCATTGATAAAATAAACCCCATATCATGTAACATTCAGATCCTTCTTTTTCTTTCATTTCCAATGTTAATCCATTCACTTCTGCACATTCAAATATTTTTTCAATTATTTTTCCTTCTATCGGTATCTTATCGCTTTGCCAATTTTGAGCAAATACAATTCTAGCTGCTGTTAATACATGTATGATTAAATATATATTTTTTTTCTTTATTGTAACCTTCAGGTACCATTCCTAATAAAAAAATATTTCAGGATTCAAATCTATATGCTTGTCCAGATGGTCACAAAAGGGGATCAATCACATGACCCAGGACACTGCAACTGTCATAAATATGAGTGGGTTGCCAAGCATCTGAGTTTTGATCACATGACCATGAAGTTGCTGCAATGGTCATAAGTGTGAAAAACGTCCATAAGTCATTTTTGTCAGTGCCGTTATAACTTCGAATGGTCACTAAACAAACTTAGTCTTTAGTCAAGGGCTACTTGTATAATTTAATCATACCTTATGTATACAGAAGCCAACTGCCGCGAAATCCTAGATATAGAAACATAGAAAACTAATGGAAGAAAAACACCTGGTGGGCCATTATGTTTGTCTGTTTGTTTACCATTTATTTATTTATCATTTTTTATATTGTGTTTATTTTAATTTTTAATTTTTGTCAGATAGCAGACATATGTTTATCCCAAGCATGTTTAAGCATCTGCTTCCAGCTCGGGTTTGGTGGTGCATAGTAATACTATGCAAAGATTCAGTTCCGAAATTCAGTTTGAGAAAAGTTCACTGAATCTCCAAATCAAATCAACTTTCCAAATCAGATAACTTCAGACAGAAATGGGAAATCAAATTAGATACTTACAAACTGATTCAGCCATTTAATGGTCTTTTGTGCATTTCCCCCCCAAAAAATTGGATTAACTTTCCTGATCAGATCTACTATCCAATGCAGAATTTTTAATTGAATCAATGGAACGATCAAGAAATCAATCTTACTACCCTTTCTAGATATCCTCATCAGCAGAGGGAATGGCAGCAAATCAGAAACATAAATCTATCGTACTAACCAAGCGCTCAACTACCAAAGTTAAAACACAACCAGCCTCAAAAGGAGCTGTGTAAGAACTTTATTCAGACAAGAACAAAATGTAACAACCTCAAACACCAGAAAAAGGAAACAGACCTGTACAACCTCATCCAACAAAATGGATACCCGCACAACTTTGTGTAAAGTGTCTGATCACACAACCCACTACAGCACAACAAACACAAGCTATGAAAAAGATAAAACTCCTAAAGGTTAGACATGTCAGAAACACTCAACAAGACATTTCTTCAAAAATGAAAGAAGAAAGTCCAGTTGCTTCCTGAAAAAGCACCTTTGGGACAACCATGACCTGGAGGACTGAGAATCTCTACAGACTTTTAGCTATACAATTTGGGACGAACACGCTTTGAATGGTGTGGGAGTAGGAATGGATTTCCAGAGGGAAAAAAATTGCAGACTAGAGGAAACAGGAGCACTTCTCAAGTGACTTTGAGGACACAGATAAACCTCCAAGTGCTTCAGAAAAGGGTGCAAATGACCAGCTGTCTGCAAGGAATACAAATACTTCTGTTCCCCACCATCCTGTCAGAGCTGAAGAAGCTTATTGGATGAGAAGCGAAACATCTTCAAAAGACAAAACCAGAAAGTCCAGCTGCTTCCTTGAAAAAGCACCTTTGGGATCACTATGACCTGGATGGATGAGAATCTCTACAAATTTCAAATTAACTCTTTAAAACATCTTCAGTAAATCAACAGAAGAAAAAAAGAGAAGTCATCTACAACAGAGAATGTAAGGACTGTAACAGCCATTATGTATGCATGCATGTATGTATGTATGTATGTATGTATGTATGTATGTATGTATTTGTTTTGTTTGTCAAGCATGTATGAGAAAACAAGTATAAGTATGAACATAATATGTAAACATATATAAACAGGTATAAGTATATTCATAATAAATGAGTACGAATAAATGGATAAATGGGAACAGTAGGACAGGGACGGTAGGCATGCTGGTGCACTTATGCACACCACCTTATAGACCTCTTAGGAATGGAGTGAGGTCCATGGTAGACTGTTTAAGGTTAAGGTTTTGGGGGTTTGAGGATGTAACGACAGAGTCAGGTAGTGAGTTCCAGGCATTGACCACTCTGTGACTGAAGTCGTATTGTCTGCAATCAAGTTTGGAATGGTTTACACTGAGTTTGTATCTATTGTTTGCCCATGTATTATTGTGGTTGAAGTTGAAGTAGTCACTGACAGGTAGGACGTTGTAGCAGACAATTTTGTGTACTAAGCTTAGTTCAGACTGTAGGTGCCGTGGTTCTAGATTGCCCAGGTCCAAAATTGCAAGCCTGGTAGCATAAGGACATATGTATAGCATATACATATATGTAGGACAGGCAGGCAGAAGTCTAGCTGAGCACCTCCATGAAGACCAACTAGCAATCAGAAGACATGATGAGAACTCCTTAATTTCATAATACTAGACAGACTCAACCATAGTTTCAACAAGGAAACTGTGAACGCCCTAGATTAAGCTAAATCCAAAAATGCTAGGTAAATCCTGGGAGCTTGGCACTCTCCTGGGGTTTGTGCCTCTATTTTTAACCTTTCACAAATCCACCCTTGAGAGCCACATTAACAAAGCTGAATAGGAAACAAACAAACAAAAACTAGAACATCTTCTCACCAAAAATCAACACACAGATAAGCAGCCATTAATACCAAGATTAATAGCAGACATGGAACTGAGCAGTAAACAATACATCTAGGAACTACAAATCAAAGAACTACCAATTTCTTTGGAACCTAATACCTATCTCTTTCTATTTCATTTACCTAGTACCTATCTCTAGTACCTATCTCTTCCCACTTATAACTATAACCTTTTAACCTTTCACAAATCCACCCTTGAGAGCCACATTAACAAAGCTGAATAGGAAACAAACAAACAAAAACTAGAACATCTTCTCACCAAAAATCAACACACAGATAAGCAGCCATTAATACCAAGATTAATAGCAGACATGGAACTGAGCAGTAAACAATACATCTAGGAACTACAAATCAAAGAACTACCAATTTCTTTGGAACCTAATACCTATCTCTTTCTATTTCATTTACCTAGTACCTATCTCTAGTACCTATCTCTTCCCACTTATAACTATAACCATCTTGCTTGCATCTTTACAATTTATATTGTTTTATTTCTTTACTAGTATGATTTGATTGCTTATTAGTAACCAATGACTATCACTAAGTGTGGTATCCTATGATTCTTGATGAATGTATTATATTTTTCTTTTATGTACACTGCGCGCATATGCACCAACGACAAATTCCTTGTTTGTCAAATCACACTTGGCCAATAAAGAATTTTATTCTATTCTATTCTATTTACACGGTCAAACCACAAACAACAAGCCAGCCAAGTAGCCATCAAACAACACCCCTATGAACCTTGGCAGTTAAAAACTATTGCAAATCCTACTACCTTGTAGCACTGCAGTTGTAACCTAGCTGAGTAATGAAATGTCTGAAAGAAAACAGCCAAGCTTAGAGAACACCAAGTACTTCACATATTATTTTTCTATTGCTTCTATTTTTATGGTTAGAATAGAATAGAATAACAGAGTTAGAAGGGACCTTGGAGGTCTTCTAGTCCAACCCCCTGGTTAGGCAGTAAACCTTACACCACTTCAGACAAATGGTTATCCAATCTCTTCTTAAAAACTTCCAGTGTTGGAGCATTCACAACTTCTGGAGGCAAGTTGTTCCACTGATTAATTCCTCTAACTGTCAGGAAGTTTCTCCTTAGTTCTAGGTTGCTTCTCTCCTGGATTAGCTTCCACCCATTGCTTCTTGTCCTGCCCTCAGGTGCCTTGGGGAATAGCTTGACTCCTTCTTCTTTGTGGCAGCCCCTGAGATATTGGAACACTGTTATCTTTTACCTTCCCACCCCCTCTCCTTTGAAAAATTCCCTGGGGGTTTGTGCATCTATTTTTAAACTTTTACAAAGATTTTTTTACGTTTGGAATTGACTAAAGTTTTCTCCCTTTTCAATCCCTTTATGTATTTTTATTGAAATACCAGCGTTGTACGTAATTGAGACAGATGGCATACAGGCTGGAAAAAGAAACGCTTTCTATGAGATGCTTCCATTGTTAATTAGGCTGGTGCATAAACATGGAAAATCTCATTCTGAATGGAACTTCTCCGAGAAATGTAATCTGTGGGGATAACACACATGGCTATCATTGCCATTGAAACAATAAAGACATAATGGTGTCGTTATAATAAAAATGTTGCTCGTGTAGAAAAAGATAACCAGCAACAAGTCAGATGGACTCAGTTACAATGGGTGTTTGGAAACCTGAAGAGCAAAGTTAAAGACAGATCAACTTGAGACAGTCAATCCTCGGATGACAAGTGCAAGGAACGAATAGTGACAAATGAATTGCTCAAATAATTTATTTACTTCTGTTTGCCCATAAGCAGGAATCTTGCCAGACTAAAGCAAATTCTACATAACAATCAGGTATATTCCATAAAGGTTTAGAGGGTCTTTCTGCATACCAAGAGTTTACCTCTTAGTTCCTTGGGAAAGACTCTGTCATGCTTCTGTCAGAATCTGACTCGGAGGAGGAAGCTGAACAGTTGATAGGGAGTGGGAGTGTGGCTCTGTTGGCTGTGGAAGAATCTGGGGAAGGGCAAAATCTGGCTGGGCAGAGCAGGGAAGAGGTAGAGCAAGGGAGAGGGAAGGGAGAGGAAGACCCAGGCCCACCCCCTCTTCATCCTAGGGCATGCAGGGAGGAATGGAAAACAGAGCAATGTGGGTTGCATGGCTTACGAGGGAGGAAAGGGCCCCGATTCCCTTCATTAGCTGCAGCTGGGAAGAGTGTATTTAAAAAGGCAAGTGCATGCAGAAAGCTGTTGGGAGCAAATGCGACTTTATCTTGTATTATCGTGGCTTATCTGTGTTCTTGGCATCTTCCCAACTGTGTGAGTTTTTCTGTGCTTTCAAGTCTGAAATTCCTGCTCCTTCCTTGTCAGACTAATTACTTCAGTTTGGTTTGGTTTGGAATTTAAGTTACAGTTTGTGTGTACCTTGTTTTGGACTGAATTTTCTACGGTTAAAGGCTGTTCCTGGGAGAGTTTTTTCTCCAGCCAAAAGTATCCTGGACATTGGGGGCGAAGTTGGAGATAATAAAGGGACTCTTGTTGCTTATTTGACTGTGTTACCTTTGTGCCATGCCATGGATCATCACAGATTCCTTCGTTCCTGCAACTCAGCACCAGATTCCATCAAAATGTGGCTGCTAATGGTAAACACCAAATTTATGGCATGTAATCAATTGATCAATCAATGTTCCCAAATTAAATATGAAGAAGACTCTTTCTTTAACCATTGAAATCTCATTTGAGAAATCTATCTAGTAGTCTTGAGAATTCTACTGCTGCCCTTGAATAGATTCTTGGATGTAGGATGTTTCATTCCCAAACTTACCAAACACCATATTAATTTATGATTTTTATATAGAATGCCTCATTAAATAAGGTATTTTTTATTTACCTACCATGTATGCATCTTTCTTTTATATACATATTTCTGCATGTAGGTTTTGAAGTGAGAAATGTTTTAACGTAGATATGGGTAGGCTCCATAAATTATCTGCCTATTCGAGCCATGACAGATTCTGTTTTAGTGAGTCACATTATTTCTCAGAAAAATCCATGATGGATTTTTATATAACGCCTTGTCTCCATCCTATTTTGCCTGAAGTTGGTTCTACTGCATAATCACAATCCATGGAAGCTCCTGAAGAAAACCTTAGCCTTATAATGATAGGTGAAGAACACAAAATGACACATTTATTGGATCAGTCCATTTAACTGCCCACTTCAGCTAGAATTGCCTAAATTGACTGTAAGTTGTCAAATTTTCAGACCAGAATATTTTCACGTTTTACTTATAAATTAAGGAATGAATCAGAGACATTCTTCATCAAAACTTGTGTATTCCATTTGAGATAGAGATATTCTTCTCTAGGATGTCCTAAACAAATTGAGCCCCTGATACTTAAACCAAGACAACTATAATAAAAAAAAATCCCTTCATTTTCATCCAGCAAGTAGTTGTTGGAAAGAAAAATAATGCAAAATAAAAACCCAGATAAGGTAGGCTTAATTGCAAGTGTAAACTTTCCAACCCACAATGTTTTTGCTAGGTGGAATATTCCAATACATGTGTTAACAAAGATTTGCCAGGTGAATTGTTTGAAACGCACCAGTAAGCTCATTAAGGTAAATCAAAAACTTTTGACTCTGCCATCAGTCTTTCTTAGTTACAGTTGCCAGGCTCCAATGCAAAATCACAGTAGATAAATTCAGCTCACGTTAGAGATATTTCCGTTCCTCAGCACTTGTAGACACATTTGTCTACTTGAAGGGTTCTTTTTTTAAGTGTTTAGAAGAATATTATTAGGAAGCCCTCAACACAGATTGTCTATTTAAATCAATGTCTTCATTTGTTTTTAAATTGTGTAAACACCAAACATCTGAATCTGTGTGTCAAGCAGTGTCTTAACACACCTTCAGGGTGGATATACTCTAAAGGAAAGCCCATCCTCAACTCTCACTTGGCCTCCCACAAACTAGTGAAACAAAACTTTTGAAATTCTGGAATAATCAGCTGATTTATTCTAAGACAGATTTGGACACAACTTCTCTGTGAATTTTATATTCAACAACCTACTTCCGTCCATCCAATCCCTTTAACAGCCTTTTTACTGTTAATATCTACCTGTGTTCCAATACAGTATTTATAATATTTTTTTTAATCAGAGGTGATATCTAAGGCCACAAATGTTATACAAATATGGCCTTAAGACAGACATATCTGCATGATCAAAGCCCTGTCCCCTTTTAATGTACGTATTTAAAAAGATGGGGTTTTGAATGTTCATTTGTGGCTGTTGTTTTACTTTCCTTCCCATAGTGGACAACTCTAGATTACAAGTTATCATGATTCAACATGCATATGATGTGAATTAAACAATGGCATAATAGAAAAAGAGTAGAGCTTTTTCATGAGGAATACCACTTTAGATCCCTCTTCAAACATATTTCAGTATTACTATTGTGTGGGATGCATAGGCAATGGGAATGTCCAAACTCTAATCTTTCTCCCCTACTCCCTTCAACCTCGGTCTGGTAATTCAAATATCTCTTGTATTAGAGGTGTATTGACATTAAATATTAATAATGAATGCATTGGGTATTGGATATCATTTTTTCTGGTGCTCGAGTAATTCCATGGGGACTAGGATATATAATAACAGAATATCTTTGTTTATAGTATTGTAACAGAACTGATAGCTGATATGATAATATTCAATCAGGGGTGTGCTGCTATGGGTTCACCTGGGTTTGGGAAAACCTTGTAGCTAATGTTATGGCCAGTTTGGAAAACTGCCACATCCTACACCTGGCTGGCCCTGCCCACCCCACCCTGCCCCTCCCAGGCGTCTCCATGCAGCCCATTTTGGATGTGAGGTAAGTGCAGAGCCCACACAGAGGCTCAGGGAGGGTGAAAAATGGAGCCGTTTTTGCCCTCCGGGAAGCTCAAGAAAAGCTGCATGCAGCAAGAGCGGATAAAAATGCCCTCCCCCCCATGGTGCAGGAGACTGACTAGATCACACCCACCATGGCCACGCCCACCCAGCAACTGGGCAGAGAACCCATTGCTGAAATTTTTGAAGCCTATCCCTGTACCCAACTATACTCCAGCAATAAAACTTTTGCCTTCTCCTCATATGATGATGATGTTTTCCATTCAATCACGTCAACTTTTGGCAATTCTTGGGTCAGGCATCTCTGTGTCTTCCAATCTTTCACTATTTAAGTTTTTCTATGGTATCAACTTTGATGGTGTCCAGCTACCATGTTCTTGGCAGGCTGTTTTCCTTTTACCACTAGCTCTTCCCAACAAAAGTGCTTTCTCTGGTGAATTCCCCCACATGACATGGCCAACATAATTGATGCATAGTTTTGTGATTTTTCCTTCCTTTGACTGTTAACATTTTTATTGAGCTATAAGATAAAATAAGATACAAAATGCAAAGGAAAATAGAAAACAATGGGGAGGAAGGGGGGAAGAAGACAAGTGAAGAAGGATTAAGAGAAAAAAAAAGAAAAAGAAGCATTGACTTCTGACTCTCTCTGTTGCAGTAAAATAAGGCATTAACATCAAATCACAAATTTTTGTTTTTTCATAATCATATAAATTAGCCATTTCTATAAAGATCTATCAGTCTAATCCAGGAGTCTTCAAACTTGACAGCTTTAAGACTTGTGGGCTTCAACTCCCAGAATTCCTCCTCCAGTCATGTTAGCTCAGGAATTTTGGGAGTTGAAGTCCACAAGTCTTAAAGCTGTCAAGTTTGAAGACCCTTGGTCTAATCAGTAAAACCCAAAATCAAAATTTCATTCTTTTCTACTTCAAGCACAAAGTTCAGAAGCAGTCTCCACAGTGGAAATAAAAGCATTTATATTCTTTTGTTTAATCAAAATAGTCAATTTTGCCATTTCAGCCAATTTTTCCTTCAAGTGACATATCTGGTGTTATACATTCCAATACTTGCTTGTTGGTCATCTTTGCCATCCAAGAAATATGCAGGAGTCTTCTCTAGCACCATACTCAAATGAGTCCCCATATAAAGATTGCCCGCAGCCTGGATCTGTAGCTCTGGATTGCAGGAATACACCATAGTTATATTCACAAAATGTCTATCAAAACAGGTGAGATCAATCCTCAATGGCTGCATTAATCCAAAAGAGAACTACAGCACCAACAGGCTGATAGGTTTACGTGTCAGTTGCTGTTTGTTTAATAATGTTTACGAGGCCCATGTGAGTGTCAAAAGCATATTTGAAATAAAATGGATGCCAGTACTTTGCTTTGCAACATGCCAGTTTCCATTTAATTTTTTTCATATGGAGAAGATCTTGATTTTTTTTTAAAAAAAAGTCAGTGGAGAGTCAAAGAGGCTGGCAAATACAAAAATAAATAAATAAAATGGTGTCTGTTGCTAGGTTGCTGCCCTTGGGCCCAAAGATAAATCAAGAGGGTTGTTCTGCTGACCTCCCTTCAAATATCAGGGAAAGTTGCCACATCAGAAGAATCAGATGGGGGAGAATTGATTCCCATGAATTAAACACTAAAGTTGACTTTGACGGAATTGATTCTTACGAAATTAGTTTGCCATGCATTATTCATTCAGCATGAAAGTTCAGATGGCAAGATATGATTTCCTGGTTTTAAAGCGGTTAACACAGAGTCATGTGGAAGAGCCTTCCTGTTTAAAATGAGCTTTACTGGGGTATTAATGTTATAATTAAAGTAGTTCTGGGGGATCACACTGGAAGATATTTGCTTGTGACATTTCATTTTAATCACAAAAAGGGTCTGCAATCAAACAAACTTGAGTATGTGCTTTCGGCAATGCTGGTTAACAATTGCACTATCCTATGATTAAATCAGACATCTGTGAAGCAAGCTTAAAATCCATTATTTGTCCTATAAACAAAATCTTAATCAAGCTTGTGAGAAGATGATTAAGTGGCAAACATGGAAGCAACAACAGCAGCAGAAGTAGCTACAACTCTATCCCATGTCTCCCAAAAGTGCTTTCTCTAAAGGCAACTGGATTATCTTTGTTTTTCCTTGAAGATGTTTCGCTTCTCATCTAAGAAGCTTCTTCAATTCTGACTATTCAGAGTTTTGCAGTGTAAATTCAGTGCCAGGAAGGTAAACACAGATGGCCGAGGCTTCATTTAACTTCTTTATAAACATAAGTAATTTTTTTTACAAATACCAGTTGTAGGTTTCTTCAACATGGAGCAAACTCAGGGGTGGGATTCTACCGGTTCGCACCTATTCGCTAGAACCAGTTGTTAACATTCTAAGCAGTTCGGAAAACCGGTTGTTAGAAGAAATTACTGGCCTAATCCTGTAAGGAAGGCAGGAAGGAAACATTCTGGTGTTGCTTACAGAAACTGCCTCTCCATTAACCCTTATTACATTCTTGGCAGGACTAGACTTCCTGTCTCAGGAACTTCTCTGGAGTTTTTTCCCCTCCTTTGCTGGTACTTTGCTTGTGACCATTCAAAGTTACAATGGCATTGAAAAAAGTGACTTATGACCATTTTTCACATTTTTCAAGTAACTTCAGCAGCAAAGACTTAAAGACTTGGCTCTTTGAGCAGGCCGGCCTGGGCTGAGATAATGATTTTAAATTTGATCTCCATTTTTAACTTTAAATTGGGTTTTAAGGGTAGGGGGGGGGGTTTCCTAATTTTAGTCTGCAGCTGATTCAAATATTTAATTACTTTTTAACTTTTGTATTTGTGGGGTTTTTAGACGAGCTGTTCACCGCCCTGAGTCCCTAGGGAGAAGGGCGGTATATAAATGTAATTAATAAATAAATAAATAAATAAATAAACTCAGGAGCTCAGAAACAGACATCAGTTTCACTTTAATTCAGCAGGCAAGCAAGACACCTAGCAGATGAGAGAAGCAGCTTCATTTTCAACAGACAGACTCAGAGCCCAACATAGCTTCAGAGCTGCAGAACTTAATATGGAGCCACACCTAGGCTACTTTTAGTTTCAGTTTCCAGCCTAGGCTAATTCTAGTTTCAGTTTCCAAAACAGTCCTCGTTGGCTGACTTAGTTGCTGTGCCTATTCATTGGCTGACCTTGTTACCAAGCTTTATTCCAGTTCATGAATATACTCTGACACTGATTGTATGGGAAAGAATAAGAACTGAGGAAGATTCTTGGATGAGAAGCGAAACATCTTCAAGGAAAAACAAAGAAAGTCCAGTTGCCTTTTGAAAAAGCATCTTTGGGACAACAATGAGGACCCAAGATTGTTGGGGGCAATAAGCTGACTTTGTAAAAAATGCCACTTGGGGGGAACCAAAAAGCCCTAGTAATAAGCAGGCATATACAATGGAATGAAGGCTATTGCATGGTGCTCCATAGACTGTAAGCCGCCCTGAGTGTCTGGAGAAGGGCGGCATATAAATGTAAATAAATTTTAAAAAAATAAAAATCATCACCTGGATGACTGAGAATCTCCATAGACAACTCTATCTCATGATGTATATTCATGGATTAGTCTATTATATCATGTTTATTTGCAAAATATCCCACCAAGGAATCAGAAATCTTTTCACTAAGAATTCAGGTTTTGCTACTATATGCATATTAATATTCTCACATTCCGATACGAAATAGGTTGTTTGATTTCTGCATCTTTCCCAGTACCAGCTTTTTAAGGCATCTTTCCAAAACAAACAACTTTTTCATGAAGACTTTTCTTAATATATAAAGATTACATACACAATATTCCCAGATACATGTATCTTTTTTCTGCAGTCTTTGATTTGAGCAACATTTTATGATCCGTACCAGAACTAACCTTCTTTACTCAAAAACTATGCAATACAATGTCTAATCTGGAAAGCATTGGGAAAGGTTGCACAGCCTAAGTCACATGTCTCCAAAATATATATTTAGAGTTGAACAATAAGAATCATTGATCTTTTAGAAAGTAAGTATGTGACACTGTTCCGTTTAAATAATTACTGAGTTGCATATTTAAGATGTGTATTCTTCGGTTGGATCGCCCACCTTGTTCATTATTTATTGTGTTTTTCAAACCTCATTTTTCTATTTTGCAAGTTGTCCAATATCAGTCTGGATTTGGGTGATACCTAAATTGAAATAAATGAATAAATATAGTGAATTTAATATGCACCATTTCTTGAATTGTTTATTACAGTGGTCCCAACTTTTTGAGCACCAGGGACCAGTTCCGTAGAGAAAGATTTTTCCATGGAATGGAGGGGTGTGTGGTTTTGTGTAGTGCCTGCATCCCACAGATGGGGCTTCCCTTGTTCATACAACCTGGTTTCTGACATGCCGTGGCCTGGTACTGGTCCATGGATTGAGGGTTGGGAATGCCTATAATCCTAGGAAAGGTAGAAGGAAAGGAAAGAAGAGGACAAATGAACAACAAGAGGAATGGACTTCATTACAATAGGGTACACTGTTGGATGACATGAAGGGATTAGGAATATATCATCATTGTGGAGGTCTATATATTTAGTTGCTATGAGTTATGTAACTTGATAGCACATAAACAATGCAGAATGGACCAACTTGTTGTGGCCAATTCACCAGTGCCAACTTGCCAGTGCCTATTTGCCACGGCCATTTTGCCATGGCCAACTCACCATGGGCAACTTCCTGCAGGACAACTCATCGTGGCCAACTCGCTATGTGACATCTCTGTATGGAACAATTCAATTTAATTATTTAAAACAATTAAAAATGTTTTAATTTTAGTCATTCACACTTCATTTTATCCTTCCTTTTGCATTCTTTTTCTAATTATTTTATTCCACCATTTCTTCAATATTAGTGTAATTTTTGTCCTGTGTGCAAGTTGTCCTATGGCAAGAGATGGCCACAGAGAGTTGTCCAAGACCCTAAACATCCATCAACATGTACCAGATCTTAACTGATCTGTAGACCCTAGCAAATGCCTAAATGTTACAATATCAGGAAAAATTCATGCAATGTTAGTTGGAGACAATTAATCTCTACATACAATATATTGCATTTGTGTTTGAAAGACTCTGTGTATGTATGTAAACACGTGTATGTAAACACATACACACAGAGACAGACACCTTCAGCAGTCTGCAGCTGCATTTATCTGCCTAGAAAGAAATGTATATATTATAACACAGTCAAATCTCTTCTACCCTATTCTGTGCTGTGAAATTTTTTAACACCTTATGGTATATTTTACTAGGAAAAAAACATATACGAATCATGATTAGCCCAATGAACCCTGCAGGAAACATTGATCTTTTTCTATGAAGGTTTGTTTTGCATTGCATCAGATGAACAGCAGCTCTACCAATCCATTTTTGTGAGTGGAATGACTAACGGAGACAGGTTTTTCCTCTGATGAGCAACTGGTCATAAGGGGAGGGAAGAGATAAATGGTTATAGAATAATGGTCATAGAATAACGGACAAGCACAATTTCTCATATTAATAAGGATGGAGCATTCAGCTGTTTAATAGTTCACAGAACACTGCATAGCAGCATATACCAGAAATGGAAAATGTCCTGCCTTATTTCGAACTTCAGCATTACAAATTACATTGATTAAATGTAGTGAAAATAAGATGCAATTATCCAGAATGAAACTGAATCAAGCCCTGTCTCTAAAGAACAAAAATTGATCTGGGTGAATCTTGGCTTCTGAATTTCTCTGCTCTTGTTGATTCATTAGTTAGTTAGGTGTCACTGAATTAGGGGACTGCATGAACCAATGTTGTCAGCTGAAGCTCTCCTTCTGATACCAATAGTTCCTCTAAGCACACTTGTCTGCTTCTAATCACGATGTTGATAAAAGGATAAAATGTGGATGAAGGTTCGTTCTCCAAGCTTGTGGGTTGGTTTCTGAATGTTTCATTAGCATGGCTAGGTAAACATCTTCAGTGGAGTTTAGAGGATGTCAGGGTCAGTGTTCTTCTGTTGATAAGGGCTTTTGTATGGTCAGTAGGTCTTGTGATGGCGAGGTCATGTCAAGTGAGCAACAGCAGTGGGATCCTACCTGTTCCACTACTGGTTCGGTGATCGCACGCACATGCATGCCCACCTAACGTATGCACACAGCTCTGTTGAGGTATTCCCCATTAGGAGAATGAGTGCACTCAGGGAAACATAATGAGAGTGGTGATGAATAACACACAACCAGCACACAGATACACTGAATAGTAAAATGTAAGTTTTACTTCCAGTAAACAGGTAAACGAAGTCCAACAAATGGTCCAAATCATACTAACCAAAGCAGTTAGTATTCAAAACAATCAGTCCAGGGATAATCCAAAAATGAAGTCCGTTTCTTTACCAGTATCATAAACAAAATTCAGTAAAGGGAATTTGCGAACAGTTGCAAGACTCACAGCAATTCAAGTAGAATGACAATCAGGCAAAAGGCAAAAAGGGAAGCAAAGGAAATGCAAAAAGAACAAACCAGGTTTCTGGCTCCATCGTATGGCCGTTGGAGGAACCTCAGCCAATCACAACATTCTCTTAAAGATACAACAGTATTAAATGACTATCCTGGTTTATATATTGCCAACCCAACTGTTAGGTGACTATCATTCCTAACAAGCTCTCCCCACACCAGCTGCGGCCTGCAGCATCAATCAGCTGACAGGATAAGGAAGAGAAAAGCGCAGGGGCAGGTGGGAGGGCCAATCCTGCGATTTTCTCTTTTTTCTCCACTCAGCTGATTGTCGTATAATTTTTTTTCTTCCTCTCAGCTGATCGTGGGAGGCTTTTTTTTTTTTTTTTACTATTGGTTCAGTTGAACCAGTCCAAACCGGTAGCATATCACCACTGGTGAGCATCCCATCAGGTCAGGTCTTGTGATGGGTCTTGCGATGGGTTAAGTATGAGTTACCAGTAGGAATCTCGGGATGGGGAGGTGAGGATGAAATGTGTTTTGTGACATGAGCTCAACCTCTAATATTTGTTTTATGTTGTGAGGTCAAGTTTGTGAGGGGCAGATTTTCTATTCATGCTTTTTTCATCCTGTAGGCACCTGTGATTTCATCTACCTTCCTCATTTCCTTCTCCATCTTCCTCCCCTTCTTTTTTTACAGCCCCATATGATAGATCGCTCTACTCTACACTCAAATTCAAAGAAAGGTTAAGGTTACTTTATTGACCAGAGCTATACTAACAGAATCTGCAGGTCTGATTGTGCCATACTGTCTCCCTTTTTTTATAAATGCATATGCCTTTAGATGGGTACCAACGGGCACAGAAAACCTGCATGCACTTTCCATTCAATGCTAGGTGTGCATAGCAAGTTACCTGGCTATTCATCATGCATTTCAGGGTAGGGAAAAGCAAGTCAGATACTTTTTGATGGTTTTGCTGCTATGAACAGCAGTCCGGTGATCTTAGAATTTAATGGTTGCTATTTTCACAATTACACAAAGGTTTTCAATGGCATGTTCAAATCAGCCTATGAGATTCTGCACCACTGAGAACGGATGTGCTGCTCACACCATCTGGGAACTTGAGTGAGATGCTTCCTTGAAGCAACCTGTAATCATAAAGAAGGTCCCAATCACCTTGAAACTGTGAGATCTTCTCTTTGTGATGGAACTGTGCTGCAAGCCCAAAACCTTGTGAGCAAATGTTATATGACAATTTCCACCAGTTTGTATCAGTCTGCAAATAAAATACAAATACAAAGGGCCTTGGTAGTTCAGGCTGTTAATCATCTAGCACTTAGTGCAAGCTGCCTGCAATTAGTGCAGGTTCGAATCCCACCAGGCTCAAGGTTGACTCAGCCTTCCATCCTCTCGGGGGTAGGCAAAATGAGGACCCAAGATTGTTGGGGGCAATAAGCTGACTTTGTAAAAATGCCGCTTGGGGGTCCAAAAAGCCCTAGTAATAATAAGCAGGCATATACAATGGAATGAAGGCTATTGCCAAGCACCTAGCATGGTGCTCCATAGACTGTAAGCCTCCTTGAGTCTCTGGAGAAGGGCAGCATATAAATGCAAATAAAATAAATAAAATAAAATAAATAAATAAATAATCAATTGGAATTTGGGATTTAGGGGGCATATAGTAGTATTTTGAACTCATATAAGTAACATTAAGGCTAGATAAATTTTCTAAATAAAAAATGAACTGTACTCAAGTAGAACCTTTATTTTTTTCCATCTTACTTTTGGAGTGAGTCAATGTTTGTGTATAAGCAGCACAAAATCACAAGTGACTATTTTATACAGCACAGGGATAAAGAGGGAGCCTTGATCAGAAGTAGGGAAACTGCAGAACTCAATGTTGTTAGAAAAAGGCTTCAGCAGTGCTAAAATTTATGAGGATTGGCGTTTTGAAAGAATGACAAGCATCCTACTTTCAAACTATACCAACATCCACCTCAGACTAAAACAGGGGCTCTTGAAAAAGATAAAAATGAGCACCTTTGAGAATATGAAAAGACAGAAGGCATCCACTTTTGATGTGAGCAGATTGAAGTGAACCCTGCCAAAATACAAGTTGCTAAACTTAAAATATACCTTTCAACAGCACTAATTATGTGACTATACCTGTAGTGAGAAACCCAGAGTTGTTCAAATATATATTTTCTGCACCACTATTAAGCTTTTTCCAGGTGGTTATATTGACATAAACATTGTAGCATGGAAAACTGCCAATGCACTGTATTGTATTTTAAGAGTCTGATAGAGGACAGACAAATAAGCCCAACCTGAAATGCAATCCTTACACTTGCTCTTCTGCTATAGGCAGAATTTTGAGGAAAGTTGGCGTTTTCCATAGTTAGTGATTAAGAGAATATTCTTCTAAACCTTTTTCCTAGACAGATATATCAGAATGACTTTAAATACACATGGTACAGTTTTAAATGTTAAGGACTATCTCCTGTTACTCATTTCACAAAGTGACCAACTTCACATTTAGGGAATATGCTTTGTTTCAAATTAAATTAAATATCAGTGGGAGGAAAGAATCCAAATGTTTAAGAGGTCTAATTGGAAGTGTAACATCTTGGTGAAAAAGGCCCATTTAATAAGCATCGGAGGCTTTAAAAAAAATTAAAAGAAGAAATAAGTATAGGTAGCTCTAGACTTACAACCACAATTGAGCCTAACATTTCCTAAGTGATGAGTGAGTTTTACTCTATTTTACAATCTTTCCTGCCACAGTTGTTAAGTGAATCATTGCCATTATTATTATTAGGTTAGTAACATGGTTGCTAAGTGAATTTGACCCCAATGTCAACTCATAAAACATTTTGTATACATGTTTTATAGTTAACAACAGAAAGTGGGGTGGGGGGAGTTTCAAAGAGCAGGTGGCAGTGTGGAATCAAAAGTACATTCTATTCATATTTTCTACAGAGACTGATTAGATGACTGAAGCTTCTACTGCAAAAAAAATCTAATTGGAGAGCAAGATTGATGACTCTTGGCTATGAACATTTTTCATTGGATGATACACCCGGAGGGATGGGGGGAAAGGCAGGATAAAGGGTGATAGTGAATTACATACCTCAGAGTTGGCTGCGCCCAGGTTAGTGCCGGACATAGAATGGTAGCTTCAAATAAATCCTCTTTAGTTTTGGGAGTGTAGCTCGTGGCTCATGATTTAATTGGAGTAACTGCCAGAACCCTGACAGATACCCAGGACATTGCAACTATCATAAATATGAACCAGTTGCAAGCATCTGAATTTTGATCACGTGGCTATGGAGATGCTACAACCGTCATGTAAAAAACAATCATAAGTCACTATTTTCAGTGCAATTGTAACTTTGAATGGTCACTAAATGAACTGTTATAAGTTGAGGACTACTTACCTATGGCTGGGGGAGTGGGGTCCAAACTAGTTTGGTGAGGTGCTTTTTCATTTTTTGTATTCATAAGCAAATGACATTAATTAATCAACTAATAAATGATTGCTTTATGGCTTATCCTAAATATATTTGTCTTTTTTTTTCATATTGTTCCAATGTTCTGCAACCTCTAGAGTAGAACTTGAATCCACAATGCATACGGCTCCAAACTTACCTTTCGGTTTTCTTAGTTTCTTTCCTTCACCATTCAATTACTCCTTTCCATTATTATTATTATTACTACTACTACTAGTTACTTAATATCCTAATAGCCAGTTCCTATATTACTGGCTTTAGCACCACTTATGTAAGAAGTATGGAGACATGTTGTCACAAGAAGCCAAATTTATGCTTCAGATGAAAAGGCATAATGTAATATCACAGCATGTTTTCCTGTAATGAAATATTACGAACCATTTTGGAATGTTAGATATGGGGAGTCCAAAAAAAAAAAAAGATTTTCAACTTTACCCATTTATTTCCCTGCCCAATCACTTGTAACTGTTATAACAAACTCGTGCAAAAAAAAAAAAACCAAAAACCAAAAACCAATAAAACAGCGAAGCGTTTCAATGGTTTATTTTTTTTTTTAAAAGTTAACACTTTTTTCTGTAGAATATTAGTAATAAAAAGAAGTAATGGTAGACAATGTCATTCAGGTAGGAAAAAATATTAGTCAGGAAAGACTATTAGAAGTCAAACTCACACACTTTATGTTAGCGCAAGATTCTTAGTGAAAAAAAGTTAATTAGCATATCAATTCACTAGTATCTAACGTTTCAATAGTTTCCCTTGTCCGGTCAGGTCCGATTCCAGGATACGATGCCCATCTCTGTTTCTTGGCTTAGGGAGTCAGTGTTGTTGGAAGACATTTTCCATAGTCATGTGGCCAGCATGGCTATATGCCAAAGGTACAGGAAATGGTGTTACCTTTCCACCAAAGTGAAACCTAGTAATTTACTCTCATTTACATGCATTTAAGGATGGGCAGGAGCTGTGGCAACTAATGGGAGCTCACTCCATTGCATGGAGCTTGGGCCTCAAACCCAGGCTGTCAGCTCTCCAGCTGACAGTAGCTCAGTATCTTTCAACCGCAGAGCCATCAAATCCCCTATATACATATTCAAAGGGATATTATCAGTGGTGGGATTAAAAAAACTTTTACCACTGGTTCAGTGAGTGTGGCTTGGTGGGTGTATGCACATGCACACACCTTGCATGGACACGTGCATCAAACATGCACTTTGCACTGGTGCAGAGGTGTTTTCGCAAGCGCAGAGGTGTTCCAACTCACCTCCTGCAAGCCTGCACTCTCCTGGTCACTTCAGCAACTGCCACACAGCACTCTTCTGTGTCGTGCAAAGCAGCTGCATTTCAAAAGCAGAAGATAAAGGTGAGTATGGGAACCCGGGTGGGCAGGTGGGCCCAAAGCAGAATGGCAGAGAGAACCGGTTCGGCCTCCGCTGCTCATCGCTGCTACCGGCTCAGGAGAACCGGGCCAAACCACATACCACCATTGGATATTATTATGGAGAGTGTTAGATTTTGCAGCAGAAATTCAAATTCAGAAAGCACACATACCGGTGACTGATTCAGGAGGATTCATTAACTTCTTTATATACATAATAATATGAGTAAAATGTACAATACCAGTGTAGGTTCTTCCAATGTGGTAGAGAGTTACAGGCACAAACACAAGCAGATGAGAGAACAGCAGAGAACAGTTTCAGTTTCAATTCAGCAATTGCAGACAAGACTCAGAGCTTAACACAGCTGCAGAGCTTAATACAGAGTCACGCCTAGGCTCCTTCCAGTTTCAGTTTCCAAACAGTCCTCATTAGCTGACTTAGTTGCTATGCCTATTCATTGGCTGATCTTGTTACCATGCTTCTTCCAGTTCATGAATATTCTGACAGATAGATATATATTGAATATTAGATAATGGGTCCTGAGCTTCTGGGGATCTGGTTCTTAGTGCAAGTTCAGGTCCCCTTTTAGGAAAGTCTTTTTAACTTCTATAAAAGAAATTGGAGGAAAATTTCAGTAGGACACCCTGCTGTGCATATATAAATTCCTGACCATAGAGAATAATTTATTGCATGAAAGTAGAACATGGTAGATAAGAGCTGGGAATGTGACAGATTTTCTCTCACATGTAATTCTAATCTCACATGTAATTCTAATCTCACAGAATGGTGTCTGAACTGATTTCATGTCGGATTGAGAAAATATAGATTCCCCTCAATCTTCAGTGTAAACACCTAGAAGATAGCTTTGGACAAATCATAAACCTATTTCACAGGCTGTTGTGAAAATGAAATTCAACGAATTGCAGTTCAGCTTCTTTGGCGGATGAGCCTGAGATACGTGATGAAAAGTAAATTAAATTACATTCTATTTTTATACTGCCCAATGGCATTAAGAAAATGCAAACATTTGTTCTGGCGTATGAAACTGGTGTTAGGTACTGCAGTCCTTTGTATAATATTCATGCCTTGTGACAGCAATTTCCAAATTAAGTTCTCAGGAATCCTGCAATTCTTAGCAGCTTATCAGGGGATTCTCAAGATCATCACCAATAGCAGATAATCTTCTCTGGAGAACAGCTTTATTTCATTACAGATTGTCCTTGGTAGCTGTGGGAAGGCATTATTAGCTGGGGAGATAAACATTGGAAAGATGAGGGAGGGAGTTCAATGAAAAGTCTTCTTTTTTACTGCTACTTGAAAGTTTCCATATTCTCACCATTCGCTGCATTCAATGCTGAGTTAATTGGATCAACAATCTAAGACAAATTTCCTGTGTCTTAAAGATAATGGAAGAGAAGCAATTTAGAAGTACCCACAATTTTGTGCTGAAATACACTCCAAGACATGAATCAGAGGTGGTATTCAGCAGGTTCTGACCAGTTCTGGAGAACCGGTAGCAGAAATTTTGAGTAGTTCACAGAACCCGCAAATACCACCTCTGACTGGAGATTTTACAGTATCCTTCCCCTGCCATGCCCACCAAGCCACACCACAGAACCGGTAGTAAAAAAAATTGAATCCCACCACTGAGAATCATAGTTAATTTAGAAAAAATGAGATCAGGAAAAAAATGCTGAAATATTCAGAAGGAATAATCCAAAATTTGTAATAGTAATGCTACTTAAGGACAAACAAAATGGGACCAAGGGATAGACATTCTCCAGAAGTCTTCACCAGGCAAGTTGTTATAGAAAGCAGGCAATGAGAGAGAATGCAATGAACTCTGAAGTTTGGGACAGTTATTTCAATCTCAAGAAAGGCCATTAATGGCAGGATAAAATTTAGAATAACAGAGTTGAAAGGAATCTTGGAGGTCTTCTACTCCAACCCCCTGCTCAAATAGGAGACCCTACTCCATTTCAAACAAATGGCTGTCCAACCTCTTCTTAAAAATTTCTATCCAGTGATGGAGCACAAACAACTTCTGAAGGCAAGTCATTCCACTGATTAATTGTTCTCACTGTCACGAAATTTCTCCTTATTTCTTGGTTGGTTCTCTCCTTGATTTGTTTCCATCCATTGCTTCTCCCCCTGCCCTCAGGATAAGAGAATAGCTTGATTCCCTCTTCTTTGTGGCAACCCCTTAGATATTGGAACACTTTATTGTGTCTCCCCTAATCTTTATTTTCTTTAAACAAGACCAAAAAATGTCTGTTTTCCCAATATGATAAGGCAAACTACAAATATTCTTACAAAGAATATTGTAAGTAAGTAGTCTGCACTATTATTACTATTAATCTTCTTATCACTCCTTATCACCCACCCCCTCCTACTTGTGACTGTATGACGTAACTTTGTTGCTTGTATCCTTACAATTTATATTGACTGTTTCCTAGTATGATTTAATTTCTTATTGTACCCTATGACTATCATTAAGTGTCGTATCTTATGATTCTTGACTCTTGATGAATGTATTTTTTCTTTTATGTATACTGAGAGTATTTACACTACGACAAATTCCTTGTGTGTCCAATCACACTTGGCCAATAAAAGAATTCCTTGTGTGTCCAATCACACTTGGCCAATAAAAGAATTCTAATCTAATCTAATCCAAATAATTTCAAAAGAAGTACCTCTAACACCATCTTTATTGCTATTTTCTAGCACAAGAATTCCAAACACACACACACACAAACACACAAAAAAATCCCTACCATAGCTCCAAAAAGATTTTGAAAAGTCTTGCCTGTCACATTCTTTCCTTCTACAAAACAGAGGTGCATCCATGTCAGAGGGGCAGAAGGAGAACTATATTAAAAATAAATCAAGATGGACAGGACTACATCAAGAGAGACAGGACCTCCATTATAGAGTCACGCCCATTTTCTTGGTGTTTTTGGCATATCCCTCACTGAATATGATGCCCCTGAAATAAAGCATTGCTATTATGGAACAGTAGTCCTGGGAAAATAATCCCCCTTTTCATAATTTTATGAAAACCACTCTGTACAGATTTACACTACGATTTACACTTCTGAAGTAGAAAGAAGAAAATAGCTGCTGTCTTCAGACTTTGAAACCACAGGCAACGTTGTTTGACTAAAATGAAAGCCATTCATCTCTCTCTTCTTAACAAAGCTTTCTACTTTTATTACACGACAACTGTCATTCAGCATTTTTAAATAGAATTGGTTTCTTCCCAAAGAGCCACTTCATTTTACCACTCCGTCCACTGTTCCATAAATGAAGATGTCTCCTTGCACTGCAACTGACATATTCATTAGCTGCTCTCAGTTATCATTCTCCTCTGTTGTTTCCTTTATAGCTCTATGACAGAGGATGGTTCTCGGAGAGAAAACACTTCTGTGCCGATCACGGCTCTAATATAAAAGCAATACAAATCTGCCATTCTTCAAGTTATTCTGCACTATTTCCTAACACCCTTTTCCAAGCTCAGAGGATTTGAGTTGCACATCTTTGGTGATTTGATTTACTGCACAGAATTGGTTTGATCTGCTGCTGGAAGGCGCCCGTGTTTAAGATGACCCTTAGCTACAGTCAGTAAATTAATCCAGCTTCTGATTTAGCTACATTCTCCTCTAAAGAATTCCTGATCCCCTGCCTGATGTATCTATTACTCTCAGAATGTTAACTAAGATTTTTTGGAATGTTGTACCCCATTGTATGCAAAGGACATCAGGCTGGGGAAGGACAAAATAATACGCTGACTGTTCTTGGTTTATAGGTTATTAAACATTTCTACTTCAGATTATATTCTTCCATTTTGTCAGACTCATCCAGCTTTCTGAGTTTTTAAGGGAATCACTTGTCCATTTTCAGAGGGAAAGATGTCCTTAAGCAGGTCATGACTTCATGGATGTGTTCACATAATGTACGTATGCAGAAATTTGTCATTGGTTTCTGGAATGTGTTTTAATTTCCCTAACCAGGTTGTTTTCCCAGAACCTTCAACTAAATGGAACTATTCCTTGATATAGGGATGCAGTGGCTCAGTGGCTAAGATGCTGAGCTTGTTGATCATAAAGGTTGGCAGTTTGGCGGTTTGAATCCCTAGTGCTACATAAGCGCACCATCATGCCTACCGTCCCTTGTTTCTTTTATTTTTCTTATATGTATCCATGTATTCAAAACTATGTTTTTTTTATACCTATTATCTTGTAAGCAATTGACAAACCAAATAAATAAATAAATAAAATAAATAAATACTTGTCCCAGTTTCTGCCAAGCTAGCTGTTCGAAAGCATGTAAAAATGCAAGTAGAAAAATAGGGACCACTTTGGTGGGAAGGTAACAGCGTTCCGTGCATCTTCGGTGTTTAGCCATGCCCATGGGGACGTCTTCAGACAGCGCTGGCTCTTCAGCTTTGTAATGGAGATGAGTACCTCCCCCTAGAGCCAAAAACAACTAGCACATATGTGCGAGGGGAACCTTTATGTTTATCTTATTTGATATACTGTAGCTTCTAGTTTATTCTTATGAAGATGGGAGGGATTAAAGAAAACAGTGAAAAAGGGGATACCTTCCCTCATCCCCATTTTTTCTCTCTTTTATTCTTCCTTAAAGTTCCCCCCCCTCTACACTTTGCCTTGCCTAAAAAGTCAAACTAAAAAAAATCTCTCATCAGAATGCAAGCTGGGGACATCTGAAAGCAGGCTGGGGATCACCTGAATCTTAAGGACAGAAGATTCCCCTTTCTTTTATTATATCTTATGTGTTCAGATCCTGGTTAGGCCAAGTCTCAGAAATCAAGAGAGTTACAGAGTCCAACAAGATGGTACTTATGTGATAATCTTAGCAACAGAAGGAGAAAATTTCTGACAGTGAGAACAATCAACCAATAGAACAGAAGTTACCCTCGGAAGTTGTGGGAGCATCATCACTTGAGACTTTCAAGAAGAGATTGGATTCCCATCTATCAGAAATGGTGTAGGGCCATGATGGCAAACTTATGGCATGCATGCCACTTCTGCTGGCACGCGAGAGGTCGCCTGGAAGAGCCTCTCTGTACATGCATGCCTGCTGCCGCCACTCAACAGCTGATTGTCAGGTATCTGGTGCGCATGCACGGAGGTGGGAGATGCACGCACATTTGCAGAGACATGCAGCACACAGGGGTCTTGTGCACATGCACAGAAATGCGTGGTGCGCAAGGGGGATCGTGTGTGCATGTCACATGGGGGATTGTACACACATGCACAGAAATGGGCAGCACACATGGTAGGGTTGCACGTGTAGTGCAGGTTGTGTGTGTGGGGGGGCAGCATGCATTGCCTTCTCGTTGGTGGCATGCGAGCACGAGCTCGCGACCCTGCATGCAATTTTCGGCATGGGAACCACTGGTGCAGGGTCTCCTGCTTGGGCAGGGGGTTGGACTAGATGACCTACAAGGTCCCTTCCAACTCTGATTATCTGTTAACTGCAGAGCTAAGTGGTGGGAGGGGAATCTGAATGAGAGTCAACACTTCTAACAGAGACAGAATAAAGTGATCTAGACAAAAGAAGAGAGAGACACAAGTGACAAATTGAGTGCTCTTTCAAATAAACTTGGAGTGAAAATGGTGGCAAAACAGCCATTTCCTTGAGTAATTTGCACTGGGCCTTTCATTAAACTTTTTACTCCGTAACTCAACAGATTAAACTGCAACTGATTAAAGTTCTTTTCTGGTCCTCTGAGACATGGGATATTAGAGAAATTGCTTGTTTACAGCTGTATCAATCTTTGCTCTGAGAAGCAGATACCATTTGCACTTCTTCAAGTGAACCAAATTTGAAACCAGTTCTGATTAATGCCCTCTTTTTCTCCTCCTAGTTCAATTAGTGTTGTGGAGCGACGGAATAACTCAGGCAGAGACCAGGTCAAGGCTAAAAGCTTAACTCTTTATTACAAGTAAAGAGGGTTACCGCTACTGCCGCGCTAACACGGCAGCCAGCTGGAGCGGCAACAGCTGATGCCGTTTGACAGCCGCCTTTTATAGCCGGCTGTCAAACGGCTCAGCCAATGGGAGAGGTCCGTGCTTCCCGCTTGAAGCACGGACCTGAGTGAAGACTCAGTCCATACACAACACTCCTCCCTCCCAGTGAGGAGCATGCGTAGTCCTTCAGATACGTCGGACGCCTGCGAATTCGTCCGGATCTTCTAGGCTCCGTCAAAAATGGCGCTGGGTTGCTGTCTGGAGCTCTCTGCGTGTCTCCAGGCGATGGAGAGGCTGCTGGACTGTCTGGAGTTGGGTCTGCACCTTGGTCAGCTTCCACATCTGGTAGGTAGTCGTCCCCGGGTGGGTTGGCAACTGGTTTCGTCGAATGGTGTGGTTGCTTCTGCATGGGGCCCGTCTAGATGACCTCTGGGTGCAGTGCTCCAACGCTTCCTCAGGTGGTCCATGTGACGCCGCCAGGTCCGTCCATCAGGTAACTGGACTCTATAAGACTTGGGACCAGTTACTGCTATCACAAGCCCTGGTAACCATAGTGGTTGCCCAGTGAAATTTCTGACAAATACCTTGTCATTAACCAGGAACCCTCTGTCTTGGCTGTTTGACCCAAGGGGAAGCAAAGGGGCATAATTTGGGTGCAGCCTATCCAAGGTGGTCCTCAGCCGGCGTCCCATTAATATTTCGGCTGGTGACTTGTTAGTAGAGGCACAGGGTGTAGTGTGTTGGCTCAATAAATATTGGGCCAGCCTGTCATGCCAGTTAGAGGGACCCAATTTTTGTAACACCTCTTTAGCAGATCTAACTGCCCTCTCAGCCAGCCCGTTGCTGGCAGGATGGAAAGGGGCTACTAGTATGTGCCTGATGCCCAAACTTGCTAAAAACATCTCAAACTCACAGGAGGTGAATTGGGGGCCATTGTCAGACACGACAGAATCAGGAAGGCCATGTGTGGCGAATATCCTAGTCAGTGCTTTGCTGACCGCCTCCGTAGTGGTGGAGTGCATTAAAGTTAATTCCACCCATTTTGAATATGAATCTACTACCACCAGGAAAGTGCGCCCATGGAAAGGGCCTGCTAAGTCTATGTGTATCCTGGACCAGGGGTTACTTGCTTCCTCCCAGGTCCTAGGGGTGGTTGCTGGTGGTAATGCCCTGGAGGCCTGGCATGCCTGGCAAGAATTTACCCAATTAGAGATTTGGGCATCCATGCCTGGCCACCATACGTAGCTGCGGGCGAGGGCCTTCATTCTCACAATCCCTGGGTGGCCCTCATGCAAAACCTTCAGTATTGAGGTTTGTAATTTGTGGGGAATAACTACTCTGGTTCCCCATAGCAAACAGCCTTGCAAGGAGGAAAGTTCCTGCTGGCGTAATTTGTAGGGTAGGAAGTCTGAAGGATAAGGGGCCGTAGGCCACCCCCTCCCTACCCAGTCCAGGACTTGGGACATTACCTGGTCCTTGGCCGAATGGGCAGCGATGTCAGCAGCAGTGACTGGAAGCTTGAGATCGTCGATAAGAAAGACTGTGGTTGCAGGTGCTGGGTCCACGACTGGCATTGGCAGGGGACAGCGGCTGAGTGCATCAGCATGGGAAAGGCTTTTCCCGGATCGATGGATTAGAGTGTAGGAATACGCAGCCAGGAAAACCGTCCATCTGGTCATCCTTGGGGACAAAATCTGGGGAGTCTGTTTAGAGCCGGATAAAATGCCTAGCAGTGGCTTGTGATCAGTTATCAGTTCGAAATGGTGCCCGTAGAGGAATTCATGGAACTTCTTCACTGAAGCCACTGCAGCCAAGGCCTCCTTGTCAATCTGGCTGTAGTTGCGTTCAGTGGAAGATAGTGTCCTTGAAAAGAAAGCTATAGGTGCTTCTGCACCATTGGGCAGTCTGTGGCTCAGGACAGCCCCGATTCCGAATGGAGAAGCATCGGCTGCTAGAATGAGTGGTAAGTCTTTATTGAATTGGATTAAGACGGCCTTTGAAGTTAACAATGACTTGACTTGTTTGAAAGCAATAGTTTCCCTTGGTCCCCAGTGCCATGGCGAATGCTTGTCTAAAAGTCTATGAAGTGGCTCAGCAACAGAAGCTTTATGGGGCAGGAACGATGCATAGAAATTCAAGAGGCCCAGGAAAGCTTGAAGCTCAGTTTTGTTTGTAGGAGTAGGCGCATCGTGAATGGCCTTAACTTTTGACTCAGTTGGGTGAATACCCTTTGCATCAATTTTGTAACCTAAGAATTCCACTTGTGGAGTGGCTATGGTGCATTTTTCCCTTTTTAGCTTGAGACCAGATTGTCTGAAACGGTCAAGTACACTTCTGACCCTTTGTAGTAATTGCTGTTGGTTGGTGGCAGATACCAGAATATCATCAAAGTAAGGCACAACGCCTGGTAACCCTTGCAGTATTCGTTCCATAAGGGATTGGAAAATTCCAGGGGCCACACTAACTCCGAATTGTAGACGTGTGCATTTGAAAGCCCCTCTGTGGGTTACTATTGTTTGCAGTTCAGCAGTTTCATCGTCAACAGGAAACTGCTGATACGCCTGGGACATGTCCAACTTTGCAAAAATGGACCCAGACTCAAGGGAATGGAGTAAATGTTGTACCACAGGGACTGGGTACGCACTAACTTGTAAATATCTGTTTATTGATGACTTGTAGTCCGAGCAGATCCTCAAGTGTCCATCCTTTTTTAATGGAGTTACTATGGGGGTCTCCCACTTTGAGAAGTCAGTTGGTTGCAGTATGCCCTGTTTGATTAATTTGTCAAGTTCCTTGTCTCGTTGAGGACGAATTGCAAAAGGAACTCTGCGGGGCTTCAAACGAATTGGAACTGCCTGGGAGTCTACCCTGAAGGATATTGGGGTTCCCACGTAGCAGCCTAGGCCCTCACTGAATACGTCTGCATAGTCCCTGAACAGGGAGTCAACTTCTGAATTGTTAATGGCGTGGATTCCCCCTATGTGGAGGCCCAGGGCTGGGAACCAATCTAGTCCCAATAGGCTTGGGAGGACACCATCCACTATCACTAGAGGCAAGTGACCCTTAAACCCTTGAAAATGGACTAGGAACTTGCCTTTTCCGATGACAGGGATGGTTCTGCCTTGGTAGTCCCGAAGTGTTAGGTTGCAGGCTGGAATTTTCTGTCTTGACATTCTGGGGAGTAGCTTCTTTAAGGTGTCCCATGAGATGATGGACAATGCAGAGCCGGTGTCAACCTCCATCTTGCAGGGTCTACCTTCTATAGAAACAGTGACACTAATTTTGTTAGATTTATTAATTTTTTGAATTTTAAACTGATAGCAAGTGAAACAGTTCTCAATTTGCCTGGGGTATTGAATGAGCTTCTGTGGTCTTTGTGGCTGGCTGAAGGTTTTTCCTGCCTGACAAATTTTTGCCAGATGGCCTTTCTTTTGACACCTTAAACATATGGCATTCCTGAATCTGCAGGATGCTCTGAGGTGATTTCCCCCACAGCTTAAGCATAATGTTTGTAACTGTGGGGTTTGACTTATACCTTGCCTGAACTCTTTTTGATTTGCATTGGGCTGTCTGAGGCGGTTTACCTCAGTAGCCTCTTCTGGGCCAGTTTCTGAGGAGGCTTCCTCAAAATATACTGTAGGATTTTCTAGTCTGCTGGGTTTTCCCTGAATTTCAGCTGCTGAGAGTGCTGACAGCTCAGCAGCCTGGGATTCCTCTATGGCTTGCTTAAGAGTTAGATCCCCTTTGGCTAATAAACGTCTTTGTAACTTTGGGTCTCTAACGCCACAAATCAGCTGATCGAGCAGCATATCGTCCAGGTAATCTCTGAACCCACAATGCAGGGCAGTTGTTCTCAGTGCTGCCATATAATCATTAATTGTTTCCCCCTCTGTTTGGATGCGCCTTCTGAAAGCATGGCGCCTAGCAATCCTGGAAGGCTTTGGGGAGTAGTGATTTGAAAGAATTTCCTGCAGTTCCTCCCAGGGAATAGTCTTTATAGATCTAGGGGCCAGTAAAGCTGATGCGGTGTCAAAAACCGTGGCTCCGCAAAAACTTAGGAAGTAAGACTTCTTCCTATGTTCAGAAATTTCTGACAGGTCTAAAGCATCAAGAAAACAGTCAAACCGGTTCTTGTATGACTCCCACGTCTCAGCAGCCGGTCTGAAGGGCGGGAATGCCGGATTCGCAGTCATCTTCTGTCAGCTGTGAAGTTTCTCCTCAGGCAAGTTAGAGACGGCACTTCGCGGTTAGAGTCTGCAACTCTGTAGCGATTTCAGCTCTAGGTAGTGATTTCGCTCCTTTAATTCTCTCCCTTGCCTGGCTTGCCTTTATTTGTATCCCATCCTCGTCGCCAGTGTTGTGGAGCGACGGAATAACTCAGGCAGAGACCAGGTCAAGGCTAAAAGCTTAACTCTTTATTACAAGTAAAGAGGGTTATCGCTACTGCCGCGCTAACACGGCAGCCAGCTGGAGCGGCAACAGCTGATGCCGTTTGACAGCCGCCTTTTATAGCCGGCTGTCAAACGGCTCAGCCAATGGGAGAGGTCCGTGCTTCCCGCTTGAAGCACGGACCTGAGTGAAGACTCAGTCCATACACAACAATTAGCAGACAATATTGAAGCTGTGAATAACCTGTCAGGCCACCCTTTCTGGGATGTTTACAGAAGCGAGTGGACCAGTGGTGGGATTCAAAAACTTTTACTACTGGTTCTGTGGGCGTGGCTTGGTGGGCGTGGCCATGTGACTGGGTGGAGGTGGCTTTTTTGCAGCCGTCAACTGTTTTGGGGAGCTTCTTAGCCATAGAGGAGCCTCTGAGGGGCTCCTCTGAGGCTCTGGAAGAAAAGGAACAGAGCATGGGAGGGGCATACAGCACACATCCAAGCTCCGCTTTGGGAGCTTCCTAGCCTCAGAAGAGCCTCTGGGTGGCCATTTTTGCTCCCCTAAGGCTCCTCAGGGGCTCTGGAAGGCAAAAAATGCAGGGGGGGCCTGAACTCCTCCCTCCATTTTTTGTCTTCCTGGGCCTAAGCAAGGGGAATCCCAGCACAGCTGATCTTATTACAGCTGATTATCGGGAGGGAAAAAAAGAAAGAAATACCTTAGACGAAAGTCAGGCAGGCGGGCGGGGTGAATGAGCATCGGGTGGGAGGACGACCAGGTAGGGGGCATGGCCAGCCAGAACTTACTACTGGTTTAGTGACCCATGCCAAATTCTTGCTACTGGTTCATCCAATCTGGTAAGAACTGGCTGAATACCACCACTGGAGTGGACTATATTGCAAATATATTGTACGTGGAAGGGCAGCATTTGTCAATAACTTAATGTCTACAGAGATTCTCAGTCATCCAGGTCACGGTTGTCCCAAAAGTGCTTTTTTTTTTTCAAGAGCCAACTGGACTTTTTGGTTTTTCTTTGAAGACATTTCACTTCTTATCCAAGAAGCTTCTTCAGCTCTGACTAGATGGTGGGGAATGGAAGGATTTATACTCCTTGCAATCAGCTGGTCATTTGCATTATTTTAACAAGTTGTTAAGGCCACCTTAACTTTGTCATCAAGGTCAAATGGATGTGGAACATGGGCGTAAACTTGTGGCATCACATTGCCATCACGTGATGTTTTGTAACAATTTTTTGCCTGTATGAAACTAGAGTGGGTGTGGCCTGCATATGATGCATCCGGCCGTCTACACAGGGGCACCAGTTTGATGCCCCTGTGTAGAGTCTTCTTGGAACTGTTGAAAGGACTGTGTTGTAACCTGGAGATAGATGATGTCATTTCCCTCCTCTATTGAGAAAGGGCCATTCAATTTTGACACAGATGGCCTCATTGAGCCTGTCTTTCAAACCAGTGGTCCTCTCTGTCCAAAATATGGACTTTGCTGTGTTCAAAAGAGTGGCCTTTGTCTTTTAAATATAGATGGACTGCTGAATCTAGCCCTGATAGGTTTGTTTTCCTATGTTGTGCCATGGGTTTATGAAGCGGCTGTTTTGTTTTCCCCAATGTACAGATCTGCACATGATTCACTGCATTGTACTGCATATACATATTGCTCACTTTGTGTCTGGTTGTTGTCAATGGCTTGTTCAGCAGGCATAGCTGCTAGACCAGTGGTCGCCAACCAGTGGGCTATTAGAAAATTTTGATGGGCTGCAGAGAAATGTCACCCTCAAAGCACCTCCCAAAGCAATTAATCCAGGCTGCGCAGGAACACAAGGCTGTGCCATCCACATGGCCTGCAGGAACACAAGACTTGTGTCGCTTGTATTATGAACAACACGAGGTAGTAAGGGGAAGGGGAAAGGACAGAGGGGGGAACTTGCCCCATTCACCCCACTTGCCTGGCCTGACCACTGGGCTGCTTCTATCTGCTTCTTTCTTCTTCTGCTTCTGGTTGCATGCAAGGAAAGCAGCAGAAGTCTTTCTTTCTCTCCCCCAAACTCCACCAGAAATGAGTCTTTGGGACCCTGCAAGGCATCCTGCTCCAAGAGGCTGCACCAGAAAAGACTTATTTCTGGTGGAGTTTGGGGCAGAGAAAGAAAGACTTCTGCTGCTTTCCTTGCATGAAGCTAAAAGTCTCTCTCTCTTTCTCTCCCCCTGAGAACAGAGCTGGAGACGGTATCCTGCAATCCCAAATAAAGAATGATCGATCAGTAGGAAAACGGGGTGGGGAATTTTCCTGCAGACTTTTTGGGGGATTTTCCCAAGGTCTCTGGTCGGCAGGATTTAAAATTATGAGTTTGGTGGTCCCTGAGGTCCAAAAGGTTGGCGACCCCTGTCAGCTAAACAATAACCAACACAAGTAACTTTTCCCAGAGGCTCAAGCATTGTAGGTGTTTTCTGTTGCATGCTTAGTCATTCCTCAAAATTTATTTGTACAGAAGAAAACATTCCCTTCTATCAACTGAGTGAAGAACTTATGAGATACTGATTCTTGCCTCTTACTGACTGAAAGGTTCCTCTTGACCTGAAGGCCAAACGTATTGGGTTGAGCCAATACGTATTGGGTTGAGCCAAATCCTGATCCATTGTGGTAAAATATTTGGTAGGCAGGAAGACAGTGAAGGTGGACGCTCTGTAGCAATTCACATATATGAATTTTTATATTTATAAAGATAATTAGTCTGGTAAGATTAATGTCAGGCTCAAAGAACTAAGAACATATGAAATTATTTCTGAATAGTTCTTTATTGTTGTTTGCCTACAAACAGAATCTTGCTAAACTAAATCAACTATTGTGTAACTATTAGAGATACTCTGTGAATTGCTAGGGAGGGTCTGCCTCTTCCTGCCTACCAGACATTCCAAGTTCTGCTGTTTCTTTGCCCTCCAGGAAAAAGCCCCTTATTCCTGTCACTCTGGAATACCTTCCACTTCAACCATTTTGGAAAGCTTTTATGACAAAGGTGAAGTGAGACCTCATTCTTAAATCACCCAAATAAAATCTGGGCTTTTGGAAAGCTTCAGAAATTATTCAGCATTTCATCAAGCTGCAGAAGGAAGTTTTATCAATAGTATATAAACATCTAGTATCTTTGAGGGAAATGTTGAGGGTTATATTTGGTTGTATGCCTTGTTCAATCTGTTATATGCTCTTCAATGGTTCTACCACTTCAAATTGAAATATTTATTGATTTAAAATGCTTCATGACTTAAAAGTAATTTGAGTCAATTCTCATTTTACTAACCATTGAATTTCTTTAGGTTTTTTTTAAAGCTCCTATATCTATTCAGATCCATTTATGTGCCTATTGATTCATCTTCAGAAGTTAAATGAAATTGATTGATGAAATTGAATGAAAATCTTGTCAATATAGCATGGATCTTATTTGCATAGCTAGTGCTATCTTCTACCTCCACTCTATCCATTAATTTTTAAAATACTATTTTATGATCATTCTTCTACTCTTCTGCTTGCATGCATCTGATCAGTGCAGGTATCAAATTACATCATTTTCAACATCTAATTTATTTTATTTATCAGATTTAGAGATCACCTATTTCACTTACAGAGCAACTCTGTTTCTGCTTGAATACATTTAATTAAGGATTGCCCACAATTACTCCCTCTGGATAATTTGTTCCTTTGTTAAACTGGTGTGTGTTTTTTCCTGACTATTCAATCACAATCTGTATTCCTAAAACTAAAATTATTTAGTGTTCTCTTTTTTATGACAGGAGAAAATGGAAGAATTATGCAGCATCCTTGTAGGTCATCGTATTTTCCTCATATGTGTTATTTTCTAGTATAAATATGTCCAGTTCCTTTAATTTCTCACAAATGATGGCAAATATAAAGTACTTGTCCCAGGATAACGTTGCAGGATCCAATATGGGTTGGTCATTGGGATGAGGTTTAGTCTTCTGAGCCTTTGAAGACCTGCTGAAGCCCATCCACAGGGAACTCTCTAGCAGAATCTGTAATAGGTAGACAGGTAGACTACCCTCACCCACCCACACAGACAGACAAGACACCATACTATAAACTGACAGCAAACAGTGTCAGAGTATATTCATGAACTGGAATAGAGTTTAGTAATAAAGTCAGCCAATGAATAGGCATGGCAACAGACCAGTCAAAGAGAGCTGTATTGGAAAGTAGCCTGGGTGTGGCTCTTGTCTCTGCTTTGAAGCTGCTGCTTGTGTTTTTGCCTGTAACTCTCTACCACGTTGGAAGAATCTACATTGGTACTGTACATTCATTTCATGTGTTTTTATGTATATAAAGAAGTTAATGAATCGTGCTGAATCAGTCACCTGTGTGTGCTTTCTGGATGTGAAGTTATGCTGCAAAATCTAACAAACAGCATTCCTTATTAGCACTGATGATGTTATCTAGTTAGGGTAATGAAACGTCTTCAGGAAAACAAGCAAGCTCAGAGAGCCCCAAGGACCTTTCATTTCAACCCTGAGCTACAAATACTCTCCTTTATTTAAGGAGAGTGTTTATTTACAAATACTCTCCTTTATACAGGTAGACACATTCTACTAGAGAGAAGTTCCCTGAGAATGAGGTCCAGCACAAGTCCGAAAACTAAATCTCTGGTCCTGGTGACCAACTCAGATTGAATCCTTTAATTTCTTTGCATAGAGTTTAATTTCTAGTTCTGATTGTTTCCCTTGCCCTTCTTTAAATCTGGTAATAAATTCTCTAAATCCTTGTTAAAGTTCAGGACTTGGAACTAGTCAAGTCAAATCAATCAATCCAGGTATAGCCTGATCAATAAAATGCAATTATTATTTCCTATGATTTGGAAACAAGATGATTAAGATAGTGAATGTCCAGATTTCTAAACAAAACATTTTCTCCATGTTGAAAAAAAAACCCACCTCTGATGCAGGATCCTTATTTTCATAGACTTTTCCCCTCATTTGCTTCATCTTCTCTTGCCAGTACCTACATTCAGTTAATAATGCTGATTTTTTTTTTAATTTAATTCCTATAACAAGTAAACAAATGTGATCACATACCACATCATAGATGGTACATAATCCAAATTGAGCAGACTGTACAGGAGTAGAAATCTTAGGTTCTACTTTGCTAACAGAATTATTTATTCATGTTAACCATTTTGTGGGGAAAATAATCTTATTATATGCAGATATAATCACATCAACAATGTATTTTTCTTACAACATTAGTTTTTCATTTGTATTTCCTGGATGCAGCAAGTAAACCAGAAATCAACACACTTTTTCTCTCTGGGTTTTTTTTTTTTAATTCTTGACTATTCCCTTTTTTTATCGAAACATTGATTCACACACCGCCTTTTTTTTTTCTTTTATCTTGGGATGTAAGTTCTCAAGAGCAAATATCTTAGACTTCAATTAGCAGAACCATGTGGTGTTGATTTAGTTGACTGTTTGCAGCTTCCTCAGGATGTCATGGGAAAAAGGAGATTAAAAAGTAGGTAAGTATTGGTATATTCCTCATTCATCATAGAATTAATTTTGGTTACAATTACAGCAAGCAACAATTTTATCAGCCATTACTAGTTTGACCCTGCTGGGTTCACAACATGCACAATGGGAGATCTGTGGCAAAATTATAGAAAATTATACCTTTAAGACTATCGATAAAGATATTCAGGGTTCTGCAACAGACTGTCATCCAACATGAGTTTTAGGACAAAGCTTCATTAGTTTAAATTATAATTAATTTGTATTTTTTATGCCGATAAAGTGCTGTAATACAATATTTTTGCCTCCTAAAACATTGTTTTTAACTGTCGCCCTCCAATTCTGTTTATTGGTTGATGTAGACTTATTTATTTTATTGATTTGTCAATCTCTTACAAAATAATAGGTATAAGTATAAACATGAGTAAGAATACAGAAAATAGATACGATTAAATAAGACTTAATAATAGTGCACCCATTAAAATCAAAGAACATATTTTAGATAAACCTTTAAAACTGGATCCAGTTCTCAATGTGAGTTGCAATCATGGGATAGTCTCAAAAACAATGTGAGTAGGGCCATTTGCATTCCTCTGCTATAAATATAATTTTTAAATAAATCTCCATGGTGGATTGTTTTGGTTTTCTTGTGGAAAAACGATACATTTTAATATATGTGAAAGAAAGCATTACAATGAAGTATAGAAAAAGAGAACTGAGACTTTGAAAGATGCCATGTCTAACAACTTTGATTCAAGAATAGACTTTGGCCAATTTTATTTTTATTTGGAAATCACTTTTGGACTTTTTCCAAGGAACTGTGAGAAATGAAATTTTGACTTTAGGATTTGCTGATTAGAATTATATGGCACTACATAAACAATATAGACTATTATTAACTTTAGACTAGGAGTCTAATGTATTGTTTCTCTATATCTGTACCAAATAAATTTGGAATCATTCTTTTTCTGTTCTCTTTATTCTCTTTACTTATTCTCTTTATATTTTTCTTTCTCCGCATTTGTCTTGCTTTTATCTTTTTCTTTTTTTCAAATATTTTTTCTTCTTGCTCGTTTATTTCTATCCTTGTTTTTTTTTTTAATTCAGTACAGTTACATTAAAAAAAAACCCTCCATGTCTAGTGAAGTGTAGGTGTGATAATGATAATTGGTCACTTGGGTTTTAAAACTAGAAATTATTTCCCCATTAACTTTGCCTTTTCAAGCTGACCTTGTATTGATTCTGATGATAATTTCTACTGTCCTGGCAACCTCTGTTCTATTTAGCGGCAAAATTCAGATAGCTGTCATGGTTTCAGCTTTATTAGTGTTCTACATTATTATGCATTCAGTCACTTCTAGCAAACTACCGCCAAGAATTGCATATGCAGATTCATAATAATCTTCATCTTATGTTTTTTTTTTTTCTTTGCAAAGCTTTAACATCCCATGAATTTAAGCCACAGTCAGGAAGGTAAAATATTTCTATTATGTATTCCTCTCAAATCAAAATTAGGTAGTTCACCTTTAGGTGAATCTACTGCAAGAGGAATCCACAGGTGGATTCTGACAATTTCCTCCCCTGTCTCTCAATTAAATACGTAAGTTCAAGTGGAGGGTTGGACCTTTAAAAAAATGAATTTGCTGACCAACTAATCTTTTCTTGTTTTGTGTAAGTAAGGAGTAATGTACCTTTTTTGTGTATGTCTGTACCTGACTCCTTGTAGAGAAGTCTTTTTCTTTTCTGGTCCTTTCTGAAATATTTAATGCAGGGGCATCCAATCTCGGCAATTTTAAATCTTGTAGACTTCAACTTCCAGAATTCCCCAGCTGTAAGAACTGAAGTCCAAGTTCCCAAGATTGGACACCCATGCTCTAACAAAGTGGTGGCTAACCTTTTTGGGCTCCTGTACTGAAAACTGTGTGCACTCTCACACGCGCATGCTCGCATGCCACCACCCAGAAGGCAATGCGCACAGCCCCCCCATGCCCCCTGTGCATGCGCACACGAGTCCCCCATGCCACCCCCTTACCTGTACTGTGCATGCGCACATGTCCCAACTGATTTTTGGCCCGTTTGAGGCCTTTTTTTGGCCTCCCAGAGACTTGAGGGAAGCCTCTGCAGCCTTTGGAGGCTGAAAAATGGGCCCATTTTGCCACTTCCGGTAAACGGGCCCATTTTTCGGCCTCCAAAGGCTACAGAGGCTTCCCTCAAATCTCTGGGAGGTCGAAAAAGTCTTCAAATGGAATGAAAATCAGCTGGGAGGTGCGTGTATGCACAGTGCAGGTAAGTTTGGCTGGGGCTCAAATGGTTCTGCATGCCACCTGTGGTACTCTTGCCATAGGTTCGCCATCACGGCTCTAACATGTATGCAATAATACCATTTTAAAATAAAAAATAAGGCTGAAAGAGATTCTTCATCCATTTTTTTAAAAACATACAATTCCTATCCAACACTCTACTCTTAACTTAGTTTCAAGTCATGGCACCAACACATCATGTGTGTTCTGATAATGTTTGGCTTGCCATCAAAATTCTTTGAAGGAAGAAGAATAAGTTGGATAGGATATGAAGAATTTCTTCATTGTTATCAGGGCTTTTAAATATATATATATATATATATATATATATATATATATATATATATATATATATATATATATATATATATATTAGTAAATATTGAAAAACTATTTTGCAGAATTATTTTTCAAAGTTTATGAGGAAAATAGAAAAACCACTCTTTTCTTTTTAAAAAATGAAACTAATACTTTAAAATAAAATATTTTCTACCTATAGGCACCTAATACCAGGGTATTTACTTATCACATTCATGACTTAAGGGAAAAATGTTTAAAATGTAAACAGCCAATAGCAAGATTGATGCATTCAGTTGTTCAGTTTCCTAAATTCACAATGTTTATGAATTAACCCCCTTAGAATTACCAGCTGCAGCAGACTCAGAGAAAGTGCAAATAAATTTAGAAAAAATATTTAAAGAGGGCCTGGTAGACAGATGCACAAGGACTAAGTATATGCAATTTCCACAAGATTATTTCTGATTCATGGAGAGTATGAAAATTTGGATAGAATGCTAAGCATGTGAACAAAGCATGTTATGTCCCAGTGTTTTTCTTCACATGCTGAAGTACTTTGGTCTTTTGTCAAAATGAAATGCTCCTTCCAGGCTTTGGGCAGTAATGTAAGATGGATAATGTAATGGAGTGTCTGGGTTTTTAAACCTTAGAATTTGTAAGTAGTTAGGAGTATTCTCAATGCTGATCCCAGTTTTAGCATCTTTTTTGAAAGAATCTATCAAACTCAAGTTCTTTACTACTCTCAGGTTCAATAAACCAGGAGGCTTCTTACTTGTATATAAAGAATACACGGCAGGCAGGCAGGCAGGCAGGCAGGCAAAGAAAGAAAGAAAGGAAGGAAGGAAGGAAGGAAGGAAGAAAGAAAGAAAGAAAGAAAGAAAGAAAGAAAGAAAGAAAGAAAGAAAGAAAGAAAGAAAGAAAGAAAGAAAGAAAGAAAGAAAGAAAGAAAGAAAGAAAGAAAGAAAGAAAGAAAGAAAGAAAGAAAGACTCTTAAGCTCTGGTAACAAGAAGAGAGGAAGTGTATGTAGTATAGTGGTTAATGACTTTGGGTTGGTCCCTCTCTCAGCTTTAACCAATCTTTAAGAAATACTGCTATGGAGATAAAACAAAGTAAAATCACACAGAAGTTACCTTGAGCTTCTGGAATAAAAATTGGGATATAAATCAACCCACCACATTAAATAATGTGATCATTGGACATGATCACAGCAACAAAACATAGCAGAAAAGACAAGCAGCCTTGTTCCCTAAATATTTAGGGAAAAGGAGCAACTGATGAAAATCAGTATTGTTGCTTTGAAAAATGTAAGTGTGGTTGTCAGTGGTGCTGTGAAAAGGAGAGGTCAATGTTTATGTGTCTCCTCAATTTCTTCAAGGATATAGAGAAAAGCATCTTGCATTGAGAACTGTAAATTTGGCGATTTTCAAACATGTTGAGAGACTATGTGCAATCTATGCTTTTTTTTCTACAAGGAAAACAAGTGTTTCCTCATTTATCTTGAGCCCCGAAGTAAAGCACGGTACTTTTGTGTGAAGGTCTCCAAGTAATTATCTGATGCTGTTCAGTCAAAATAATCAAGTTACTAGGATGACAATTTCTTCTAATTAATTATTGTTAATAATTGACCTCCTTGAAGGTATATTATTATATATTCATTACCACGTATTCATTACTAAGGTAAAGATAAAAGTTTCCCTGTCAGTTGTATCCAACTCTGAGGTACAATGCTCGTCTCTGTTTCTTGGCCGAGAGACAATTTCCATGTCACATGGCCAGCATGTTTATATGCCAAAAGCAGACAGAAGACTGTTACCATCCCACTGCAGTGGTACCTATTTATCTTCATGCATTTGCAGGTTTCAAACTGCTAGATGGGCAGGAGCTGGAGCAAGGAACGGGAGCTCACCCCATTGCATGGAGCTCGGGTCTCAAACCCGGTCTGTCAGCTCTCCAGATGATAAGTTTAGTGTCTTTAACCACTGAGCCATTAATAGTTATGCATTAGTGAACAACTCAAAGTATACAGATAAATTTGTTCTAGAATTTCTAGATAATGCTTTCCCCCATTCATTCTCTCCTCTCTGACCAATAAAACCAAATTCAACAACAATGAAAAATAATATTTAACTTTATTGATTTTGAAAGATAAAAATTAATCAATAACTAGACAAGAAAAAATATTTGAAAAGAGAAAGAGATTTAGAGAAAAGGAAGGTTAGAAGTGAAGAAAGAAAAAGAAAAGAAAAAGTAGGAATGAAAAAGAATAATTTTCTCTGTTGCATATACACCTAAAAAAAATACACCAAAGTCTTCCTCTAGGGTTAACATTGGCCTACATTTTTGTATAATCTCATATCATTCTAATCATCAAATCCCCAAATTTACTTTTCATTTCTTTCAGTTTCCTGCAAAAAAAAAATAAAAATAAATCCAAAACTAATTTCCAAGTAGAGGTAAAATTAATCATTTTCTTTCTTTCTTCAAGCCAATCAATGTTGCCATTTTGCCAGTTCTATCAGCTTTCATCATCCATTATTTCATTATGGGTAAATCCTTCCACCTTTGTACATATAAAAGTCTTGCTGCTGTTACATATGAAAGCAAAGTTCCATAAAATGCTCCCATTTGTTAAACCCCAAAGAAAAACTGCTGATTTCAATTGTACATTCACTTTTAAAATCTTCTGCATCTGATCACATACTTGGTCCCACTATTTTGTAGCTTTATAAGATGACTACCAAAGATGAAAATGTACTCAGTATGGTTATACTTCCATCAAATATTTGAATTTTTCTATATGTTTTTGATAGTTTTTCTAGTGTCATGTACCAGAAATACATCATTTTACTAAAATTCTCTTTAAAATTATAACTCAATGTAAAGTCCACTTCTTCTGTACATAATCTACCATTGACCCAACAGCATATTGTATCCAAATGCTTTTGTCCATTTTATCATACAATCTTTAACTTGCTTACCCTCTGTTTCCATTTTCAATATTTTGAATTATTGTACATCTTAGCAAAATAATATTGTCAATATTATTAACTCCACATCAAATGCAATCTTGCTATTTTCAAATTCAGAATCCATATCAGAATTAAATCTTTCCATTGACTGGACATAAGGAAACTAATGGCATGTAGAACCATCATACAATCAACCAATGAAACAGCTTGTCTTCAGAAGTTGTGGGAACTTCATCACTGGAAGTTTTCAAGAATAGACTGGACTATCAATTGTCAGAAATGGTGTAGGATCTCCTGCTTGGGGAAGGTTTTGGGCTAGATGACCTACAAGGTCTCGTCCAACTTTGTTAATATGTATCTGTATCTTCCAATTCCAGATTTTTCTCCTGTTTGGAACTTAAGTAAATTCTGCATCTTTCTTAAAAATCCACACATATAGGTTTACTCCTAATCAATTTAAATTTATTTCTTTTATCCAGTTTATATGAATGGTCAATGAATATCCAGAGATCCACAACACACCACAAATTGAATTATGAACATCCTAGTGTAGACCTTTGGATGGACCTAAGTCTTATGTTCTGCTCCACTACATTTTGACAGGGAACGGAATGATTTATTATTTGTACCTGAGAAGCTTCAATAGTTTCTATTATGCCCTCTGATCTAGGAATGGAGAAGGTAATAAAAACATGTCTTTCACTATGTCTGAGACTCCCTGGAGGAAAAAATGTCTCTTTTTACTTTGGAGGGAGAAAGGGTTTAAAGACATATTACTTTTCTTCTTCTTGTTGAATTGTCAGCAAGTTTAGACACAGAATCAGAATAGAGCTGGAAGAGACCTTGGAGGTCTTCTAGTCCAACCACCTGCTCAAAGAAGGAGACCCTATGCCAGTGGTGGCTAACCTTTTTGGGCTCCTGTGCCAAAAATTGTGCATTCACGTGCATGCTTGCGCTCGTGTGTCAGCACCCAGAAGGCAATACACCTCCCCCATGCATGCATGCGCAATATCCACCCATCCAACCCAGCTGCCCACTTACCTGTACTGTGCCTCACAGCTGATTTTCAGCCACTTTAAGGCCTTTTTCGGCCTCCCAGAAGCTTGAGGAAGGCTTCTGCAGGCTTTGCAGGCCGAAAACTAGGCCCATTTTGTTACTTCTGGTATTTCCGGAAAAACAGGAAGTGATGAAACAGGCCTAGTTTTCATCTTGAAAAGCCCTACAGAAGCCTTCAGAAGCTTTCCTCAAGCCTCTGGGAGGCCGAGAAAGGCCTCAAAATGGCCAAAAATCAGCTGTGAGGCGCGCACATGTGCAGTGAGGTAAATTTGCCTGCAGCTCGCATGCCAGCACAAATGACTCTGTGTGCCACCTGTGGCACGCATGCCATAGGTTCACCATCACAGCCCTAGGCCATTCCAGACAAATAGCCATCCAGACAAGTAACCGTCTTCTTAAAAGCCTCCAGTGATGAAGCACCTACAACTTCTGAAAGCAAGTTGTTCCCCTGGTTAATTGTTCTAATTGTTAGGAAGTTTCTCCTTAATCCCAGGTTGCTTTTCTCCTTGAGTACTTTCCATCCATTGTTTCTTGTCTTCCCTTTTGGTGTTTAGAAAACAAGTTGATCCCATCTTCTTTGTGGCAGCTCCTCAAATACTGGTATACTGTTATCATATTACCCCTAATTCTTCTTTTCTCTAGACCCAGTTAGATCCTCAACTGTGAAAACTCACAGGACCAAGAATTGTCTGTCAGCCCAGCCCACAGGTAGGAAGGGTTGAGAGGATAGAAAAAAGAACATCAACTGGTGAGAGAATGCTATTATCTGCTGTGGGGGGGGGGTCTTTTTTCAATCAATGCTTGCTTTGGTCCATGTTATTTCCAAAGGAAAGTTCTCATATCTCTTTTTGCATGATAAACAAAAGATGTTTGGAATCAGAAATAAGGTTTCCTATTGCTTCCTTTACTGGAATGTTTAAAATAAACTTAGCAGGTCTGCAAGAATTGCAACTAAATAGCCAAGGTAATCAAATAATGATATAAGATCATGCTTACTCAATCACTGAGTACATTAGCACAATACCCTAAAATTTGACGCTCGGTGAAAGAAGTTTGCTATTCCAGGTGTGATATAGCGCAGCTTTTTTGCCATGTATCATGCATTACTCTGCAGCAGTGACACAAGCTGTTTATATCTATCATTCCTAAATTGAATTAAAACATTGATTCTTTTTTCTCTAAAAGCTTTTTTATTCAGTGGTTACTCTGGCCAATTTTTATAGTTAAGGATATTTACAGACCAAAGCATTTGATAAATCCTAGGCCAAAGAACAATAAAGCTCAACAGCAATTTCTTTATTGTTCCCTCCCTGAAATTGTCCTTACTTTATCTCCAGGCCATGGTGAAATCATTTGCAATGTGGCTATAAAAATGACATTTTCCTATGTATTCCAACAAGGTTCCAAAATGAGGCAGCCTCTTGTTAAAACTGATTTATTTTCAAAGGTATTAAATAATTGGTTCTACTGAAAAAAAAATGAAAAAAAAAATACAAAGAGAAAGAAATACATGAAAACGATAAAAACACACAAGAAAAACCAGAAAAAGAACCCATTTGTTTGTTTGTTTGTTTGACAAATGCATATAATTTGGTAAACTCTCATATAGATGACTCCAGGCAGCGTATAACTTTTAACAAATTGACTATATAACCAAACTTCTTAAAATACCGCATATTCCACCCCCATACATGTCATGTATTCATCAAACATCAAGCAGATTTCTAAAAAAAAATTTGTAAGGAAGTTTTGTGTAAGGAGGTTTGCTTATTTATGATTTAGCATCTTATTTGAATGTAGATGTTGCAATTGTATGCATGGTGCAAATGTGTGGTTGAAGGTCTGGCATAGTAAGTGAACCTAGTAAAACTAGTAAAACGTATTTATCAACCATAGTTGATAAACCATGGTTTGCCCTATCTGTGAAATTGGCCTCTAATTCTTCATATAGTCACCAAGTAGGTTCTGGCATTAATTGATTTGGTTCTAATTAAATATCAGAGGCAGATCAGATTTCTGTGTGTATCACATATAATAGTTTTGCTTTTTCTGTCTTCACTTTAGAAAAAATATTGATTTGTAGATTAGAGCAATTCTAATGCTTGGGCAGTGGGTTGGACTAGATAACCCACAAGGTCCCTTCCAACTAATCTGTAATGCAGTTTTGCGGAATATATGTATACATATATACATATACATACACACATACACACACACTCACATAATCAAATGCCACGTGTAAACTTCATTTACTGTTTCATTACCATTCACTAGAGGATTGCTGGATTGACAGAGTATATGCACTATGGTGGATTTCGCAGGAACTGCATTAATGAAGGAGTATTGGGAACAGATTGCAAGGTAGTTGTTAGCAGAAATGTTTCAACAACACAAGTTTATTCATAAATTTATTCATTTCTCCCTTTATTTATACAAATGTCTGTATAAATGATAAAATAAGACTTAGTCAACATTCATCAGCAATTGATTAGGGAAGAAGCTGAACTGAATCCACTGGCATATAATTGGATAATTTATAAGCAAACAAACATGTTATTTTGCTGTAAGATTGCACTCTTGTTCAAATCTGTCTTGCAAAGTACATGTAGTGATGGGGAAAAACCACAAAAAGAACAAAAGGTGCAAATGACTATATGTGTTTGTGTGTGTGTGTGTGTGTGTGTGTGTGTGTGATTGTTGCTTGGGTGAGCTGTTTGCTTGGTGAAATTAACTCTTTGCTGATCTCTAAGCAAGCATTGCCTGTTTTTTCTCTCTCTTCTAGTTTCCTTTTCCCCTTATCCTCATACCCATACTTCTTAAAAAAAATCCAATGATAGAGCACAAAAATAATATGCATTTTTATAACAAAAAAATGTAAACCGTAGCACAATAAAACTTGTTTCAATTAAATACACATTCAAATACAACAATTATAAATAGCTTTTAGAGTCTATTTCTAATTATATATTATCGCAGAGTCTTCCACTATTCCCTTTATCTGGGGAATTTTAGAATTTATTTGATTTGTCAATCGCTTACAAGATAATAGGTATAAGTATATACATAGTTATGAATACATGAAATCGGTACATATAAGAAAAATAAAAGAAACAATAGGACAGGGACGGTAGGCATGTTGGTGCACTTATGCATGCCCCCTACAGATCTCTTAGGAAAGGGATGAGGTCAATAATAGACAGTCTAAGGTTAAAATTTTTGGGGTTTGGGGAAGAAACCACAGAGTCAGGTAGAGTATTCCAGACATTGACCACTCTGTTGCTGAAGTCGTATTTCCTGCAATCAAGTTTGGCATGGTTAACCTTGAGTTTGTATCTATTGTGTGCTCTTGTGTTGTTATGTTGAAGCTGAAGTATTCATTGACAGGTAAGTCATTGCAATGTATAATTTTATATACCATACTTAGATCAGACCGAAGATGGCGTAATTCAAGGTTTTCTAGGTCTAGAATTTCGAGTCTGGTGGCATAAGGTATTCTACAACAAGTAGAGGAGTGGAGAACTCCTCTTGTGAAATATTTCTGGACTTTCTCAACTGTGCTAATATCAGATATGTAATGTGGGTTCCAGACTGATGAGCTGTATTCGAGTATTGGTCTAGCAAATGTTTTGTATGCTCTAGTTAGTAGTGTGATATTACCAGAGAAAAATCTACATAGAATTAGGTTAAAAACTCTTAATGCCTTTTTGGCTATGTAGTTACAGTGGGCTCTAGCACTTAGATCGTTAGAGATGAGTATTCCAAGGTCCCTTACAGAGCTTGGATCATCAACAAGGTCTTGACTATTCAGCTTGTATTTTATTTTCTGATTATTTTTGCCAATATGTAACACAGAGCATTTATTTGTTGAGATTTGAAGTTGCCATTTGTTTGACCATTCTGATACATAGTCAAGGTCTTTTCGAAGGATAGCAGTATTGTCTGTGGTATTGAACAGCTTTACATCATCAGCAAAGAGAACGCATGATTTCTTTCCTTTTTTTTCTTTTAAAACTGATCCCTGGTACAGGGGTGGCTTAACTACTTCTATGTGTATTTTTTCATTCAAGTTGTGCAGAAGGTGAAAGGAGTGCTTCGGCATCACAAAGCTTCATGTGAAGTGATTCAATTTTCCAAACAACGGAGTGGAATAGACATCCTATTGTGTTTTGACTGACTCTGTTGGTTGAGACAAGGCAACTGATCAGGCTGGATCTACTTCATGAACACTTCAGTACCTTGGGTCACATTAACATCATGGTGAATAAATAATACTTTAACCCTGTCATGAATTCACTCTGAACAAGAAGCACAGCACTGAGTAGAAGAAGCTTGTTCATTGCAAAGTGCAATGGCACCACTTTATTACCCTCAGATTGCTTTTATTTCTTAAATGTTAACAGTTGTAGTGAGTGAATAAAATTGTCATGGATTCAGTCTGAAGAAGGAGCAACACATTAAGGGGAAGAATTGTGTTTATTGTTGGGTGGATGCTTTAGAACAAGGCTCTTCAAACTTGGCAAGTTTAAGACTTGTGGATTTCAACTCCCAGAATTCCTGAGCTAACATGACTGGAGGAGGAATTCTGGGAGTTGAAGTCCACAAGTCTTAAAGCTGTCAAGTTTGAAGAACCTTCTTTAGAAGAAAGAGATGATTTTTTTGTAGGAGTTGCGGGAAACAAAAAGGGAAATCCTAGGAATCTTATTTGCAGGCAAGTTTGGGGAAAGTAGGTACCAGTATAAGGTCCTTGCCAGGTTTGAATTCTATTGTTGTAAAGAAGAATAGGCAGAGCTGGAGAGGCAGATTTAAGTGTGTCATCAGCTTAGAGCAGGGGTGTCAAACTCAAGGCCCACAGGCCAGATCTGGCCTATGGGGTACTTAGATCTGGCCTGCAGGGTCATACTGGAAATAGTGAAGGATTGGCCCACAGTGTCTCTACCAGCAAAAATGGAGCCTGGGGATGCACACGGTCCCTCCAAGCTCTGTTTTCACTTGCAGGAGGAAGTCACGACCAAAAATTAAGCTTGTGAGCCCGTTTTCACTGGCAGAGCACTTAGGCGCCCACAGATATGCCTGACACAAGTGACATCAAGCTAGTCATCCCACCCTGACTCACCCCCCCCCCGAGGTCAAACACAGCCCTGATGCGGCCCTCAATGAAATTGAGTTTGACATCCCTGGCTTAATCATTACGTTGCCACAAACAGTCCAACCCCTCTTGAATTCAGTTGACACTATCTGGTTCCAATTTGGTACTGAACTTTTGTTGACTAGATTCTCATCAGTGGTGGGATTCAAATTTTTTTACTACCAGTTCTGTGGGCGTGGCTTGGTGGGTGTGGCAGGGGAAGAATACTATAAAATCCCCATTTCTACCCCCTTCCAAGGGGGAAGGATATACATATACTATAAAATCCCCATTCCCTCCCCACCCCACTAACCTGCTTTCCAGCTCCATTCTCCTGTGCAGGGCAATAAAAGAAGACCCAGCCAATCAGCTGGGACTCGGGAGGCAGAGAATAGATGGAGGGGGGGGCAGTCAGAGGTGGTATTCTGAACTACTCAAAATTTCTGCTACCAGTTCTCCAAACTACTCAAAATTTCCGTTACCGGTTCTCCAGAACTGGTCAGAATCAGTTCAGCTCTGTTGAATACCACCTCTGATTTTCATGCATAGGCTTCAACATTAAATCCTTGAGCCACTTTTTAACATATGGCCTGGATGCGTTGCACCTGACATTAATCTAGTCAACTAAATGATGCACTTAACTCTACCCTCTCTGCTCTGCCTAGTCTTCTCCTACAATTGTTAGGCAAAATGGACCTTTTGGGAGGGCAAAAAAGTTGAGGAAGTCCACGATGAAAGAGATGGAACTTTGAAGTCATCAGGAGCTTGGAACAGGTGGGGTTACTCCAGCTTGTAATTTCTTGTTTGAGCTGCTCTTAATCTGTGCTGTGAGCTGGAGGAGTCTTCTATTTGTTGGTTGGTGGGATTGCAACAGAGGTGGTATTCAGCAGGTTCTGACCAGTTCTGGAGAGCCGGTAGCGGAAATTTTGAGTAGTTCAGAGGACTGGCAAATACCACTTCTGACTGGAGATTTTACAGTATCCTTCCCTGCCACGCCCACAGAACCGGTAGTAAAAAAAATTGAATCCCACCACTGGATTGCAGTGGGCAGGGATGGACTGATTAGATTAGGGAGAAACTTGCTTGTGACTGTGTTTATCTATTTCTCTGTGCTTGTGTATAGTCTCCATTTTGTTAGTTACATTTATTTTCTCTAATATGTTAACCCATATTTTTTCTGCAGTCTTCCTGAGATAAACTGGATCCTTCGAGCTTGTCTGAACACACAGAAAATTGTACCAGTTTTCCTTTTAGGGCATGGTAATTCATGCCTTGCTCCCAGGCCTCCCAGAGGATAAGATCAGAAATTCCTTAAATTCCAACTTTTTTAAAAAAGAGAGAGTGAGAGAGAGAGAGAGACATATGCAGAAAAACCAATTCCATGCTAAACCCTCTTTTACCATTTCCTGTGTTTTCCCCCAAAGGCTATCGAGATTTGGACAGACACTCAATCCCTGAGGAACTTGCTATTTTGGTAACTTTCTCATTTGGTTATAGTGAATAGCAATTGTATCTACAGAAAAAAAAAATGTTTTGTCTTGTTTTGTTTTTTCAAAATAGGCAGATTATTTTTTGAGCAGGTCACTTTATTTTATTCAAGAGATGCACTGTTTGCATTAATCAAAAAAAGGATGGTGGATGAAGCAATCATGCATATAGTTTTTTTTTTTTTAAAAAATGAATATATTCAAAAAGGACAAAACAAATACGCATAACAAGACCCCTGAAGGATCAAGCCAAGAGAACATCCAGCTTTATGTCTTGCATCAGATTGTGTAGAACAGGTTAATTTATCACAAAAATAAACAAATGACAATAGTTCAATTGTTCCGTAGCCAGTTGGAATTTAAACCATGGGGTTTTTTTGTGACACAGAAGGTGATTGAATGAGCAACTTCAGTAGCAGAGTTGGTATTCAGCAGGTTCTGACCAGTTCTGGAGAACCGGTAGCGGAAATTTTGAGTAGTTCAGAGAACCGGCAAATACCACTTCTGACTGGAGATTTTACAGTACCCTTCCCCTGCCATGCCCACCAAGCCACGCCCACAGAACTGGTAGTAAAATAATTTGAATCCCACCACTGCTTCAGTAGCTGTTGATAGTCTGATTGCCCTTGAATTTGTCCGGTCCTTCTTTAAAATCATGTAAATTTGCATCTTACAGTGTACCTGAGAGCAATGGATTCATATGTATTTCACAAAATAGTAAAACAACTGTTTTAGCCAACAACATGGTTGGCTAAAATAAATAAATAAATAAATAATGGTGTTGGGTTGTTGTTGGTTTTTTTTTTTTGCTTTAAAATTGGGCCCAGAGGGTGGTGTTCCTCGGGTGGAGATGTGGCCACCAGGTTTCCAAGCATTTCATCGACCAAGGTCTCAGGGAAGGGGTAGTGGGGTGGCGGCAATTATTAGAGAAGTTCTTTGTCCTAGGGAGGCCACTATTCCTCAGACAGCTGGTTGTGAGTCTCTCTTTGTGAAATGGGGGCAGGGGGTTCAGATGGGCCTTTTGATAACATACCTGGCTCCCTGCCACGTGTCATTGGCCCTACCCGGGCTCCTCAAGGTGATAGCCGGGCTGGTGGTTGAGACCCCTAGGCTTTTAGTCATGGGTGATTTCAACCTGCCTTCGCTCGGGGAAACCTCTGGAGTGGCTCGGGAGTTCCTGGCTTCCATGACAGCCATGGACCTGACCCAATTAGTTTCTGGCCCCACTCACATGGGGGGACACACACTGGACCTGATTTTTGCCTCTGGTCAGTGGTTGAATGACTGTTCTGGGGATCTAGTTATAAAACCCTTGTCATGGTCTGATCATTCTCTTCTTAGATTTGACTTCTGTGCTGCCACCCCCCATCGCAGGGAGGCAGAACCGAGGAGATGGTTCCGCCCCAGGCGCCTGATGGATCCTGAATGGTTCCAGATGGAGCTTGGGCCATTTCCTGAAACTCTGGCTCATAACTCGGCCGAAGACTTGGTGGCCACCTGGGATAGGTTGGCCACTGAGGCTCTGGACCGAGTTGTGCCTTTGCGACCTCTGACTTGGCACAGATCCCATTTAGCTCTGTGGTTCATGGAGGAGCTGAGGGAGAAGTGCCAAAAAAGACGTCTGGAGGGCATCTGGAGGACCAGTCGTGCCAAGTCTGACCAGACACAGGTGAGGTCCTATATTAGGACCTACCTAATGGCGATAGAGGCGGCAAAACGTTCGCATTTCTCCGCCCTTATTGCATCGGCAGAAAATCGGCCTGCCACTCTGCTTGAGCCGAGAGCGCGGGAGGACTTCTTGCAGGGTAGGGCAGAAGAGTTTTCCCGATTCCTGCACGATAAAATCGCTCAGATTCTGGATGGGCTGGACTCCAGTTGGGTGGTCCCAGGGGAGGTGTCCAGGGCAGGTCTTGAGATGGTTATCTGGGAGGAGTTCGATCCTGTGACCGCCGAGGGTGTGGACAGATTGCTGGGGAGGCTGAATGCCACCACATGTTTACTGGACCCGTGCCCTTCCTGGTTGGTTTCTTCCTCCAGGGAGGTGACATGAGGCTGGCTTCAGGGGATTGTCAACGCTTCGTTGATGGAGGGGGCTCTTCCTACCGCCCTGAAAATGGCGGTGGTGCGACCCCTCCTCAAGAAGCCTTCCCTGGATTCGGCTCTTTTAAATAACTATTGTCCTGTCTCCAACCTCCCCTTTCAGTACCTGGAGGAAGCAATCTACCTAGATCTGTTCCAATCGGGCTTCAGGCCCGGGTACAGTACCGAAACAGCATTGGTCGCGTTGGTTGATGATCTCTGGAGGGCCCGTGACAGAGATTATTCCTCTGTCCTGGTCCTATTAGATCTATCAGCAGCTTTTGATACTATCGATCATAGTATCCTATTGCGGCGATTGGAGGGGTTGGGAATTGGAGGCACCGTTTTGCGGTGGTTCTCCTCCTTCCTCTCGGACCGCTCCAATTTGTCTTGACAGGGGGGGAGAGGTCCACCCCTAGGCCCCTCGTTTGTGGGGTGCCTCAGCGGTCGGGTTGTCTCCCCTCTTCTGTTCAACATTTATGTGAAGCCGCTGGGAGAGATCATCCGTGGTTTTGGGGTGAAATGTCATCTCTATGTTGATGACACTCAGCTTTACATCTCCACCCCAAACCACCCCAACGATGCTGTGGAGGTCATGTCCCGTTGCCTGGAGGCTGTGTGGAACTGGATGGGCGGGAACAGGCTTCGACTCAACCCTTCCAAGACTGAGTGGCTGTGGTTTCCGGCAGCCCGATATAGTCAGCTGACTCCGTCGTTGGCTATTGGGGATGAGATCTTGACCCCCACAGAAAGGGCTCGCAATCTTGGTGTCCTCCTGGATATATGGCTGTCTTTGGAAGATCACATCACGGCTGTCTCCAGGGGAGCTTTTTATCAGGTTCGCCTGATACGCCAGATGCGGCCCTTTCTTGATTGGGACGCCTTACGCACAGTCACCCACGCCCTGTTCACCTCCCGCCTGGACTACTGTAATGCCCTCTACATGGGGCTCCCTGTGGGGAGCACCCGGAGGCTCCAACTGGTGCAAAATGCGGCCGCGCGGGTGGTTATGGGGGCGTCGAAATATTCCCATGTGACGCCTCTCCTGTGCAAGCTGCATTGGTTACCGGTAGCCTTCCGGGTTCGCTTTAAAGTATTGGTTTTGGCCTTTAAAGCGCTCCATGGCATCGGACCAGGATATTTACAAGACCGCATTCTGCCAGTAGTCTCCCACCGACCGGTGCGCTCCCACAGAGAGGGTCTCCTTCGGGTCCCAACGGCATCTATGTGTCGCCTGGTGACCCCAAGAAATAGGGCCTTCTCTGTGGGGGCATCTACCCTTTGGAATGGGCTGCCCCCGGGGCTGCAGACAACCACTGACCTGAGGGCGTTCAGACGTGATCTGAAAACCTGGCTCTTTGAGCAGGCCAGCTTGAGCTGACTTCAAATGGGATTTTAAATAAGGAGTTTTAGAATTGATTGGTTGGGGTATGAAAATTTTAGCTTATTTTTAATCGGGGGTTTAAAATTTTTAAATGGCAGCCTATAATTTAATTCTCTTTTAATTGTATTTGTATTTGTAATTTATATATATTTTAGTTGGCTGTTCACTGCTCTGAGTCCTTCGGGAGAAGGGCGGTATATAAAACTATTTAATAAATAAATAAATAATAAATAAAATTAGCATTGAGGAATGGAGAAACAGCCATGCATCAATTATCCGGTTAATCCATAGCAATGCTTACTGAATTCAAGAATCAGCCAAAAGCATTACATAAAGTCAACAAAAGGAACATTTTCTAACAGTTCGATTTAATGAATTTTAGTTAAAATCTTCTTGGAGGCCATTTCTAAAAAATATGTGTAGTCTTATCAAATCTGTCAGAATTCTTTGGTATGAATGTTATTTCATAATTGTCTACATCTCATCTTGTGCCAAGATGGGCACCAAACAAATTTAATAAAGAAATAGCATTAGCAATAGCTATAGCACTTAGACATATATACTGCTTCATAGTGCTTTTCAGTCCTCTCTAAGTAGCTTACAGTCAGCATATAGTCCCCAACAAATACCCATCTCAGAAGGACAGAAAGCTGAGTCAACTTTGATCTGGTCAGGATTGAACTCCTGGTAGTGAGCAGAGTTAACATGCAATACTGCATTCTAACCACTGTGCCACCATGGGTGTTTCTGCATGATAGATCCAGTCCTAATATTAGACGAAATGGAATGACTTCTATGGTGATGGCACATTTATTTATTTATTTATTATTTGTTTGTTGTTTATTAGATTTGTTTGCTGCCCATCTCACTTCAAAGGTGACTCTGTGTAGCTTACAAACATTAAAGGTGGAATTTAGATGGAATTACAAGAGAGGTCTCATCATTCAGCTCCTTCTTTATATTATCTGTACCAGCCAGAGGAATTATTCTGCATCTCTCCTTCCAATTTATTGTAGGGTAGAACATTTATTTATTTAGAAAATTTATATAGTTGCCCAACTCATGATGACTCCAGTCAGCTTACAAATATAAAACCCCAGTCCAAGCCCCAAGAAACCTCCACCTCTTGGTGACCACAATCAGACCAGCCCCTTGATGGAATTCATTTCATTCTGGGATTCCCAGCTCCATGGGCAGAACCATGTCTTTAGGCTCTTGTGAAAGAATGTCAAAGGTGGAGTCAGTTATCTCTACAAGGTTGGTATTCCACAGGAACAAAGCCATCATGGAGAAGGTCTTTCTTCTTGGTCTTGCCACATGGACCTCCTTAGGAAAAGGGACCTTGTCTCTCCACTCTGGCGGGTTGGGTAGATCTAATTGACAAAAGACGGTCTTTCAAATAATCTGGTCATGATCTTGAATTTGACCAAGAAGCAAATCAACAGTCAGTGCAGCTTCCATAGGAGAGATTACATTTAGGCATGTATGTCGTGGCTCTGGCAATTACCCCCATTTAAATCATGAGTCTCAAGCCAAACTTCCAAAACTTAAAAAGGATTTATTGGGAGTTAACATGCTGGCACTGCCTGAGTGTAGCTGACTCTGAGACACATAATTCATTGTCACCCTTGATCCTGGTTTCCCCCCACCCCCTGGGTGTATCATAATTCATATTCTCCAATGGGACACATCCATAGCCAAGAGTCATCGATTATGCTCTCCAGTTAGAATTTTGCACGGCAGAAACTTTGGTCACCTAGTTACTATCTTTGAAAACATTTATGGAATGCAGTTTCAGTTTTACAAGCTGCTGCACTGCTTCCCCCTCCCTTTCTGTTGGCAACTCTAAAAAGACCATTGAAATATTTTATGAGTTGAATTACGATTTAAAAGAAAAAGATAAATTTTGGAAAATTTCCAAGGTTAGATAGTAGTGTTCTCTGATTGAAATGGGAGAAGACCAGGCAGAGCTTGGGGGGAGGCATTCAATGAGTTATAAGCCTACAATCAGTTCTCAGAAACAGTCAAAGTCCAGCCCCTCTTGAATTCCATTGACCTTTATCTGGAACCAATTTAGAATTGACTAGATTCTCATGCGTAGACTTGAGCAATAAATCTTCTGAACTGCGATTTAATGTATGGTCCTAATTCTTTGCACCTGACAGGGGATGGCCAAGTTCTCCTGTCCTTGTCTTCTTCTGAGTGATACATCTCCTCTTTCACTCCCTCCAAATGTCATGCAATTTCATTGGCTTCCCAGACAGGTCCTTGACTTACCACCAATCACTTAGTGACTGTTCAAAGTTTGATGGACCCAAGCGGAGGCTACTTATGTCCCAAATTCAAAGTTCTAATGGCCACCACCACCCCTGCACTTACATGACCAAAATTTGGATGCTCAGCAATGAGGCTGCATTTACATCTATTTACAACATCCTACAGTTACAGTATGTCATGCAAATTATGTGATTTGCATTTACTTTTGAGGTTTTTGATTAAGGATTGCTCCCCAAAAAAGGTCATAAAATTGGGTTGGTCATGTGATCAACCCAATTATCAATCCTCTCAATTTACAGTCATCATGGGCAGAGGTTCCATTACAGCCATAAGTTGGGGACTACAGTACTTCTATTATATCCCGGTGGAAGGCAACTTCAGGGATCTTCAGGGATCTTTTACAAGTAGCTGTGCTATTGTCAGTGTTAACAGGGCAGATCCTGAGACATCTCCTTTCGCTGCAAAAAATCAGACAAAGTATCCATTCAATAATTCCCATCAGCACCAGGGCTTTGAATGCCTAAATTTGTGACTCACTGCTTCTTTTCTAGCAACTCACAGGATTAGGCCAATAGTCCGCGGTGAAAACAAACTCATAAAATGCTCTGTGAAGATATTACTGCATATTTAAATTGAGGCTTATTAAGCAATGCAAACAATTTTATTTTCTATAAAATCCTGCCCATACTTCAAATAGCTGAAGAAGAAGAAAAAAATACAATAAGAAAATGCAATTAACCGTAAAACTTCATGTGTATATGAATATATATATGTGTATATTTTATATATATATATATAAAATCAGGATACAACTATGCATAATAGTTTGAAGGGTTTTTGTTCGGTGAAAAAATAAATATATATAAAACAAAAAACAAAAGGAATATCACAGCATAGATAATGGAGCTGTTTGCCGGTTCTATTATTATAACTTCTCAAGGTCAGAGACGCATAAGAGATGATTATCATATCATTAGCCTTCTCCTATAAAACTAATTTCCTATTTCAACACTGATGCAGATATCCTTAGTTGATTGAAAGGGATGAAGGTAAAAAAAAAAAAAACATCTCCTGGCATAATTCCCTTTAATGGGTTGAGTCTTGGGAGTTTACATTTCATTTTAGAGGAGGAGGTGGAAACAGAGATGGAGGGAATTTATACTCCATTGAAACTAACCTACATTAATAGTGCAGAATTAAAATGTACGGATAAGCCTCAACATACAATCACAATTGAGCTCCAAAATTCTCTTTCTAAGCAAGACGGTTATTCATTGACTATTGCCCCATTTTACGACCTGTCTTGCCACAGTTGTTAAGTGGATCTCATGCAAAGCATAATATAGCAGATCATAGTCCTGAACAGTCTGTCAATATGTACTGATAGATTATTGTTGTGTAAATTCAGCCAGTTGTGGTTAAGCAACAGGAATTCACTCAGGACATCTTTAATGTGAATTTATTCAATATTCATATCACTCAGTCCTATTTTTGAGCCAGTTGTATTCTATCCTTGGGGAGCCTATATACACATACATAAACAAACATCAGTGCAGAAACAGAAACATATACTGTAATGAATAAACCAAGCCCTGAAAGCAATCAATAATATTGCAAGTTAAGATAGCATAGTGAAAACTCAAAGGATCCCAAATACGCCACTTATTTTTGAGTAAAGGAATATTAACATGTTTACCCGAAACTCAATCATTGCAGTGTCAGACCAGCCATCTGAGAAATTTTGTTTGCAGTTTAAAATCATTGTTGAAAAATCCCATATTTGGCAGTTAGTCCTCTGGTTTTCATCCAATAATGATCTTAATCAATGGATGGGTTTTTTAGTTATCCAGGTCGGTAAATATCAATATCAAAACCAGCAGGACTTCTTCAGTGTAAACATCTTTGCTATTTTATTCAACAAACATACTATTTGGAACCTTTTTAATGTCTGCCATTTTATGATACTGATTTTACTGGTGTAGAAAGTTAGCACCCAATCCTCTCATAGAAGAATGAAATATTCTAGGAAATATTAAAAAGACAGAATTTTATATTTCTCTGGATGAGAAAAGGAGAAACATGTTTTAAAGACAAAGCAGCTCCCTGCAGCTCCCTGCCCCCCCTTCAGCTCCAGGGTAATGGTATTAAGACTTGGCCCTCAGGGCTTGGCCCTCAGGGTAATGGTATTAAGACTTGGCCCTCACTACATGGCACCTGGGAAGATTACATCACCCAGCAGGATTCAATCAAATGTAACACAGAGACAACCTACAAAGCTAGCTATGACCCCTGACAGCAACCAATCAGGATACTCTTCCTGCGCCTCAAAAAGTTCAACTCTTAGAGAGGGCATAAAACCCAGGGACTCTGAGCATCTCTTCCCTTTTCACCCAGGCATGTGATCCTCTTCGTAAAAAAACCTTCTTTCCAAGCAACTTCCATTAATCCAGTGTCTTTTTCCCATTTGGAACTGAACCCAAAAGGATATTTCTTCCAACACTGGGATTTGTGAAATAATAAGCCCAGAAGAGTCTTTAGAAGCCAAGTAGAGACATAGAAATGTAATTACTCATTAACTAATTAACAAACTAATCCACACCATTGGGAATGATAATAAGCAGTGCACAGTAATGTTATAGGATGCATTCGTATTCCCAGTCACAACCATTTAGCTTCTGCTCCCAGCCCAACTATTTTTTTAAATCTCTGGAGCCCTGAAAATCAACTTAAAATGACTGACAAAGATTTTGCTTTTTTTTTTTTTTAAATAAGGAGTACAACAAGTGTGCTGAGCCTTCAGTAAGCTTACTATTTTGCTAAAAACAGCAATAAACCCAAATTGAAAATGCCAAATTAAAAGAATCAAAAACTTTCTTCCACTCTAGTAATGTTGTCATATCACTGCCACATGACAAGCAGTAATATTTTTCAAACACACCTAACCTAAAACACACATATTAGAGAGGATACATACATTATTAGAGAGGAACTGTCTTAACCAGTGGTGGGATTCAATTTATTTTACTATTGGTTCTGTGGACATGGCTAGGTGGGTGTGACGTGGCTTGGTGGGCATGGCTTGGTGGGTGTGGCAGGAAAAGGATACTGCAAAATCCTCATTCCCTTTCCACTCTTGGGGGAAGATTACAGCAAAATCCCATTCCCTCCCCACTACCGTACTTTCCAGCTCTATTCTCCTGTGCAGGGCAACAAAAGAAGACCCAGCCAATCATCTGGGACTCAGAAGCCAGAGAATAGATGGGGGTGGGGTCAGTTAGAGGTGGTATTTGCTGGTTCTCTGAACTACTCAAAATGTCCACTACCAGTTCTCCCGAACTGGTCAGAACCTACTGAATACCACCTCTGATCTTAACCAAACTATCAAAACTTTGTTGTTGCTTGGTCCTTTGAAATGCAGACTCTACCTCTCGGGAATCCAGACTACCTTCCACCTCAAGGCATCAGAAAACAAAATAATTGCACAATCCTAATTTAGATCAGAAGCTACATTTTGAGTTTATTTACAGTATAAGCAACTATCTACAGTTTCAAGAAAAATATATAGTTCTACAATGAAAAAAATTCTTGCAATTATTTTTGTGCAGTTAATTAGATGGGCAGGATTGTATTTTTATTTGTTTTTTTTTTCCTTCCAAAGGAGCATAGCCTTATTTTGCTGAGAGAAAGATAAATTTGCGTGGCTGCCTTTTCTTCCACTTTACAATGATCTCTGCAGGCTTCTTGGATGCCTTTGCTTTATTTGTGAAGGCTTTTTTTTTTTTTCAAATTGAGATTTACAATATGGGCAGCCAGGAAAGTGAAAGAAAGATGTGTAATGAAATACAGTGAGGCTACCGATATCATCATTTGTTAATTTCAACAGTAAAATTTGAAAACATCACCAAAAGAACTTGAAAGAGCATCTCAAAATCCTCAAGAATAAGGTAAGGAAAAACCAACGAAGACTCTCTCCTGAACGAAGAGCCCATTTGAGAAACTGCAAGAGAGATTCCGATATAGTATTAATTCAATTCAGTTTATTACTGTCATAGACCAGAAACCCAGAACAAATAAAAATGCTAAGCAAATATACAATTAAAAATTCTGGTATAAAATAATAAATAAACATCTAAAATCTATGATAAAATCCAGTCTGTCAATTATACATGGTCTAATTATACTAAAATTACAATCCATAAACTGTGTGGCCCGTTGTCAGTGTAATACTAAAAGGGGAAGGAATAAGTAGTGCAAAGGGTTTACCACATTTGTTATACAACATAACTATGGTGGATTAGACATATGTTTCCGACAAATCCCCAGTGCTGCGTGTGCAGAATGCAGCCACATGTGCCGTAGTTATGGATTGTTCATCCTTAAGCAGCCACTGGAGATAAGCAGTGTTGGAATGGCCAGGATACTATTTCTATTTATTTATTTATATTTATAACTATATAAATATTTATTTATACAGTTCTAGTATCTCAAGACCTAAAATGGACACCTAACACCAAAAACTTCATAAAAACAGCACAACAAAGAATGTTCTTTCTGCGCCAGCTCAGAAAGCTCAAACTGCCCAAGGAGCTGCTGATACAATTCTACAGAGAAATTATTGAGTCTGTCATCTGCACCTCTATAACTGTCTGGTTTGGTTCTGCAATCCAACAGGACAGACACAGACTTCAGAGGGTAATTAGGACTGCAGAAAAAACAATTACACCAACCTGCCTTCAATCGAGGAACTGTATACTGCATGAGTCAAAAAGAGGCTGTGAAAATATTTACAGATCCTCATATCCTGGACATAAACTGTTTCAGCTCCTTCCCTCAAAACAACTAAACACAAGGACAGTTTTTTCATGAATGCCATCACTCTGCTAAACAAGTAATTCCCTCAACACTGTCCAACTATTTACAAAGTCTGCACTACTACCGTGTTTCTCATATAATAAGGCCGGGCCTTATTTTCTTTTCACCCCCGAAAAAACGGTTAGGCCATCTCTTTGGGGGTGACTTAATTTCTCCCTCCCCCGTGCACCCTCATCTAGAGCACCCCGTGGGCAGCCAGGCCTCACCACCAGCTGCTCCTAATGGCCGATCATGGCGGAGTGTGGAGAGCTCCCTACCCCCACCAAGTGCCTTTGCTGCAGACCCGGGTATGGTGCTGGGTGCAGGCCAGGTCAACAGGCGGGCAGCGGTGACGGCGTGGATGTCAGCCTCAGTGGCGATGGGGCACTTTGCATTGCGCCAGCTGCTGTTGCTTCCTCCACCGTAATTGCTTTCACTTCTGCCCATGTGCTGCCATGTTTGGAGTGCTGCGCATTCCTCCACCGGCAGCGCATTCCTCCACCGGCAGAAGGGAAAGCAACAGCAGCGGAGGAAGCAATAGCGGTGGGCGCAATGCAAACTGCCCCATCGCCACTGAGGCCGATATCCACACTGCCGCCACCGCCCACCCACTGACCCAGCCTGCACCCAGCACCATACCCTGGTCCGCAGCAAAGGCACTTGGTGGGGGTAGGGAGCTCTCCGCACTCCGCCATGATCGGCTAATAGGAGTGGCTGGTGGCGAGGCATGGCTGCCTGTGGGGTGCTCCTAATGGCAGTTCTCCCTGCCCCCCCCCAATTTTGCATGTTTTAAACTAGGCCTAAATTTGCGGGGAGGGGCTTAATTTCATCTTATGCCTAGAAAACATGCTGGGTCTTCCTATTGGGGGGTGGGCGTATTATTGGAGAAACATGTTATTACTATTACTATTAATCCTTCCTTTCACCTACTTATAACTGTATGACTGTAACTCTGTTTCTTGTATACTTATGATTCATATTGACTGTTTCCTAGTATGATTTGATTGCTTATTTGTACCCTATGACTATTATTAAGTGTTGTACCTTATGATTCTTGACTTTTGACGAATGTATCTTTTCTTTTATGTATACTGAGATCATTTGCACTAAGACAAATTCCTTGTGTGTCCAATCACACTTGGCCAATAAAGAATTTCTATTCTATTCTATTCTATTCTATTCTATTCTATTCCTAGCAATTATTGGCAGAATATGTTTTATCCGAATCTCTGTTAAAAGGAAACATCGAAGGAGAGCCTTCACCTCTCCTGAGCTACAGGAACAGAGTCTCTCAATCAATGGCATCTTTTTATACTTGCTGTACAGATATAGTAATAATTCCTAGTGTTACATGATGCCTGACACTCAACTTAGGATCTTCCGTGTACTAAAGTATGCATGTAAGACAGGTGCTGTATTACTGCTACAAATCTAAACTGCCAAAACCCAAAAGCTTGCTTTCGTACACAACAGTCCTGAGGATGTGACGCCACCACTATTCAAAATTATACCTCTCAGATTATGCTTGATTGATATTTCTGCTTTTTACATTCTAATTAAAACAAACTTGCTAATAGGAGAAGCCACACATATCCAAAGCGTTCAGGAAGAAAGTGTTGGACCACCACACTCTTCATGCACATCAAATAGCAACCGTGCATCTTTTGAATGTTTCCCATTTCGAGCAGCTGCCACTATTTAGCATGAAAAATAAGACACTTCAGACAGTTTCTCAATCATTGTGATTAAAAGAAAAAAGAAAAACAGAAAATGACTAAGGTAAATAAAGTAATCAAGAGACTAATAAAACATTATTATTTTAATGAAGATCTTGCCGGAATAGTGCAAGGTTTTGAAGCATGTGGGAGTAACATCAGAAAAGCACGTGAAGTCTCCAGAAACACACAAGAGTGAGTAGATAGAGTAGAATAGAATTCTTGATTGGCCAAGTATGGTTGGACACACAAGGAATTTGTCTTGGTGCAAATCAGTGGTGGGATTAAAATATTTTTACTACCGGTTCTGTGGGCGTGGCTTGGTGGGCATAGCAAGGGATAGATACTATAAAATCTCCAGTCAGAGGTGATACTTGCCAGTTCTCTGAACTACTCAAAATTTCCACTACCGGTTCTGCAGAACTGGTCAGAACCTGGTGAATACCACCTCTGGTGCAAATACTTTCAGTATACATAAAAGAAAAGATGTGGAAGAATGGACCAGGAGATCCCCCACTTGAAAATAACCAGACAAGGCATTTTATGCCCTTTCTAAAGAGAAAAAAATTAATGCAGAAAACATTTTGCACATTGCTATTGTTGTTCCGTGTACCGCTACATTGCCACTAGTTCTTTGATTAATATGAAGTACCTTTCCCTTATTTGACAGGAAACATTTGTTCACAGAATTTAAAATAGTGCCTATAGTAAAAGCAGAGTTGTCCATTATAATGAGCTACATGGATTGAAGTTAGAATCTAATGCTGCTGATTTAATTCAGGAGTGGCATTATTGGATCAGGGGAACAAAATACTGAATTGTAGTTACTATTGGCATCGAGTATTCGGTTTCCACTGTTGGTCCAGCACATAGCAGAATTTTGCATCAGCTGATTTCAAGAGTCAATCTGTGGTCCTGCAGACTTTAAAGTGTCCCCAACTTATGGATGAATCATCTGCTTGTTCTTCATGCAACATTTGATGTGCTCGGGCAGAAGACTGATTGTTTTAAAGAAATGCACCAAAACCTGTACACAGAGAGAGAGAGAGAGATAGAGATAGACAGATTTTAATACTTTTTTAACCAGAGTTGACCTTATTATTATGCAAAGTAAGGTAACAGTCTCAAGCAATGGATACCGTGATTGCAAAAGATCACTGGACTTCAACTAACCACTTTAAAAAGGATGAAAGCTGGAAGGATATACCTATACACACATACATCGATTGCATAGATGCACATCTATACTCACACATAAGGAAGGGATGGGTGGAGAAGAACATTAAATAAATTAAATGAAGAAAGATTGAATACCTTTGGAATGAAGATAAGCTAAAAATAAATCTGTTGATCGTTTACAAGAGTGTACAATTGCCCATGAATCATTCAAGAAAAGAGTTGGGCACTAATGAACACATATTTGTCTTAGCAATAGCAGTAGCACTTAGACTTCATAGTGCTGACAGCACTTTCTAAGTGTTTACAGAGTCAACATATTGCCCCAGCAATCTGGGTTCTCATTTTACCAATCTTAGAAGGATGGAAGGCTGAATCAACCTTGAGCCGGTCAGGATCGAACTCCTGGCAATGGGCAAAGTCAGCCTGAAATACTGCATTATAACTACTGTGCCACCACATCTCCTATCCTGTCTTGATGGATGACCTTCTCTTTATCTCTCTTGCCATCTTCCCAAATTCTATGAGTAATCGATCACAACATACATACAACCCCTCCCTACATCCCTTCTTAATTGTTCTGTTCTGTACCAGGTTTAAACTTTACCTGAATCAGAACTCAGTTCTAATATATACCTTGCTTGGAATAAAACAGTCAATGTTTGAGGTAAACCAGAAACTAGATATTTTTGGCAACTCAGCATAAACTAGGGCCAGAGGAAAAAACAGGAAGCAAGAAATGAAAAATATATCACTGCTGAAAAATATCTTGTTGCTCAAATAGTAAAACAGGAGGATTATTCTGCAGATGTTAGGAGGATCTAAGGTGTACCTCGCTAGATTGAATGAATTCAAGGCTTAAAGATACATGTTTGACAAGTTACAACCACAGTTCAATGGCTTACCTATTGGGATAAATATCCTAGCAATTCATATCCTAGCAATTCTTGACAACCATATTTATTGGATTAAACTAAGTCAAATATGCCCCTTGGTTCAAAGGGGCACCTTATGTTGTATGCTGCAGGGTTTCTAAAACAGAGAAAAGAAAGTCAAAGCACACTGTCTTGACGTGCATCAGAAGCATTAATTTATTCATATAACAATGGAAAGTCTAGCTAAAATCCTGCATTGACTGAAGAAATTCTTTCACTTCGCTTAGAAAAATGGTTCCTGCTAAAATTCCAGAAAAAGGAGAAAGTTTGTTCTCTCTATTGTAATCATAACAAAACAATCCAATTGTATCATAGATGGCGCAGATAATTTCCTGCTGAACAATCTGCAGACAGTGATGGGAGCTTTGTTTTTGTTCTGCATACAGATATTTGGTGAAAATAGAAAGACCTTGGCTTTGGCACAAGACCAAAATCAGCCCTGCCTTCCTAATAAATCTTATTTTCTCTGATTTTGCTCCTGGCTGAGACTATATACGTATATATTGCCAACATTCTGACTGATGAACCTAACCAAAACAAACACAGTCGAGACAATCCAATCTCTGAATGCAAAATTTCATTGAGTATATCAGTTCAGCACTGATGAGGGCAAAGCCAGATCTAGCTAATTCCCACGCAAACCAAAATAATTAAAATATAGGATTCACCCTCCCCCTATTAGTGCAAGTGACATTGTCCAATTGAGCGTCATTGTATTGTTATGAGAAAAAGTCTTTGAGTTTGGCAAAAATCTTCTGAAGTGTCCTTGGCTCTCATGGATCATCTTCTTGATATCTGGAACCTATATTCCATCTCACTCTTCTCTCCCCCCTGATTCTCTGGCAAGCTGAGACACGATAATAGTTACAACAGCATAAGCACATTTCGAACCTGACATATATTTGCATTTTTCACAGTATAGGATCTTCCACCAGCATAACCCTTGCCCATACTCATGCCTCAATCCCAACTGATGAAACTCAATGGGTTTTCTTTGTTTTAGATTTGTTTGATTACAATTCTTGACTTTTCACCACCTATTCCATGGGTAGGCTATGTGGGAGAGAAGTCATCTTGTAAAACTCATTAATTTCAATTAAATTTATTTTCCCAAAGAGCAAGATCTTAAATAACCTTAGTCATGCAAATTAGGCCTAATTACTTCCAGTAAAGATGCAGGTTCAATTATATGGTATATTAGAGGGCAGCCTCTGCATGAAATCTGAAACATTTTAACCATTCACAATTCTCATGTTTGCCTGTTTGCTTGTGCTGTAGTTAACCCTGTTCATTACAATCACCAATGTAATCTGCTTCTCCAAGTTGATGGAAAATTCATCAGTCTTCCTTGACTTTAAAAGAACTGAAAGATCATAGCATCTTACTCCAATTTGCGTGCCTATCATTCTTTCAAGATGGGAAAACTTATAGCTTTAATCTCTTGGAAAAATACCTCCAATTTTCATTTTCATGTATAGAAGATCAAGACATTTTCAAATCCAGAACATAAAAAGCTTTCTTACATTGAAAAAGCTTTATTTTTACTTGTCCAATGCAGAACTCTCTGTTTTGATGGAGAAAGAGGGTTTGTAAAATTTTCCAGGTTTCTTTTAAATGGAATTGGAACAAACCTACAGAAGAAAGGAGCAACAGGAACAAATGGTATCATATAGTTCATGTGACATGAATTATGTAATTCATAATTGGCATCATTCATATCAGTTATGTAATTTGCATAATTCATTATGGCATCTTGATACACATAGCTATATCAGATATCCATAAAATGAGCAATAATTTCTTCTTAAATTCCTTTCAAACTAGATTTTGTACTGATGTTCACTTCAGCATCTACTGTAGAAAAAGAAATGAAAACATTGAAAAGTGTTGATAGAAGCTTTTATTTCCAAATTGAGCATGGAGAGGTCTGTCTATGGAGATTTTCAGTCATTCAGGTCATGATTGTCTTAAAAGTGTTTTTTCAAAAGGCAAGTGGCCTTTGTTTTTCCTTGAAGTTATTTTGCTTTTCACCCAAGAAGCTTCTTCAGTTTTGACTGAATGGTGGAGAATGGAATGGTTTATATTTCTTGAAGTCATCTGGTTATTAGTACTCTCTCTGAGAGTTGTTGAGGCCACCTGGAGGTTTATCTGTGCCCTGAAGGTCACCTGAATGGGTGCGGAACCTTCTTGGAATTGCTGAAAGGACTCTGTTGTAACTTTCAGCAGTTCCAAGAAGGTTTCACCCCCATTTGCACTATTCAGGTGACCCTGAGAACACAGATAAACCTCCAAGGGGCCTCAACAAATCTCAGAAAAAGTGTTAATGACCAGACGGTTGCAAGGGATAAAATCATTCCATTCTCCACCATTCAGTCAGAATTGAAGAAGCTTCTTGAATGAGAAGTGAAACATCTTCAAGGAAAAACAAAGAAAGTCCGGTTGCCTTTTGAAAAATAACCTTTGGAAGAGAGGACTAACCTTGTAATTTTTTCTGGCCCAAACTTTTTACCCTTCATAAATACTGTCCCTTTTTTCCCATCCTGAAAATACTGTGCTAATATCTTCTCAGAATGATCTCCTGATAATTACTCCTTGACTTTCCTTCAGTAATCCAATTATGATACATCTAATCATGATGTGTCTTTTCTTGTCCTTGATTTGTTTTTATTCAAAGTCCTTGGAGCCATACATTTTGAAATAGTCATCTTTCTTTGCACACAAATTTATGTACTACTTCTGGTTGTTGTTTTTTTAACTTCTTTCTTTTATTTTTTATGGATATTTGTCAGGGTAAATGCACATAATTAACTTCTAGCTGTGGAAACAAAAAAATGTATCCTAATCTTTTGAATTTTCTTGTAAAAAAATGACTACATAAATTGTACTTGTACCACTTCTACTTTAGAAAAGACATCGGGGTACTTTCTATATCTACTACTGAGGTTTTATTTTTGAAGTCTCTATTGGCTCAAGTATTTCTAGTTGGTTCCTGCTAATGCAACTAATTATAACATAATTAAGTCAAATTATCTGAAATAATAATTTAATGCTTACCAAAAATGTTACAGCCACAGTGCATGATTTCCTATGCTCTGAATAACCTTTCATAATAAAAAGGACTTAGGCAGCATAATCACCTTGTTATTTAAACTGGTTAATCAGCTCATTAAGCTTTCCCTTTTGTCTTTTTCATGTCTTCTTAACATGAAATCAGGTGCATTGAAACAATAACACCACATTATGTTTGTATAAGATCTAGATCCTTTTCAGGTCACGGTTGCTTTCTGCTAAATAGCAAGCAAGATTAACTGCCAACTCTTTTCCCTATAAAATGCTGCAACTGAGAAATTCTAGGGATGATGGATAAAGTGATAGATATTTCTCTAGTTCAGGTCTTTACTTCTTTTTCTAAAATTGGATTGTATTCATCCACTGCAGATTGTCTACTATTCCTTCAAGTCTCACCTCTTTCTGCTGAAAACAAAACAAAATTGTGTTTTCTCATCTTGATCAGTAGACAACATTGGTTAATAGACTACTACACAGGTAGGTCCTCATTGTCTTCAATGCTAATATAGTTTATATTTCAAAGCACCTTTTTAGTCCATGCATATTTCTATTTATGCATATTTCTATTAAACTGTCCATTTGGGGCATAATATAAACATTCTAACATTACATTCTCTAACTTCATTCACAAAATCCAGTTGTTTTAGTCCATCATTGCTCCATGGATACTAAGTGAAGACTGTTGGAATATGGAACCACTCTACTATAAAACTCACAGTAAAAGACTCTCTTCACCTCTGAAGTCTTTCAAAATATATCATTCTTATATTTATATATACATGTAGTTATTAGATTTATAAACTGCAATAGTCATGTGACTCTCCGTGGCTTGCAAAATTTTTTATAAAACTGAATAATTTAAAGCAATATAAACATATGTATGGCATTCCCTCCATAAATTAAATTGAGAAGATAGATAGATAGATAGATAGATAGATAGATAGATAGATAGATAGATAGACAGATAGATAGTTATAGTTGTTATAGTTACAGTTTATGTATGTGTGTGTGTGTGTATGTATATACATACATACATACATACATACATACATACATATATACATACATACGTATGAACTTATACATACATACATACGTATGAACTTAGAGCATTCAGAAATGTCTTGATAATGACCAATGTGAGTTTTCAGTATAGACAATTCTAAAAATATCCCAAACGTGCTTTTTTTCTCAAGAGGCAATTGGACTATCTGGTTCTTTTGAAGAAGTTTTACTTCTTATCCAAGAAGCTTCTTCAGCTCTACTGGATGGTGTGGAATGGGAGGATTTATATTTGAATGGTGCAGGAGTATGAATGGAAGACAAATTGCAGACTACAGGAATAATTTGAGCTTCAGTTTGTGATGCAGGCCTCAAGGACTCGCTAAAAGAATGGAATATACCAGCTGACTGCAAGGAGCATAAATCCTTCCATTGCCCGCCATCCAGATGGAACTCAAGAAGCTTCTTGGACCAAAAGCGAAATGTTTTCAAAGAAAAAACAAAAAGTCCAGTTGCCACTTGAAAAAAAGCAGCTTTGGGACAACCGTGACCTGGATGACTGAGATTCTCCACAGACATTTAACTTTAAAAATAATTAAATAAAGTTTCTGAGCAATCTTAACTCCTGGTGACTTCATGCATAAATTCATTATCATTTTCTTTGGCACTGCTGTCTCCCAGGGCATTTATATGTTGCCACTGTTGTTGTTTTGCAACTTCCTGATCTGAGTTGCAGTTCTCATATGCCCTAGTTTTCCCATTCTGTAAAAACTACAGTATTTAGGCTTAGAGAACTAAAGGTTTAGGTAATTAGATAGGCCAGTGGTTCTCAATCTCTTTTTTTCACCACAGGCGCCCTTTAAATACCTTTTGTGGCCATGGACCATAGCCACTCCCCCAAGACTTAAACTCAAAATTTAAATCATAATATTTCTTCAAGCCTTCATGGACTCTCAGTGACATCTCTGCTACCCAAGAAGTTCCCAAGCTACAGGTTGAGAACCACCATGAGCTTGGCCATCTAGCAAGGTATATGGTTCTGTAATACTTCCTTGCACCTTTAACTATTTCTTTTTGGGTTGTGCATGGTTTAATTTTCAAAAAAATGTAATACTACTACAATTCATACCACAGTCAATTCTCACCATAGTTCTTGTCTTAATATATGCTCATTCCCATCCAAACATTTTGCTTCTGTTTTAAGAAACAATTCCATCACTGATTCCTGCTACCAAATGACATTGAATAAAATATCCAGATTTAGTCATTTGTTCCTCTTATCACTGTTAAGAATACAGGCAGGAAAATCCCATCACAATGTTTCCAAATCACCAAGCAGAAAAACAAAGAAGTATCTTAGAGTCACTTCTTTTAGAAATTACTTATTTATCATAGATATATTAATTCATTTTTTGAATTTACCCATAAAATGGGATTAAATTGATACTGTCTGGGAAAAAGAAGTTTTATTGATGCTTAGCTAGAGTGCCAGTAATGAATGAAACATATTTAACTCTGGAAAATTAACATATGTGTAGAAATTTGTAGGTTTAAAAACAACCAGACATAAAAAAAAGCAATGGAATCATAAGCTTTGTATCCTGAGAAGGCAGTGAAGGCAATTAATCTGGAAAAAGGCTGTCATAACAATACTTGTGGATAGTACAGTTTTAATGAAAGATTTACCTTTTTTCCTCAAATGGTGGGCTGAATCAGAACTTGTCATTTATAGCAGTCATGATTGCCTATTGAAGAAACAGGTGTGGGGGTTGGTGTTTCTTCCTTGCAAGGAGTGGAGGAATTCTTCATAATATGAGGAAATGGGAAGCCAGATTCCTGGTAACAAAATCATCATCTAAATGTGCAATAATGAAATATAGAGTTCAGGTTTGGAGAAAGGAAGGAGGACACTGAACTCCTGAACTCTTTTTCTGCCTATAAAAAGGCATTATATAAAGAACTGCTTTCTCCTATAGCCACCATCTATTTCTTGTTACAAAATGATCTGACCATGCTTTGTAATTAATGAACATATATATTGATGGCTTAGAGGTTAACTATGTTGAGCTTTTTAGCTGGAAAGCTGACTGCCTGGGTTTGAGATCCAAGCTCTGTGCAATGGGATGAGCTCCCATTACTTGTTACAGCTCCTGCCCACCTAGCAATCTGACAGAATGCAAATGCAAGTAGATAAATAGATACTACTTTGGTGAGAAGGTAACAATGTTCCATGTGCCTTTGGCATATAGCCATGCTGGCCACATGACCTTGGAAATTGTTTTTGGACAACACAAACACCCTTGGCCAAGAAACAAAGATGAGCACTATCTCTCTATCTATCTTGTATTTGAATGTTAGTAACTTGGGTTGGTAGTTGGACTGTTGCTCCCAGCTCTAAGCTTGGCAATTTGGTTGCAAACATTTCACCACAATTTGAGGAGACATCGTCAGTGCACTTTGAATTGTGCTCTATCATCTATCTATCTATCTATCTATCTATCTATCTATCTATCTATCTATCTATCTATCTATCTATCATCCATCCATCCATCTATCCATCCATCCATCCATCCATCTATCAATCTATCTATCATCTATCTATCTCTACACACAAACACACACACATAGATCTTCAACATGTCCAGAAAGAATTTTTGCAGCGATTTGTGGACAACATTGATTAGGATCCAGCTCCAGCTTCAAATGAGTCCCCTCTAGTGAATCCCTCATCTGAAAGGGTTTGCTGAAGGAGGGGAAAACACTCAGTTTGAGGATGATTGACTTGGCAGCCATGGCAGAGTCCCTGCCATTACTGATGGCAGAGGGTGCTCTCATCTGAATACTCCAAATTACATAAACCAATTCAAGGCACTGCAGAAAATTTTGAGTAGCTCCTTCCCTCTCTGATTCTCAAGTTAGTTTTTAGAACCTGGTTTAACCATTTAAAGACCCTGTCCACTTTTGTAGATTTTGCATTAATACAGGCATAGTAAGAGCTAATATGACTTGAACCAAAAGTAGTGAAGTGAACATCTTTATAACATCGATATTTATGTCTAAATCATCATACAACACAAAATTTTTATAAGGATGTATTAGCAAGCAGCATCACCCTTAATGGTAGGATTATGTCAAACTAGATTATGATATTGGTGCAAGTAATTCATTCATTTAGTGACTGTTTGAAGTTATGACAAGGTTGGAAAAAGTGATTTATGAGTGGTCCTTGCAATTACTACCACTGCAGCATCTTTATAGTCATGTCATGAAAATTTGGGCACTTGTCAACTTATCAATATTTATGATAGTTGCAGTGTTTGGGGTCACGTGGTTGTCATTTGAAAATTCTCTGCTGGCTTCCAAGAAGCAAAGTCAATGGGAAAAACTGAGTTTGTTTTATTGACCACATGATTTATATGATAACCATGGTGATTCACCATGGTAAAAAAAATTCATAAAATCCAGCATAACTCATTTAATGACCACCTTGCTTAGCAATAGCAATAGCCCTTAGATTTATATACCACTTCACAGTTTTTTTACAGCCCTCTCTAAGCAGTTTACAGTTGGGTCCTCATTTTACCTACCTCGGAAAGGTGGAAGGCTGAGTCAACCTTGAGCCAGTGAGACTCTAACTGCCAAATTGCAGGCAGCCGGTTGTCAGCAGAAGTAACCTGCAATACTGTATTCTAACCACTGCACCACCACGGCTCCTTGCAATGGAAGTTCCAGTCACAGTTGTGGTAAGTTAAGGTGTACCTGTACTGCCTTCTATTAGAATGAGTGCCCAACTTACTCTGTTCTCTAGATCAGAGTTTTCCAATATTTCTGATTTTACAGACCAGCAGGGGGAAGGGGGAGGGGTTGGTTCTGAGTGAACGGCCAGGAAGCATGTGTACATGCACAGTTTCCTTTGTGCAAGCGGCATGCATGTGTATCTGCCTCACTTAATCGGTGCATGTGCATGCTTGCACGATACTCGCACAAATGAGGATATGCGTGCATGCATGTGCACAAGCTTGCCAATCGTTTCTGTAGCTAGTTGCAAACCCCTCACAGGCCACTAGTGGGCCACAACCCACAGGTTTGGGACTCCTGCTCTCGATGTTTATATGGACCAACATCTTAGCTGTGGAAGCCTGATCTATAGCCCTGAGATCTAATCCTAGTTGCTTCATTAAAAACTTCACAGGGCACATCTAATGGTTGAAATTCAATGCCAAACTAAGCTGACCAACAGCACTGTTTCTTGGTGACCTACAAGCATAATGTTTTGCTAATGTTCCATTTCATTGCCTGACATAGTGATGAAATGATCATCAAGTTTGCAAAGTCCAACTTGATATTTTTAAATATCCTCTGCTCCCTTAAAGATTATCAAATAGAATGGCAAAGGCTTCCAAATGTTTTTATAATAATAATAAAAAAAAACAGTGCTTTCCATCTTTTTGGGAGAAGTCTGTCTTGTTTCATTTGCTGGTCTGTTACTTTATTGCATGTATGACTGCTTCCGTCATGTTTCATTACTCTGCTGGCCATGCAAAACACAATATTACTGAGACAACTAGGAGCATTACATCAAAATATGTTGTACAGCTTAGAAAATGTAACCTAACCTCTTCTTTACCTGGCTGACAGAATTCATGAGATAGCCAAAACTATAATTTTTTTATTTTACAGTTTTTAATTCCTCCTCCTCTTTCTCAAACTTTTTCTTTTCCTCAGCAGAATAAGGCATAAGTGCAAACTTAATTCCTTAACAAATTTAACCTAATTGTATATGGAAGTACACAGCATAACTATGTAGTTCCCAGGCTACTATGCAACTATGAGGACCAGCAACATGCATCTTGAGGTAATATTCCACAATACTTGTCTGTTGAGAATAATAGGTATTAGAATATAACAGATATGACACTAAATAAAACAAAATTATCTTAAAAATGACTGGGAAAAAAGTAAATATGGAAGTAAGTCTTCTAGCTACAGGACATTGTTTCAAAATGCGTGTTTGATTTTGCTCCATTTTTAATAGCTAACATTATCTTTTACACACACACCCCGAGTGTCTGTGCTGAAGTGGGCAGGCATATCAATCAAATGAATAAATAAAAACCCACTTTAAAAATCTCCATAAGTTTTTGAAACTGTTTCTTGATTTGTGTGAAGTAAACTTTACCTTAGGATATAAAGATACATTCATATTGTCTTCACGGGGTTCAGTGCTTTTATGTGTTTCTTTGGCAACATTTTTCTTCTTCCTGTGGTAGCCACATTTGGTGATTCTGACAAGTTATCAAATGATGGGTCAATTCTCCTCAGCCTAGCTGAACAAAGCAGTTTGGTTTTTATGAGCTTTCTCAGGGAGCATTGCAGTACTGGTGAAAAAAAGCATATTACTTTTCAAGAGTCTATTTTCCCAGCATGCAGTGAAATATAGCATCTTCTCAGTGATGGTATTTCAGCACGCACTTTTGTCATTGGATAGGAAAGAAAAAAATATTGAGGAAATATTGTTTCCACTGATGTTTTCTTCCTATACTCTTTCTTCCTATAAATAAAAAATCCTCAATGTGGTTGCAATGATGTAGGCTTCTTATTTTTCATACCTGAGTTTTTAGCTATTAAGAGTTGTGTTTCCTAATTATCAATAATTAAAATAATAATGGAACCAACCTTTTAAAAGGGCTTCTATTAGATTCCAAGGTAGCTTATACGTCTGCCAGAATGTAACAAAATAACAGAGTTGGAAGGGACCTTGGAGGTCTTCTAGTCCAACCCCTGCTCAAGCAGGAAACGCTATGCCATTTCAGACAAGTGGTTGTCCAATCTCTTCTTAAAAACCTCCAGTGTTGGAGCATCCACAACATTAATTTTTCTAACAGTCAGGAAATTTCTTCTTAGTTTTAGGTTGCTTTTCTCCTTAATTAGTTTCCATCCGTTGCTTCTTGCCCTGCCTTCAGGTGCTTTGGAGCAGCGGTTGGCAACTGATGGGCCGCGGCCCACTGGTGGGCCATGAAAAAATTTTGGTGGGCTGCAGAGAAATCTCACCTCTAGAGCACCCCCCGCCCAAAGCAAGTAATCCAGGCTGCACAGAAACACAAGGCTGCTCAGCCCACATGGCCCGTGGCAACACACTCCCCGTCCACTCATTCCTTACCTCGCAAACTTGTCTGCTAAATTACTATTTTTCCTTTTTCCGACCATCATCTGTTCTGCTGCACCGGGAGATTTAGATTAGCTAGGAAACAGGAAATGGTTGGATTTCTTGCTTTCTAGCTAAGCACAGCCAAACCTCCCTTAGGACTGAAGGTTTGTTTGCAAGCAAATTCAATGCAGACTCACGGCAAGCAAATTTGAGAGACTGAGCTAGCCGATGGTAGATAGATAGATCACTGAATGATTCTGTGAACAATTCAAGCTGCCTGCGTTTCCTGATTTTGGATAAAAATTGCTTCTTTTAAATAAAAAAATCAATATTTACATACATGGTGTGTTGTGAGTTAATTTTGTGAGTTTGCATGCTAGCAAATATTATGAGTTTGCTTGCAAGCAAATTTTATGTGGCAGACTTAGCTAGCCAATGGCAGATAGATAAATTTCTGAATGAATCTGTGATTCTGTGAGCAACTCAACCTGCCTGCCTGCTTTGCCTGATATTGGGTAAAAGTTGCTCTTTTTTTATAAAAAAATCAATATTTATATAAATATTTATAATATTTACATATAAGCCATGCCCAGCCAGTCACATGACCACCAAGCCACACCCACAAATTAGGCCACACCCACAGAACCAGTTAGTGGTCCCTGGGATCTAAAATTATGAGTTTGGTAGTCCCTGAGGTCCAAAAGGTTGGTGACCCCTGCTTTGGAGAATAGATTGACACCCCTTCTTCTTTGTGTAGATCAGGGGTGTCAAACTAATGTTGTCATGGTGGGATCACATGACATATTGGGACTTTTTCCCCCTTTGCTAAAGTGGGTGTGAGCGTGGCCAATGCATAACGCATCTGGTCTGCAACCCGGGTGTTTGACAGCCCTGTGGTGTAGATAATCTAGAATGCCCAGATGATGTGGATTTAAACCATCACAATCTGTATAAATACATTTTAGGCATTTTTGTTGCATAAACAAATAATACAGTGTATCTGTGTTGGGAGTAATTTTATGATCTCATATATGGTATGTCTGAGCTGGGAGTAATTTTATTATCTCAGATATGAGGCGTATATAAATGATTGTAGTATACTAAAGTTATACCACAAATTGTTAATGCTGGATGAGAATTCCACTTTTTTTTTAAAAAAATGGACATTTGTACATTTCTTCATAAATGAGAGAAGTATGACCTTTTAAAAGAAGAAGAAGAAGAAGAAGAAGAAGAAGAAGAAGAAGAAGAAGAAGAAGAAGAAGAAGAAGAAGAAGAAGAAGAAGAAGAAGAAGAAGAAGAAGAAGAAGAAGAAGAAGAAGAAGAAGAAGAAGAAGAAGAAGAAGAAGAAGAACTTTGTAAATCCAGAGTATATAACCTTTGAATAGCTAGCAACCATATTTGATATATTTTTGAGAGGTTGATGTTGCAATCAGCAGGAAGTGACCAGGAATGGGCAGAACATATTAGAGTTAAGGGTTTCAATTCCCCCTCTCCAAATTCATAATCCTGAGATTAAGCTTTTTGAGATAACACAATCAAGCCTTGTGCAAAGGACACTCTGCATTGTCTGGGAGACAAAATGCTGATGTTAGTGTTCCTAGCCACTTTGTGTGCCTAGAAGATTAATTTTACAAGTGCCACTGTACAATAGTCATATTGAAAATTACAAATGGTTGGTAAAAATCATGCCACTGAAAGCAGGAATAGTTCCATGAAAAAGCTTTTTCTATAATATTATTTTCCTTCAGCCACAGTGCCTAAAGGAAGAACTTTAGAGTTACTGATCAGCAGATAAATTCTACTGTATTTTCTACTATTGGTTCTTACACAGTTTAATGAAAGATAAATTTTTTCACAGGAGAACAGATTTCAGAGAAAGCTTCACAAGTGGAATTTGGGACTTTTGTAATAATGTGAGTTTTCCACGGGTGTGTACAAATCTTTGGTTAAACATTTGATGGCAGTTATCAGACATACAGATATTCTTCAACTTATAACCAGTTATTGGGTGATTGTTTGGAGTTACCACAGATCTCCCCACAAGGTACTTACAATCTGATCCTGAAATTCCAATGGCTGCCTTGCCATGGGCACATGACTGCATGAGAGGCCCTCAACAACCAGCCCACATTTACTACAATTTGCAGTGTCCTGGGACATGTGACCATATTTTACAACATTTTTTGCCATAAATGCCATGAATCAACCAGTTGCTTCTGGTTTAAATTAAATTTAACAATTCAATTTAATTCTTTAAAATATTTTTTTTTAAATTTTTGTCATTTACATTTCATTCTGTCCCTCCTTTCTTTAATTATTCTATTCCACCATTTCTTTGATATTAGTGCAACTTTTGTCCCACAGTGAGCTGCCCCATGGTGAGTTGGTCTTGGTGAGTTGGCTGTGGTGAGTTGGCTGCGGTAAATTGTCATAGATCCTGTTCTTTGATGACCTGGTTTCCTTTTACTGCTAACTCTTTCCAACGTAATTTCTTCCTCTAGTGAATTCCCCTGCATTACATGTTCAAAATAAGTGAGAAGCAGTTTTGTGATTTTGCCTTCCAGTGACATATCTGGCATTTTGGGCTCCAGTACTTGCTTGCACCAGGCAATTATCCATTTAGAACACTATGAAGAATGGATGCTTTCTTAAGCATCTAGTCCAGGATGTTGATTTTTTTAAGCTCTGTCCTGTGTATGTACAGTAGGCTACATAGGGAAATGACTTGATACCTCCGTTTACCTCACCTCACCTCACTTTACCTCACCTCATTTTATCTCACCTCACCTCACTTTACCTCATCTCTCTTTACCTCACCTTACTTTACCTCACCTCACCTCATAGGGGTGTTGTTAGAGCAGGAAGTTGTATTAGGCATTTTTACCACGTTGAGTTATTTGTACAAATAATAAAGACATGATATAAATAAATAATAACCAAACAAACAAACCAAGTCCTGAGAGACTACTTGTTGGGCTATTTAAAGGCTGGATGCAGAGATCAAAAAATTATTCAGAGTCAAAACTACCTCCTGCATAAATGCTTCCACAAAATCTCCGATCCATTTGTTAAAGCTCCAGGGAGTGTGGAATTTGTGCATATTAACACAGGAGGGAATACTAGAATTCCCTCTTTTAATTTACAGTCAGGGTTAATTAATTAGGGCTGCTTTTTGTGTAGCCTCCAGCTTCCTCTTCCTAATCTCCTGCTTCAAATATTCTGATTTTGTGGGAAACTGCTCAGCCTGTGCTTGAGTGAACTCAACAGGAGTTCTTGCTCATTTCTTCACTGATAAAGAACCTCAATATTAGCTTTATAATTTGCTTAGCTGAAATGTGATGATTATCTAGCAATATCCAGTAACACCCCATTGACCATTTCGTCAAAACTTTCTTCCCAATACTTCAAATGTTTCTCCAGGGAGGAACTTGAAATACTATTCTAATTCCACATCCTTTGTTTATTTACAGTTTAAAATCTTATCTCTTTTTCCATTCCAAAAGGAGTTGTTTTTTAATGCATGGCGGTGAAAGAACACTTAGAATTCACACATTATTTATCTGAACAAATCATAGTGTTGTTCTTCATATGTAAAACATAATGATAAATCAAAGGTGGGCAACCCTCAGCATGTCCTCTTCATTTTTTTCATCCCCCGATCAATTTAGTGCATGATTTCTTACATGGAAAAAATTGTAAGCTCTACATGGCTCAGTATAATAGTCAAGTACATCTCCAAGCAAAAGCGCAAAATTCAGCTCAGCTCCTTCTTGCAGCTCTGAACTTTGAAAATGGCCCAACACATGAGTCAACTCAAACTGTGAAATGGGCAGCAGATAAATTTAACAAATAAAAAAATAAATATTGTATGCCTCTGTTATAACCTAGTAGTGGTTAACTTAGCTGATCTTGGCTAAAACAAAAAAAAACAAAGAAACAAACCCTAATCAGACTTGTTGGGGTGGAAAATCATAAGAAAACAACAACAACAACAATAATAATGCATACAAAGCCAGAAGATTTGCTGCAAGAAGATCACATTGACTGATTACAAGCTGCGGCACGTAATCAATAGCGGTGCATTGGAAGTTCTTCAAGAAATATCATTTGCCTGCAAGCAAGAACTGGTGGGACTATAAAATACAGAAAGTCATAGAAAATGAAGAAGTTAAATTGCTCTGGGACTTCAGAATTCAGACAGACAGGTGACTGCCACATAACACCTGGACTTAACAGTTGTCGATAAGAAAAAACAAAAAGTCTGGATAGTGGATATGATAGTGCCTGGAGACAGCAGAATAGAAGAAAAAAGAACTGGAGAAGATAACAAAATACAAAAACCTACAAATACTGTAGAAATAGAACAACTGTGGCAAAGGCAAGCAAGGGTAGTCCCAAAACAACTAGAGAACCACTTGAACACTATCAGCATTGACAAATTCACCATCAGTCAATTGCAGAAGGCGGCGTTACTGGGAACAGCTTCCATCCTGAGAAGATATCTGTAACACTGTCAAACATCCAGATCTGCCTTGGTAAGGACTCAATAGGTAGACCAAAATGCCAAATCCAATCTGAAAAATCTGGCTGTGATGATGGTGATGATGATGATTAATAATAGTAACTATAACAATAACAACGACAATAATAACCCCAAACAACACAATCTTTTATGGAAGTCAAGAAAGCTATCTGGAGGTACTATTTTGAATTCCAGGGAGTCTTTTTTTCCCCCTCACTGTCGTCATAAATCTACCATTGGGTTTTGATAATTATACTCCATCATTAAGACTATGGATACCCACATTTGGTTTTCTTAACACCTTAAAGCAGCATCAAATTGCAAAAAGATTCCCTAGCAATCAGTATATTAAATTAACTAACAGAATCAAGTGATTAAATTTAAATTTGATAGGAACAGATTTCTGCTCACATAAGGGAACTTCCCCTCACCTATTCTCTTCCAATAAAGTTTTACTTGTAGGGAGTAGTTTTTACTTTACTTTATTGTCATTGTACCTCGTACAACAAAATTAAATGCCATCTTCAGTGTACATCATACATAAGAAAACTATAAAAATAAAACAAAAATACACATCCTTCACATTCTATACAATTGAATTGAAAACCCTTGATACTGCATTAGTATTACACTATATAGTATAATTCAATATAGTTATTGCTCTGTAAGGAGTAAGGAAGATACCCTTGATTGAAATACATAACAGGAACTGTTACATAGGCAAAAGAATACTGTTTTTTTTTAAATCAAAACAGTTAGATAATATTGCAAAGTGACTTAGATAAATGCCTTTCTAATTGACCTATAAGGAAGAATCATTGCACATAATATATGAACCACCATAAATTTGATTTGAGTGTCAAATCATTGTTTTTAATCCATGTTTTTAACAAGATACAGTTTTACTTTAGATTCAAGAAAACAGACAATGTCCATTTGTATTAATGTCTATCCATCCGGCATTCCCATTCAAAATGTAGTTAAATTTATTTAAACACATTTCAAAACAGTAGTTTCATATCCTAAATTGCAAGTATTTGCCTTCAAAACATCCTAAAGTCTAAAACTGCATAAGATTATATGAAAAGAAGACTACATGCAAAATTAATTATTGTAGATTAGGAAAGGTGACACAATTATTTCAAGAATGTATTTGAGGGGCAGCCATTATTTTCTCCCAAGCAAGGTTGTCCTATATTCTGTTCAAATAATATTAAAAATACAATCTTAATTATATCTTTTTACTCCATGCTATAAATTGAAAGGAGTAAGCATAAGTCAGACTGCCAAGCAGTAGTAATTGGGGTCAAAACAGGTGTCTTCTGTTCTTAATGATACAGTTACATGAATTAATAGTTCATTAGTTGACAAAACTATTGGAGCTTATAAATGAATTTTAATTTCTTGTGGCATGTTGAGGGTCATTTGACAGATCAGCCTTCTGAAGCTGTGGGAGTCATTCCCATGTCTAGATAGAAGTAATGCTTGAGTTATCAGCACCTTGTTTTATGATGAAACGACAATATAATTATATTTCAGAGTTCATACAAACCTTTTTGGATCACAGTAAACAGTCTATCCTAATTTTCTATCCTGGCTAAATAAATCCTTCCAAAAAATCTATGTGGAAACCATCAAAGTATCCTTTCTTCTCTTCTAATATTTTTTTGTTCTTAGTAATTTGGACTTTCTGTTTAGGTACCATCACTAGCAATCTTGTTTAGGTACCATCACTAGCAATCTTAACAAGCTATTCTGATTTGTTTTCAAAGTCTCCCAGCCTGGGGTCATAAAGTGTGATTTTGACTCTTTTCCTGTTTGAGAAATATTCAGAATTGAGGGCCAGTTCTTGGCCATTAAAGGGGCCTGTAACTGATCATCTTCTTACCATTACTCATGATTCAAAATTGACATTTGACAGTTCCATGAAGATTCCTTATGATCAGTGAAATGTATTTTTTTAAAAAAATGTTTTAATATTTTTTTCATCATTGCTGTAAATTGCTTGTGTTCCAGTTATCAGAATTCTGGTTGTTGCTTGCTTCTGGCATCCTTATTACTTTTGTTATTATTCTCTCCTTTTACAACCTTATCTTCTCCCATTCTTTCACCCACTTGAAGGTGACGGCCTTATCTATCTTTACTTCTGCAATGTCTGCAAGCTAGTTGGCTAGTTGGCTTCCTGTATGCCAACATTCCAGAAATGCCTGCTTTATCATTGCTCTGATAATATGGACAAATGATCAAATATTAATTTTGTAAGATTCATCACCAGATCCAAGCTTTTCCCTTTGCAATGTAGAAAGCTTCTCTGCATAAAAATCATACTGTGAATAATACGTTTATTCCTGTAATCTCTGTTCTAGTTGAATTAAATCAGTCATTAACTTGCCTCTTTGCAGGAAGGATACAACAATTGGAATGACTGTGAACTGAATATGATTATGAGATATGAAATATTATTCTACTTTTTTTGGTTTCCAGTAGATTTTATAGATAGATAAGTACACACACACACCCCCACATACATATAGAGAGAGGGATTAGCATATAGCATCTAGATAGATCATACAATCACTGAAATATAACATTAATAAAACACAATATGCATACAAACACAAATATAAGTTTAAATAAAACAACAACAAAGTACATGTATATGAGTTGGGAATACAATATACAAGATAAAATATTAATTTAAGGCAGAACCATGATAAAATCACCATGTATGGTACCATAGAAAACCCAATAGGATAGATGTTATAATTTGATATTTAAGGAAACTAACGATCTAACAGCTTCTGGTGTGGCTGCATTTTCAGTAGATTTCTTATGTGAAATTTAAAATTTTGGTTTTTGAAGGTGATATGGCTCAGGATCTGGTATCTTAGAGATGTCCTTTCCTCAATAGATCCTGCCCATCTTATCTCAACAACTAGGGAAGACTTCTGATAGTTCCCATATAGCAAGGCATACAGTGAGAAGAGGCAATGAACTTTCTCTTTAGCAACTCCCACTGTATATATAGCTCATACTATCATGGCCTTCCAGAGGCAGATGAAACCAACTTTTCTAGAAATCGTTTGGACTTTTTTTTTTAACAGTGATAGAACTTTTCATTTTGCATTTTAGTCAGTATTTTATTTATTTGGATTTTTAGTCTGTCTTTTAATAAATACATATTTTCATAAATAAATATTTTAATTAACAATTAAATTTGAACACACATATGTAGTGAGCACATGCCCACTGTTCAGTTGATTCCCAGATGTAAAATATGAATTATGAAAATGACAACAGCAGAGCCAAATGCAAATGCACACAAAACTCATCTATTGAAGGGTAGCAGCATAAGATAGAAATATATATCAACAATTTCAGAGGTGGTATTCAGCCAGTTCTGACAGGTTCTGGAGAACCAGTAGTGGAATTTTGAGTAGTTCAGAGAACCGGCAAATACCACCTCTGGTTGGCCCCACCCCCATCTATTTGGTCTCCCCCAAGTTGCAGCTGATCAGAGTCCTAGCTGATTGGCTGGGTCTTCTTTTGTTGCCCTGCACAGGAGAACGGAGCTGGAAACCAGGGGTGGAGAGGGAATGGGAATTTTGCAGTAACCTTCCCCTGCCACGCCTACCAAACTACATCCACCACGCCACACCATGCCCACCAAATCACGCACACAGAACCTGTAGTAAAAAAAATGTGAATATCACCACTGAACAACCTGGGTGTTTGGCAGGTAGAGAAATAAAGTGGGAAGCAGGATCTCCTGCATGGGATGTTGATTATACACCTGGAATGTAAAGTGATGAATGGATCCATTATTCATAGGATCTATTTCCTTAAATGGAATCTTCATAGTTCTTTGGCAGATATGTACTTGTTTCTTAACAAGACTAGGTGACTTGCAAATGCCTCTCTGAATGTTAATATGTTAGTGGAAATGAGCTATTTTAGAGAAAAAGATCGTTGTGCTGGAATATTGCTAAGTTTTTATGGCCTTCCTTACACAGAACTTAATTTATTAATGGGCGTGGAGATGTCTGTTTAATGGGAGCAAAAGTGGAAGACTTGAGAAAATCTGAGGCATCAGTTAAACATCATCCTTATGCAAATACATTAATTTGCCATTATGGTACATAACCAATCATTCACTGAATAAGAATGTGTTAGGGCAGGAGAGCAAAGTGATTCACAGATGTGCTTATTACGCAGTATCTAAATGAGCAGATAAAAATATTAAACTGATGAGAAGCTAATTAAAATTAGCCCATTACCTCAAAAAACAAAGAGAGACTCAGTAAGGGGAGATACATACAAATGCGTCCACAGATGTTGGATCGGCATACATTGACTAAATGGAATAGCCGCAATCCAGATAAAATTACATGAACTTAAAATGCCATTGAGATCAATGGGATTTAAGTATGTAGCTGCATGCTCATCAACTCACTGGCATGTAGCAGCATCATGGAAAAGAAAAGAGACAAGAGACTAGTTTTAGGAAATATTAGGATACTAAGCAATGAGAACTAATAAACACAAACCCTACTTCTATTTTATTAATTTATCAGATAGATTTTTCTACTTTCCCTCAAACAACTCAAGGTAATCTTCATAAAATCCCCATCTCCTATTTTTCACATAAAACCATTCCTGTGGAGTCAGTTGAACAGACAAGCTGCCATTATCTAAGCAAAGTCTTTTTATTAGGAACATATGAAATTGGCAAGGTTTAGTGTAATTCTGTATTTGACCAAATCCCAGAATTACAGCCAGTAAAAGCATAAGTTTGAAACTTCCCCCCATAGTCACTTTCTCCAATCAGTTCACAGTTCATCTGTCCAATGAACTCCAACCTCCTGCTCCAGGCAGCTGCAGGCACCCTCTCTGTCCCCACAGGATAATAATTTCACCTAGCCAAAACATCCCCTCTTACCTATACTCCCTCTTCCCAGTTGCTAGAATGTGGCGAGCCTGAATACCCTTGGTCTCCTTTACAAAATACTAAAGAAGCTAAGAAAGCAGTGGTGAGATTCAATTTTTTTTACTACTGGTTCTGTGGGCGTGGCTTGGTGGGCGTGGTGTGGTTTGGTGGGTGTGGCAGGGGAAGTATACTGCAAAATCCCATTCCCTCCTCACCTGACTACCCTGCTTTCCAGCTCTGTTCTTCTGTGCAGGGCAACCAAAGAAGACCCAGACCAGTGGTAGGGAACCTTGGCTCTTTTATCACTTATGGACTTCAACTCCCAGAATTCCTGAATGAGCTATAAAAAGTTCCCCATCCCTGGCCTACTGGTTTTTCAGTTGTGAGGGAAATCAATTTTTGATTTGAATGGGATTGTTCAATATACAAATGTCCTAATTTTTGACTTGAATGATCAATATTCTTTATATGTCCTACATTTGTATATTGAACAGTCCCATTCAAGTCAAAAATTGATTTCCCTCACAACTGAAAAACCACTAGGCCAGGGATGGGGAAACTTTTATGGCTCACTCAGGAATTCTGGGAGTTGAAGTCCATCAGTGATAAAAGAGCCAAGGTTCCCTACCGCTGACCCAGACAATCAGCTGGGATTTGGGAGGCAGAGAATAGATGCGGACGGGGCCAGTCAGAGGTGGCATTTGCCGGTTCTCCAAACTACTCAAAATTTCCGCTACCGGTTCTCCAGAACTGGTCAGAACCTGCTGAATACCACCTGTGTAAGAAAGTATAAGAAATGATTGTTTTAAAATATGGCTACACTTATGTCATATTCAGGGTCAACATAGATGGTGATTGCTTCCAAATCACTTGAGGTTTTATGGTTTAGAACAGATTTAAATCTGGTCTCAGCAGTCCTATTCCAAACCTTAATCACTTGGGCTCTGGAGCTATCATACTTGGAAATACAGTTTTCATTGCTGTAGTTCAAAAGATATAACATTGTCATACTCCATGCTAGTCATGTCAATAACTCTTGACTCCGGGTACTTTACCCTGCATTCAGGAATCAGCTTATCACAGAAGCTCAGATAAATAACTAAATTACTTGAAGTCACCTATGAAGCAAAATGCACAAAGAAAATATGAAGTCTTCTCAAATCCCACATATGTGCATCTAGTGCCTCCATGGCCATTTGTGCCATGAGTGTGGAATAGACAAGTTATAGCAATAACGATAGCACTGAGACTTATATACTACTTCATAGTGCTTTACAGCCCCCTCTAAGTGGTTTATAGAGTCAGCCTATTTCCCCCAAAATCTGGGTCCTCATTTTACTAATCTTGGAAGGATGGAAGGCTGAATCAACCTTGAGCCAGCGAAAATTGAACTGCTGGCAGTTGGCAAAATTAGCTTGCAACACTGCATTCTAATCTCTGTGTCACCATGGCTCTTGCCACCTTTTTCTTTGGATTATTTGGAACTCTTGACTTGGAAATATTAACTGCTTTCCAGGAAATGGACCACATGACTTTCATGGAGACCAGGACCAAATCTACTTTAAGCCATAAAAATTCAATTGATTTGAAGCCAGCCAGTCTAATTGTTCAACTGATCCCTTGGGGATGTTATAGGAAAAATAGAAGATGGGAATTTTATGAATATTACCTTGAGCTGTTGGAGGGCAAATGGGATATCTATCTGATAAACTCATAAAATAAAAGTAGGATTTGTGCTTATTGACATTACTTCTATCCTCCATAAAAGCTGACTTTATCGTACCACATCTGCAAATGACGTCATATGCTTTTTCTTTTTCCTAAAGTTCTATTCATATTGATAAAAATAAATCCAGGCTTTTATTTTATTTTAGTGTATTGATAAAATATACTAAAGTAAAACAAAAGCCTAGAATATTTTATGTCCAGATTAGAATTAATAGACTACACCTTGGAATGCTGAGTGTCCAGTTTTAAGGATCACACACACACACACACAAAAAAAAAAAACTTTGCAAAGGGGCTTCCAGAAAGAGCTAAGAAGCTCTTTCAACAAAACATAAGGCCAGCAAAAACAGAACTGTGAGAGTAGTGCAGCAAAGAAATATTGACCATGAGCTGGCCAAACAACTGGTCTGGGCTCAGCAGAAGAGATGAAATGCATTTAAGCATTGCATTACAATTACTAAATGATTCCTTCTCACATCATACTACCCCACAGTTATAGTGGCAATGAGTGCACCATTGGGAGCCTTAAAAGAACTAGCCATGGATAGATCTTCATGGAGAAGATCTATCTATGTGGTTGCCCGGAGTCGAAAGCCACGTGATGGCAGATAATCAAAGGTTGTGTTTATTACTATGAGCATGCTTCAACTGGAAAAGTAAAATTATTGTAGCGAGCTCTGATAGTTATTGCAGATGGATTCTCCCTTTCCCCTGGCATCTTCCTCCATATGGAGAAAAGTTGTAAATTGTAACTCACTCTTCACCACCAACCCCCCCCAAGCCCCCCACCCCTGAGATGAGATTCTTTTCCTTGTTGAGTTACTTCATTGGCTTATGCATTGATTCTATAGAATTTGACTAGGACCTCTGACTTCCTGTTACGATGAGGTTTACTTGTTGTTTATTGATCCCAGCCATCCTATGCAAGATACTATTCTTGTTAAGGGGATGCAAAAGCTTTCTGCTCAATGTCTCTGATGCAGCCACCTGTTTTTATATGTACTGATAATTATATACATTCAAAGATCAATATATGTGTGCCCTTATCCTTATACCAAAAAACAAACAAAAACAAATGTATCATAGAACAAATCAATCCAGAATCCTCACCCAAGATACAAATGACAGACTCAAAGCACCATATTTGGACAAATTGAACAAGTATCCTTGATAAATCCATAATGCAAGGAGAATGAAAAGGAGAATGACCAGAATCAAAGCAGTTAGACTTGATTGCAGTGGCAATGGGTCTACCTTTGAAAGGTCAGAAGATCAAGTTGGGGGAAATCAACTTGGAGAAGAGATATTTATGTGACTGTGAAGAATTGACATCAACTTGATGGCACACCATCCATCCATCCATCCATATTGGAATTTGGTCAGAGCTAAAAAGCATGCCCAGGCTGACTTGTTACTCTTTGACTAAAGTGAAACAGAATCCGGAATCAGGACAGAAACTCCTAGATAGATACTTCTCCAAATGCTACTTCAGAAAAAAGTCTTCACAATTCTTCACCTTCCCATAGATCTTGTTCTGGCTTTTCTTTCCAATCCCTTTCTGAAAATGCCAGGGATGCCAAATGTTTCAAATTTGCTAGCTTACACATTCCCACATTTGCAATAAATGATCCATGCCATTGAAACCAGTTTGTTCTGACCAAGGCTTCCAAACTGTAATTACGCACACACTTATTTTAAAAACAAGGCTTATTTTATTGCAACACTGGGAATTGTTTTCATTCCCAGCTAGAATTAATCTCAGACAGTTCCCCGAGATAAGCACTCACCTTTTGTTCCAGTAAAGTGCTGCCAATAACAGATGTATCAAAGGAACTAGAAAAAAAAACCAACCAACATACAAAAAAAAAAAAACTAAGTGAAGTACTAAGAGTTTCAAGAATGACTCTGAACTGAATGAACTACATTGCTTCCTGCAAAGATTTCATCATCTTAACCTGACCTTTACATCTTATGGGAGGGACAATCACTTCCCAGACTTACTCCCGAGTTGCCCCTTTTGTTTCAGCTGCTCTCGCCTTCTTGCAGCTCTGCGCACACGCACACTGGAAGCAGGCTCCCCTGAGTCCTCTGCTTCACTGCTGCCAGACTCCAAAGGCTCTGGAGGCAGCACCCCACTCCCAGATGGCCCTGGCCCCATCTCTGCATCGGACGCAGGACAGAGATGGTATTCAGCAGGTTCTGACCAGTTCTGGAGAACCGGTAGCAGGAATTTTGAGTAGTTCGGAGGACCTGCAAATACCACCTCTGACTGGAGATTTTACAGTATCCTTCCCTTGCCATGCCCACCAAGCCACACCCACAGAACCTGTAGTAAAATTTTCTGAATCCCACCACTGACACAGGACCCTTGTCTGAGTCCTCTCCAGACTCCCTGACTGGTCCCTGTTCTTCCCCACTGTCCGATTCCACTGCCATTTGCATTGGCTGCCAGCGAACCACAACACAGTCATCAGAAATGGTTAAAAAAATTGATCAGCTAAGGATTTAAAAACAGTTACAAAATGTTTAGTGCAGTCTACAGATGTCAAGGTTATTTTCCATTCTGTTTAATGGAGTTACACACCTGTACTATCTTTCCATCTGAAAGATTTACAAGGTATCTTAGGATTTTAAATTTAAAATAACACCACATTTTAAAAAGAGGTTTCAAATCCCTTAGTAGATAATAGGTACTGGCATCACACTGAAGACAAGCTCAGAAAAGATGCAGTTCAGCCACTGAATGACACTCAGCAATCTGGGATATTCTAAATACTGCTTTGGGGTGTCATTTGTATGAGGAGTTAATTAACTACAGCGGTTCATTAACTGCTGCTCCAGAAGAAATTAAATTCCTTTGCCCTGGATATTGCTTCCCATTAGCAGAAATTCCTGGGATTTCCCTTCCTCTCAGAAATGAAGCCACCATGAGGCCTTCCCACCATTTCCCAGTTGCTTACTGATGTGTTGAGTGCAGCTTTGCCATCCTTCCACCATACTCATTGGGTTTGGTTGATTCCTTCTTCTTTGGCACTGAAAGCAAAGATGCAAGGGAAGAACAAGAATGGGACAAGTCTTTACTAGAGGCCACTTTTAGCATCTGCACAAATAAAGAGACAAAGAGGCATGATGCCTCAGTGGTTTAACAATGTATTTATTTATTTGATTTGTCAATTGCTTACAAGATAATAGGTATAAGTATATACATAGTTATGAATACACGAAATGGGTACATATAAGAAAAATAAAAGAAACAATAGGACAGGGACGGTAGGCATGTTGGTGCGCTTATGCACGCCCCCTGCAGACCTCTTAGAAGTCAATAGTAGACAGTCTAAGGTTAAAGTTTTTGTGGTTTGGGGAAGAAGCTACAGAGTCAGGTAGAGTATTCCAGACATTGACCACTCTGTTGCTGAAGTCGTATTTCCTGCAATCAAGTTTGGTGCGATTAACCTTGAGTTTGTATCTATTGTTTACTTTTGTGTTGTTATGGTTGAAGCTGAAGTATTCATTGACAGGTGGGACAATGTATGATTTTATATACCATACTTATGCAATGTATGATTTTATATACCATATAAAATGCAATGTATGATTTTATATACCATACTTAGATCAGACTGAAGACGGCGTAATTCAAGGTTTTCTAGGTCTAGAATTTCTCGTCTGGTGGCATAAGGTATTCTATAACGAGTAGAGGAGATGGTTTTCGCTCAAGCAGTTTGAGTCCTAGCACTGCATGGTGGGATGAGCTCCCATCACTTGCCTCAGTTTCTGCCTATTTTATCTGGTAAACAGGCAGCCAAACTGCTACTTTGCATTGTAGCCTCCTAGCTAATGTAACAACACCATATGCTAATAATAATAATGGATAGAGAGACCATTGGTAGGCCAAAAGTTGAGGAAGCTCACGGAATTATGAGCACTTGCAGCCCTGACTGCTTTAATGAAAAGGACAAAAGCAGAATCGTGGTGTTGTATTACAAACGCCAACCAATTTTAAATATGCATTGTTATGCTTTTGTCAGGCTACCTTATTTCACACAGACACACAGACACGCAGAGAGTGGATGCATGGAATGCTACCTGGAGTTGTTAAAATGCTGCTAATAGTTTGGAGGCAGAGTTGACCACTGTATCAAAATGGCCTAGTTTTTCATCAGATACTTTACTTTAAAAATAGATGGGTCATCTTAATCCCTTATGGATTTTTTTGAACAAAACATAAAAACAAATGAACTTAAGATTTATGGTTTGGATGATTAGAATGGATAGTTTATGGAAAGAAGAGAGTCGTGTTGTAACCTAGAGTAAGTGGTACATTCGTAACTGTACTTATAACAGCCGCAAAAAAATCAGAAGTCATTTTTTTGTATCTTTTTTCTTTCTTTTCTATTTTACTTTTACTTTTTCTTTCTTATACTCTTTGATTTCCTTTTTCTTTTCTTTTTTCTTTATATTATTTTTACTTGTTTATATTCCTTTATATTCCTTTTTATATATTCATTTATATTCCTTTATATTCCTTTTTATATTCCTGGTTTGATTTTTATTTTATTTTTTTGATAGCCTTGATTTAATCTATGTGGCCACTATGAGGCTGACACAAATTGAACATCAGATTCTGTGGTCTAGACTCTGTCATGGTTATCTTGATCTTTAAAAAAAAAGCCAAAACATAAATCATTGACAAACTAATCTTGGTCCATAAAAAGGAAAAAGCTAAAGCCAGGCAATATCTTTATGAAAATCAAATGTGGTTAAAATTATGGGCTAAGTTTTCTGATTTACTCATTAAGCAAATTACTACAGTAATTTTGGTGCTACAAGACAGGGAAAGGGTGACTTGATGCCAAATTTATATCTCTACTTGGTCAGGGTTTCAGAATTACGTAGAGAAAGAAGCGCTCTCCTAACAAGGCTCTACTAGACTCCTAATGTCTGAGAATAATGAGAGGTTGTTGACTGACAATCAAGCAAATGAAAATGTACAGTGTAGGCTTCCAAGACGTAGTTAAAGCAGTTAGTATTCAAGAGTGGAGGGAAGAGCCAATATACTGTAGCTTTCTAAAACGTGTATGTAATTTTTATTACTAAATTTGCATAGTGCCAACAACATAAACTTATTAAACCCGACAAATTTTCAGAAACTCACAGTCGGAACATTATTATTCCGGTCACAACAATTAAACATTTTAAATGAATGCCAAAATTGCTATGATTTCTTCAGAGCAAATCATGACCCTCGCTCTATCAATGTTCCCTTCTAAGTCTTAATATTTCTTTCTGCTATTTATACATTGCTATGCTAGTCTCATCTAGTCAAACGTTAGTCTGTGCAACTCAACATGACTGGTGTAAGTCACAATAGTAAACCTATTTGGTGAAAAAAAAAGGGAGGGAAGTGCACTGGACCTGCCATGAGATTATTGCTTCATTTATATGTACACATGCACCTTCTCCTGTTATTGTTTCAATTTCTGTGGCAGTTACTTCATATATTGATATGAGACCAATACCATGTTCTCAAATATCTATTTTCTTTGGATCGATATTTCAAACTGGTAGAGTGTTGTCCAGTCAAACGAAGAGGATTTTCTACAGGTAACAGATAACAGATCATCAGAGTTGGAAGGGACCTTATAGGTCATCTAGTCCAACCCCCTGCCCAAGTGGGAGACCCTACATCATTTCTGACAAATGGCAGTCCAATCTCTTCTTGAAAGTCTCAAGTGATGGCGCTCCCACAATTTCTAAAGGTAAATTGTTCCATTGGTTGATTGTTCTCACTGTCAGAAAATTTCTCCTTATTTCCAGGTTAAATCTCTCCTTGTTCAGTTTCCATCCATTATTCCTTGCCTGGCCTACAGGCACTTTAGAAAATAACTTGACCCCCTCCTCTGTGCAGCAGCCCCTCAAATATTGGAAGACTGCTATCATGTCTTCCCTGGTTCTTCTCTTTACTAGACTAGCCAAGCCAGTTCCTGTAACTGTTCTTCATATGTTTTAGTCTCCAGTCCTCTAATCATCCTGGTTGCTCTTCTCTGTACTTTTTTAAAGTCTCAACATCTTTTTATAGTGTGGTGACCAAAACTGGATGCAGTACTCTAGGTGTGGTCTTACTAAGGCTTTATAGAGTGGTATTAGTACCTCACTTGATCTCGATTGTATCCCTCTGTTAATATAATTTAAGATTACATTAGATTTTTTTGGCTGCTGCTGCACACTGCTCCTATTTAGCTGTTTGTCCACTAAAGATCCCTCTCACAGTTACTGCTATTGAGCCTGGTTTCACCCAGTCTATATATGTACTTTTGGTTTTTCTTGCCTAAGTGTAGGACTTTACTTTTCTCTACATTGAATTTCAGGTAAAAGCTTTATGGCTGATTTAGAGTTGCTGCGACTGCTGGTAGCTGTTGCCACACACCTAAACTGTGAAGGAGTTGATGAGTAAGCGTAATTCACAGATGAACTGACACAAATACCTCCCAAATCACGACAGTGCATTGTGCAGAGGTGTGTATCCTCCATGCTGACTGGTTGATTCAACTTCCTGTTTTGTGCTTTGCTGCTAGCCAAAACGTTACAATTTGCAGACATATGAATGCAACAGCTATGCAACCATCTACAAATGGCAAGGCACTTATGTTGCTTCGTGTGCAACACTAGAGAAATCTGCTCAACCCCTTATTCTTCAGCATTGGAAAGAAGTCTACACGGCCCCAATTACTAAAGAATCTGCAGAGCCAATGTTGCTACCAATTGATGAATGAATTAACTATTAATATAGATTGCCTATGGGTAACTAAAATAGAATATGTTTACTGTTTATTGAAATATAATGTGTGGGCATGTGTATCTATTCATAAATATATGCCCTCTATGCTTTTGCTTCTATTTTCTTTTAAATTGGTCCAGGTTTTTTTTCTTCCTTCTTGTTCTGTCTTATTTATTTTCTTTGTCATTTTTGGTACTCAATCAATATAATAAGTAATCAATAAAATTATGCACTCCCATTGATTTTTAATTGTATTTTTGCTCCATTTTATCTATTGTAGTCATAGAATATAGTAATTCTGCTTAGAAAGTTCTATTTTGGCTGCATAAAAATTGGTACTCAAAGAAATAGGTACCAGAATATCTGGTGGCCTAATAATAAAAGTTCTACTCAGTGGTGTGATTCAAAAACTTTTACTACCGGTTCTGTGGGCATGGCTTGGTGGGCATGGCTTGGTGGGTGTGGCAGGAAAAGGATACTGCAAAATCCTCATTCCCTTTCCACTCTTGGGGGAAGATTACAGCAAAATCCCATTCCCTCCCCACTACCGTACTTTCCAGCTCTATTCTCCTGTGCAGGGCAACAAAAGAAGACCCAGCCAATCATCTGGGACTCAGAAGCCAGAGAATAGATGGGGGTGGGGCCAGTCAGAGGTGGTATTTGCTGGTTCTCCAAACTACTCAAAATTTCCACCACCAGTTCTCCAGGACTGGTCAGAACCTGCTGAATACCACCTCTGGTTCTACTTTAGCTATGAGGCTAAGATAATCTACTTTATTTTTTGTAGGATGCAAGTATTTAAAAATATTGATATTAATTTCACAATATCTCATCGTAGTCCAATATCTCTTTTTTCACTTCCTGCTTTTTCATATCAATATTCTGTTATTTGAGAATCCACCATAAACAGGAAAAAATCACTGGTTTATTCACCAGTTATTAAACAACTGGAAATCAGAATACACTGCAGATAGACAGTGAAGCATAAACAACTCTCTGGTCATCCAAACAAAGAACTATGAAGCAGAAATATAGGAGGATATAAGAGAGCCAGTATGACAAACTGTATAAGATGCTGAACTAAAAGTAGAGAAACCTGGGTTCGGCTGTCTTTTGGAAAAAAGCACCTTTGAATAACTGTCTATCTAGTTGCTAAGAGTCAACATTGAAATTTGTGCCACAAATCATTCATTCAATCAATCAAGCTTGATTACAGTAGTAAAATTGCAGGATATGGCTTCCTTTTATACTCAGTCTCCTTTTAATATTTGATTTCAAATTAATTTTTGATTATCCTGACTTCCTCTCTTATGCTTAGAAATCCAAGCCTCTGTTTCCAACAGGGCACGAGGTTGGAGTAACTGGATCAATGATCTGACTGGATATGAGGCTGGTTCCTCTTTCTGTATGCCTTTCCCAGGAGTCCTTGAAAATATAAATGCATTTCATGTGCACGTACCCACAAGTTATAATGAGTGGCCTTTTCGCATGTGACAAATGCCAGCAATTACTGTAATGTGCATTCAAAGTGACTTCAGAAAAAATATCTTTTGTAGTCAAGAACTGGGATTTTTTAAAAAAAAGTTTCTGCAAGCAGAGTGCTTAAGGCAAATCTAAAATCAGATTTGTCATCCGCTGACTATTGGAGGTTGAGGCACTCTTTGGGACAGAGGGCTGTTCTTGGGAGCAGAATCTAAACTGAGCAAGAATTTGTGAAGCAGGTTTTATAACTGTAACAAAAAAAGGATATGCTGTATAGAGGTGGTATTCGGCAGGTTCTGACCAGTTCTGGAGAACCGGTAGCAGAAATTTTGAGTAGTTTGGAGAACCGGCAAATACCACCTCTGACTGGCCCCTGCCCCATCTATTCTCTGCCTCCTGAGTCCCAGCTGATCGGCTGGGTCTTCTTTTGTTGCCCTGCACAGAAGAACGGAGCTGGAAATCAGGTTAGTGGGGTGGGGAGGGAATAGGATTTTGCAAGAACCTTCCCCCAGGAGTGGGATGGGAATAGAGAGTTTGCAGTATCCTTCCCCTGCCACGCCCAGCAAGCCACACCATGCCCACCAAGCTACTCCCGAAGAACCGGTAGTCAAAATTTTTGAATCCCACCACTGATGCTGTATGTTTATAGGAAGCATACTGCAGCAATAACAATTCTTAGTACCCACTAAGTAGACCCTACCAGGAAAACCCAACGATATGCATTATACATGGAAAGAAATTTATTTGTGGACTTCTTGGTGCTCCCTCAGCTTGGTTATTTTCTTGCAGATGTTTCATTACCAAACTAGGCCACATCATCAGCAAAGGAACTATCTACATGACTATCAGATGTGCTCTGTGACTCGTTAGGGAGAAACTATTTTAACCCTCTTACAGTCTACAAAACCCAGCTGTCTTTTTATCCTCTAGGAAACAGCCCCTCCAGACTGCATTTCATCACATTGCCAAGTCACATTACTACGTATCTCGGTCATTTGCCTGGTGGTACACAGCTATCAGCACAGATATTGTTTCTCCTTGTTCTTTCCCAAATAAAGATATTAGAAGTTCCCTCAAGCCATGATAACAGGACAGTCCAGACAATTGCCCAACCTTTTATGGAGCACTTCAGTTAAGTACACCATGGAACTAATGATCTATTGCAGGGGTGTCAAACACAATTTCATTGAGGGATGGATCAGGGTTGTGTTTGACCTTGGAAGGCCCAGGGGTGTGGCCCAAGGGAGTGGCCAGCTCAATGTCACTCATAGAGTTTCCATTTTCAACTACGACAGCCTCCTGCAGCCCTCTGCCAGCAAAAACAAAGCTCAGGGAGGCTGCACATGGCCTCCCCAAGCTCCGTTTTCTCTGGCAGAGGCACCGTGGGTCAGTCCTTTACTGTTTCTAAGGTGGGCCCATGGGCCAGATCTAAGCACCCTGCAGGCCGCATCCAGCCTGCGGGCTTTGATTTTGACATCCCTCATCTATTGCTACACTATCTTATCTTCTGGGGTCTTATTTCTTCAAAACATTGGTCCACATTAAGAGAGAAAAGAGGCTATTCTATTTTTTTTTAATATACGCATGTATTAACCATCAGCACTTTTGTATTCATTTCTGTAGTGTAGGTACTCAGGATTTTGTTTTGGAACCTTTTTCTCCCACCTAATCATTTTTCAAGTTAGTGATCAGACCATCTGGCTGAAATTACACATTGGGGGGCAGTGTTAGGTCTGGAGCCTCTCGATCTTTGAACAACAGCTGCAGAATGGTGAACTTGGGAACTCAGCTAGACCAGGATGTTCTGGTTTTATGTTCTGAATCTTTCCAAAGAAGCAATATCATCAGCCTATAATAACCTTTCTGTCCCCAACTGTTTTGCTCACACACAGACAAAACACACACTTTTTTTCTATAAAGCAAATGAATTTGGTTTGGAAAGTTGAGCTAGAACAAACATTCCATCTTTTACAGTGTTCTGATGAACTTACATTATTATTATTTTTACTTCTTAAAAAACAAATTACACAATGATGGGTATGGAGGTGGACTGAATGCAAAAGTGGGGCATCAGTACAAAAGAAATACATTGAAGTGGTTTAATATGTTGAGGAAGAATCAGTGAGGACTGAATAAAAAAAACAAATACATGAAGATCAAGAGGAAAAGGGTTGAGAAATATGTGGTAAGATAGAGTTCATGATGTTCATTAATGCAGAAAAGAGCTGGAGGCTAAAACTTATGGTTGCAGGAATTGGGTTTGTCTCGTTTAATGAAAAAGAGGACTAGGGGAGACATGATAGCAGTCTTCTAATATCTCAGGGGCTGCCACAAAGAAGAGGAAGTCAAGCTATTCTCCAAAGCATTTGAAGGCAGGACAAGAAGCAATAGGTGGAAACTAATCAAGGAGAGAAGCAACCTTAGAACTAAGGAGGAATTTCCTGACAGTTAGAACAATTAACCAGTGGAACAACTTGTCTCCAGAAGTTGTAAATACTCCAATACTGGAAGTTTTTAAGAAGAGATTGGATAGCCATTTGTCTGTAACGGTATAGGGTCTTCTGCTTGAGCAGGGGGTTGGACTAGAAGACCTCCAGGATCCCTTCCAACTATGTTATTCTGTAATTTTTTTAAAGCAAAAAGTGGGAAATGAGAAGTTTAAAGAAAGGAAACAGCTTCAACCTAATCAAGGAATTACCCAAGGGGAAAAAAAAAACCAGACACTCACCAACACTGGTAGGGCAACCTATTGAATATAAACCAAGAGCAAACCCCGCTCGCTTCTAATACTGATGATGTTATCTGGTCAGGTAGTGAAACATCTGCAAGAAAACACTCAAACTCTCCACCAATGGAAATAATAATTAATCCATTTGATTTGACTTATAAGGCTACTCATCTCAGTGCAGTGAATCTGGGTGGTATTCAAGGATTAAAAACAACAATTTAAACAATTATTAGTATTTTTTATTTATTTGATTTGTCAGTCACTTACAAGATAATAGATATAAGGATAAAATAAGTAAGAATGCAGAAAATAGATACGAATAAATGGGGACAATAGGACAGGGATGGTAGGCACGATGGTGCACTTATGCAAAAATTTACAGTATTAATTGATAAAACTTATCTAACCCCCTGGACCATATGCTTATGGAAATAGCCATGTCCTTGATGCCTCATGTAAGACTGATAGTATCAGGGCCCAGTCAGAGAAAGCATGACTCTTGGGTCCTATAAGATGACGCATTTTAAAAGACAGGCTACAGGATATAGGATAGTTCTACTAACTCCCACTGCTAAATCTGGTAGAACAAGCAGAGGTGATGGGAGAAAGGTAATCAAAGCATTATATGGATATGGGGAAAATTGTAGAGAGTAACAAAAATGGCCCTGGTGAAGAAACAATTGTATAGGGAAAAAATTGCCGGGGTAAAAGGGAAAGAAGCATTTTAAAAATCTAGAACAACTAAATAACATTCTGAACTGACTTAAATAGACATCTCCCTAATTCACTAAATGATAAGAAGGAGGAAGAAGTCCAGTGTATCAGACTTGCAAGGTTTTGTTATTATAGTCAGTCTCAATAAAAAAAAATAGTTTAAATTTTTGCGTGAATTTTTGGTTTAGATTACTGAGAGGGGCTGACAGAAACAAGAACATTTGCAAGGAAGGAAAGGTGTGAAGAGATATGTTAATTTTTTTATTTTATTTTTTATTTATTTGATTTGTCCATCGCTTACAAGATAATAGGTATTGTGTGCGCTTGTGTTGTTATGGTTGAAGCTGAAGTATTCATTGACAGGTAGGACATTGCAATGTATGATTTTATGTACTATACTTAGATCAGATCGAAGGCGGCATAGTTCTAGGTTTACTAGATCTAAAATTTTGAGTCTGGTGGCATAAGGTATTCTGCAACGAGTAGAGGAGTGGAGAACTCTTCTTGTGAAATATTTCTGGACTTTCTCAACTGTGCTAATATCAGATATGTAATGTGAGTTGCAGACTGATGAGCTGTATTCGAGTACTGGTCTAGCAAAAGTTTTGTATGCTCTAGTTAGTAGTGTGATATTACCAGAGAAAAAGCTACGTAGGATTAGGTTAACAACTTTTAATGTCTTTTTGGCTAAGTAGTTACAGTGGGCTCTAGAACTTAGATCATTTGAGGTGAGTATTCCAAGGTCCTTTACAGAGCTTGGATCATCAACAAGGTCTTTAAACTTGTATTTTATTTTCTGATTTTTTTTGCCAATATGTAAGACAGAGCATTTATTTGTTGAGATTTGAAGTTGCCATTTGTTTGATCATTCTGATATATAGTCACAATCTTTTTGAAGGGTAGCAGTATTGTCTGTGGTATTGAACAGCTTTACATCATCAGCAAAGAGAATGCAGTTACTCTTAATATGATCACAGAGGTCATTTATGTAGAATATGAAGAGAGTTGGTCCTAGAATGCTGCCTTGGGGGACGCCACTATTGACAGGTACAGAATTTGATAGGACACTCCCAATTTTGACCATTTGTTGTCTGTTTGACAGGAATGCTTCTATTCAGTTATGCAGTTGTCCAGAGATACTGTAAGATTTTAGTTTTAGGAGTAGTTTGTCATGTACCACTGAATCAAAGGCTTTACAATCTATGTAGATTGCGTCTATTGTTTTGCCCTGATCAAGTTGTGTAGTCCATATGTTTTTGCAGTGTAAGAATTGCAGATTACAGGATAGTTTTTTTCTGAAACCAAATTGTTTATTAGAGAGTAGGTTGTTTGTCTCGAAGTGGAGGATAATGGATTGGTTAATTGATTCCATGACTTTACAGGTGATGCAGCATAAGGAGATTGGTCTGTAATTTTCAATTAGGCTGGGGTCTCCATTTTTGAACATGGGGACGACCGTGGCTTGTGACCATAGGTTAGGCAAGAAGCTGGTCCTGAAAGATTTTTCAAAGATCATGCTTAGAGGTTCTGCTATGGCAGTGGATAGCTTTTTAAGAAATTGGTAAGCTGTATCTAATTTCCTTCCCTTCCCTTCCCTTCCCTTCCCTTCCCTTCCCTTCCCTTCCCTTCCCTTTCCTTTTGTCAAGCATGGGAAATCAGGAAAAGCATGCAGTTCAAATGAATATAAAGGTTTATTGCAAGCTTAAGCTTTCTACAAGAATCTGAACTACTAATGGCCACAGCAAATTGGTGGCTGATAAGAGTAAATGGAATTCAAAATGGGCTGAACTTAGATCTCTTGTGGGCACAATGTGACTCAAAACTGATGATGCATTTGGCTCCTCCCTCCGGCTCTGCCTGTTCATCATCCTACATCAGGGGTCACCAACCTTTTGGACCTCAGGGACCACTAAACTGATAATTTTAAATCCCAGAGACCACTAACTGGTTCTGTGGGCATGGCCTAATCTGTGGGTGTGGCTTGGTGGTCATGTGACTGGCTGGGCATGGCTTGTATGTAAATATTATAAATATTGAATTTTTTATAAAAAAGAGCAACTTTTACCCAAAATCAGGCAAAGCAGGCAGACAGATTGAGTTGCACACAGAATCATTCAGTGATCTATCTATCTGCCATTGGCTAGCTCAGTCTCTCAAATTTGTTTGCTGTGAGTCTGCACTGAATAATAGAAACTTCTCCTCAGGGAGGTTCGGCTGGGCTTAAAAGCAGAGCCAAAGATCTAAAAACTAGCTAGAAAACAAGAAATCCAACCATTTCCTGCTTCCTAGCTAATCTAAATCTCCCAGCACAGCAGAACAGATGATGGTTGGAAAAAGGAAAAATAGCAATTTAGCAGGCAAGTTTGCCAGGTAAGGAGTGAGTGGGTGGGGAGGGTTCCTGCAGGCCATGTGGGGTGGCACAGCCTTGTGTTTCTGCGCAGCCTGGATTAATTGCTTTGGGGGGGGGTGTTTTGTGGTGAGATTTCTCTGCAGCCCACCAAAATTTTCTCGCGACCCATCAGTGGGTCGCGGCCCATCAGTTGGCGACCACTGTTCTAGTCCACCCCCCTGCTCAAGCAGGAAACCCTATAATATTTCAGACATATTGTTATCCAATCTCTTCTTAAAAACTTCCTGTCTTTGGAGCATCCACAACTTCTGGAGGCAAGTGGTTCCACTGTTCGATTGTTCTCACTGTCCGGAAATTTATCCTTTTTAGGTTGATTTTCTCCTTGACTAGTTTTCATCCATTGCTTCTTGTCCTGCCTTCAGAAAAAGAGAAAAAGAGACTTGAATTTTCCCACTTCATTTTTTCCGTCAACCATAAACTCTCAGTTTTGAGGTGCTTGCCCAATTGAAGATCGTTAAATAATCCTGAGAGATTCTTGAATGTGTTTTCTGTAGCATCTTAACTACCACCCCACAAGAGCATTTAATACTAAGTGAGACAAGCAAACACGAAAGTTTATTTCTAGAGCATATTTAGCAAGAGCTCCCCAACATATGCTGGGCAAAGGCAAACAGATGCTTTGGGTCCAAGCAAAAGTCCTACCACCATTAGGATAAAAACATGAACAGAGAAGCATCATGTTGAAGATATCCATCCTGAATGCAAAATCCCTTAAAGGGAAGTTTGGCTGACTCTGAACAGATGGGCCTCTTTAAAAACATGCACAGATTACACACATATTGATTCTATAGTTGCTTTATTAACAATGGATTGAAACATAATGTTTTATCAGCTTGAACACCGAAGGTCCGAAGGTCCCTGATGATTATTCTTGACTGTTGCACAAATGCTGTTTTTCTGAAGATGAGGTTCGTTACTACTCATCTTTTAGTAGATTTAAATTCCGTTTAGTAGATTTAAATTCCTTTTCCCCCTGGAAACTCAAAGCATAAGTGAATCCATTTTATCTTGCTAACAAAAATCCTGTAAGACAAGCTGGGTTGAAAGAGAGTCACTAGGCAAGAATAGCAATAGCACTTAAACTTATATATCACTTCACAATTCTTTACAGCCCTCTCTAAGCTATTTACAGAGTCAGGCAGTGGTGGGATTAATTTTTTTTTAACAACGGTTCTGTGGGCATGGCTTGGTGGGTGTGGCTTGGTTGGTGGGCGTGACTTGGTGGGCATGGCAGGGGAAGGATATTGTAAAATCTCCATTCCTCCCCACTTCACTAACCTGCTTTCCAGCTCCGTTCTCCTGTGTAGGCCACAAAAGAAGACCCAGCCAATTAGCTGGGACTCGGGAGGCATAGAATAGATGGGGGCAGGGCCAGTCAGAGGTGATATTTGCCGGTTCTCCAAACTACTCAAAATTTCCTCTACTGGTTCTCCAGAACTGGTCAGAACCTGCTGAATACCACTCTGGAGTCAGCATATTGCAACAATCTGGGTCTTCATTTTACCAACCTCGGAAGGATGGAAATAGCAGTCAGCAGAAGTAACCACCGGACCACCAAGGCTCATATGTAGTCATACTTTGAGCTTCTTTGGTTGAGGGTATATTTGAACCTATATTTAGTCCACCGCCCTCACAACTTCACTACACTGACTGTGTGTAGCACCCTATTTAAAAAGTACTTGCAGATACAGATAATCAGAGTTGGAAGAGACCTTGTAGGTCATCTAGTCCAACTTCCCCCCACCTAAGCAGGAGACCCTACACCATTTCTGACAAATGACAGTCCAATCTCTTCTTAGTCTAGTTTTGCTTTTTTTATTTCAAAAGACAAGTTAAAGAAATAAGAAGTGTTGAACACACCAAAACCAATCAAGAAATTATTGACTTCTTCCTGATTTTGAAAGACTCCTGAGATAATGATAGTGATTCCATATATTTAAATAAATTTTAGCTAATTATAGAACTTTATCTGGTGGTCAGGTCCGTTAATTATGAAGTTCTATACTCATTTAATAGAGAACCAGTTGATCTAGTGGTTAAAGGCATTGGGCTACATGCTAGAAGACCATGAGTTCCAGTCCTGCCTGAAACCATGCTGAATGACTTTATGACAGTCATTCTCAGCTCTAGGAAGGAAGCAATGGCAAGCCACATCTTCAGGGTCTTCTCTACTTAGATATTAGGAGTCAAGACTGAAGGTACTCATTTAAAGCTAACGCTTGATAGTAACTTTGTAGACAGTCTATAGTTTTGGCAACATATAGCCACAATGAATGAGTTTGAAAAGCTAAGCAGGATCAGATCTGGTTAGTATTTGGAACACCTTCAGAAAGTCCCAGACCTGTAGCTAGATTAAAAAAAAGAAAATGTATGATAATGAGAGGTCCAACCTGGAAATAAGGAGGAATTTTCTGACAGTGAGAACAATCAACCAATGGAACAGCTTGCCCTTGGAATTTGCGGGAGTTTCAAGAAGAGACTGGACAGCCATTTGTCAGAAATGGTGTAGGGTCTCCTGCTTGGGTGGGGGACTGGACTAGAAGACTTACAGGGTCCCTTCCAGTTCTGTTAATCTAATCTAAATTAATATTACTTATATACACTTTCCAGTGTTGTTAATATTATTACTACAGTAGTCTCCCTGACTTCCCTGGCTTCCATTCCATTCCAAAGGAAGACCAGGAGGAAACTTCTGATTTTTGAAGTACTGTTGCTGCTTTAAGGGGAAGGGGATTCACCTCTGAGGAATTGGAATAGAATTGTCTTCCTTCTGGAAAGAAAAGCTCTCTTATGAATTTCAGGACTTCACCAAGACAGGTTATAAAAAACCCTGCTTTACAACACCACAACTGATGATCTGATACATTCCTCAAGAAGAGAATGACTGGACATGCTTAAGTTTCCTTAAATTTTAATGTTGTTGTTATTAGTTGCAAAGTCGTGTCCAACCCATCGCGACCCTATGGATAACCAGGCCTTTCTGTCCTCTACCATCTTCTGGAGTCCGTTTAAACTGATGCCTACTGCTTCAGTGACTCCATCCAGCCACCTCATTCTCTATTGTCCCCTTCTTCTATTGCCCTCAATCGTTCCCAGCATTAGGCTCTTCTTCAGTGAGCCCTTCCTTCTCATTAGGTGGCCAAAGTATTTGAGCTTCATCTTCAGGATCTGGCCTTCTAAAGAACAGTCAGGCTTGATCTCCTCTAGGACTGACTGGTTTGATCACCTTGCAGTCCAAGGGACTCGCAGGAGTCTTCTCTAGCATCATAGTTCAAAGGCCTCCATTCTTTGGCTCTCAGCCTTTCTTATGGTCCAACTTTCACAGCCATACAACTGGGAATTGCAACTGGGAAAACCACAGCCTTGACTATACATACTTTTGTTGGCAGGGTGATGTCTCCGCTTTTTTAATTTTAATGTAAGGGGAACTAATTCTCCATTTTATGTTTATTTCTTTTAATAAGTTTTTTCTTCTCTTTCTAAGTATTATCATGTGATTTGTTGAAAGATGAAGCTGAGGGTCCCTCAGCAGGCAAACTCAAGGTGAAGCCAGCATGTAGCAGTCCTCCCCATAACTGACAGGTTTGTACCAATTGCCTATAGCTTTCTGACCCTGTTTCCACAGAAACCATAGGTTTGTGCTTGCTATAAACAGCACTGCTCTGAATAATGCAGTGTGTGCTCTACTTAAATACATTTTACTTTGGTAAAGAAGCTGCTAGCACATTTAATTATATCTCTTGAATGTTCTGCCCTCAGTCTTGTTTTAGATGGCAACATTTTTCTATGGCGTGTTAAAGCTAATTAGATGCGAGCCAGATACAAATAACAGTACTGGAACTTCTCAAGTATTGAGTTAAATTTCCAAAGCTGAATATTAGTCATTTCTAAAATATTGCAGGCTAAGATAATTGGTATTGTCAAACTGGCCAAATGCACTCTCCTGAAAGAATGAAAGATGGCAAGATGGCTGTCACAACTATGTGCCTCCTTTTTATGTCTACCTGTGACTCACCTATAAAAAGAATCAGGGCTTCAACTACATGGTTGTGGCCTCCCTTTTGACATTTTTCACCCTACAATCTGTGGACACCTCTAAATCTAGCCATTTGTCATGCCCCAAGAATGACCTACAGAGTTACACCTGAGTGGTTCCTTTATTGTTCTCCACTTATACACAGAATCTTGCCAGACTAAAGTAACATAGTACATAGAAACATAAGGCTGGGAGAGACCTCAGAGGTCTAATCTAATCTCCTGTTCAAGGCAGGACATCTTATACCATCCCTGTCAAATAATTGTCCTTTTTTTAAAAGCCTTCAGTGATGAAAACCTAACAATTCCAGGAGGCAAGCTATTCCACGGATAAATTGTTCTCGTTGTCAGAAAATTTCTCCTTCCTGGAAGGATCTGCCTTTCCAGGAAGGAAAAGTTTTCTGACAATTGCTAGGGAGGAGCCATCTTAACCTTCTTCCTGTTGACCAAACTTTGCAGACTCTGCAATCTCTTTGCCCTTTTGAAAGCGGCCCATCCATCCTGGGAGTCCAGCCTATAGTCTACCACAGAATGGTCATAACATAACAACACAAGAGCACACAATAGATACAAACTCAAGGTTAACCGCACCAAACTTGATTGCAGGAAATACGACTTCAATAACAGAGTGGTCAATGTCTGGAATACTCTATCTGACTCTATGGTTCCTTCCCCAAACCCCAAAAACTTTAACCGTAGACTGTCTACTATTGACTTCACCCCTTTCCTAAGAGGCCTGCAGGGGGTGTGCATAAGCGCACCAACGTGCCTACCGTCCCTGTCCTATTGTTTCTTTTATTTTTTTTTATTTTTCTTATATGTATCCATGTATTCAGAACTATGTTTATACTTACACCTGTCATCTTGTAAGCGATTGACAAATAAAATAAAATAAAAATAAATTTCTATTGTTTTTGCCTATTACTATTTCTCACAGGCTGATGCAGCCACTAGGGCCCTGTGCATTTTCCAGAATGATCTGAAAGAAATGCTTCAGCTATGTTTGAGCTTGGCACTTCTTCTTTATTACAGCAGCTCCTCTTTGTTTAGGCTTCTGTGCAAATCTGAGAAAAAGGTTAAGGCTGCCATAAAGAGCGCATTCATTAAACTTTAGAACAACTCGTAAAGCAGCTAAAACTCTTCTCCAGGCCCAAACAGAAGGAGGGGAAAGGAGGAGTTACTTTAATCAATAACAGACAGGTGAGTGAATTGCCACAAAGTGGTTGTCACAAGTAGGAGTTTCCTATTAGGCAAAATTGTGCAGTGGGAAAAACAGACCTTCCTTAAGTATCAATAATACAAGAGCAAAAACACAACCAATGGTTAGGGGTGCATGTATGAACTCAAGTGAAAGTCTGCATCCGGTGTGTATAAAATCTCTACCTAAAATGAACAGATAAAGTTTGTTTTTTGTGCATTACTCAGTCCCTCTTAGCATATTTTCCCTCTGATATGAGCTTTTTTTCAAAAACATATTTCTCTTTGTGTTGAATTTCTAACCATGCTTTCTTTACAGATATATGCTTCCTTTGGCATTTCATTGTTTTTCCAGTGGGAACACAATGCTGATCCTACTCCAGACAAAATCCTTGGCTGCATTCTTTTATTTATTTATTTATATTTATATTTCTATACCGCTCCCTCTCCCAAAAAGGGACTCGGGGAGGTGTACAGCCTAATAAAAGTACATAGAGTAAATATAATTTAAATAAATTTAAAACTGAATTAAATAAATAAACCGGCTGCATCCCGTCTAACTACAATTACACATTTAAAAATCCGGGATTAATAAAAATTTAAAATGGAAGATTAAAAACTAAAACCCAAGATTAGGTATAAAACCCCCAAAAACCCTTACTGGGCCAGGCCAGCCTGTTTAAAAAATAGGGTCTTAACCGCGCGCCGGAAGGTCAGGATGTCCGTCATGGCTCGTATCTCCGGGGGGAGATCATTCCACAGGGAGGGGGCTCCCACAGAGAAGGCCCGCACCCTCGGGGCCGCCAGCCGACAACGATCAGGCGGCGGTACCCCAAGTAGGGCAACCCTGTGGGAGCGTACTGGGCGGCGGGAGGTAGACGATGGCAGTAGGCATTCCCGTAGATACCCAGCTAAACAGTAGGCGGTCCCTAACTCCAGCTAAACAACAACAAAAAATGTTTATCTTTATTGTAACAATAATTGTGCAACAATGGCAAATTTTAGATAACGTAACCTAGTATAAAAACTGAGTTGTGGATTACAAAAGCCTTTGCCAAAATAGAAAAAAGAAAAACACAGTTAAAGTAATGAAATCTCAGGAAGCAGGAACCACAATTGGATCAAACCTGCCTGGAGTTTATGATTTACCTCAATATCAATAAATTACAATCTGGTGTACTCCTTCTATATGATAAATTTTCACATGTATCTGTCTTTTTATTTTCATAGTAGGGTTAATTTGCATTTTTTATTTTTTTTTTCTGTATGGAACTTAAAGTTGTGTTTATATAGTTACCTGGTATTGTAATAAGAAAAAACAAATAAATACATAAAACACTCCTTTAAAAATGCACACAAGTTGCTGTTGGGAAGGGGAAGGAGCTAGAGAAAAAGAAAATACCCTCCTGCTAGACAATGTAACTTTCTTGACTCCAAAATTTGAAGGCACATTGATTCAGTAAGATTTGGCATTGTGTGCAAAAGTGGGAATAAATAAAGTAATGCTGATTTTCTTGTTCACCTAAAGAGAGTTCAATTTGCTAGACCAATACTCGAATACAGCTCATCAGTCTGGAACCTACATTACATATCTGATATTAACACAGTCGAGAAAATCCAGACATATTTCACAAGAAGAGTTCTCCACTCCTCTACTCGTTGCAGAATACCTTATGCCACCAGACTCAAAATTCTAGACCTAGAAAACCTTGAATTATGCCGTCTTCAGTCTGATCTAAGTATAGTACATAAAATCATACATTGCAATGTCCTACCTGTCAATGAATACTTCAGCTTCAACCACAACAATACAAGAGCACACAATAGATACAATTTCCATTGCTAAGAAAAACAATTATTAAGTGAATTTTCCTCCATTTTACCAACTTTCTTACCATAGTTGTTAAGCTTAAATATTCTAACAGATTAACATAGTTGGAAGGGTCCTTGAAGGTCATCTAGTCCAACCCCCGCCCAAGCAGGAGATCCTACACCATTTCTGACAGATGACAATCCGATCTCTTCTTGAAAGCCTCCAGTGATGAAACTCCAACAACTTCCAAAGGCAAAGCTTTGGTGGATTGTTCTCACTGTCAGAAAATTTCTCCTGATTTCTAGGTTGAATCTCTCCTTGATCAGTTTCCATCCATTATTCCTTGTCTTGTTGTGGTCCGCCAGTAGCCTGCAGACACGGCTGTGGAAACGGACAGTGGGGAAGAACATGTGCCAGTCTGGGAGTCTGGGGAGCACTCAGACTATGGTCCTGCGTCCGATACAGAGATGGGGCCAGGGCCATCTAGGAGTTATGTGCTGACTCCAGAGCCTCCAGAATCTGACAGCAGTGAGACAGAGGAACAAGGGGAGCCTCTTCCCAGTGTGCATGTGCACAGAACTGCCAGAAGGCAAGAGCAGTTAAGACAAAAGGGGCAACTTGCGAGTAAGGCTTAGAGGTGATTGCCCCTCCCATAAGATATAAAGGAAGTGCAAAGGGACAGGAACCTTTGCAGGAAGCAATGCCATTCGGTCTGTTCGAATTAAACCATGAAACTCTGTGTGGACTTTGTATTTTGTTTGGCTTTTTACAGTTAATTTGGCACTTTAGTGGTTGGCAGCAATTCAAAGGAGATAATGGTTGGTGCTTATCTCGAGAGACTGTTTGGGACTCATTACAGGCTGGGAATGAACATAATTCCCAGCATTGAAATAAGAAAAGAGAGTTGTTTGGACTAAGCATGTACTTAATTATGGTCTCAGGAAGCCTTGGTCAGAACATGTCTGTCCTTCGGGTGCCTTGGAAAATAGCTTGACCCCCTCCCTCTCTGTGACAGCCATTCAAATTGTTAAGTGAATCTTGGCTTCCCCATTGACTTTGCTATTGGATGGTCACAAAAGGGGATCACATGGAACCATCAATAAATAAGATTGAATTTTGATCATGTTACCAGAGGGACATGGGTGGGCGGCTGGGGGCTCATAGAGGCTTGGACGATCCCCTAGCTAAGACTCTGCAGGGATCGGTGAGCTCCCAATAACCTCAAAAAAAAAAAAAAAACAAGCAGCCACACTAGAATAATAAATAGACACCTTTTCATGCTTTTTTCCCTTTCTGGGTGTTCAGCCAAGAGCATTTCACACCTCATAAAAGTCGGCAAGCTAGATAAAGTGCTTGCCGAGGGGGAGCCTTTGAGAAAATCAGATAACATAGTCACAAGAAACTCCCTGCCCTTTCTCTGAGGGAATTAATTCCCAAATAATAAGAATTACATAACCCACCAGAAACTCCACTAAGATTCCAAGATCCCTCTCATAGTCACTGCTATTAAGCCTGGTTTCACCCAGTCTTTTATTTAAGTATTAAATGCACAAAGTAATAAATAACTTTTTGGTATATTATCTTTTTTAGGTAATTAGGGCAAAAAAGCGATGTCGAGTTGGCCACAGCCAGCCAGCCACATGACCACCCAGCCATGCCCACCCAGCCACACCCACCCAGGCAATCATTAGGGCAGAGAGCCCCTTACTAAAAAAAATTGACCCCACCCCTGCATGGGGATGTTGCAACCATCATAAGTGTGAGAACTGACCATGTGTCATTTTTTTCAATGTTATTGTTGTCAGCGTTCCAAGGAAAATCCATTCCTGTCAGTAACTCCAAGACAAGCATAATCTCAAAGTACTTTTATTAGAAGAGCACCTAGCACATTCTCTGGAATTCTGTAATTAAAAGTTTCCTGGCTTCCCACAATATCCCAACCTACAAATCATCCCCTTTTTTCTCATCATCACATCACATGAACCAATCCCAAAGTAAGTTCCAATTCTTTCTGCACCACACCCTTTAACCTTGAACTATCAAAAGAATTATATTTTGTCTACTAAGAGCTACTCAATTCACATCATCCCCCCTCCCACTTTGTCCAGCTATGAATCATGATTCCATAGCTGACAATTGTAACTTTGAATAGTCACTAAACAAATTGTTATAAGTCAAGGAGTACTTGTGTTGGTTGTAGAGTTTTCTTGGTATGACAGAAAGGAAGTTCAGGCTAATACTGTATGCCCTGAATCTTCTCCCTTGTTTCCTAACAAGAGATCAATAAATATGTTCTACAGAGGAAAAGGCTGCCAAAAAATAGCCAGTGGGGTTTAATTATATTTTGTAGAGTCATTCCATATTGCTGCACACAAATCCTGCCAGCACCTTTAGCAAATGAATAGGAAATAGTTGTGTTTTGTACTACTGCCAAAGCAAGTCAGCTCTGGTTAATTAGTCTATGATGCCTGAAACTCTACAAGGAGGGGATGTTTTCTACCCAAAAACCCTCATTTCTATAAAGGAGTTTACAAACTGAGCTGTAACCTCTCCAGTTAAAACTTTACCTCTGCCATGAAATCACTTAGGTCACTTAAACCCACCTCTTCATTTCATCACTATTCTCTGCCTGTGGCATGGGAATAGTGAGCCTATCCTATCATGTAGACTTAGTAAAATAAAATGTGCAGAGATATGTTTTATGTCAATATTTCATATTCTCTAAAGCATTCTAAAAGTGCCAGGTACAAAGATGTTTGATGGTTGCTTAGCTGTAACCAGTGGAAATATAAAGAAGAATTCATATCGCAACAAGAATTGTCAACTTGGGGCAAAGGTAGACAAATCCTAGCTAGTCCTTTAATATCAGTGGTGGGATTCAAAAAATTTTATTACTGGTTCTGTGAATGTGGCTTGGTGGGCATGGCGTGACTTGGTGGGAGTGGCAGAGGAAGGATACTGTAAAATCTCCATTCCCACCTCACTCCTGGGGGAAGGTTACTGCAAAATCTCCATTCCCTCCCCACCCCACTAACCTGATTTCCAGCTCTGTTCTCCTGTGCAGGGCAACAAAAAAAGACCCAGCCGATTAGTTGGGACTCAGGAGGCAGAGAATAGATGGGGGGCGGGGCCAGCCAGAGGTGGTATTTGCTGGTTCTCCGAACTACTCAAAATTTCCACTACCGGTTCTTCAGAACTGGTCAGAACTTGCTGAATAGCACCTCTATTTAATAAATGATTGAACATAGATGAAAGTTGGAAGATGTTCTTTTTGGAGATCTTTAGAATTTGGCTAGTCCTAACTGATGGGTAAAAAGGGATGTTATGCAGAAAAAAATGACCATGGGGAATATTCATTTCACTCTATTCTATGTTGGTCAGATTCCAGTTCAAGTACTATGTTTGGATCTGGGAATCACATTTTAAAAGGAGGTAGAGAAATTGGGCATTCAAAGGGCAAGGAGCATGATCAAGGAATTAAAAATTTGGTCCCATGGGTGGCGGGTGGGAGGGGGGGAGAGAAGGAACTGAGAAACATATGTGGGGAAAATCATCAGCACCCATCAAATACATGAAAAGGTGTCACATCCAACAAAAGCAAGGCCTGTTCTCTCACATTCCAGAATGCATGACAGAGAATAATGAATATAAATTAGTGGAAAGCACATTCTAAAGTGTTTGGAGGGGGAAAACTTTATAACACTAACAGTGACTCAGTAGCAAAAATTATCACTAGAGTAATCATTTCCCCTTGACTGAATGTGCTGAAGATGTCTGCTTGTCTGTTTGCTTCAGTTTGGATTCCTGCAGCAATGTGGACTCTGAACTCAGCAGTCCTTCCCACTCCATAATTCCCTAATTCAAAGCAAGAAGTGAATCAAAGCCCTAGAAGGACTCTTTTGACTGAGCTTCAGAACTGGAGAACCTATGTGCATGTCCCAGAGTCAAAGCATTTTTAAAAAGACAGGCTCAAGGGACAGTTTCTTCTTCTTCTTCTTCTTCTTCTTCTTCTTCTTCTTCTTCTTCTTCTTCTTCTTCTTCTTCTTCTTCTTCTTCTTCTTCTTCTTCTTCTTCTTCTTCTTCTTCTTCTTCTTCTTCTTCTTCTTCTTCTTCTTCTTCTTCTTCTTCTTCTTCTTCTTCTTCTTCTTCTTCTTCATTTTAGTCATTGTCTATCCACTGCAGGATGAAGGCCTCTTCCACCATGTTTCCAACCTATATGATCCTGAGCTTTCTTTTGCCAATTCGGCCTGCAATACTTGCTGATGTTGTCGATCCATCTTTAGGTCTCTTTCATGGATGCTTTTTATCAAGTGGGATCCATTCTATGACTGCTTTGGTCTACCTGCCATCAGTTCTTGCTGTCAGGGTTCTGGCGATTGCCCTAATTAAATAATGAGCCTCAAGCCAAGCTTCAAAAAATTTCAAAAGATTTATTAGGAGCAACATGTCAGCATTAACCTAAATGAAACCAACTCTGACATATGTAATTTACAGTCACCTGTGACCCTGTTTTCCTCCCCTCCCCCCTGGGTGTATCATAAATCAGATTCTCCAATGAAGCACATTCCCGGGCTGGGTGTCATCAATCACGTTCTCCAATAAAGGATTTTCAGGGGCAGAAGATCCGGTAGCCTAGCTACAATCTTTGTAGATAAGGGTGGAATATGCTTCTGGTTTTAAATAGCCATAATGGTCCTTCAGAATCCCCCCCCCCCACTGTTTATGGCAACTCGAAAACAGACATAGAAATGTTTTATGAGTTGACATTTGCTTTCTGACCAACCATTTCCAGAGCTTTATTTAACTATTACTACTATATTCAAGTCGGAAGATGTCAAAAAGCACTTCCATGTTGAAAGGATAAGCCACGACATGAATCATTGCCTGGAGGATATCTGGTTAAGGGCTCCATCCCTGTAATTTTTCCTACCAGTGATACCTACCTATCTACTTGCCAACGCACACTTTCAGACTACTAAGTAGGCAGAAGTCAGAGCAAATGACAGGAGCTCAGCCCATCACACAGTAAATGTGTGGGTTTAGAGTGTAGGTTTGCTGATAACCAACCCAGAGATCTAACATGAGCAACCACACTCTATTTTAAGTAACATCTGGTGGTTACTAGCCTTCAGAGAGTCACCTTAGCTTACAATTCAATTATGACTTTATATGGTTTGGTTCTGCAACCCAGCAGGACAGACACAGATTTCAGAGGATAATTAGAAAAAACAATTACTACCAATCTTCCTTCCATTGAGGACCTTTTTGACTGCACGAGTCAAAAAGAGGGCTGTGAAAATATTTAGAGACCCTCACATCCTGGACATAAACTGTTTCAACTCCTTCCCTCAAGATGACATATAGAGCACTGCATACCAGGACAATTAGACACAATGATAGTTTTTTCCCAAATGCCATCACTCTGCTAAACAAATAATTCCCTCAACACTGTCCAATTATTTACAAAGTTTGCACTACTATTACTATTAATCTTCTCATCACTCCTTATCACCCATCCCTTCCCACTTGTGACTATATGACTGTAACTTTGTCGCTTGTATCCTTACGATTTACATTGACTGTTTCCTAGTATGATTTGATTGCTTATTGTTCCCTATGACTATTATTAAGTGTTGTACCTTATGATTCTTGACTCACACTTGGCCAATAAAGAATTCTATTCTATTCTATACTGTCTTTTTGAATGTGTTATGGAGTTACTGGTTGAGATTATTAATTTGATTTTATTACCCTTTTATTCATACTTCCATATATTTTTTGTTTATGTTGTTATGCTTCTAAAGCCAACAACTGCATCAAAACATTTGGGATGCTGCCTGATTTAAAGGATAAGTTTCTTTTGATCTCTATCTTAGTCAGAAAGCTTGGATTTGTTTATGAGCATACAGTGATTGATTGCATTTCTCCCATTCATAGCATGCCCAGCATAAATGTACAAGTCAAATTAATTCACGGGAAAGGTTGTGTTCAAAAACAGATTTGACATCTTTTCTTTTGAGTATCATCGTATTTTGATAAACAACCAGACGAAACATCTGAATTAAAAAAAAAGTACTTCTGCTATATATTTTCATCCCTCCCTTCCCTCAAGTCCTTGCCAAAAACTGGCTTTTAAAAATATGTTGCCCGGTTCTGAGAAGTAGCTATCTTTCACACTACATCACTATGCATATTCTCTTCTGGGCTTTTTGCTGTTTATGATCAAGTGACTTCTTCTGAAGTATCAATCAACAGTGAGATGTGGAGTAGTAAAATGCAAAAATATTTAGTGCAAGGAGAAATCGGTAAGCAATGCCACTGATCCTACTTATCGTCTCTGGTTAGATTAAGTCTTTCCCTTAGAATTCTCTAGTAGCTTTCTTGGAAGTAAATGTTGATGTTGATTCTCAGGTGGAATTCTGACGAGCATAAATGAAAAGCAAAAGAGTTTTGAAAAGACTGAAAGCAAATCTTGAGGGAAGGAGGTTTCTCATATTCCTAGCTTGTCATCCATTTTCCTCACAGTAGAACCGGATGCCAATTTGTAACTGATTCCTTAAGCAAAATATCAAGAATGTCACCATAATAATTTCACTAAGCTAGATCCCAATAGTTCCCACTAAACTTTGCTTTAAGCAAAAATTCAAAACCAATTTTGAGATTCTTCCCCAGGCAGGGAAAAATAGTTATGGAGAAGATTTTTAGGAAAAGCCAAAAGAGTGCAAAATATTAGGGGGGGCAGAAATGCTTATATTCTTAGCATCGTTACAGTAACCTGTTATTATTTATTTATTTATTTAATTATTCATTCACTCACTTACTCACTCACTCACTTACTCACTTACTTATTTTTACCGTAGGATGAGAACACAACAAGAGAGAAGTAAAGATACACAGCCCACATAATTATATATAAAACATTTATTGGGGAATGGTAGTAATCTCATAACTGGATATCCAATTCAGCCATCCAGGTGATCTGCTATAAAGTAATGTCAAGAGCCAAGGAAATCAGGAGATTCAGGCAGTTCAAATGAGTATGAAAATGTATTGCAAGCTTGAGCACTCTACAAGAATCTGAGCTACTAACAGTCAGGGGAAATTAGCAGGAGTTAAGAAAGGCTTTCAAGATGGGTTAGATCTCTTGTGGAAGTCATGAGTGATGACATATTTGACCTTTTCCTTGGATTCAGCCTGGTCATCTCCCACAGTACGATTGATTGTAGATCTATAGTATCTACAGCATGTATATCTATATCTTTATCCATATCCATATCGATAGAGAGATAAAGAGATAGATGATAGATAGATAGATAGATAGATAGATAGATAGATAGATAGATAGATAGAGATAGATAGATTTAGATAGAGATAGATATATTCTCTAATTCAAAGCAAGAAGTATACAGTAGATTGTAGATCTACAATATATACCACATTATGATCTTGCTTCTTTATAATTATGAAAAGCATAAGAGAAATGTTTTAGCATAGTAGCCAATGATTGAAAATAGTGCATATATGCTATTATTTGTAAATATAGTTTAGGATAATTTCCAGAGGCCTGGGGATTACAGTGGACTAGATGGAGGAGGAGGAGGAGGAGGAGGAGGAGGAGGAGGAGAGGAGGAGGAGGAGATGACCAAAGATTTTCTGCTCTTTTTCTTTTTTTATTTATATTTTTTTTTATTTCAAAAAACACTATCAAGGAGTCAGATATATACCAACATACAGTAAATATAAGGACTTATAGAATTGCAAATTATAAAAACATTACAGTGATAACAGAAAGAGCTGCCATCCAGAATACTTTAAAGGTAGTCCTTGACTTACCACTGTAATTGAATCCAAAATTATAAGTCACAAGTCATAGCTGTTGTAACTCATTTGACAGAAATACTTTCTTGGCCTTTTTCACAGTGGTCATTCAGTAAATGCCATGGTTGTAAAGCGAACCCATTCATCTGAATGGGCATTTTTTGATGGAAACCAGAAAAAAAATGGCAAATTGCAGTCCTATCACCACAGAATACCACAATGATCAGTTGTAATGTTGATCTGCCCAAATGCCATCATGCAGTCACGTGTAGATGGACTGCAAGCGGTTGGCATGACAAGTTAAAATGGCCATAAAGCACCCATTCCGTGGCTTTCAAAACTTCAAATAATTGTAAAATGGCCAATCATTAAATGTCATACATTAATCTGCTTTGGTAGGAACAATAAATGGAAAATCAGGAAATTTCATATGGGATGGTTATATGGCATGCCTGAAACCTTCCAGAAATGTTTGATGTCAATGGTCAGGAAAGAAATTGATCAATCAGATGCTTAGATTTCAAGGGTTACAGGCTTTTATGTCAATAAAATCATGTTGGATTTTGTTTGATGAAAAAAGAATAGAGGGAGGGAGGGAGGGAAATGATCTGCAGCAAATGGCTATTACAGTAGCTAACTCCATTCCTTCTACCCTGTTGATTCAGTCTTTTCTTTTGTTATTTCTCTTTCATTTTACTGATCATTGTTTTGTTATTTTACACTTTAAACATCAGGCTTTTTATCTATTGTTTGGACTGATTGAATTTGTTTTAATATTCATTGGAAGTACAGAATGGGAAGAGAAGGAATGAATGAATCCATGCACTCCTTCAAAGCAGGTAGAAAATATTTATAGTTGGGTCTTTCTGCATGATGCTCAATGGTTAAAGATGCTGAGCTTGTCTGACAGCCCAGGTTTGAGACCAGAGTTCTGAACAATGGGGTGAGCCCCCATTCCTTGCTCCAGCTCCTACTCAACTAGCAGTTTGAAAGCATGCAAATAGATATAGCGAATAGATAAATAGGTACCACTTTGATGGGAAAGTAACAGCATTCCATACTCCTTTGTCATACAGCCATGCTGTATATAATCACAGAAATTGTCTTCCATCAAAGCTGTCTCCCTCAACCAAGAAACAGAGATGTCCTAGAGTGGGACACGACCAAGAGGGAAACCTTTATCTTTTATCTTCTGCAAGAAGGCAGCTCTGTGCCATTTTGCAGTTTCTAATCCAGGCCTCTTGGCCTCTTGACTTACTTCCACTACCGAGGTTACTCTAGATCACTCTTCACCTCAGGCATAATCACAGGAGTGGGATTCAAATATTTTAACAATCGGTTCTGTGGGCATGGCTTAGTTGATAGGCATGGCTTGGTGGTCATGTGACTGGCTGGGCGTGGCCAACTCAACATCACGCATCTCCTCGCCTGGCCTCTCATGACTGTGGGGATGCTGCAACAGTCGTAAGTGTGAAAAATGGTCATAAGTTACTTTTTTCAGTGCCAATGTAACTTTGAATGGTCACTCCACACAAGCAAAGTACCAGCAAAGGAGGGGAAAAAAAACTCCAGAGAGGTTCCAGAGACAAGAAGTCTAGTTCTGCCAAGAATGTAATAAGGGTTAATGGAGAGGCAGTTTCTGTAAGCAACACCAGAATGTTTCCTTCCTGCCTTCCTTACAGGATTAAGCCAGTAATTTCTTCTAACAACTGGTTCTCTGAACTGCTTAGAATGTTAACAATCAGTTCTAGCGAATAGGTGTGAACCTGTAGAATCCCACCCCTGCATGATCACCTGGAAATGCCATGGACCCTGCTGAAACCAAGTAATCACTAAATGGATAATCCTTACTTATCTGAACTTGCCTAAATTTCTGTACCTAAGAGCAAGGATCCCCAAACCCCAGGCCAGAGCCCATTACTGAGCTGTGGCCTATTCAGAACTGGGCCGTGTGACCACCAGGCCAGCACATGCGAATACGTGTGCAGCTTAATTGCACGAGCAGCAGGCTGGTACGCATGCACACATGTGTGCAGCTCAACTTACATATGTCAAGCTGTGTACCTATGCATGCAGGCTCACTGCTCATGTGGCCTAGTTCCCCTCCCCCAGCCAGGCTTCCAAGCCATAAAGGTTTAGGACTGCTGACCTAGAGAGTGTTCTCTATCTTCTCTGTCTTGGAATCAAGCAGAAGATAGAAAGGATTGTACGGGGCCTCCTTCAAAAATAGAAAAAGATGCTTTCTTGCCCTCTGTCTTTTTTTTTTTTTTTAATGCCTCTGTTTTTCATAGCATGTTTCAAACAAGTTCGAAAATGTGCTTTAATCTTCAGAGAAATAAAAGATGGTGGAGGAGGAAAGATGAAAACCTGGGCTAATAAGACGTCAGAACAGCCTGAGGGAAACAGCGAATGTACGAGAGAACACTAACTTCAACAAAGGCAGAGTTGTAAAAAGGGATGTAAAGCTATAAAGTGAAATTAACCAAGTCAGGAGACTATTGAAGAAAACGTATGAAAGAGCCCCAGCTTGAAACTGGGGAAGAGCTGTCTGCGAGGAGATGTCCCCAGAGCACTGATTTTGTACCGGAAAGTGCAGAAACTGTTTGACAAGACCCATTTTCCAAAAGAACAGAGCACTTAGTAGCGCTATTTATTTTAATCTCCTTAAAAATGATTGTTATGAAAAAGCGAACAGAGAACCCTGGACATAAAATTTAAATGGTGGTAAAATTTATTTGCTAGCTGCCAATGTAAACTCCACATCGTTTCCAGATGGGGAAAAAAATTGGCAGGTGGAAAAAAATACAAAACCCGAAACAACATTCACTGATCCCTTAAAACAGTCAGGTGTTTTTTTTTTCAAACTTGGCAAGTTTAAGATGAATGGACTTCAACTCCCAGAATTCCTAACCCAACACTTCTGCTGATTCTCTGCCCTGGATTAGACAACCTGCAACTGGCAGCCCTGAAGCCCCTTTAGAGCCCTCAGGCTGCTAATAATGGCAGCCTGTTGTTGTTTTTTCAGAGAATTTAGAATTTGGAAGGATAGATATAAACTGAAATGCCTTACAACAATTAAAAATAAATTGAGAAAATGTTCTCACCCACTTATGTGATGCATCCTCACTTATCTGCCCACCTTCAGCCCCAGAGATACCAATTAGTAAGATACTTGGCTATGGTTTGCTTTCTACTCCTGTAGAGGTGGGAAAGTTTTCCATGAATTTCTTTTTATTTTAATTAAGGAATACAGGTGACAACAGCCAACCAACATTATCTAGATTCTGAAGCTACACAGAGTTGGAGCTAATTCATGCTTGGATGAGAAGCCACTAAGATGTAGCTATCTAGGCCATGGGTTGTCTGCAATCCAGGATTGTGGGCTGCAAAATTTAAAAAAAATCCCAAAACGAAGCAACAGAATATTCTCAATTGTAGCTCAAGCGCCTATGTACAATACAATAGTAAATAATGTCTTTCTTAGGATCAGAAAATGCCTCCTGAAAATCCTTCTATCACAAGGTGTGAGGGGAGGATGGCAGTTCTTTTCCTTTGGAAATGCTCACACACACACACACACAATGAGGAATGGGGCTCCGATTACAGCTTGCTGAAAGCTAATTTCAGAAGGCCTTTAAAGGCTGAAGAATCCGGCAAATGTTTTTTGTTTCAAAAGGAATCTGCAGTTCTTTCTGGACATTGTATGAATACAGAGGAGTCTTTTCAATATAATATAACTAAAAAAAGAAGTTATTCTATGCATGGCTTTGCAACCCGTGTCTGTAAAGAAGCTAGTATGCTTGTATAGCTTATCAAACAAGCTTATGTTGGAAAGGAGAGGAAAGGGGAGCAGAGAGGAGTGGAGAGCAGAACAGAGCAGAGCACAGCAGAGCAGAGCAGAAGAGAAGAGAAGAGAAGAGAAGAGAAGAGAAGAGAAGGAAGAGAAGAGAAGAGAAGAAAGAGAAGAGAAGAGAAGAGAATAGAAGAGAAAGGAAGAGAAGAGAAGAGAGAGAGAGAAGAGAGAGGGGAGGAGAAGAGCGGGGTAGGGGAGGAAGCGATGAGAAGAGAAGGGCGGGGAGAGGCGAAAGAAGAGCAGAGAAGAGAAGAGAAAGAGAAGAGAAGGAGAAGAGTAAGAGAAGAGAAGAGAAGAATAGAGGGGTAGGGAATGAGAATTGAGGAGGGGAGAAGGGAGGGGAGCGGACGAGGCGAAGGGAAGGGAAGGAAGGAAGAGAAGAGAAGAAGAAGAGAAGAGAAGAGAAGAGAAGAGAAGAGAAGAGAAGAGAAGAGAAGAGAAGAGAAGAGAAGAGAAGAGAAGGGAGGGGAGAGGATAACAGAGAGGAGGAGAGATGAGAGGGGACAGGAGGGGAGGGGAGAGGAGAGGAGAGGAGAGGAGAGGAGAGGAGAGGAGAGGAGAGGAGAGGAGAGGAGAGAGACAGATAAAACCCACCCACACATTCTACAATACATTCTCACCCCGGGTCCACCCCCAAAAATTAAGTCCAGAGTTAAATGAGTTGGTTTTACTGCTGTAAATTGTTAATTCTGTGTATTGCATTGCATTGTATTGCATTTCACTGTATAGCATCTACAACAGCGGTCTCCAATCTTTCTGTCTAGGTGGACAGACAGAGGCAGTGGAGCTGGCGGTGGTGGCTGGAAGAGAAGGAATGGTTTCATTCATGCATGGGTACTGCTTTCACAAATGTAGCTTCGTAAGTGTTCACCCACTACTTCCATGGCCCAGTTCTAAATGGGCTGCAGTCGTGCAACAGTCCACCATCCAGGAATTGGGGACCCCAATCTACAATCTCTTGGGATTGAGGTGGTCAATAGATAAATGAATAAAACATCTTAATAATTAAAACCAAGAGTGACCTGGATAATTTCTCTACATTGGATTTATAAAAAGAGATAATAGTCATGGATATATATTCTCTATATATATTATAATTCAATATATACTTGCCTAAGACAAATATTATTGAAATATGCATATATTTCTAATACATTACACAACCACCTTTTTTCAAGGCTGCATATTCAATATAAATGTGTCCCATTTTTCATTGCGTCTGTTAGGTCTACATCTACTTAAACTAAGATAGCTGATCAATTTGTGATAGCTGCAGCAACACAAACCAGAAGCATTGTCACTATATCTCTGAAATGAAAAACTCTGGGAAACTAATGGAAACATGTCATATACAAGAAAGGAAGTATTGGGAGATATCAAAGTTATTTATTATTCAGTGTGGGGGGAAAGCTATCCTTTTTGCATACCACAATAGGCCAATTTCCTCAATTTGCTCACCTTGGTAAATACAAAAGTCGTTATTGGAACTTTGTTTTTAGATTTCTTTTTTAAAAAAATTCTATTGGCTTTCAAATCAATAAAGTAAAATAAATATACAACTCTTGGCACTGTAAATTCGAAGTTCTATTCTTGTCAGATGGAGTGCTAGTATGTGCATTTAAAAATACATCCAGCAGAAAATATTGGGGAGGAAATAATCTAATTTAGTTTTGTTAGCTTTAAATACACTGCAATCTCTTTTCCCAGTGAAATTCCTATTTTCCTCCTGTTCCTATTTTCTCCAAAATGAGACAACATGATCGTCTCTTTTACTAATATAATAACCAAATGTAGACTAGGCTGAAATAAACAGATTAACCCAAGGTGGTTCTAACTTTCACAGTTCAACGGGGATTTGAATCCCATTTTTCCAGATTTAATCCAATGCTCTGCTTTGATACATTACTGTGATTTCTATAATAAATCATATACCTCAAGTGCAATATCAAGAGATTCATTTTGTGAGGGGTGATGAAAGAATTGATTCAATCACGATTTCATACCTTTATTTATTTACCGTTTTCGTTAACTGCCCCAATTGCACAACTTTTAGCACTGTACCATTGTGTAAAACAACAAAATATACATGATATTAAAAGGTACCAGAACAATATAAAATAAATTACACAAGCAGATACACTGATGACAACCTTCAGGGAAGCTGAAGGCCACATGAAATGGTAGGTTTTACCAATTTTCTGAGAAAGAAGGATGGTGTTGGAGACTCTGTGAAGCTTGTTTCATAACCATGAGAGAAAATCTGACATCTCAAACAAGACCCATGAACCTCATAAAGAAAAGGGACTCGCATCAGGGCTATTATTTACTGTACATTTAATATAAGATCTGTTTGGATGAGGGGCCTTTGGCAGGAGTGATCAATAATCAAAATGGCAGCTGCAGTTGGGCCACTGAAGCCTTGCCTCTTTTGAATGTTCAGAGCTTCCATCGTCTGGTTGCATTTGCCATTGTGTCATCATTAACAACCTCTGTGGATCAGTGGTGGGATTCAATTTTTTTTACTACCAGTTCTGTGGGCGCGACTAGGTGGGTGTGGCCATGTAATTGGGTTGGTGTGGATTTTTTTGGAAGCACTACCCCCATCCCATTTTGGGGCCTTCCTGGCCTCAGGGGAGCCTCTGGGAGGGCATTTTTGCTCACAGGAAGCTTCCCTGAGGCCCAGGAAGACAAAAAATAGAGGGGGATCTGTGTCCCCTTCCTCCATTTTTTACCTTCCTGGGCCTCAGGGGAGCCTCCTGGGTGAAGCAGTAAGAAGTGAGGGGAATCCCACGAACAGCTGATTGTTGGGAGGTTTAAAAAAAACCTTAAGTAGTGACTGGGCAGGCAAGCATTGGGTGGAGGGGATGAGCTGGCATTGGGCTTTGGGCAGGCAGGGCAAGCAAGCAAGCAGAATCTAGGTGACAAGGTTGGGGGTGTGGCTAGCCAGAAGTTACTACCGGTTTGACAACCCACAACGAATTCTTGCTACCAGTTCACCCAAATTGGTGCGAAGCGGCTGAATACCACCATTGCTGGGGACACTTCTATTCTGTCATGCTGCGAAGTAAAATGGGAATGTTTAAAAATTAGTGGAACAGAACTGGGACTATCACTATTTTTAATGTGTGATTTGATATTTTAGAATGCTGAGGACAAAAATGGCCTGAGGGGATTCCTTCATTGTGCTTATCCACATGCAAAAAAAACCCAACCCTAATTATGGATTAGGCTGAGGCTCACACTTTATCTTGGAATGGCTTAAGGAAAACTTTATTACCCCAAAAAGCAATGTATGGAATCAGAACAAGAATTACATTTCATTTATAAAATGATTTATACTTAATTAATACTTATGAAAAAATTCAGAGCTGATCTTGGGGATGAAAGGAGCGAGCTTTTAAGGATGGATGTCACAAGGAGATTACATAGTCCAGAGACTGAAGGAGACATTAGAAAGAAATTTAAAATTTTCCTGCTTTAATTTTGCTTAATATAAAATGTGAAAGAAATTTGGACAGGTTTCCAAATAAATAGAGTCACATTGATGGAATCCCTGAGAAGTCTGTTCCCTGACCTGACCTACTTAAAGGGCTAAGAACTGTAAAAAATAATCAATATAATTAATATGATTCATTAAACATTGCAAACTGATAACAAATCTTGAGAACTCTGACAGCCTCTTTCAGATATATTAGGAGATCCTTGCAGCCCAGGCCTTAAGGTTCTGTACTTTTATTCTAGCATTTTTGATGAACTTAGCTGTAGAGTTTTTTTGGGAGGATGGATACAGAATCCTGTGTTTATTTTTTTTAGCTGTAAATCCAGATAACTATGCTACAATCATGGATTTTGAAAAAGCAGACTAGGAAGAATATTGACACTTTGAATTTGATGTTGGAGAAATTATTGAGAATAATTAGGATAGCCAGGAAAGCAAACACATGAATCAGAGAACAAATCAATTCAAAGTCCTTACTCCAGGCACAAATGATCAGACTCAAATGATCGAATTTTGGTCCTTTCATTCAAATACTTGGCATCTTTGAAAAGTCCACAATGCTGGGGAAAGTGGGAGAAAGAAGACCATGACAAGCAGCAATCAATGGACTCGATTTAGCAGTGATGAGTATACCTTAGAAAATCTGAAGGAACAAATTGTCTTGGCTAATGTGTGTTTATGGGGTCACTGAGAGTCAACACCAACTTGATGGTATATAATCTGTTCTGTGGTGGGAAAATGAGACACTCGCACTCCAGTTGATTGTTTTCTTTTTATTTCTTTTCCAGGACTGAGCGCCAGCGGAACCACGGCAGCCTCTCTTATGCTGGCTGCTCGCGGCTCGTCAACCAATGACAGTTGCTTAACTTCCCGCCATTTGGATCCACCAATCGCGGGTGAGTATGTAAATATAGAACACAATCAATGGTTACATCAATCACTAAAATGGTAAAAGGAAAACATTTTATGGATTGGCTTTTTAAAAAGAACACAATTTAAACAAGCCTTGGTGGTGCAGGCTGTTAATCATCTAGCACTTAGCTCAATTGCCTGCAATTAGTGCAGGCTCGAATCCCACCAGGCTCAAGGTTGACTCAGCCTTCCATCCTCTCGGGGTAGGTAAATTGAGGACCCAAGATTGTTGGGGGCAATAAGCTGACTTTGTAAAAAATGCCGCTTGGGGGGGGGGGGGGCAAAATGCCCTAGCAATAAGCAGGCATATACAATGGAATGAAAGCTGTTGCCGAGCATTTAGCATGGTGCTCCATAGACTGTAAGCCGCCCTGAGTCTCCGGAGAAGGGTGGTGTTGTGGAGCGACGGAATAACTCAGGCAGAGACCAGGTCAAGGCTAAAAGCTTAACTCTTTATTATAAGTAAAGAGGGTTACCGCTACTGCCGCGCTAACACGGCAGCCAGCTGGAGCGGCAACAGCTGATGCCGTTTGACAGCCGCCTTTTATAGCCGGCTGTCAAACGGCTCAGCCAATGGGAGAGGTCCGTGCTTCCCGCTTGAAGCACGGACCTGAGTGAAGACTCAGTCCATACACAACACTCCTCCCTCCCAGTGAGGAGCATGCGTAGTCCTTCAGATACGTCGGACGCCTGCGAATTCGTCCGGATCTTCTAGGCTCCGTCAAAGATGGCGCTGGGTTGCTGTCTGGAGCTCTCTGCGTCTCTCCAGGCGATGGAGAGGCTGCTGGACTGTCTGGAGTCGGGTCTGCACCTTGGTCAGCTTCCACATCTGGTAGGTAGTCATCCCCGGTGGGTTGGCAACTGGTTTCGTCGAATGGTGTGGTTGCTTCTGCATGGGGCCCGTCTAGATGACCTCTGGGTGCAGTGCTCCAACGCTTCCTCAGGTGGTCCACGTGACGCCGCCAGGTCCGCCCATCAGCTAACTGGACTCTGTAAGACTTGGGACCAGTTACTGCTATCACAAGCCCTGGTAACCATAGTGGTTGCCCAGTGAAATTTCTGACAAATACTTTGTCATTAACCAGGAACCCCCTGTCTTGGCTGTTTGACCCAAGGGGAAGCAAAGGGGCATAATTTGGGTGCAGCCTATCCAAGGTGGTCCTCAGCCGGCGTCCCATTAATATTTCGGCTGGTGACTTGTTAGTAGAGGCACAGGGTGTAGTGTGTTGGCTCAATAAGTATTGGGCCAGCCTGTCATGCCAGTTAGAGGGACCCAATTTTTGTAACACCTCTTTAGCAGATCTAACTGCCCTCTCAGCCAGCCCGTTGCTGGCAGGATGGAAAGGGGCTACTAGTATGTGCCTGATGCCCAAACTTGCTAAAAACATCTCAAACTCACAGGAGGTGAATTGGGGGCCATTGTCAGACACGACAGAATCAGGAAGGCCATGTGTGGCGAATATCCTAGTCAGTGCTTTGCTGACCGCCTCTGTAGTGGTGGAGTGCATTAAAGTTAATTCCACCCATTTTGAATATGAATCTACTACCACCAGGAAAGTGCGCCCATAGAAAGGGCCTGCTAAGTCTATGTGTATCCTGGACCAGGGGTTACTTGCTTCCTCCCAGGTCCTAGGGGTGGTTGCTGGTGGTAATGCCCTGGAGGCCTGGCATGCCTGGCAAGAATTTACCCAATTAGAGATTTGGGCATCCATGCCTGGCCACCATACGTAGCTGCGGGCGAGGGCCTTCATTCTCACAATCCCTGGGTGGCCCTCATGCAAAACCTTCAGTATTGAGGTTTGTAATTTGTGGGGAATGACTACTCTGGTTCCCCATAGCAAACAGCCTTGCAAGGAGGAAAGTTCCTGCTGGTGTAATTTGTAGGGTAGGAAGTCTGAAGGATAAGGGGCCGTAGGCCACCCCCTCCCTACCCAGTCCAGGACTTGGGATATTACCTGGTCCTTGGCCGAATGGGCAGCGATGTCAGCAGCAGTGACTGGAAGTTTGAGATCGTCGATAAGAAAGACTGTGGTTGCAGGTGCTGGGTCCACGACTGGCATTGGCAGGGGACAGCGGCTGAGTGCATCAGCATGGGAAAGGCTTTTCCCGGATCGATGGATTAGAGTGTAGGAATACGCAGCCAGGAAAACCGTCCATCTGGTCATCCTTGGGGACAAAATCTGGGGAGTCTGTTTAGAGCCGGATAAAATGCCTAGCAGTGGCTTGTGATCAGTTATCAGTTCGAAATGGTGGCCGTAGAGGAATTCATGGAACTTCTTCACTGAAGCCACTGCAGCCAAGGCCTCCTTGTCAATCTGGCTGTAGTTGCGTTCAGTGGAAGATAGTGTCCTTGAAAAGAAAGCTATAGGTGCTTCTGCACCATTGGGCAGTCTGTGGCTCAGGACAGCCCCGATTCCGAATGGAGAAGCATCGGCTGCTAGAATGAGTGGTAAGTCTTTATTGAATTGGATTAAGACGGCCTTTGAAGTTAACAATGACTTGACTTGTTTGAAAGCAATAGTTTCCCTTGGTCCCCAGTGCCATGGCGAATGCTTGTCTAAAAGTCTATGAAGTGGCTCAGCAACAGAAGCTTTATGGGGCAGGAACGATGCATAGAAATTCAAGAGGCCCAGGAAAGCTTGAAGCTCAGTTTTGTTTGTAGGAGTAGGCGCATCGTGAATGGCCTTAACTTTTGACTCAGTTGGGTGAATACCCTTTGCATCAATTTTGTAACCTAAGAATTCCACTTGTGGAGTGGCTATGGTACATTTTTCCCTTTTTAGCTTGAGACCAGATTGTCTGAAACGGTCAAGTACACTTCTGACCCTTTGTAGTAATTGCTGTTGGTTGGTGGCAGATACCAGAATATCATCAAAGTAAGGCACAACGCCTGGTAACCCTTGCAGTATTCGTTCCATAAGGGATTGGAAAATTCCAGGGGCCACACTAACTCCGAATTGTAGACGTGTGCATTTGAAAGCCCCTCTGTGGGTTACTATTGTTTGCAGTTCAGCAGTTTCATCGTCAACAGGAAACTGCTGATACGCCTGGGACATGTCCAACTTTGCAAAAATGGACCCAGGCTCAAGGGAATGGAGTAAATGTTGTACCACAGGGACTGGGTACGCACTAACTTGTAAATATCTGTTTATTGATGACTTGTAGTCCGAGCAGATCCTCAAGTGTCCATCCTTTTTTAATGGAGTTACTATGGGGGTCTCCCACTTTGAGAAATCAGTTGGTTGCAGTATGCCCTGTTTGATTAATTTGTCAAGTTCCTTGTCTAGTTGAGGACGAATTGCAAAAGGAACTCTGCGGGGCTTCAAACGAATTGGAACTGCCTGGGAGTCTACCCTGAAGGATATTGGGGTTCCCACGTAGCAGCCTAGGCCCTCACTGAATACGTCTGCATAGTCCCTGAACAGGGAGTCAACTTCTGAATTGTTAATGGCGTGGATTCCCCCTATGTGGAGGCCCAGGGCTGGGAACCAATCTAGTCCCAATAGGCTTGGGAGGACACCATCCACTATCACTAGAGGCAAGTGACCCTTAAACCCTTGAAAATGGACTAGGAACTTGCCTTTTCCGATGACAGGGATGGTTCTGCCTTGGTAGTCCCGAAGTGTTAGGTTGCAGGCTGGAATTTTCTGTCTTGACATTCTGGGGAGTAGCTTCTTTAAGGTGTCCCATGAGATGATGGACAATGCAGAGCCGGTGTCAACCTCCATCTTGCAGGGTCTACCTTCTATAGAAACAGTGACACTAATTTTGTTAGATTTATTAATTTTTTGAATTTTAAACTGATAGCAAGTGAAACAGTTCTCAATTTGCCTGGGGTATTGAATGAGCTTCTGTGGTCTTTGTGGCTGGCTGAAGGTTTTTCCTGACTGACAAATTTTTGCCAGATGGCCTTTCTTTTGACACCTTAAACATATGGCATTCCTGAATCTGCAGGATGCTCTGAGGTGATTTCCCCCACAGCTTAAGCATAATGTTTGTAACTGTGGGGTTTGACTTATACCTTGCCTGAACTCTTTTTGATTTGCATTGGGCTGTCTGAGGCGGTTTACCTCAGTAGCCTCTTCTGGGCCAGTTTCTGAGGAGGCTTCCTCAAAATATACTGTAGGATTTTCTAGTCTGCTGGGTTTTCCCTGAATTTCAGCTGCTGAGAGTGCTGACAGCTCAGCAGCCTGGGATTCCTCTATGGCTTGCTTAAGAGTTAGATCCCCTCTGGCTAATAAACGTCTTTGTAACTTTGGGTCTCTAACGCCACAAATCAGCTGATCGAGCAGCATATCGTCCAGGTAATCTCTGAACCCACAATGCAGGGCAGTTGTTCTCAGTGCTGCCATATAATCATTAATTGTTTCCCCCTCTGTTTGGATGCGCCTTCTGAAAGCATGGCGCCTAGCAATCCTGGAAGGCTTTGGGGAGTAGTGATTTGAAAGAATTTCCTGCAGTTCCTCCCAGGGAATAGTCTTTATAGATCTAGGGGCCAGTAAAGCTGATGCGGTGTCAAAAACCGTGGCTCCGCAAAAACTTAGGAAGTAAGACTTCTTCCTATGTTCAGAAATTTCTGACAGGTCTAAAGCATCAAGAAAACAGTCAAACCGGTTCTTGTATGACTCCCACGTCTCAGCAGCTGGTCTGAAGGGCGGGAATGCCGGATTCGCAGTCATCTTCTGTCAGCTGTGAAGTTTCTCCTCAGGCAAGTTAGAGACGGCACTTCGCGGTTAGAGTCTGCAACTCTGTAGCGATTTCAGCTCTAGGTAGTGATTTCGCTCCTTTAATTCTCTCCCTTGCCTGGCTTGCCTTTATTTGTATCCCGTCCTCGTCGCCAGTGTTGTGGAGCGACGGAATAACTCAGGCAGAGACCAGGTCAAGGCTAAAAGCTTAACTCTTTATTATAAGTAAAGAGGGTTACCGCTACTGCCGCGCTAACACGGCAGCCAGCTGGAGCGGCAACAGCTGATGCCGTTTGACAGCCGCCTTTTATAGCCGGCTGTCAAACGGCTCAGCCAATGGGAGAGGTCCGTGCTTCCCGCTTGAAGCACGGACCTGAGTGAAGACTCAGTCCATACACAACAGGTGGCATACAAATATAAATTAAAAAAAAAAATGAGAGATTTTATAAACCCCACACCCACTTTTCTATAACTGTACGAAGAAGCACCTCCATTGTTTTTAATATTGTAGATGTTAAATCATAACATCATAGGATTCCTCATTTACCATCTCAAAGTTTGTATATCATCTTGTTTCTGGGTATATTTTTGTCCCTATATTATGAATTATGTTTTAGTCAACTTAGTCTATGACTTTCTGCTCAATCATAAAATTCTATTCTGATAGCATTTCATCTGTTCTTATTGACAAGGAAAGAGAGCTGATTTGATTTCTTTCCTTTTGTTCATCAATGGGGAACAATGGGTTATGTCAAATCTGAGCTATCTTTCAATTTTCCATAATAATAAATCTTTTGATAGGCATGCATCCATAATATATTATCTACAAAATAAGAGTGATGACACTCTTCATTTAAACTTGGGTAAGATTTAAGATCTTCATCAGGTTTCCTCTTAAATAAGGCAAATGGCAGCTACAAAAAAAAAAAAGTATCCCAGGACATTTATTATTTATTTATTTATTTTATTTTATTTTATTTTATTTATATACCGCCCCCTCTCCCGAATTGGGACTTGGGGCAGTGTACAGCCCAAATAAAACAATACTATTACAAATAGAAAATTTAAAATAGATTTAAAAAGATTAAACTAATGGCTGAAGTTAAAACTACAATAGGACTATAAAAGCAGGGTAAAAAGTTAAAAAATTAAAATTTATTTATTTATTTATTTATTTTAGGTTTTATATACCGCCCTTCTCCCGAAGGACTCAGGGCAGTGAACAGCCAACTAAAATACATGTAGACAAATATAAATAGTTAAAAAAGAATTAAACCCTAGGCTGTCCCTATAAAAATCTAAAAACCCCAATTAAAATAAATTAAAACTTTGTACACCCATCCCAACTAATCTAAAAACCCCATTTAAAATCCCATTTGAGTCAGCTCAGGCCGGCCTGCTCGAAGAGCCAGGTCTTCAGGTCACGTCTGAAGGCCCTCAGGTCACTGGTCGTTCGTAATCCAGGGGGCATCCCATTCCAAAGGGCGGGTGCCCCCACAGAGAAGGCCCTATTCCTCGGGGTCACCAGACGACACATAGAAGGCGTCGGGACCCGGAGGAGACCCTCTCTGTGGGAGCGCACCGGTCGGTGGGAGACTACTGGCAGAATGCGGTCTTGTAAGTATCCTGGTCCGATGCCATGGAGCGCTTTAAAGACCAAAACCAGTACTTTAAAGCGAACCCGGAAGGCCACTGGCAACCAATGCAGCTCGCGCAGGAGGGGCGTCACGTGGGAGTATCTCGACGCCCCCATAACCACCCGCGCGGCTGCATTCTGTACCAGTTGAAGCCTCCGAGTGCTCCCCGCAGGGAGCCCCATGTAGAGGGCATTACAGTAGTCCAGACGGGAGGTGACCAGGGCATGAGTGACTGTGCGTAAGGCGTCCCGATCAAGAAAGGGCCGCATCTGGCGTATCAGGCGAACCTGATAAAAAGCTCCCCTGGAGACGGCCGTAATATGCTCTTCCAAAGACAGCCGTACATCCAGGAGGACACCAAGATTGCGTGCCCCTTCTGTGGGGGTCAAGATCTCATCCCCAATAGCCAGCGATGGAGTCAGCTGACTATATCGGGCCGCCGGAAACCACAGCCACTCGGTCTTGGAAGGGTTGAGTCGAAGCCTGTTCTCGCCCATCCAGTTCCGCACAGCCTCCAGGCAACGGGCCATAACCTCCACAGCATCGTTGGGGTGGCTTGGGGTGGAGATGTAAAGCTGATTGTCATCAGCATACAGATGGCATTTCACCCCAAAACCACGGATGATCTCTCCCAGCGGCTTCACATAGATGTTGAACAGAAGAGGGGAGAGGACCGACCCCTGAGGCACCCCACACATGAGGGGCCTAGGGGTGGACCTCTCCCCCCCCATCAACACCAATTGCGAGCGGTCCGAGAGGAAGGACGAGAACCACCGCAAGACGGTGCCCCCAATTCCCAACCCCTCCAACCGCCGCAATAGGATACTATGGTCGATAGTATCAAAAGCCACCGACAGATCTAAGAGGACCAGGACAGAGGAATAACCTCTGTCACGGGCCCTCCAGAGATCATCTACCAACGCGACCAATGCTGTTTCAGTACTGTGCCCGGGCCTGAAGCCCGATTGGAACGGATCTAAATAGGATGCTTCCTCCAGATACTGAGGGAGCTGACGCGCCACCACACTCTCAACAACCTTCGCCACAAAGGGAAGGTTGGAGACAGGACGATAGTTATTCAAAAGAGCCGGGTCCAGGGAAGGCTTCTTGAGGAGGGGCCGCACCACCGCCATTTTCAGGGCGGTCGGAAGCGCCCCCTCCGTCAATGAAGCGTTGACAATCCCCTGGAGCCAGCCTCGTGTCACCTCTCTGGAGGTAGAAACCAACCAGGAAGGGCACGGGTCCAATAAACATGTGGTGGCATTCAGCCTCCCCAGAAGTCTGTCCACACCCTCGGCGGTCACAGGATCGAACTCTTCCCAGATAACCGTCTCAAGACCTGCCCCGGACACTTCCCCCGGGACCACCCAACTGGAGTCCAGCCCATCCCGAATCTGGGCGATTTTATCATGCAGAAATCGGGAAAACTCTTCTGCTTTACCCTGCAAGAGGTCCTCCCGCGCTCTCGGCTCAAGCAGGGAGCGGGTCACTCTAAACAGGGCAGCAGGCCGATTTTCTGCAGACGCAATAAGGGCGGAGAAGTGTGAATGCCTCGCCGCCCTTATCGCCACTAGGTAGGTCCTAATATAGGACCTCACCTGTGTCCGATCAGACTCAGCACGACTGGCCCTCCAGATACCCTCCAGACGTCTTTTCCGGCATTTCATCCCCCTCAGCTCCCCCGTAAACCACGGAGCCAGGTGGGATCGATGCCGAGTCAGAGGTCGCAAAGGCACAACTCGGTCCAGAGCCTCCGCGGCCAACCTATCCCAGGTGGCCACCAAGTCTGTGGCCGAGTTATGAGCCAGAGTTTCAGGAAATGGCCCAAGCTCCATCTGGAACCGTTCCGGATCCATCAGGCGCCTGGGGCGGAACCATCTCCTCGGCTCCGCCTCCCTGCGATGGGGGGTGGCGGCACCGAAGTCCAGTCTAAGAAGAGAATGATCGGACCATGACAAGGGTTTTATAACTAGATCTCCAACGCGATCATTCAACCACTGACCAGAGGCGAAAATCAGGTCCAGTGTGTGTCCCCCCGTGTGAGTGGGGTCAGAAACTAATTGGGTCGGATCCATGGCCGTCATGGAAGCCAGGAACTCCCGGGCCACCCCAGAGGTTTCCCCGAGCGAAGGCAGGTTGAAATCACCCATGACTAAAAGCCTGGGGGTTTCAACCGCCAGCCCGGCTATCACCTCGAGGAGCCCGGGCAGGGCCGATGACACGTGGCAGGGAGCCAGGTACGTTATCAACAGGCCCATCTGAACCCCCCGACCCCACTTCACAAAGAGAGACTCACAACCAGCCGTCTGAGGAACAGTGGCCTCCCTAGGACAAAGGACTTCTCTAATAATCGCCGCCACCCCACCACCCCTTCCCTGAGATCTCGGTCGATGGAATGCTTGGAAACCTGGTGGGCAAATCTCTACCAGAGGGACACCGCCCTCTGGGCCCAACCAGGTTTCGGTGACCCCTGCCAGGTCCGCACCCTCCTCCTGAATGAGATCGCAAATCAGAGGGGCCTTGTTAACGACGGACCTGGCATTACATAACATCAGCCGGGTACTCAGGGCCTGAGACTCTGCACAACCAGGCCTGCCAGACGGGTAGAAAACCATTCTAATGATACTAGGCCAGACCAGCCTATTGAAAAAGGTGGGTCTTCAATGCCATTCCAACTAAAGCTGCCTTTTGCAACTCACTGGTGATGATTTTGTTAATGCTGACGTGTTCAAGTGGTTTTCCAGATTTGGAATTGCATCCAAGATGCCAATTACTATTTGTACTACCATCATTTAATTTTGCAACAGTCACTCTGCTTCTGTTTGCAGGTTTTTATATCCTGTGATTTTCTTAAGTTCTTTCTCTTCTATTCTGCTGTCCCCAGGTATTTAACATCTCATATCCAGACTTCTTATTATGCTTGGTCACATAGGCAACCAGGCTTATTATTGTGGTTGGTCACATTGTCAACTAGTCTGGATTTGACATTTTTATCCCCCTGTTGAGTCCTTTCCTGATATAGGCAGATGTGGTTTGATGGTGTTAAAGGTATCTTCGTAGGATGTAAGCTGTTCAACCAAAACTGCCTTTTGCAATTATTATCTTTCTGAGCAATTTGATCACCAAATGTTTCTTTGTCTTTAAGAACTATGCAAACCTTTTTGGAGATTTACAAATTGTAGTTGTTTTGCACCTCAGACTCATAGGAGCAGAACTGCTACCTTTAAAAATGTAACCTTTGAATGTTGAAGGCAGCTTTGACATGGACAAAGTAAGATGCTCCCTGTTTGCAAATCTGAAGCTACAGGTTGCCCATCACATTGCCATATATTTCTCACTTATTAGATTTATCTCTCAGCTTTTACGCAGGAACTTATGGTGGCCTACTAAACAACCTCTCACTCCCCCCCCCAGCAATTAATCAGTGAGGCTGGGAGGGGCAGTGACTGGTCCAGAGACCTCCAGGGATTTTCTATGGCTGAGGATGTACAGTATATACCAGGGGTCTCCAAACTTGGCAACTTTAAGACTTGTGGACTTCAACTCCCAGAATCTATGCTGGCAGGAGAATTCTGGGAGTTGAAATCCACAAGTCTTAAAGTTGTCAAGTTTGGGGACCCCTGGTATATACTGTAAGGTTTCTGTGCTCTGTGTTCCTAGTCTAGTACCAAAGTCACTGCATCACAATACTCAATGGTGACCATTCTTTCCTAAAGATTCAATGAGTGAAGGATCCTCACAATAGAGGTATTTCTTTTTCTCCTGCTCTATGGCAACAAAATCATGTGTATAATAGTTGATTAAAAAAACAGGAAAATGTTGATGCTACAGAAAGTTCTTTTTAAGTATCCCCAAGTCAACGGGCTCCCAAACCCCAAGAGAGCCAACATAACCAAATAGGCAACAGACACCCAATCACTCAAAAGTTAGCACTTATGGCTCCATTACTATACTCCTTGTGAATCCTACTAATGGAAAACAGCATCTTTTCCTATTTGGCTTAGGCTGCCTCTGGTTTTATTTCCATAAACCAACACAAATCTTCTTCCCTCTCACACCAACACCACCTCTCCACCAGTTGCTATGTACTGTCTAAGGAGAGATCTTAAATGGACAGGGCAACAACAATCTGGATGCTGGCCATTTTGCAGGCAACCTGCCTTCTCACAAAAGGAACTATGACATCCAGAAAAAACAAGTTGCCAAAAACATAAAATACCAAGCAGTCAAATTTCACACAGTATTGCCACAAAGTTAACATGTAGCTTTTTCCTTCCTCATCAAGTGAACCTCCTGTTGTTGTTGGTTTTTGGTTTCAACAAGAAGGTGCATGGCAAGGATTTTTTTTTAATGCTCTTGGAAAAGGCACTTAACTTTTCTGTGGTCAGAGACGGCACTTATGAAACTGCCTTTAATTGGCTTTGCGACTGCTGGACAATCCTTACTAAATAGATCGAAGCTCAGTTTGCAAAAATGCATTGCACTAAATAGAAATGGATCAGACAGATCTCAAAAGTCTCCCAGTGCCAGACAGTTTAGACTGCTTTCCAAAGTGGTTTTGCAGTTGTTAATTAGCTTTTTGCTTTAAGAAAAAAAGCAAGTTAACTTTAGTGGAAAAAAGAAATCCAGTTTATTTTCTTTAATGCTGGGGAAGAGATATACAGATAAACAACTATTTCAAAGCCATTCCAACTGCATTTCTCAACTTATGATCTCTCCTTGCCCCTACCAGCTATGAATTGAGGTTGAACGCCTGCTAAACCACCATATGACTGTGATTCTGGAATAGAAATAATGTTTTCATTTTGACTGTCTTCATTGACCATATCCCTGCTTTTTGTATCTTAAAGAGAGGCACAATGAGTTAAAACATTTATTACACTGAAACCTATGCATACATCTAATTGAAGCTTGGCAGGCTTAATATCTCTAAAGCATCTAATATTGTTCCTATTTTCATCCTAACTGATGAAAATGCAAAGCAGTTACCTGGAAGCATTTTGATGCGTCTCTATCCATTGGCATTCCCCCTCCCCAAATAAGTTCTTAAGTTGGTGCAGACTGAATTAATTTGCCTTCAGACTGCCAATTCAAATAGAAACTCTTCTCTTCAAAGGTCAAACCTCTAATTCAAATGGAATCCAGGCTCATTTGCCCTGGCCAAGCACACATTTCATATTGGAGTCCCCTGACAAAATAGTCAACAAGACAGTGCTTACCATCACCAGGACTTTTGTGACACAGCATCTGGATCCAAGACATTAAATCAAAAGAAATTAAAAATGCTAAAATCTTAGGAGGTGGCCAAATCTCATGCCATGTCAATAATTGAACAGAATAACCAGGTTGATAGGTCTTTTAGTTCAATCTCTTGCTTAAGCAGGAGACCCTATTTCAGACAAGTGGCTGTCCAGTCTCTTCTTAAAAACTCCAGTTTCTGGACCACCCACAATTTCTGGAGGCAACTCGTTCCACTGATTAATTGTTCTCACTGTCAGGAAATTTCTCCTTAGTTCTAAGTTGTTTCTCTCCTTGATTAGTATCCATCCATTGCTTCTTGTCCTGCCTTCAGGTACTGCTCTGACCCAAGCCTCGTTCAAAGCAAACGAACACCAAACAGAGATAAAAGCAAAACCTTTTTAATGCTTCTCTGTGAATTCCATTCATTCACAGTAAAACGCTATTAAAAACTAATTGTCCCAGATAAGAACAAGCCTTGCCAAGGTTGTGTAAGGCTGCCAAGAACACTAGATTAAATTGCAAGGAAATAATCAAAACCAAAAGTCTTCAAACACAAACCAGGATAATCCGAACTTCCACAAGACTTGAAGTGCACGAACTTCTTTGCTTCCTGCAAAGAATCCCACCTCTGAGGGCTGGCTTTTATCCCTGAAGGGAGGGGCCATCACCTTGCAGCCTTACTCCTGAGTCACCCATGCTGCTGCAGCTGTTCTTTCCTTTGAGCAGCCATGTGTGCATGCGCACTGGGCACAGGCTCCTTGGGGTCCTCTGCATCACTGCTGCCAGCCTCCACAAGCTCCAAAGGCAGCACTCCACTCTCTGATAGTCTTGGCCCTACTCTGATTCACACACAGGCCCCACATCTGAATCCTCGCTCTCTGAAACCTCAGCCATCCACACCTGCTGCTGGCAAACCACAACAGGTGCTTTGGAGAATAGGTTAACCCTCTCATCATTGTGGCAGCCTCTTAGATCTTAGAACTCTCCTATCAAGTCACCCCTAGTCCTTCTTTTCATTAAACTAGGCATATCCTATTCCTGCAGTCATTCTTTATATATTTGAACCTCCAGAACCCTGGCATGTAGCATCTCAAGTAGCAGTTTTAGCTTCCCTGCATTTCTCAAGGTTGAGATTGCTATAATTTTGCTGTGGTTGACAAACGTCATAAACTCGCAAGATTTGGGATTTTTTTCTTAATTATTGGTATGGTTATAGGCCATACACAAAAGACAGATGGAATAAGGATACAGCCAGGGGTGGGCTTCATTTGGTTTGTGCCAGTTCGGGCAAACTGGATGTTAATTTTACATTCAGATTGGCGAATCGGTAGTTTTGATGGTCCTGCCTCACTTCCACCCCGTCCTTCGCAGTAGCCCTTACACGGCCTGGTTTGGATCCCAGGTAAGTGCAGGGCCTGGGGAGGTGGAAAACAGGCCTCCCAGAGGCTCATGGAAGACAAAAACAGGCATATTTCCAGCCTCCAGAGAGCCTCTGGAGCCCGGGGTGGTTGAAAATCAGTCCTACACAGCCTGTTTTCGCTTCCAGGATGATGCAGCAGGCCAATTAGGCCACACCCACCATGGCCGCGCCCACCCAGCAACCTAACAGAGAACCGGTTGTTAAATTATTTGAAGCCCACCACTGGGTGCGGCCATTTTGTGCAGACCTAATCCTAGTATGCACACTTCATCAAAATGAGTCCATGGCCAGCAGAGGCTTGAATCCTCCCAGTGTTAAGTTTTATGATTACTCTGCTCATTTGTTGAACTCACACATTGTGTGAATACAAGAAGTCCTCATCTTAAGACCACAACTGAACCCAGCATTTCTGTTGTTAAGCAAGGCTGTTGTTAAGTGACTCATGCCTCATTTTAAGACATTTTTGCCATTGATTTGCCAAGTGAATTGCTGCAATTGTTAAGTGAATCGTGTGGTTATTAAGTGAATCGGGCTTCCCCACTGACTTTGTTTGTTAAAAGGTCACAAAAAGGGATCACAAGACCCCCACAACACTGCAACTGTCATAAATATAAGGAACCGGTCATAAATCACCTTTTTTTCAGTACCATTGTAACTTAGAATGGTCACTAAATGAATGATTGTATAGTCAAGGACCATCAGCCACTATTGACCTCACCCCATTCCTAAGAGGCCTATAAGGGGCATGCATAAGTGCACAATCGTGCCTACCATCCCTGTCCTATTGTTCCCATTTATTCGTACCTATTTTCTGTATTCTTACTCATGTTTATACTTATACCTATTATCTTGTAAGCGATTGACAAGTCAAATAATTAATAAATAAAATTTTATTTCAGTCACTAACTGTCATGCCCCTGTCAGAATCTGATTCGGAGGGGGAGGCCAAGCAGCTGACAAGGAACAGGAAAAAGCTGACAGCTGGGAAGAGCAGGGAAGAGGTAAAGCAAGGGAGAGGGAATTCAGAGGAAGACCCAGGTCAACCCCCTCTTCATCCTAGGGCATTCAGGGAGGAACGGAGAAGGGAGCAACATAAGTTATGTGGCTTATGAGGGAGGAAAGGGCCCTGATTCCCTTCATTAGCTGCAGCTGGGAACACAGTGTTTAAAAAGGGAAGCTGCACACAGCAACTTTTTGGGAGGAAATTGTGAATTATCTGGTATCGTCGAGGCTTATCTGGGTTCCTGGCGTCTTCCCAACGGTGTGTGTTTTGCTGTGCTTTCAAGTCTGCAATTCCTGCTCCTGCCCTGTCAAGTTAATTACTGCAGCATGTTTGTGTGGATTTTTATTTACAGTTTATATGTACTTTGTTTTTGGACTGAATTTCCTCCACTTAAAGACTGTTCCTGGGAGAGTTTTTCTCCAGCCGAAGGTAACCTGGACATTGGGAGCAAAGTTGGAGATAATAAACGGACTCTTCTTGCTTATTTGACTGTGTTGCCTTTGCGGCACGCCCTGGGTCATCACACTGACCAGCAAATAATATCCTCTGGAAGTTGTTGTTATGTTGTTTTAAACTTGCTGCACTTTTTGTTTCTATCTGTCATAACTGGATTGTGTTTTCTTTTAACTGCCCCACTAAATTTATATAGTGGTGGGCTGCTGTGTGTTCACAGGGATACAGGAGAGCCCCTAGCTAAGATTCTGTGAGATTTGGAAGAATCCCCAAATCCCACTCTTGACTGGCCCTGCCCCCCTTCCCTCCCAGGAGTCCCCATGTGGCCCATTTTGGATGCAGGTAAGTGCATCCAAGGAGATTTGGGGAAAGTGAAAAACAGGCCTCCTGGAAGTTCAGGAAGGCCGGAAATGGAGGCCGCTTTCACCTTCCTGGAGGCTCGAGAAAAGCCTCCGGAGTCCAAAGAGAGCAAAAATATTCCCCCACTGTGGTGCAGGAGGCTGACTAGGCCACGTCCACCATGGCCACACCCATCCAGCATCCGGGCAGAGAATTACTTGAATTTTTGAAGCCCACCACTGGATTTATATTTATTCTGTAATACTGATACAGTGGTACCTCTACTTACGAAATTAATTCGTTCCGGAAGCCGTTTTGTAACCTGAAAATTTCGTAAGTAGAGGCACATTTTACCTGTAAATGTCCTAATCCGTTCCAAGCCCCCGAAATCCAGACTGTAATTCTTCGTTATTACTTCCTGCTTTGCTGGATTGCTAGCGCGAGACTGAGATCGCGGCGCGGTGCGTACGCACAGATCCCTCCTAGCCAATGGGATGCCAGGAAGATAACCAATGGCAGCGCAGCTCGGACGCGCCATTTTCCAACAAAGCCTTTCGTATCTTGAAACATATTTGTAGGTAGAGACGATATTTTCTCGAAGACGCGTTTTGTAACCTGAAACTTTCATAAGTAGAGCCTTTCGTAAGTAGAGGTACCACTGTATTCACAACTTGATTCTGACCATAGAGTGCCAACAGCATAGAGAAGCCCACAACAAATGAAACAAAGAGCTTTGTTTTGTTATTTCTTCTGATATTATGAAAATGAGGAGTGAAGGCAGAAATGCTACCAAGCTTCAACCAGGATACAAGCCAAGGCTAACCGGGTCTGATGAATTGCAAGTGGTGCAAATCTGCTGTAAAGCCGAGATTCGACAATATTTGTAGTTTCTTCCAAGAAATGAAAATTGGATACACTCAGAGTTATTACAGGTTAGATTTTATTGGCAGATTGACCGCTTCCTCAGGAAACACACCAGTTGCTATACATCTGCTGTAAATGTGCTTACTGACAGTACTGTACCACAAACAGGAGAAGCTGGTAATTTGTTATGGTTTGCCTCAGGCATATGTAGTTGGTGGGACTATTATAAAAAATGTGATATTTTGCCTGCATCAGTGAGTGTTCATCAAGGGAGAAAATAACCCAGAAAAGTTCAGTTTATAGGTATAGTTCCTTTCATATACTATACACGTTTCAACAATTTCTGAAAAAGTTAAGATTTCAACATATACATTAATTCAGGAAATCAAAAACAGGTGTATTGATAGTGATTATATAAATTTCTCATCCATTTCAATCAACATCGTACCCTCTCTGGCAGTCTTGCTCTCAGAGAGAGAGAGAAAGATGGGGTGGAGGTGATTTAGTCCTTATTTCCCAAGGGAAGTTTAATGTCAAATGGAGGAGATAATAGCAATGAAATTTAGAAAGCAGGTTATAGCATTTATTTGAAGAACATACCTATAGAAGAAAATATTTGTAGCTCAAGGTTACACTGTGGAATCCTTAGTTTCTCTGAGACTGATGGTTTTCTTACAAAAAATTCATTACCAAACTAGGTAAACTCATCAGTGCTAGAAAGGGAGTGGGGTTTGGTTTTCCTTTTTTTAGAGCAAACCCCACTCTTCTCTAATCAGATGATGTTACCTAGTTTGGTAATGAAATGTCTGCAAGACAACCATTAAGCTCAGAATCACCAAAGAGCCCACAAGAACATACATCTATAGTAATAGGGGTTGGGGTGGAATCCATCTATCACTAACTGAATATGCTTGTGATTCTAGACATCAAGAATCTTTTATTTTTCACTTTGATGATCTTCTTTTGCTGTTTACATTTTTTTTTCCTTGGCTTGGTCTTGAATTCTGCTTATGAAAGCTATGTTGGCTGTTTTATAAGCTGTTGACTTTCTGGACATCTAACAAACTACCAATAAGATTAGTAAAAGATGGAAAACTAAACATGAACAAAAATGAATATATAGTGGTTAAAGTGCTGGCCCAGATCAACTCACAGGATTGTTGTTGTGGATAAAGTAGGAGAAGGAAGGAATATTATATATGTTTGCTGTCTTGAATTACTTATGAAGTAATAAAGGAAGAATAAATAAATAAATAAATAAAATGAAGTAATTAAAATAAAATGAAGTAATTAAAACAAAACAAAATAATAAAATAGAAATAATAAAATAAAATAGAAATAATAAAATGTAATAAAGTAAAATAAAAAAAAATATCTTACTCTTTATTTGAAATAATTTCCATGTTAGGATGGTGCAAGTTTTAAGAATTTTGGTGACAAATTGTACTAAAATCAGGGCAATGGAATTGAAGCTGTGAAGCAGTAGAACCAAAATCTTTTGAAGGCAATTATTGGGTTTCTTGGACCTGATATATGAAGACAAACCACTAGAAAACTCTCTCACTAGTTATTAGGAAGATGCCTTCAGAAAAAAGAAAACCTTTGAAACAACATTCTTCAGAAAAGTATTGGACTGTTGACATTGGATGTCAACAACAAACATACAGTAGTTCAACACTTTAGCTCTGGATTTTTTAAAAAAGAAAATTAATCAAAGACATGCTCCATTTTTGTGATTCCATGATTGTAATCATGCAACAGACTTGATGAATCCAAAGTGGGGCTGAATTTAAATTTGTGGTTTGAGGTATGGGAACTTAGCTCAGTGTGTACCATAAACCTGGCTGTACATTAAGCCAATGTATAGTTCAGTTTTTTGACGTAGTGTACCCTTCAAACTTAGTAACTGTCTTTTGTTAACCCAGGTCTGGATAACTGCCTGAACATGGAAGCTGGCTATGAAAAGCAAATATGGGAAGATTGCATCAATACAACAACCCTCAGCAATAGAGTTGGAGTACTTGCAGGAGGGACCAGAGAAGTTGAGCTGGCAGTCATGATTCAGTCCCAATCCTTCATACCTGTGTAACATAGGGGCAGGGTTTCAATCACATGACCATCATCACCATCTTGACTTTTTCACTCTCCCCTAGGGTCTAATCCACTCCTTCGGAAGGTACTAACAGGATTGAGAAGACGACAACCTTAGCTGATCTTCATTAGTTAACATTTGGGACTTGTTTTGTTAATAGAATAACAATGTATTTTCTTCCCTCTTTGTCTTGTACTACTTCATATACCTGCCAAAGTACACCACAGTAAAACCCACTAATCTTTAACATTTAAGTCATTTGTCAATATTGGTGCTGATAAAACACACACACATCCAATGACATCCTTGGAATATATTCATGAACCCTTTTAAGTACTCTATATATTTTCCTCTCTTTTTTTTTCCTGATTAAATTACGTGTATATAATTATGTATATGAAATATGTAATTATGTATAGTCTTCCATATGAACATGAATCTTTCTTGCTCAGGTCAGTATGACAATTACAACATCAATAGATTGTTTAATTACTTATCTTAATTGCTTATTTATCTCCATGGATGTTGATATGCATTTAGCTTCTTAATTATGTTACAGACATAACATATTACCCAAGAAAAATTGCAGGGATTTTAGAGTTTTATCTTGTGAAAGTATCCCCATAAGCTTTAGATACCATAATAAAACATAATCAGAAATGGGATACTTAAGAGCAGGGATCTTCAAACTTGACAGCTTTAAGTTTTGTGGACTTCAACTCCCAGATTTCCTCCTCCACAAGTCCACAAGTCTTAAACTTGCCAAGTTTGAAGACCTTTGCTTAAGAGGAATATGAATCAGAGGTGGAAACAGTTGATTCAAAACAAGTTTCCATATTCCTGGTAAGGCCTGGGTGGATCTCAATCTCCTTCATTCTGAGCTTCTCCAAAACCCCAGTGCCAATCCATTTCTCTAAAAGAGGATTCTCCAAACATGAGCCATGGTGGTCTAGGATTTCCATGAAATCTCAAGGAGGGTTTTTCCCAGTGAGATAACTTAAGATAAACTGCTATCCACTGCAAGATTTTCCACATAATAGTAGAGTACTTAAAATGAACGTGTTTAAAGAATGTAGTTAGTTCAGAATCCCCACATTAGTTTCTGTGAAATTGTTTCATGTTGCATCCTTGTAGTTTTGGGGGAAATGTCATCCTATTTTGCTAAATAGCAATAGCACTTAGAATTATATGCCACTTCGTATTTCTTCACAGCCCTCTCTAAGTGGTTTGCATAGTCAGCATATTGCCCCCAACAGTCTGAGTCCTCATTTTATTAACCTTGGAAGGATGGAAGGCTGAGTCAACCTTGAGTCTGGTGAGACCCTAACTGCCAAACTGCTGGCAGCCAGTAATTAGCAGGAGTAGCCTGCAGTACTGCATTCTAACCACTGCGCCACCGCGGCTCATATATATATATTCATACATACACACAGATATTATCCTATTTTTGAGGGGTCCTTGGTGCTCTCTGAGCTTGATGAAGTTACCTAGTTTGGGTAATGAAATGTCTGCAAGAAAACAACCAAGCTCAAGGAGCACCACAGAGAAACCTACTTGAAGCAGCCTATTCAATACTCTTTAGTATGACCTTTCTGTAGCACACCCTTCTATCAAATCCGAAGTAGATTTACCTAAAACAGATTCCATTAAATTCTATTTAAGTAGAATAGATTCCATTTAAGTTCATTAGTGAGATTATTCTTTCAGACAGATATGATCTAGGCTGGCTTACTAACCTTGTCCCCAATCCAGAATTATCATAGCTAATGTTCACTCAATGTTACCAGGGAAAGGATATTTTAGGTAATTGGTCTTGCCAGCTGGTAAAGCAGGAAACAGGACTTTAACATTCACTGTGATGGTATTTTTAGTAAGAGAAGGACTGATAGATATGCATTGCTATTTTCAGCAACAACAGTAGGTGACAGTTTAGAAAGATAAACTGGGTCAATTGAAATGAGACTGGGAATGAGAACTCACAAGAAAATTTGAGGACTAGATAGTCAAAACAACATACAGCAGTTCCTCCTCCTCCTCCCTTCCTCCCCTCTTCCTCTCTTCCTTTTCCTCCTCCCCTTCCCCTCCTTCTCTTTTTCCTCCTCAAAAACCAAATCGACACATCCATAAAGTCACCAGGAGCTAAGCTAAATTCAGTAGTGTTTACTTTTATCTATCTAACTCTGAACTTTTCCAATAATTGATTTAATATAAACAAGAGGGCTCATTAAATGTACTTTTCATCTGAAAAAAAAAAAGCTTTTTGCATAAATACTGTTTACTTTCTAAATTTATTTGTAACATAAATTGAAAAGCTTGGTAAAGGATACATATGGAAGAGTATTGGAAATGTGACAGGCTTAATTGGAATTCTATGTATAGGGTTGTTTTTTAAAGAAAAAAATCCACCAGCATATTGGTATCCAATTAAGGAGACATATTAAATTGGAGGCATTAGCAGGCTTCAGTCTCTTCCTAATTCAACTTTTTATGGGTACTATTGGAAAGTTTTATTTCTAACAGGTGGCATATATAAATTACCAATAAATGAAAATGACCTTAAGTACTGGTTTCTTTCTTTAAACAGAGCCTTTAAAAAGCCTAAAATCAAGGCTTGGAGAAGTGAAAATGGACTAATTTTTCAGCAACTCTATTTTATAGCTGTTCATGCCACTCTCTTGATATGTGAATAGACTTCAATCAGTAAGAAATTCCATTTGCAAGACAGGTAAGCAGCAGAGCAGTCCTAGGCAAAGACTGAATTTTTTTTTTAAAATGCTGGAGACTGCAAAGCAGTTATATTTTGGCTAAACTTTTGGAAAAACTCATGATGAAAGCTTGATTTGATATTGTGAGGTGGTGGACTGTACTTCTAATTACTCTGGAGGTAGTTACTGTAAAAAATCTGATGAAATAGAGGTATTTTAAGTGAAATTATCTGGCAGTCAAATCAGTTGGAGGGGGCTCTTCTGTCCTCATTACACGTTAGTCTGTGTGCAGTTCGACATGCATCTAAACCCACCTATCCTCCAATAAAACAGACACTGTGCGTAGATCTGAATGCTTTATTGAAAGAACAGGATATGGTGAAACTGGGGAAAATAGGGATACATACAATGAGAACCAAATACAAGATAGACAGTATTAAGTTCCTGCTGAACATAATGAATAAATACAAGCAATTTAAATCTCACCAGCAATGCTCTGTGTGTGGGATGTGGGTTGGTCCTTGGATGACTATGTGCCACAGATTAAGATGGATTCTTCTTTGTGCTTCTGCCTTCTCCAAATGCTAAAGGAAATGGAGTCTGGCTTCCCAGCATGCACCTGTTTTGAGAGTGCAGGCCGATGGGTAAAGGGATGAATCAACTTCAAACAATATACTTGGTATTTGTCTCTCCAGCCACTAGATGGGGCTCGAGAGTAATAACAGTATATAAAAGTTATATGCTGGAGCATGACAGGGGCTATTTGATGCACCATGTGACTAGTCTCAATTACAGATAATCCTTGACTTACAACGGATTGTTAAGTGACTGTTCCAGTTACAACAACACTGAAAAAAGTGACTAATGACCGTTTTTCACACAACCAGTGCAGCATCCCCCATGAACATGTGATCAAAATTCAGATGCTTGGCAACTGACTCATATTTATGATGATTGCAGTGTCCTTAGGTCACCTTTTGCAAGCAAAGTCAATAAGGAAGCCAGATTCGCTTATCAACCATGTTACTCACTTAACAATTGCAGTGATTCATTTAACAAATGTGGCTTCTTCATTTAGCAGGAACTTCTTCATCTAGCAAGGCCAGTAAGGCTTTCCTGAAGGCCTCAGTAGCTGATCTGGAGCTCTATTATTGGCTGTAGAGGCCTTTAAAGGCCTCTTCAGCCAATAACAGAGCTCTGGATCAATCCAGAGCTCTGTTATTGGCTACAGAGGCCTTCAGGAAAGTCTTGCCAGCTTCAGCAAAAGAAATGGGCTGAAGTGTTCAAGTCCTGGCTGCAATTATCCAAAAGTAAGTAGAACGGCAGCTGCACCCTCCCATCCCCACTCTAGCTTAATTTTTACCCATGCTCCCTGGAATGGGCGGGTCTTAATTGGGTCTTATTTTAGGGGCAGGGCTTATATTGGATGCATGTATAAAAATCAAGCTAGGACTTATTTTCTGAGTAGTTTGTATTTTTCAGAGGAATAGGGTACATCAGAGGCCCCCAACCTTTTGGGCACTGGGGACCAGTTCCATGGAGAAAGGTTTTTCATGGACTGGAAGAGACCTGGTTTTGTGTGCTGCCTGCATCCTGTGGGTGGGGCTTCCCTTGTTTGGGTGGCCCAGTTGCTGGCATGCCATGGACTGGTGCCAGTCCATGGAAAAGGGGTTAGGGAACCCGATATAGATATAATAATTCAAAGGCGTAAATGGGTTGGGTTAAGACTGAATGACTGAGCCAAAGTTACCCAGCAGGTTTTCATGCCTAAGATATGACTAGAAATCAGTTTCCTCGTCATTTCCCGCCTGGATTATTGCAACGCTCTCTACATGGGGCTCCCCTTGAAGAGTCTCCGGAGGTTACAGCTGGTCCAGAATGCAGCCGCGCGAGTGCTTGTGGGTGCCCCTCGGAGCTCCCACGTTACTCCGCTGCTTCGCAGGCTGCACTGGCTTCCTGTGGCCTACCGGATTCGATTCAAGGTGGTACTGATGGTATTTAAAGCGCTCCATGGCTCGGGACCTGGGTACTTACGGGACCGCCTGCTGCCATCGTCAACCTCCCGCCGCCCAGTACGCTCCCACAGGGTTGCCCTGCTTGGGGTACCGCCGCCTGACCGTTGTCGGCTGACGGCCCCGAGAGTTCGGGCTTTCTCTGTGGGGGCTCCCTCCCTATGGAATGATCTTCCCCCGGAGATACGGTCTATGACGGATATCCTGACCTTCCGGCGCGCGGTGAAAACTTTATTTTTTAATCAGGCCGGCCTGGCCCAGTAACTGTGTTTTAGGTTTTTAATTAAATTTTAATTGGGGTTTTAGTTTTTAACTTTTAAATTGAATCTGAATTAGACAGCCGGATTAAACTATTTAATTTATTTTTAACTATATTTATTGTATATCTCGTATGTTTTAGTAGGCTGTACACCGCCCCGAGTCCCTTTTTTGGGAGAGGGGGCGGTATAGAAGTTTAAACAAATAAATAAATAAATAAATTATGACCCAGGTAGTCATGATTAGGCAAGCCTCTAGAGAGGTCTTTATTTCTCTTGGGAACAGTTAAACAAAGGACTCTCCCCTAACCAGTAAGGCTCCACCCACAATCCCCCAAACCACAGTTCATTGATTACCTAGCCGGGCCACAAGGCAAACATCCAGGCATAAGAAAAGGGCAGTTTCGAAAGCAAAGTCTTCCAGGCTAGGACAAGACAAGAACAGTCCTCAAAGCAAGGTAAAGCAGTCCTTGAAGCAAGGAAAAAGGTCTGAGTCAAAGCCAGGGGAGTGTAATCCAAAAACAAACACTTGTTCCTGGCAAAAGCCCCTCCTCACGGCGTCTCCCTAAATATTATTCTCCAGGTGAGCCTTCTGAGGAGGGGTGGGCGATTATCCTGCACCTTTTCTTCCTCCCTGCCTACTCTTCGGAGACCTGAGGGACCTGGGACTCCCTTGTCTTCCTCCCCAGGTCATTCCTTCTGGGCCATAGGGACTGCACCATCCCTCTCCATTAGACCCCAATGGGGCCAGGACACCTGATTTCTGGTCCAGTATCCACAAACTAGCTTAATACAAAAACCGGTGGGTGACAGGATGAGAGGAATAGAAAAAGTATATGTTCATTTCTGCAATATATGAAGAGCCTATTTCATGGGATGGCCTGTTAAGTTAATCTTTATTGTTCCTTCCCATTGTAGTGAACAAATTGATTATTGATTTTTTGCTGCTTATATGACTGCCCACTTGACGTGTAGTTCACAACTAAAAGTAGCAAATAACAACCGTCAAAACAAAATATATTGAAACTAGACAACCTGTGACCCATTTCCACATATAATATAAGACTGGCATTATTTTGCCTCCCCTCACAACACTTAGCAAAACCTTACTGAAGCCTTCTCTTTCTTCTACACTTCTTCCTTGGCTGACCTGTGGAACTGTTTGCCACTTTTCTAGGGTCAGGGTGAATAAGGGGAATCATGGACCATGAAGGAAAATTGCATCCCCACTCTCCATCTCAGGGATTCCACCCTCCAAGCACGAAGAGAACTCACTCACCAACTAATAATATCTCCCCAGCCAGTCCTACCCACCCTAGTAGGTATCTGATTTGTTCTCTGATCCTTCCTTTGCCTTCCATCACCATTAAGACATTTGAAATTTTGAGGATGGTCCCCAAAAAACCATTATCACTTGCCCATCAACCTTGCCACCAACAATTGAGTGCAGGGATTAGAAGAAGGCAGGAAAGAGGGTGGAGATACACTCCTCGCATTTTCTCTTGCACCAGGCAACCTAGAGATTTCTGGGAAGTGTAGTCAACAATCACGATCATATGATTGTGACTAACACAAGCAATGCTGCAGCAGCCACAGCTTTGCGAATAAAACTATTGTGAAAATCCTTCACATTTCACTTACATAGGAGTAAAGTATTAGATGCATTCTTTAAGTTTCCTTATGTGAGGTACCTTGATTCAAAAACTGTGGCTCTGTGATGCATCATTTCACCCAACTGAAGGTTACAAACAGACACAGAGGGAGACAGGAGAGTTTTAATAGTGTATAGATATGGAAATTCCTGCAACCAGAACAATCATAACAGGCTCATAAATCTTCTGATAGAGTGAGGGTAGACAAGATGCTAATGAAAAGCCCATTCAGCATGACTCGACTGTAATAAGACTCATACTGTACATACTATATAATCATTATGTCTACCGGCAATTGATAGCCTTACTCTCCAAACCATGACTGACTCTACCTTCTTTTTAAAGCCAAACACATGGATGGCTTTTTAGTCTTCATAACTATTTACCAAAGGCCCATCCATCCACAGCTATTAGTCATAACCGTATGTGAGGTTTCCATGATGAGAGATAATAGTTGCAAAGTAGATTGAAATAAAATGCACACCAATAGAAATGCCAACCTATCACAACAAAATCATTTTTCAGGCAAGTTCAGACCCACCTAGTCCATGTTTTTTTCCCTGGCAATCATTTGAGAGGGAGCATATTGTGGGGACAGGAATAAGGAGTCAATCAAAATGGCAAAAGGTCTAAACATCTGACAAATGTAACAATGATAATAATAGCTCAATCCAGGCTAAACATCTGGCTGGCTGACAAACCATAGTAATAATCAATCAAAGAATAGAAGTGGAAAGGAGCTTGGATGTATTCTAGTCCAACCCCCTGCTTAAACAGGAGACCCTATACCATACCAGTCTAGTGAAGAGAAGGACCAGGGGAGACATGATAGCAGTCTTCCAATATTTGAGGGGCTGCCACAGAGAGGAAGAGGGGGTCAAGCTATTTTCCAAAGCACCAGAAGACATGTAATAATGGATGGAAATTGATCAAGGAGAGATTCAACCTGGAAATAAGGAGAAATTTTCTGACTGTGAGAGCAATCAACCAATGGAACAGAAGTTGCCTTCAGAACTTGTGGGAGCTTCATCACTGGAAGCTTTCAAGAAAAGACTGGACTGCTATCTGTCAGAAATGGTGTAGGGTCTGCTTGGATGGGAGGACTAGAATGACCTACAAGCTCCCTTCCAACTCTGTTAATTTGTATCTGTGTCAACCATTTCAGACAGGGGGCTGTCCAATGTTTTTCTTAAAAACCTCCAATGATGAAGCACCTACGATTTCTGAAAGCAAGCTGTTCCACTGGTTAATTGTTCTCACTGTTAGAAAGTGTCTCCTTAATTCCAGGTTGCTTCTCTCCTTGATTGAAACATCTATTGTCTCTTGTCCTGCCTTCTAGTGTTTTGGAAAATAATTTGACCCCCTCTTCTTTGTGGCAGCCCCTCAAATACTGGAATACTGCTATCATGTCCCGCCCCCTGTCCTTCTTTTCTCTAAACTAGCTAAACCCAAATCCTGTAATCTTCTTTACAATCCTAACCTTCAATTGGCTTCGGTTAAATTCAGTGGCATTATGAAAATATTCTCTGCTGAACGCTCCCAACACTTAGAAATTAGAAGTAGCTGTTCAAAGGACATAGGAATAAATGTGTTAGTTTTTCCTCTTAAGAGAATGCCCATGGTTTTTTATTACACCATAAATCTAAAAAAAAAAAGTTTGTACAGGAGGAAAAAAAAGTGCTTCATAAACATCGTAGGAATCTTCACAATAGCCCTGCATATGTTATTTTCATCCCCTCTTTTTTAGCACTGGAGAAAAATTACTAAGAACTATAGTAAAAGGTAACTTTAAGCCAGAGTTTCCTGGCCTTATTCTCTTTTCCATTATGATATGGTTTAGCTGAGAGATGCATTGAACAACATCAACCACAAGCCAAATTCAGATATATTTGCATGCTTCATGTGAAAATATCCAACACCAAATAAACTTCTTTTTGGAAATAAAGCAAAGGCAAAATGTCATATTTAAAAAAAGGCTGGAAGCAAATAAAACAACTAATAAAATAATTAGATATTTCAATTTCTCAGTTAGTCATCTATCCCCAAATATTTGATTAAAATTGTATAAACCAATAGTTGAATTACAGGATTCTTTTCAAAAAAATTTTATTTGATGACCAAAAATTACTAAATCTACCGATCTATGTTTATTCTTTTCATGTTTTTTTTACTTTTTGAAAACATTAGAATGGGAGAAACTATGCATTTGGAATCCTTCCTCTACCATGCCCACCAGGCCATGCCGACAGAACCGGCAGTAAAAATGTTTGAATCCTACCACTGGTCCAGAACAACTTGGGACCTGTGACATCATTTTCATTTCATAACCTCCCTCCAAATTTTCCCATTGCATTTCTAGTCACCTTCATAAAACTTCAACTTTCACTTTAAAAGCATATTCTACTGTATCTCTAACATTTTGGCTACCATGAAGTATAAATGTTATATTTATTGGTTCATTTGGTGCCAAATATCTGTATATGCAAGGCAACAAAATCCTTTCCCCTTGACACATCAGCTTAACAGTCTTGGTTGGCTAACTCTTCCTGAAAGATTCCCACATGGGACAGTCTTTATTTCAAAGATGAATTTTACTCATCTCTTTATCTAAACCCCTTGACGTTTTAATGGCTAATCTGCCTGGTTCCAGAATCAGAAGCTCTGGAGGTTGCATTTAGGGTTGTGGTTTAGTAGAGCAGAAGGAGCTGACGCAGATGAATGGCAGAGAACAGATCTACGCAGGAAGCTAATACAGGCTTTAAAGTCCATAAGCCCTACAAGTGAGAAAAATAATCATTATAACCTTGCTACTTAGATGGCCCAGACTTTCCAAAGGCTAAGTAGCTCCACCAAGAGGCACTAAAACTTCTACCATGTCAAGGTTCCTAGTAATATATCCCCAGAATAAAAATCCAATGCATCCATTTTTCTTTAAATTCTATTTATTAGGAACATATTAAATTGGCACGGTCTTGGTGTAATTCTGACTCTGACCAGACTCAGTAAAAAGTTTGAAACTTTCCTGCAGAGTCACAATTCTCAATCATTTCTCAGTCCATCAGTCCGATGACTCCAAACTCCACCTTCCTCCAGCTGCATGCACCTTCTCTGTTCCCACGGGAGAGGAATGCCAAATAGATATAACCTTCCCCCCCCCCTTATTTCTATAACCCCACTTTCAACAGCTAGAATGTGGCCAGCCTGAAGTACCCTTAAATTCCTTTAAAAGGTAAGTGGTCCCTATTTTTCTACTTGCATTTTTGCATGCTTTCAAACTGCTAGGTTGGCAAAAGCTGGGAGAAGTAACGGGAGCTCACTCCGTTACACGGTGCTAGGGATTCGAACGGCCAAACTACCGACCTTTCTGATCAACAAACTCAACATCTTAGCCAGTGATAAATTCCTTTGCAAAAAGCTAAAGAAAGCTAAGAAAAGAATAGACAAAGGCTACAATAAAATATGGCTACACATATGTCATCTTCAGGGTTGACGTAACCAATGCTGAAAACTTCTCATTGCATCTCCACATGGATCTTGTTCCTGAAACTGGAGAGATTAGATTGCCCCCGATGTATCATTCTTCTTGGTAAAGTAGCACGTATCACAACACAAATTCTCCTTTCGCTCTGCATTCTCACAAGCATAATCTTTAAATCTAATCACAGTCATCAACAAAAGGAACCAAGTTAATGATAATTGATAATAAGAGGAACCCTCTTATTGTTCTGTATCAGATTTAGTACCTGGGTAAGCTGAATCCTAAGTGAACAAGAATAAATGCCCTTGCAGATAAATGGTTGTAGATAGCCTAAATACAAATGCTTTTATGGAAAATAATCCAAAAAATTAACACCTTCAATAGATGATCCCTGATCGCAGGATTGAGTCAGCAAACAAACTGAACCATAAGTAGAAAGACAAACTTACAGTAAGACAAAGATAAACTTAAAGTAGTATCAGATGAAGCAGCAAGCAGACGTAAGGAAGAAAGGGGGTGGAGAAGAGAAATGTGTGTATTTGTATGTGTTTGATTTGACCCTTGAATGTTCAAAAGGCTTTGAGTTAATGTATCTTTCTAACAACCTTCAAGATCACTGCAGATAGGGACTATAGCCAAGAAATTAAAAGATGCTTGTTCCTGGGGAGGAAAGCTATGGCTAATCTAAACAGTATACTAAAAAGCAGAGACATCACCCTGCCAACAAAAGTGTGTATAGTCAAGGCTGTGGTTTTCACAGTTGCAATGCATGGCTGTGAAAGTTGGATCATAAGAAAGGCTGAGCACCAAATAATGGAGGCCTTTGAACTCTGGTGCTGGAGAAGACTCCTGCAAGTTCCTTGGACTGCAAGGTGATCAAACTGGTCAGTCCTAGAGGAGACCAACCCTGACTGCTCTTTAGAAGGCCAGAGATCCTGAAGATGAAACTCAAATACTTGGCCACCTAATGAGAAAGAAGGACTCAGTGGAGAAGAGCCTAATGCTGGGAACAATTGAGGGCAAAAGAAGAAGGGGATGTCAGAGAATGAGGTGGCTGGATGGAGTCACTGAAGCAGTTGGCATGAGCTTAAATGGACTCCAGAAGATAGTAGAGGACAGGAAGGCCTGGAGGAACATTGTCCATGAGGTCATGATGGTTCAGACATGACTTCACAACTAACAACAACAATATTCTTCTGTATCAAAAATGACTAGATACTATTTCAATTTGAGAATGGCATCATATCACAGCCCTGGTCCTTTTGTGTTTGCACCAAGCCCACCACTAAGCTCCATGTTAATTCACTGGTTATAGAAGTCCAGAGTCTCAAAAGTCAAGCAGGAAACATGAACAAACACACGGCCACAGCCCATACACGTCATTCCCAGCAATGCCTCCCTCTCTGCCATGCTAAATAGCTTCCCAATGCAGCCCATCAAGAGGGGCCTTCTCCCAAGCAATCTGGTAGACCTTTCTCTGCCCTGCATGCAGTGAGATCCATCATGGAAGGCAGTTCCTCTCACTCCTCTTCACCGGCCTGAAAGCTGTCCCCAGATAAGGCCTGTAATTCTCATTCTGCTAGCCATTCGAGGTCAGTAATTAACTCTGTTCCTAACATGCCAGGAATGAGCTCATTCTCCCTTGAGATAGCCTCCAAGGAAGAGTCAGAGAAGTTGTCCAAGGGAGACATCACACCTTTTGACTTCCCAAGGGATCTGAAGACCTAGCCCTGTCAACTAGACTGGGACCCCAATGGGGATGCATCATGCTGGAGGTGGTTAATGGACTAAGTTAAGATCCTACCTTTTCCCCATTTGCATCCTGCTCCTTTCTCCCCATTTTTATTAATCTTAAAACCAAACTTTGTGTTTCTGCTAATAGCTTTAATGTGTCCTTTATTGATTGTAAGCAAGCTAAAGTTGCTTCTAGGTTAAATGGGCCATATATAAGTTTAATAAAAATAAATGAATAATGCATATTTTGGCACACACACAAACACACACACACACACACAAATGCCCCTCTATCAAAAATCACAGGAGCTTCAAGATTTATTAAACTCTTCTGAACTGGATTGTACAGTATTTCATCACCACTGACACTGCTGCCACTGCCAGTCCATGGAGCCAAAAAGATTGGAGACCACTGTCTTAGATAATTTCCACCTTTCTATACTATGCTATGGTTATATAATGCAAGAAAGGGAGACTTTTCAAACACTTTTTACTAAAATATATTTTACTATTATGCTTTGCAAAAACAGTTTATTGTTGCAAGAATTCCTGTAAGTTGAATGAATTTTTAGCATCACTTGAAGAGAGGAAAACTGAGCAATCCAATATATGATTTGAAGAGTGATTTTCCCATATTACCATATTGTGAACCATGGTGGCACAGCACTTAGAATGAAGTATTGCAGGCTAATTCTCTGACTGCCAGCAGTTCGAGTCTCACCGGCTCAAGGTTGACCATCCTTCCGAGGTTGGTAAAATGAGGACCCAAATTGTTGAGGGCAATATGCTGACTCTGTAAAACTGCTTAGAAAGTGTTGTAAAGCACTATGAAGTGGTATATAACTCTAAGTGCTATTGTTATTGTTCACAAGTACAAAGTTTACTGTTCGCCCATGAAACCATGAAGAACCCAAAATGGTGAATTTGATAGAGATGGAAAGAAATATGTTTGTTTTCACTTCAATTCAAACTGACCAGTGGTGGGATTCAATTTTTTTTACTACCGATTCTGTGGGCGTGGCTTGGTGGTCGTGGCAGGGGAAGGATACTGTAAAATCTCTAGTCAGAGGTGGATATTTGCTGGTTCTCTGAACTACTCAAAATTTCCACTACCGGTTCTCCAGAACTGGTCAGAACCTGCTGAATACCACCTCTGACTTGATTCACATTTCTTTAGCTAATCATGAACTGGACTGCAATTTCCCTTCTTTGAATTGCGGGATTCAATTCTCCAATTAAAAAGGCAAACCAGTCTCTTCACTAGAGAATTTCCCAACGAAAGCCAATATATTACATGCCAATCATATTATATAACAATATCCATGGGGGACATAACTCTATTAGGGCTACTAAAGCTTATAAGGATTTAATGGCTGATTTTAATACCATTCTGCACCAGCTCATTTGCTAATTGTATTGTACAAAAGTTTCTAGATATGTAAATTACCAGACACAAATTGTGTTGGGCCGCATTAGGGACTTTCTAAATGCTTTGTGGAAAGAAGGTATAAGAAAATCTTTTTAAACTTCTCATTTCTGAAAATAAAATAAAGCAGATAAAGTCTTCTATAGGCCTGTATTCCATTTTATTTGAGATGAACAGAGAACCACCTCATACCATAGACGAGGTCTGTGAAACTGGCAGTGCGTGGGCCAGATGCGTCACACGCAGCCCACACCCACCCCAGTTCCACAAAGGCAAAAAATGTTGTGATACATGACATGATCGACTTTGACATCTGTGCCATAGAGGCAATACAATTACATTTTGTACATTAAATGAAGCTACCTAGAAATAGAGTGGAAAAAAAAAACAATACTTCAATGAATCTGATTGCATATGAAACAACAGAAACAGCATTAGTTTTCAGCTATGTTACAGATACAGGAAATCAGCATCTTCTCTATTTATGCTGCTGATAGTTGTTAATAAATTAGCCTGCTCCAATTTGCACAGAATTACCCTTTCTGATCCTGGATTCTGTTTCATTTTCATATTCAAGTAGATATGGCCTTCCATCTCTAATGATTGGCCAGGCTTGGTGGAATCAAAGAGAAATAAATTTTAACTACATTTTAAAGATCCAGTTACCCGACCCTTGAATTTTAATGTGGGTGAACATTCAGATGTGTTTTAAAATCACCATTATTATAGCTAATGATTAAAACCCAGGATAAATACAAGCAAAGTAGAGATATTCTTTGTTTACATAGTTTTCTGTTGTGTTTGTATCTATGTGCATCTGTGTCTGTGTTTGAGTGTTTTTATGGAATAGCCCATATTAGCAAATATCCATCAAGGTTTACAGACTCTACAGATTATTTCAGTCAGTACTTGGAGATCTGGTTGAAATGAACTGCTTCAACAGTACTAATGAATTCAAAGCAAAACATTTCTTCTTGACATATGGTGACATGATAGTAGTGTTCCAATATCTCAGGGGTTGTCACAAAGAAGAGGGAGTCGAGCTATTCTTCAAAGCACCTGAGGGGAGGACAAGAAGCAATGGGTGGAAACTAATCAAGGAGAGAAGCAACCTAGAACTAAGGAGAAGATTCCTGACAGTGAGAACAATTAACCAGTGGAACAACCTGCCTCCAGAAGTTGTGAATGCTCCAACACTAGAAGATTTTAAGAAGAGATTGGATCACAGTTTGTCTGAAATGTTATAGGGTTTCCTGCCTGAGTAGTGGGTTGGACTAGAAGACCTCCAAGGTCCCTTCCAACTCTGTTATTCTATTCTATTCTATTCTATTCTATTCTATTCTATTCTATTCTTCTCTTCATCAAACCAAACCAGAAGCTTTGCATCATTTCTGAATTTCAAAGGGATGGAAATGTTTTATGGAGATAATTCAATCATCAGACATAAAATTGCAAAAGGTAAACAATAAATTGTTTCCCTTTAAATAAAATGATATCAAATTAAAATGCAGAGAGGGGATTGAAATTGACTGAGATTCATGCACCCATAGCCGGAGATGACAACTGTTTAAAACCCTGGAAAACCCAAGGCAACATGCAGCTGGTTGGATCAATGATAATTGTATGGTAATTGTGCAATAATCATTCCATTCAATTCTTTTTAAGCAGTTTTGTGTATAAATGAGAGTAGGGGGAGGGTAAGGAGAAAGCTCATTTTGAATTAAGTCCAAGACAATGAATATCTTGATCTAAAAATTAATTGAGTTGGTGGAGTTGGGTTGAAGCCCCACCAGACTAGCTTTGATTAAATGTAAATACCCGAGCTATTTGCTTTATGGATGCTGGCATTTGAGCCCTTGAAAAATTCAGAACTGTTAATCCCGATTTATAGGGAGTTATTTTCCTACAGATGAGCAGCATCTCCTGAGAAGCCGCATTGTTTTTAGTCAAAATCCCCCTTTTTCCCCACTTGAAAATTTTTGATGTTTCAATTAACCAAGCAATCCCCTTACTCTTTGATGTTAATAAGACCCATGTTAGTTTGAATGTAGTCTTGGGATATGGCTCAGAAACAAATCCACTGGAGCTTCCTTTTTGTCTATACAATATAATTAAATGAAAAGAGAGGATGGATTTCATCATAATAGTAATGAGAATTGGAATGAAAAAAGATGTTATGACTAGTGACTTATTACATATAATTATTATTATTAGTGACTTATGACATATAATCAAAAAAGGTGTTATGACATATGATCCTTTGTTGTATAAAAATAGGTCTAGAATCAAAATCACATGAAGTGTTAGTACCACTTTACAAATTCTTAGTAAGATCACATGTGAAATATCCAGTTTTGGTCTCCGCATTACAAAAAAGATGTTGAGACTTTGGAAAAAGTGCAGAAAAGATCAGTTAAGATGATTAAAGGCCTGGAGACTAAAACATATAAAAATGGTTGCAGGAATTGGGTTTGGTTAGTCTAGAGAAAAGAAGGACTAAGGGTGACATGATAGCAGTATTCCAGTATTTGAGAGGCTGCCACAAAGACAAAGAGAGGGTTGACTTATTTTCCAACACACCAGAAGGCTTATCAGTCTGGAACCCACATTATGTATCTGATATTAACACAGTTGAGAAAGTCTAGAAATATTTCACAAGAAGAGTTATCCACTCCTCTACTCGTTGCAGAATACCTTATGCCACCAGACTTGAAATTCTAGACCTAGAAAACCTAGAACTACTCCGTTTTCGATCCAATTTAAGTATAGTATATAAAATCATACATTGCAATGTCCTACCTGTCAATGAATACTTCAGCTTCAACCGTAACAACACAAGAGCAAACAATAGATACAAACTCAAGGTTAATCGCACCAAACTTGATTGCAGGAAATATGACCTCAGCAACAGAATGGTCAATGTCTGGAATACTCTACCTGACTCTGTGGTTTCTTCCCCAAACCCCAAAAACTTTAACCTTAGACTTTCTACTATTGACCTCACCCCTTTCCTAAGAGATCTGTAGGGGGCGTGCACAAGTGCACCAACGTGCCTACCGTCCCTGTCCTATTGTTTCTTTTATTCTTCTTATATGTATCCATGTAATCATAACTATGTTTTTACTTATACCTATTATCTTGTAAGCAATTGACAAACCAAATAAATAAATAAAATAAAAGGCAAGACAAGAAAGGATGGAAAGTAATCAAGGAGAGAAACAACCTGGAATTAAGGAGAAACTTCCTAAAAGTGAGAACGATCAACCAGTGCAACAGTTTGCCTTCAGAAGTTGTGGGTGCTTCATCCCTGGAGGTTTTTAAGAAGAGACCAGACAGACAGTTGTCTGAAATGATATAGGGACTCATGCTTGAGCAAGATCCCTGGTTCCCTTCCATCTCTATTAAGATTGATAGTGTGAAAAAAAAAAAAAACGGGAGTAAAGCTCCCACAATTTACAAAACTTCAGATATATTCAAAACATTTTTAATCTTAAAAAGACAAGGCTTTGCTTTTTTGTAAAAAAAAAAACAGTTTCGTTTATGTGGCTTTTGAGAGCATCATTTTAAAACAACGACAAAAAAACATGCTGGATTATCTAATCCAGCCTTTTCTTCCCAGGGTTGCCAATCAGACACATAAAAGAAGCCCCCAAGCAGAATATAGTTTTACTCATATTTCACAACAAATAGTATGGAGATACATGCTGCTTTTCATGCTGAAGAGAAAGTGTGCATATGAATAATAAGACATCATAGAGTGTGCAACCTACATTTCCATTTACTACAGCTGCTGAAATTCGTTTAGAAGTGGTGATAACACACGGGGAACAATTACATTTCCCCCAAGGCTATCTAAGCAAATAACAAAGATTCTCTTAATAGAGGACAGTCTATTTCAGAGTAAATGGGCCCAGAAGGCAGGCAAAAGCTTGTTGTAGCAATGGATTAGCAGAAGGGATTTAAAGATAAAATAAAACGTTTACATTAAAACAGTGGTGCTAGATAGTCTTCCTCTTTTCTTTAATGAAATAGCAAAAGCAAAAGCATTTTAGACATATATACCACCCCCATAGTGCTTTTGCATATTGCCTCTGGGTCGTCATTTTACAGATCAAGCTGAGTCAAGCTTGAGCCCGTCGGGATCGAACAGGTTGTGGGCAGAGTTAGCCTGCAATACTGCATGTTAACCACGGTGCCACCAAGGCTCTTGAAATGTTGTTATCCTATCAATACATGAACATGAGGATACAGCATCAGGTTAGCACAGCAGAAAGCAAGTCTAGTTGCAAATGGCTTTTCAAAATTTTCTGTCATTTGGACAATTTTTCAGACTATCTTCAGGGGAAAGAGATACTCTGCAAGTGGTCCTGAAAGCAAAATCTTGCTTTACTGAAATCAAGCTGAACAGGATTCATTTCCTGCTGAGATTTTCCCTTGGGAAACATAAGGCAACTGGAAGCTGCAAAGTGGCACACAGGTGGTATTACAATGAGAAAACAACTAGTATTTTCTTTCTAAAGCAGGCCTGTCAAACTGGCAGTCCACAGGCCGGACACAGCTTGCAGAGGCCACGCCCAACCCAGCTCTGCAAAGGCAAAAAATATAATGACACAGTCAAATTTGACACGTCTGACTCTAATGGCTTGTCTAGCTCATTACAGATAGGAGTTAGGACCATAATAGTTTCTGTCATAAATCGTGACAGTTATAAGTTGAGGCATCTCTGTGTCCCGACTCAACATTATGACTTTTTTTGTGTGATGGTCATTAAATGAATGTGGTAATCAATAAGCAAATCCATATGTTAAGGGTATTTGTGCCAGAAATAGAAAAAAAAAATCATTATAAATTGTGGTCACATGATCATGGAATCCTGCAACTAGCCATGAGGAGATCTGGTTGCTAAGCACCTGAAATGCACTTGAAATTCGTTCAAGTATGTGGAGCATGTAAAGCCATCGGAACTCTGGAACCAAGTCCTAAGTAGCTTTCAGGGGGTCTGTCATAACTCTGACAACTGTCACTAAGCAACCAGTCATTAAGTGAAGGACTGACTGTACAAAATAAGTGGAAACCCTCTGCACTCATCCCCCCACCCTGCATCCGAGTTATTCACTATTCTCTTGTCTGAAATAAATTTCTAAAATAATTCCTTTTTCATCACCACATGAAGCAAAACAAAACAGAGAGTCACCACTGAGCATTAAGTAAAAGGTACATTTATGGAGGCCTTTCAATCAAACCACAAATATGAAAGATCTCTTTTGCTAGGATTTTTCTTTTTCCCGTTTTTAGCTTGCCTTGACCGTTCTTAAAAATTTCAGATGAGAAGCAAATCCTAGTCCGTCTCAAAATATGCGCCAATGGAAACTTCAACCGTGATACCTCATACGGTTGGTAATATTAACTGTTGTCCTGTGTCAAAGAAAAATTTCCTTTTGCTTTTTTCTCCCTGCGTTTTACTGTCTAATCGTATTACGTATAACAGCCATCCACTAGCATGTAAGTCTTTCTTTGCTTCTTGCTGACTCTAATAGATTTTGTTTATAGTCTAATTGATAGAGCTCAGGAAAGAGAAGAATATATGTGACAAAAAATACCACTGATGGCTGCAATTTTACCCCCATAGTCCACTAAACCTCATAGTTTATATTTGGAAGACCCATTTCATTTACTAGATTTTAGTAAGTTTTTTCTACAAATAGAGAAATATTAAATAGGTAAGAAAGAACAAAAGATCCTGATATCTCTCTCTCTCCCTCTCTCCTTCCCCTCTCCCCCTCTCTCTCATTACAATTTAATGTAAGAATATTTAGAATGTTAGACTGCTGTCCCTCAAAATGGACTTTGACCAGAAATTCAGATAAAAAGATAAACAACTATAGAAATACTATTATTTTAAAGCAATTATTTGGAATTCAATGGGAATTTATTGGGGCCAGAAATGTAGAACCTACTCCACACTCCACATGCATATCTGTTTTATCACTAAACATTTTTTTTTCTAGTAAGAAAACCAATACATGGAACCAAAAGGACAATTTAGACAAGAAATGGCTAATTCCCATAGTTTTAGAAACTATGCCCTTCATTAATACTAGTCCCAAAGAGTGAAACGTCAACTAAAAGTGGAGACAATTCTTATGAAATTCAGTTACTCTCCTCATATACTAGGGGTAATAATAGATATTTGATTTAAGAGCACTGAGATACTTGATGTATTACAAGCTCATGGAGAAGATGTGGATTTATTCTTCATAGATCCTAGAAGTGTGGCAAGAACCATTGTTTGGAATCACCCCAAAGGGAGATCCAAATTCAGAATAAGGATAAATTAAGACCTATTAAGCAGTGAAATGGCCTGCCTCATGGAGTCATGAGTGTTCCATCACAGATTTTCAAGAATTGATGAATAATCTTTAATAAATAGGAGATTAGACTAGAAGATCTTCAAGGATTCTTCAAAACTTATTATTATTGGTTTGTTTGTTTGTATTTTGTGACCCTGTTAATCCCTTGCTTTGGTATGGGGTTGGGGCGTCTGAGTGGAGCTGAGCATTTACTGACCAGATGCTCTTCCTGACACCTACAGGATGTTTGCAGCAGATATTTTCTCTTTGCGTCCTGATAGAGAAACATCGGTATGGAACTGAACTCTCAATCTTCTGAGTGAGAGGTGAGTGTTCACCTCTAGGCCACTGTGCCATTCAAAACTTTATGATTTATTTATTTATATTTCACATTTCTTAATTGCCCCTCTCCCTCAGACATGCATGACTGTATGTCTATCAATCTATCAATCAGTCTACAAACTGGCCCAGAACAGGCCTAATCATCAAAGAAAGAAATAGTCTCTTCAGGGTGATTTCTGAAATAATGTCTGCTATGGATGTGAAAGATGGATCACAGTTCAGAAGAGGTTCAAACACACACCCATATTAAGACAACTATCAATGGATCACAGCTCACAGAACAAGAGAAACAAGGTACAATAAAAAGGTGCCATTCTTTATAGGGATTTTGAACCATACGGTGGGGGTTTTCAAGACTCTGATTTACTTTTGATGACTTGGGGTCTATTCTCATTCCATGCAGATGAGTGTATGTGTGTGTTTAATGAGGGAGATGTGTGTTTAATTAGAGATATTCTAATATTTGAGAAAACTGCACTTTCTAAAAGCCCTAATGAGACTGAGAAGAATCATTGTTTCTGCCTACTGGTAGAATAGTGATGGGATTAAGTGTGCATCCTTCATAAACTATGGGGTGTTTGTGGCTTTACCTTGTTGTATTATGATGTTTTCCTGATTATGCAATCAGGAATGGGTAATAGTTCCCTTCTCTTTGGCTTAGAAAGGCTTTGCTTAAGACTTGGACCAGTATCTTTAACTTTAATAGGAGCATGCAAAGTAGGAAAATCAATCCAGTCACTGTCTTATTTCCAATGTTAGTAAAAGATGTCCTAGGTATATATATACATTCATTTTGTTACATCTCAGTTGTTACTGGGTGTTGCCATGAACATAAACTAGGGGTGGGAACGTCCACATCATAATGAGATCAGCAATTAATTAAAATACAGATTTGCATTAAATCACAAATATAAAGATGATGGTTTTTGTTTAGTGCTAGTTGACATAAAATATTGTATAATATATGATAATAGATAATAAACAATATATAAAATGAAAGATAGAGGTAGGAATAAATGGGCTTCAAGAAGAAACAACTACATCAATATAATCCTTGTAACCTTGAAATCTACTGATGATAACAACATTGGGAATTGTTGTCCTTCAGATACTATTGCATAATCTCTTTACCATTTGTGATTATTATCCACGCTGGTCATTGGAAACTGAGATTGAGTAGTACCTGGGTTTTTCAGTGTTTGAGTGCATTCTTAGCAGAAAAAAAATGTTGTTAAAGAATTTATGACATAATTTATTTTCTGTAGTTGTTTCTAGAGATGCTGTTTTTGATGGACAAATTGTATATTGAATGGCATACTTAAGGAAATCTGAATGCAGATGATTGACCATTAAGAGCTGTCCTTGTAAATGAGCCTGTGTGGCTGATAAGTGGCAATTCTGGAATCTTTGGAGTATATCAAATCATTATTGCTCTCCTTTTAGACATGTCATGTTATCTTTAGAGCCCGGGAAGGAGACAAGGCCATGATTTAATGTTTTATTCAAATGATGAACAGCCTTTCCACATGGATGTGCCCTTTAATCCTTCGCAGAGTTCATTGCATTTGTGCATTGCTTGGATGACAATTTAAAGGGAGGAGTTTGTGCAATTCATAACTTCTCCAATATGCAAAGTTGTTTCCAAGATGGTAATGTTATCTATGAGATTCTTTCTTTAAAGCTGAACTGAAAGATTTCTATCAAATTGTTCAAAAAAGAAAGAAAAACTAAAGGGGTGAGATTTATGAAAGCTCTTCTTTGCTCAACAGTGGGGGCTTCTAAATACAGACACAATTATAAGTATTCCTGGTATTATTTTCTCCTGCCTATCACTAACCATTAGAAAGCACTGGCTACAGAGGTTATTATCTGACCAGAGCCTATACATCACATGGTATAATGAAGCCAAATCAGACTCACTACTATGCTTCTGCAATACCATGAGTAACAAGTAATTGGCTTGTACAGTTAATTAACAACTTTAAAATTCCTGCAGTGAATAATGTAAAATGACTAAAATTGATCGAGAGCCCAAGATAGTATTATTATTATTAGCATAGTTTAGTTAGTAAAACATAAACTACATCTATTTATAGCAATAGCACTATACTGCTCCATAATGCTTTACAGTGTCCTCTGGACAGTTTACAGTGTCAGCATATTGCCCCCAACAATCTGGGTCCTCGTTTTACCAACCTTGAAAGGATGGAAGACAGAGTCAATCTTGAGCCCCATCAGGATCGAACTCCAAGCTGTGGGCAGAGTTTGCTTTCAATTCTGCACTTTAACCACTGTGCCACTGGGGCTCTTTTATTTATATGTATATATTCATGTTTTTAAAAAAGGTTGAGCCAAGATTCTTTCTTTTAAATACAAAGCCTATAACTGGATTGTGTAACTTTCATTGGGCTGAGGACCACACTTAAGCATGAACTTAATTGTTGCAATTGATTTGATTTAAGTAAAGAATTAAATTCCCAACCTTAGCAGTCCTCAACTTACAACCTCAATTGAGCCCAAAATTTCTGCTGCTAAGTGAGACATTTGTTAATGAATTTTGCCCCATTTTAGGACCTTTCTTGCCGCAGTTGTTAAGTGAATCACTGCAGTTGTTAAGTTAGTAATACGGTTGTTAAGTGAATCTGGCTTCCCCATTGACTTTGATTGTCAATAGGTTGCAAAGGGGGATCATATGATACCAATAGCAATAGCACTTAGACTTATATACCACTTTACAGTGCTTTATACAGAAGCATAAGTGTGAAAAAAGGGCATAAGTCACATTTTTCAGCGCTGTTGTGACTTTGGATGGTCACTAAATAAATTGTTGTAAGTCGAGGACTTTATTTATTTATTATTTATTTATTTATTTCTAATATTAAAAAAGTACTTTAGAAATTAGAGTTCCAGGGAAGATTTAAAGAGATTTTGGAAGCCGATCAAAAACTTTCATAAGTGTTCACATCGTTCTGGGGAAATCAGTCTATGCACCACTGAGCTAGGCTATAATTTAAAGAAAATCAATCCGATGGTTTTCCCCCATGATTAAGACAGATTTGGAGGTTAGTCATGTGCAGACATTAGAGACACATGATTAAATCAAACATCCCCACTACAAACTTGCTTATGTAATCATGCTTTGAGTTCCCTAATAGTTGTGAAAACGCTGCTTGCCATTTCTTTTGCATATTGCATATATATTTTTTCTGTAAGAGATATCTCCAAGGTAAGTTTAACAAATCATTTTAAACAAAGTAAGGGATACCAGTTCCCAAAGATCATTATTTATTCCAATATGTTATCCTGCAATTTAATTGTTGGTGCTCACTTCTTTTTAATTCATTCTTGTATTAAAACAAAAGTATATATTCTGGATTTCATGAACTGCATGGCTATTATTTCGTGTTTTCTGTTTTCTAAAATGGAAATTTTCTGTTTTCTAAAAATAAAATGAAAATTATTTACTTGAAAGGCAGCCAATATTAATCAATAAATCAATCAATCAAGAACCAAAATGATAAAAGCCAGTATAGTACCGTGGTTAACTAGGAGAGGGAAGAACCTCAGATTCTAGAACTCCTTTATTCAGGAAAATGGGATACAAATCAAATCAATAAATAAAAATTCTAGCAGAACTATTTCTTAAGTTGGTAATTCAAAAATATGGCTTACAGAAGCATATTTCCAACCTCCATCATTGTGAAAACCTGAAATCATAACATAAAAATCATAACATAAAAAAGGAGGGGAAACCTAGAAAAATACACAGGGTATACTGTATACTGATCGAGTCAAAAAGAGGGCTGTGAAAATATCTACAGACCCCTCACATCCTGAACATAAATTGTTTTATTTTTATTTATTTATTTTGTCAAGCAAGTATAAGCATAAACATGATTATGAATATATGAAATGGATATGAATAAAAGAAATAACATTAGGACAGGGACAGTAGGCACGTTGGTGCTCTTATGCACTAACTTCTACCCTCAAAACAATGCTACAGGGCACTGCACACTAGAACAACTAGACATAAGGACAGTTTATTCCTGAATGTGATCACTCTGCTAAACAACTAATTCCCACAACACTGTCAAACTATTGAGTAAGACTGTATTACTATTCTTCTCATCCTTTCTATTACCTATCGCTTCCAACTTATAACTATAACGGTGTTACTTGTATCTTTACAATTTATATTGTTTTATTTGCTCCCTAGTAGTATTTGATTGTATCTTATGATTCTTGATGAATCTATTTTATTTTTTTCTTTATGTGTACTGAGAGCTTATGCACCAAAGACAAATTCCTTGTGTGTTCAATCACACTTGGCCAATAAAGAATTCTATTCTATTCTGTTCTGTTCTATATAGTATATACTGTATTTCATTGTTCTTTTCCTTTTGGGAGAAGCAGCTGGATTAATTCTAGATCAGGAGTCCTTATACTCAATCATTCAAGCCTTAGTCACATCTCACTTCTTCTTCTTCTTGTGCCATATCCATCATCGGACGCTGGCGATCATGTTTGGTGATCCTATTTTTATCAACAGCTGCACGGAAAAGTGCTGCTGAGTTTAATCCAAACCAGTCCCTTAGATTTTGGAGCCATGATGTTCTTCTGCCTAGAGACCTTGTTTGCCTTCAATCTTTCCCTGGAAGATTAAGTAAAGTATGTCATATTTTTCCAGGTGTTGCATCACATGTCTGAAACATTATCACAACGTGTGCTGTTCTTCTGAAACCATTTTGACCAGTGTGGTCTCCGCCTTCAGTCAATACTGGTGATGAGCCAATTGCCACTCACCAGGCCTGTTGGTCCATGGGTTGGTCCACCATTACAGCATAAAAGCCATACTGGGTAGGGGCCCCCAATCCACTACCTGGAGATGCATTTTATGGGGGTTCCAGGCTCCTTCTAAGAGATCTCACGTCTGGACTACTGCAATGGACTCTACATGGGGCTACCCTTGACAAGCACTTGGAAGCTATAGCTAGTGCAAATGCAGCAGTTCTGCACATCCTGCTCCCTTGACAACTTTAAGACTTGTGGACTTCAACTCCCAGAATTCCTCCTCCAGTTATGTTAGCTCAGGAATTCTGGGAGTTGAAGTCCGCAAGTCTTAAAGTTGCCAAGTTTGGAGACCTTTGATCTAATGTCATGGCAATATTTTAAATTAAACCAAATTTAATAAACAACCTAACTAACAAACAAACCTTGCTTCAGGGTGTCCCATCTTAAAAATAACTTTGGAGCTCAGTTCACTGTTTCTATTTTTGTGCTATAACATTTGAATAAGATACATTACTTGCTCTTTGTGTTGCTTATTTGGAATAAATTATTTGTCATATGAAATGTACTGTTATCATTAGTCATAAGTTGCAGGGATGCATAATATGATCTTTCAGTTTATGGGAATTCCTGCACTTGTTTTGTTTTTAATTTGCTAGATTTATTTCTCACTATGTTTCCTGTTGTTGTTCCCAATGTATTTCCCAACAACCCAATCTCACAACAACAACAACAACAGCAGCAGCAGGATATGGAAAAAGGATCAAAGTAAGGCATTACAATTCATCATTTCTCTCTGGGTTTAGCATGGCTATATGCGCACCCAAAAAGGATGGATGGTTTGTGGTGCATTGCTTTGATTAAAAGCAGGAACAATCTTTGACATCACTGCATTATGCTTAATTATTTATTAATTTTATATGCCACCCATCTTGCAGTTCAAGGAAACTCTGCATAATTTGGGTTCAGAAATTGTCACTGGTCAAAGTCACTTAGAAGCTTTTATAGCTGAGACTGGACAAGCATGGATCTTCCCAACAACTTTTATAAATGTTAAATCCTTTTATGGATCCATAGTTTTGGGATTATCTTACCCAGGTAGAGTCTACCCACTTCATACATGCAGTGATCACCAGTGGTGGCATTCAGCAAGTTCTGACCAGGTTCTGACTAGTTCTGGAGAATCGGCAAATACCACCTCTGACCTCTAAACCCATCTATTCTCTGCCTCCCGAGTCCCAGCTGATTAGCTGGGTCTTCTTTTGTTGCCCTGCACAGGAGAATGGAGCTGGAAAGCAGGTTAGTGGGGTGGGGAGGGAATGGGGATTTTGCAGTAACCTTCCCCCTGGAGTGGGGAGGGAATGGGGATTTTGCAGCAACCTTCCCCTAGGAGTGGGGAAGAAATGGAGATTTTACAGTATCCTTCCCCTGGAGTGGGGTGGGAATGGAGTTTTTACAGTGTCCTTCCCTTGCCACGCCCACAAAGCCACACCCACCAAGCCACACCCACAGAACCGGTAGTAAAAAAATTTTGAATCCCATCACTGATTATCATAGTCTCCTTACTTTGAAACAGCTTGCCTTCCTGAAGTCTTGAAGGGCCCATCTTTATTACTCTTCAGAAGATTAGTAAAAATTATGCTTTTCCACAGAATTTTCAGAGAGGGAAAACAATGCATACAATAATTAGGAAAAACAAAACAAAACCTTTATCAATTATAAATCTGACAAACAAATAAATAAGTGCCCACATTTGTACTGATTCTTTTATATTGTTTTGCATGTTTATTGGTTAAACTGCCAGCCATCTAGAAACAGTTAACTAGGTGGTACACAATGTAGCTGCATGAAAAAGAAAAGAAGCTACACAACACCATCACAACAACAATTGTCTCTCAATATGGCAGGAACTGAGGACTTCGTATCCGCAGGCTTGATATGTGGCAAGATGATATGGCCAAAGCTGAATGCCTTCAAACCCAATTCATTGTTATTGATGTCATTACAATATGTGCTCAATTTATCTCCTTTAATAAATATAATTTATATTATAGTATTATATGATATGAGATCATTAATTCTATTTATTGTAGTTCAAGGCCACAGTCACAAGGTGTCATGGAGATGAATGACCTTGTTTTCAAAGCTGTGGGCAACTAGGATTTTTTGCTCTGAATACAAAACAAGCCACATCTAATGCTTGTTGTCAAGAGCTCCACTTTAAAACTGGATGGAATTGCAGAAAGTCATCTTGAAACTGACCTTGAACTGCCTATTTTTTTTCTTTTCTTCTTCTTGTTCTTTTATTGGAGCCCAGTGAAGACTTCTGGCTATCTTGAGAAATAGAATATATGATTTGAAGAACTGAAATAAGCAACCCAGTATCTTCTCTTTATTACACAACAAGTTAAGTTCTAGACTAAAGAAATGGCTAAATACCAAATTGGTGTTTCCAGTGTGTGAAATGAACAGCTCAGATTGTCAGTTATGGACTTTAAAGTGAAAATGGTTGAACAAAAGGATGGATTTGTGGAATACAATTACCACAGAAAGGTCATTACCAAGTTCAGAAGATGGGGCAGAAGAAAAATTATGATTGCTATTATCTACTGGTAGAAGAAGAAACACATAAGAAATGAGAATATAGCAGTGACATAAAATATGTAGTAAGTTACAGCTACCATATCCAGCCCTCAGAAATCCTCATTATATGGCACAAAAGAGTAGGTGTTTATCTTTTTGTTGCCATTTAGTAGTCACATATATTTTTTGAGTAAAGAGATGGTAGCACTACTTTATTGTTTACTTATACATTTAAATGATACAGGAATGCGTATCATAAGGTTTAAACTAACCAGCTAACTGACATACAAGATGTATCATTATCCAGATAGGCTGAACTTCAGCTTTTTTCAGGCCCAGACATTATGATGAGTGACAAGGTTTTCTGGGAATTGAAGTCAAAATCACTTGATTTAACCTGTTTGGTTGCTCTGAGCAACAGCATCCATATAATGTTTTAGAAAAGCTTTCTTAAAGGTGTTAGATAAGGTCAGATGTGAAGGTTCAATTAAACTGATTTATTGCTCCCAATGTCTATGCATAGGAATAATTTCAACTAATGATTAGCACCTGCTAGGAGATAGTTAAAGGTTAGCAGAATTCAATGAAGGTTGGACTTAACTTGCTTGCAGCTACATAAAGATTCTAGGCTGATCCTTCTTTTAACTCTTCCCTCAGGTTCTGCCACTCCTTCCCCTATACTTACACGTCTATAGAATCATGGACATTTGTAATTACAATCTGAGAAAGAAACCTACATTAGATAGAGAAAATTATCCATAAACATACTATATTCTCCACAACCTTCTCATTCTCGATGAATTTTTGAAAAGACTTCCTGCAATTCTGTTGCACTAGCCAGGAAGAGGTGTTTTCTATGTAATATGCAAACATTGATTCACCGAGCTAAATTTATTTTCTCCTGCATAAAAAGTACATGATTTAAGGAACTAACCTTCTTCATTTTTATCTTTGGCAATATTTTACTTCTTTTTTTATTGGATATAAGAAACCAGTAAACAGTTCTGGTACACATAAATTGGCTGTATGTTATTAGAAATCCTCATCCCTATGAAATGTAGGCATAAATAATGGGATTCGTGTCCACCATCTTAATCCTAAATTTGAAAAAATTAGCCTTCTCCAGCTGTGCAAGTCTAAACTTGAACAAAGGTTTACTTTGTGAGTACGCAAAAAAAAGATCATTTCTATAATAAGGGAATGTGGGATCTCAGTGTTGTGGCCCACCAGCTTTTAGCAGAGCTGGCAGCAGAGTTGGACAGTAGTGAGGAGGTTGGGGAGGAACCCAGGCCATTCTTGAAGGCTGAGGAAGGCTCGGATGAGGGCTCTGCATCAGAGGCAGAGATGAGGCTGGCAATCATCAGCTGCCTTTGGATTTGGACAGCAGTGAAGCGGGGGAGCTTTTGGAACCAGTTCCCAGCCTGCACATGTACAGAGCTGCCAAAAGGAAGGCAGAATTAAGAACTCAGGGTCGACATGGGAGTAAGGCCACAGGTGGACAATGAATGGCCCCTCCCATCAGGATTAAAAGAGAAGCAAAAGGGGAGGGGGCTTTTGCAGAAAACAACTCACTTGTTTGGTCATTTGTTTATTCCAGCCATGTAGATATCTGTCTGTATAATCCACCCCTTTCCTGTCAGCACTGAGTGTGGAACTATTTACCGGGCAGCATTCCAAGATTCATAAAGGTCTGAGCTCATTAGTCTACCTTTGCAAGACTGTTTGCCAAGTTGTTGGCTGACTGTGAATGAAATAAATTCACATTAATGTAATAAAAAAGAGGTTTTTCCTGGGACTCAGAATCGACTTAGTGCTTTTTGGGGAAGCCTAGGATAGAACAGTCTTTTTCTTATTACCAAGCAAAAAAAAATTCTAATGTTATTAACACAGCTAGATTTGAAAATGTTAAAGATGCTTCCCAACATCTATCCAGTTCTTAGAAAGAAAATTTAGTGAACTGTTGCAGAAAATTATTGATGTGTGTTGCTCCACCCGCAAGTGGGAGTTGTGACAACAGCATAGAACAATTAAAAATGACTGCAGTGCATGTTTTGGGAGGAGTCTAAGCTACTGAATTCTGAAATGGCAGCATCTGCTTTAGTGATTTCTCTTCCATCTAGTTTCATGCCATAAAATGCCTATGGCTGGAGATGCAGTTCGTAAGAACTTAACAGTCGAGCTTAAAGGTAATTTGCTACTTTTGAAGAGTGTCTAACCTTATCTGTTAAGACAGTAAAATGTACTGGCTCATATATTCTAAAAAAAAAAAAACACCCTGAATTTAGTAATCGGAGGTGGGGAGAGAGAATAGCAATGGAAATATCAACAACAAATGTCTTTTGAGAATAAATAAATTAAACAAAATAATGATTACTGAAGACTTCCAACTTGGAGAAAAATAAATAAACATAACATGTAAAACCAGATCCTTAAAAATAAGATAAAAAGGAGGAAGGTTTATAGAAAAAGTAAATAATAAAATTATTATTTACTACTTACAGAAAGAGTAGCTGCTGTGCCCCATAGCTGCTCTGTACCTTGGAATAAGCTCTCTTTGAGATCCAGAGAACCTATCCCCTATATGTCTTTCTGAAGGCCACAGAGACCTGGCTCTTCCTCCAGGCATTTGGTTAGTATGGGAGTCAACTCACCAAATGTAGAGTTGACAGGAAGTTGAGGTGCCATGGTTAAAAGTGTGCTTTTTTTCCCCAGAAGGGTACATGATAGTGGGGGCTTCTATTTTTTTAATTGGATAATATATCCATCCAGAATTATGATGTAGATAACAGGTCCTATAAGTCAAATAAATACATCTCAAAAACAATGAATGATTAAATTGCCATATATTTAAATTATTACGTGACTTCACTCTTTAGTTACTTCCTGTCTGGATTACTGCAACATGCTCCACGTAGGGCCACCCTTGAAGATTACTCAGAAGCTACAGCTGGTCTAAGAACACAAGGGTATCATCCAGGAAGGCATAGGAACACATAGTAGATTTAGGAAATTTGTACTAGAAAACAGTCACTACCATGTTCTCCGCATATACAAATTCAGAAGCAAATTCTCTTCCTTCAAACTTCATGCAAACAATTTACATAGCTGAATTTCAAGACTATTCAATTTCTCTATTGACTCTAGGCAGCTTACAATTTTTTTAAAAAAGAAAAAATATATATAAAGAACACAGCCTATCAGAAGAACAAACACTGAATCTAATTAAATCAGACTAGACTAGACTAAACAACTCAACTCAACTAAATTAAATTAAACTGGACTACATAGCCAGAGGCTAGGAGAAAACCATGTTTTGATAAGTAATGGAATATCATAAGCATGGAAGCCACACTAAACCTTAGGGGTTTGTGTGTGTGTGTGTGTGTGTGTGTGTTACTTACATAGCACTGTTCTAAATGCCATGCTAAATTCATGACTATAGGTGTGAGTTGTAAAAACAGGGTTAATTGTTTCTTGCTTTCTTTTCCATTGATTTATACATAGATATGGAGAAATGGTCTCAAATAAAAAGTGTTTTTAATTTCATTATATTTGACTGTATGTGGCATGGTAACATATTCATCTTTGCTGAAACCAAGTAAAAGCTCTGAGACTATTCAAATCTCAAGGAAATTATTAAGCATTAACTTGAAAACACCTTAATCATCATTTGCTAAAACCTCTACTCAGCAAGCCTTCTGACCAAATATAATTAAATTATATTCAGATAATTATTTTTGGCAAAAATTTTGTTGCTTACATTCTGGAAGGTTTCTAGCAGCTTACACAGTTAAAGAACTGCAAGTTGCATGTGGGGGAAAGAGAAAGAAAGAATATCAGAGAAGTACTGTAATTTAATATTCTATAAACAACCTTTTACTTCAAATATTCATGTATAAGCACTAAAGTTAAATGCTCCTCCTTTAACTTTTTTGACTGTAGGCTGCCCAGAAAACTTACATGTGACTCATTTTTATCAGTAATTCTGCCATAAGTAGCAGTTGAGGTTTGTATCCCAGTAAATCTTCATTATTTACTTTTGCTACATTGTTAACTTAGGTGGTGCAAATCAAAATGGTGAAGATAGGTGTGGAGAGGAGGGGAATTAATAATGAAAAAATATTTTTTCAGTTACTATTAAAAGCCTTTTTTCTCCCCTGAACATCTCAACTTTTATCTTTACTAAAATCAGATTATTAAAAACAAAACAAAGCAAGAATCCATTGGATAAATAGGTAGAAAGGGTATGGTGGCCTACAAAAATTGGTATAGTAAAGATTTTCAACCCACCTACAGAAAGGTGGGAAGGGAAAACGTTATCTGCAATATTATATAGCTTGTAGAATGCCTTCACAGAAATTTCGGCATTGGGTGTTACACAGAGATTAGATAAAATCAGTGGGTTGTAAGTTCTGATAATGTATGGGATTCAAAGGCCCCTGAATCACATTTGGGGGATTAAACGGGCCATTAATTCAAACAGCAGGGCTCCACTTACATAATATTCTTATGATTTTCTTTGATAATATTGCAGGATAAGCACAAACTACTTCTCCGTTTACCCTGGAAGGGGATTTATTTATTTAATGGAATTCTTGCTGGCTTGTAAGATAAAGATAGGATCCCACAACAGGAAACAGTCAACCACATGGTTGTTTAATACCAGTAATGGAATTAGACCCCAGGAGTCCTAAGTATCTTCAATTGATGGGATTCCTCAACCATGTTTTAAAATGTTTTTGAATGGTTATCAATATGGGTTTTTTTTTACAATTAAGGTACCTTAAGTGTTGCTCAAAAGCTCAACCACATTTTCTGTATAGAATTATTATTGTTATTATTCAGTCATTTTGACTGTAAGTGTGATGATTGACCCTGAGGTTGAGCTAAATTGCAACAACTAGCCAATCTTTGATTATTTTGATTAGTGCTTCCTTAGGAGACCTGTACATATAACTGGAATGAATGGTCTTTTACACCTTACGTTCTTACCAAAGAAGCAATCCAACAAGCAATCTGAGGTCTTGGGATCTCATCCTTGATCTCAGCAAAGAAGGTAATAGATGAATGTTAATCTTCAATTCATAAGGCAATTGAAAGGCTGTCCACATTTAATTACTATAAAAGAAGCAACCTCTCTGATTCCAGATGTTGTTAATTCTGAAGATCTCAGATAGCACCTTTCCTACAGTCTCAACTATCAGTCAACCTCAACCACCAGAAATAATTAACAGGAAGAAGCAAGGTCAGTGAATATTTTAGATTAACTCTGCCTCTTCCAAAAATTAATCAGAGGTTACCCTCATATCTTCCTTCCTTCCTTCCTTCCTTCCTTCCTTCCTTCCTTCCTTCCTTCCTTCCTTCCTTCCTTCCTTCCCTACCTACCTACCTACCTACCTGTGGTGGGATTCAGATTTTTTTTACTACTGGTTCTGTGGGTGTGGCTTGGAGGGCGTGGCAGGGGAAGGATATTGTAAAATCTCCAGTTAGAGGTGGTACAGTATTTGCCAGTTCTCTGAACTAGTCAAAATTTCTGCTACTGGTTCTACAGAACTGGCCAGAACCTGCAGAATACCACCTTTGCTACCTACTTACCTACTTAGTTCATTCAGATATAAGATTAAACACTTGTTCAGAATTGCTTGGATAGATCTAATATCATTTTTTAAAGGAAGAAAATGTTTTCCACCTGCATTTAACAGTTTCTGTGAAATATCAGTTCCTTTTTCAAGTGATAGAAACTCAGAATAAATCCATAATTGTTCAGCTTCCTGAAACCGCCTACCACTACAGACCAGAACTGTTGTTATGGCCTCAATTATAATGTAATCTGAATTGAACTGGATCATTTACTTAATATATTCCTTCATTTTTTAAAAAAAGGAATGGTCTTGCCATATCTCGAATCTATGAGATAAATTTGAAAAAGAACTAGGCACGTCTTTAATAGTGATTATCATTGTTTTTGCAGTTTGGCTTATGAAACGTAAACTATATTGATTTAATAGCTGGGTGGATGCATAAATGTATAAAATATCATTCCTTCAAACAACATGATTGAAAAAGAGGAAATAATCTACCAAAATAAAAAGGACTGTATTATAATTCCTTTGGGCAGTCCACTGCTATTCATTTTTGAGACTTTAGAAGAAAATCATTCTGAAAACCCAACCGAGTGTCCTACATATGGATTGAAAAGTGGTGAGGAATTAAAATTAGAAGCCCAAATGTTATGCAATAGACAATTCTATTTTAGAACTTCGAAATTGTATTGTTGTATGAATATTCATCATGCTATTTTTGCTGCTTCTCTTGGAGGAGATTTACAAAAGTTAAAAGGAGAAAGAGAGAGAGAAAGAGAGAGAGAGAGACTGAATTGACAGTGGAGAAAACAACCGATTTCTTGGAGCAATGAGGTCTGGCTTTAAAGACCTGGGTCAAAAAGGATATAAATTGCAAGTCAAGGTAGAAGGAATTTGCAATAGATAAAAAATATTCTGTGCTGACATTAACCCAATCCCTACCCAGAGGGAAAAAAGTAAAAGTCATTTGCAATGTCAAAGGTGACTGATAAGCAGGGCTGGGCTTCAAAAATTTCAGCAAAGGGTTCTCTGCCTGGTTGCTGGGTGGGCATGGCCTTAGTGGGCATAGCCTAGTTGGCCTCCTGCACCATGGGAGGCATTTTTGCCCTCCTCGGGCTCTGGAGGCTCTCTGGAAGCCAGAAATTTCTGGCCTTCCTGAATTTCTGGGAGGCCTGTTTTTTGCCCTCTCTGAACCTCCACGCACTTACCTGCATCCAAAATGGACCGCATTAAGTCTTTTGGGAGGGGAGGGGTGAGGTGGGTGAAGCCAGCCAGGAGTGGGATTTGGAATCTAGCTTGGGGCTCTCCTGAACTCCTGCAAACCCCCCAGCAGCCCATCCCTGCTGATAAGTCACCTTAGCAGTCTAGGATTACCAATACCAGCAAAGGGTTAAATGATCTCAGTCTTTCTGAGAAGTGGAGTGCAAAGACTATTGACCTCATCCCATTCCTAAGAGGTCTGTAAGGGGCGTGCATAACTGCACCATCGTGCCTCCCGTCCCTGTCCTATTGTCCCTATTTATTTGTACCTATTTCCTGTATTGTTACTCATGTTTATATTTATATCTATTACCTTGTAAGCAATTGACAAATCAAATAAATAACAGCAACAAACAGTGCAAATCACCAATACATAGAAAAATCCAATGAATCCTATTTTATATCAAATCGCGATTGACAATTTCATTTCTGCAAATCTTTACTGGTCTGGCTCTGGTGACCCCACCCCATTATTGCTCAGATTCCAAAACTTTCCAGAAGACCAAAGATTTTTTTTACAAGTGTCTGGATGCTCATAAGAGTTAGAAGGATGCTTCATGGGCAGCTATTCCAGGGAAGGAAAACTGCCAGAGATAATCCCAAAGGAGTTTTTTCAAGAGGCAACTGGACTTTCTGGTTTTTCTTTGAAGTCATTTCACTTCTCATCCAAGAAACATCTTCAGCTGAAGGAGGAACAGAGAGAAGAGGAGAGGAGAATAGAAGAGAGGGAAAGAAAGGAAGGAAGGAAGGAAGGAAGGAAGGAAGGAAGGAGGGAGGGAGGGAGGGAGGGAGGGAGGGAGGAAGGAAGGAAGAAAGGAAGGAAGGAAGGAAGGAAGGAAGGAAGGAAGGAAGGAAGGAAGGAAGGAAGGAAGGAAGGAAGGAAGGAAGAGTATAAAGGCATTACAGAAATAGAGAAATTCATCAGACAGATAACTAATCTTCAGGCAAATCTTCAACATTATCTTTCTGCAGTGATGTCTGTCACCATTATTGTGGCCAAAACCAAATCCCTTTGAAGACACAACGTAAGTTTATTTGCATGCATACAAGCAATAACGCAATATCTACTGGGTCTCCAGCAAAGCTATGATACTGTGCTGATCACCCATTACAAAAGTAGAAGCAGATCTTTGTCCAGGTGTGGGATTCAAATTTTTTAACAACCAGTTCTGTGGGCGTGGCTTAGTTGGTAGGCATGGCTTGGTGGTCATGTGACTGGGTGGACATGGCTTGGTGGTCGTTATTGGCTGGATGTGGCCATCTCAATATCACTCACATCGAGGCATGCATCTCCTTGCCTGGCCTCTTATGACTGTGGGGATGTTGCAACAGTCGTAAGTGTGAAAAATGGTCATAAGTCACTTTTTTCAGTGCCATTGTAACTTTGAATGGTCCCTCCACACAAGCAAAATACCAGCAAAGAAGGGGAAAAAAACTCCAGAGAAGTTCCTGAAACAGGAAGTCTAGTCCTGCCAAGAATATAATAAGGGTTAACGGAGAGGCAGTTTCTATAAGCAATACCAGAATGTTTCCTTCCTGCCTTCCTTACAGGATTAGGCCAGTAATTTCTTCTAACAATCGGTTCTCCGAACTGTTTCGAATGTTAACAACTGGTTTTAGCAAATAGGTGCGAACTGGTAGAATCCCACCCCTGCCTTTGTCCCACTACAGTGCAAAAGACAAGATAAAGAAAATGTGGAAATGGAAAGATAAAGAAAACAGTGGAAATGACAGTGTGATATTGGAATATAATTTAGATAGACCCATCTGCATGGTCTGATTATTATTTATTCCTTCCTATTTGGTCAGCATGCTAGCCATACTATCTCTGAGATATGGTCAGTGAATAAAAACAATTTGGTTTATTAGTCCACAAGTTCTTGACTGTGAATGTTTTTCTACAATGGCTCTTTAAGCAGTTCATACATATGGGGTGCGGGACTGTGGATAAAAATCTCAGTGATTTGGTAGTGAATACAGCTTATATGTCTATAAGGGGGATACTTTTTACCACCAAATCATTTTAATCTTATTCCTATTCTTTTATTTATCCTCTATATCAGGGGTGTCAAACTCAATTTCATTGAAGGCCATATCAGGGTTGCGTTTTACCTCAGGGGGCCAGGGTGGGTGTGGTCAGGTGGGCATGACCAGCATGATGTCACTCGTGTTGGGGGCACCTGTGATGGCCAAGTGTTAAGGCAGGACTTCCCTCAGACCCTCCCTCCCTCTCATTATAATCTCCTTCCTTCCTTCCTTCCTTCCTTCCTCCCTCCCTCCCTCCCTCCCTCCCTCCCTCCCTCCCTCCCTTCCTTCCTTGTCTTCTATTTCCTTCCTTTTTCATTCTCCTTCTTCCTTCCCCTCTTTCTTTCTTTTTCTAAACTTGCTTTCTTCCCATCTTTCCTTCTTTCTCTTTGTCTTTCCTCTTTCCCTTTCTCCTTTCCTGTCCCTTCTTGGATGCTCAAATGCAAAAAGGGAAACATTTCTCCTTTTTTTGTTTTTAATTTGCTTTGCTAGCCCTCTGCCAGTGAAAACAGAGTTCTGGGGGGCTATGCATGTCCCCCTGGGCTCTATTTTTGGCCATGAGGGCCTCCTGCAACCCTCTGCCAACAAAAATGGAACCCAGTGGTGGGGAGGGCCACATGCACTCTCTGAGCTCCATTTTGTTGGCAGAGGGCTGCAGGAGGCTGGCAGAGCTGTGTGCTGGCAGAGGCACTGCAGGATGGTCCTTTGCTGTTTCCAAGGCAGCCCTGCAGGCCAGATATAAGCACCCTGTACTGTACGGGCCTTGAGTTTGCCACTCCTGTTCTATATTTATCATGAAAGTAAGGTGGATATCTCCTCCAATGACAGATAATTAACTGATGGGGTGCGGGGATCATTCTCCTATAAAGTACTTTAAATTGTTTGGGTGTGCTCCAAAAACACTGATTCTTCAACAATGATCTCTTAGTTCAGATTTAAATGGGCTGACGCCTAGGAAAGCTATAATGATCAAATTAATGTTTTGAGGGGAATTAAAGATGGATAATTGACTTCTGTCAGTGTCTGAAGCTGAATTAAGAAAAAGGGTTTTCAGCCTGTTAAGCAATACCTCCTGCAGAGCTTAATTGTGTGGAGTGATTCATTATGTAAAGGAAATGCTTACAAATCAAACTGGAAAAAAAATATAAATTTCATACTGATGAACAAATCAGATCCACTACTTAGGCCAGTGAAACAGGCACAATAGGCTTTACCTTTCAAGTAGTAGAAGAGGTCTGATTTCCCTCTATGATATAAATTTGAAGAAGGAATAATTGGGAGCAAGCTGACTAATGTAGTTTCTACAGGTAACCTGCCTCAATAGCAGTAACTGTGGGAAAAATCTTGGAGTTAAATATGAGCCAGGAGTGTATGGCAGCAGCCAAAAAAGCCAACATAATCCTAGGTTGCATTAATGTGAAGATAGAACCAAAATCATGTTTAATTATTAGTATCACTTTATAAAGCCTTAGTATGACCACATTTAGAATACTGCACTTTGGTCACCACATCACAAAAAAGATGTTGAGACTTTGAGAAAGAGCAGCTAAGGTGATTAAGGACCTGGAGACAAAAACATATGAAGAACATATTGCAGGAATTTGGTATGGCTAGTCCAGAGAAAAGAAGGACTATGGGTGACATGATAGCAGTATTCCAGTATTTGAGAGGCTGCCACAAAGACAAAAGAGTCAACTTATTTTCCAAAGCACCAAAAGGCAAGACAAGAAACAATGGATGAAACTTAATTAAGGAGAGAAGCAACCTAGGACTAAGGAGAAATTTCCTAACGGTGAGAATAATTTATCAGTGGAAAAGCTTGCCTTCAGAAGTTGGGTCAGAAGGATTAAACTTCCTTTTTCCACTTGATTCATTTCCAAGCCAGGAATAAAACACACCAGAAGATCAGTAGAGGTCAGAGATGGTACTGATCCCACTAGACATCACAATAAGCTTGTTTCTAGTTTCATTTTACAGAAAGAATAAGGTTGAAAAGCTTCCACTGAAATAGGGTGTTGCTGGTAGAGTTAAGCTAAGCTCAAATTCAGTAGAACTGAAGCCAGACTTCGTTCAGGGCACCAATAGAGTTTCCTAAAATCAAAGATGCATAGAATTAGGCTGCTAAAGGCTGGTTCTTGAATTCAGTAAATCTACTGTATAAAGGAAGAACGCAACCATAACGTAAGTCAAAGCAAAGGTCAAATCAGAAATTTATTCTGAACAGCAGCCAAAAGATGCATCAGAGAAAGAGAAGGAGACTGAAATACCAGCCACAGCGCTTTATAGCCCCCTCTAAGATAGTTTACAGAGTCAGCATATTGCTCCCACCCCCAACAATCTGGGTCCTCATTTTACCGACATCAGAAGGATGGAAGGCTGAGTCAACCTTGAGCCGGTAAGATTCGAACTGTTGACAGTTGGCAGAATTAGCCTACAATACTGCATTTTAACCACTTCACTACCACAGCTCTGCAGTGTTTAGAATGAAGAGTAGCCTTGGGTTCAAAAAACAATGCTGTTCTAATCTACTGCTTTAGGAAAAGAAAGACACATTTTGATAACGCAGTTCTTCAAATTCGGAAGGAAATGGCTTCCAGAATGCTCCAAGCCATATAGATCTATGTGCAAAAAAGGAAAAAGACCATTTCATTTTTAAGTATACTTCCATTTTTCCAATTTTGTGCATAAGTAATTCTAGCTGCTATTATTAAATGTAACATTAAGTATATAAGTCTTTTATTGTACTTTCCTGGTAGTATACCTACTAATAGTTCTGGTTTTAGGTCTAGTTGTTGTGCTATCATCTCCTCTAACCACACTTTTATCTTTAACTAATATTTTTTTTCTCCGATGGACAGATCTGTCAGAATATTCATGAACTGGAAGAGGCATGGTAACAAGGTCAGCCAATAAATAGGCATAGTGTTGTGGTTCGCCGGCAGCAGGTGTGGACAGCTGATGTCTCTGAGAGTGACGACTCAGATGAAGGGCCTGCATGTGATGCAGGGATGGAGCCAGGACTATCGGACAGTGGGGTGCTACTTTCGGAACTTGTGGAGTCTGGCAGCAGTGATGCAGAGGACCCCGAGGAGCCTGTGCCCAGTGCACGTGCATGCAGGGTTGCTTGAAGGAAAGCTGCAGCAACACAGGTGATGAGTTAAGGCTGCAAGGTGATGGCCCCTCCCATAAGGGATAAAAGCCAGCCCTCAGGGGTTGGGTTCCTTGCAGGAAGCAAAGAAGTTCTTTCAACTCCAAGTTCTTGTGGAAGTCCTGTCTATTCTGGTTTGTTTTCAGAGAGTTTTGGTTTTGGATATTTCCCTGCAATTAATGTTATGTTCTTGGCAGCCTTTCACAACCTTGAAAGAGCTTGCTCTTATCTGGGACAATTAGTTTTAATGACTCTTTGCTGTGAGCGAACAGAATTCACAGAGACGCATTAAAAAGGGTTGCTTTTATATATACTTTGTGTTTATTTGATTTGAACGAGGCTTGGGTCAGAACACATAGCAACTAAGTCAGCCAATGAGGACTGTTTGGAAACTGAAACTGGAAGTAGTCTGGGTGTAGCTCTAGTCTTTGCTCTGAGTTCTGAAGCTGCTTGTGTTTTGATTGTAACTCTCTACCATGTTGGAAGAATCTATATTGGTATTGTACATTTACTTATGTGTTTATATGTATATAAAGAAATTAATGAATCCTGCTGAATCAGTCATCTGTGTGTGCTTTCTGGATTTGAATTTCTGCTGCAAAAACTAACAAGATCCACATATGAAAGTAGGATCCCTGTGCCTGTTTACATTTCCAACACTCTGGTGACATATTTGGGAACATTTTTTTGCTAATCTTGCTGGTGGCATCTATAGCACATTTTGTATATGTTTTCTTTATCTGCTGCTGACATTGTTAACTTGCAATTTCTTTCCCATAATTTTTGCCAGTTATCCAGTTCTATAGTGTGCCCACATCTTTTTTTTTTTTTTTTGCCTATACTATCATAGTTTCCTTTACGGATTTTTCTTCCATTTTAAAATTCAATAGTTATAAAATTTCTTTATCAGTTTTTCATCTACCCTTAGTAATATCTTATCCAGTTCTTGTGGTTTGCTATAGAATCCATATAGGCCTGCATCTTTCTTATATCTCATTTGAATTTGCATATAGGGCCACCAGTCCAAATCAATTCCCTGATTCTTTAGTTCCTGTTTTGTTTTTCGGTTGCTGTCAGGATTCCAGCAATCACCTTAATTAAATCAGGATTCTCGAGCCAAACTTCAAACAACTTCATAGGATTTATTAGAGGTGACCTACTGGCACTGTCCTGTACGAAGCCAACTCTGGCATATGTAATTTACAGTCACCTGTGACCCTGTTTCCCCCTCCCCCCTGGGTGTCTCATAAATTAGATTCTTCAATTAAGCACATTCATGGGCTGGGTGCCGTCATTCACGTTCTCCAATTATATATTTTCATGGGCAAAAGCTCTGGTAGTTTAGTTACAATCTTTTAAAGATAAATGTTGGAATGTACTTTCAGTTTCAAACTGCTGCACTGCTCTTCCAGATTTCCTGTCCTCCTTTTTATGACAACTACTAAAACAGGCATAGGAATATTTTATGAGTTGACAGTTGCCCTGTTCGTTTAATATATCTTTAAAAGAAAAGAAAATTAAATCTTTCTTCTTCCTCCTCTCTCTCTCTTTCCTCTCTCTCCTCTCTCTCTGCCTCTGCCTCTGCCTTTGTCTCTCTCAATTTTCCTTCCTGACACCAGTAAGATATAGAAAGGATATTGGCCAAAGGACCTTTATGGCCTCTTCTGGCTGACCACATCCTTGGGAGGCCCAGGGAGAAAGTTCAGCCTTCATGCCATATAATGTAGTGTATGGGAGGGCATGTTACCCTCTTAATTAAAGCAGGTCCGAAGGCCATCTCTTTGGAGTGCTTATGTGAATCGGGAAACATTGGTTTTGCACGATGCTTTCCTGGCCTTTCTAATTGAAACTGACAGGAATGAATAGGCTTAAGCAGACTTGATACCTTTATGTCACTGGGGTCAATTGAAAAAGACTAGAAAGGTGGACTTTCTCATTCACTCCTCTCTCTGCTCTCCCTTCTCCATCCCATTTTTCTCTAAATTGGGTTTAGAATGAAGAGCAGCCTTGGGTACAAAAAGAAAATTACAAAGTGTTGTTTTGCTCCTACAGGAAGAAATAATTTAACCGTGTTGCAGCTTGCAGAATGGGTACATTTCAGAGCCATTTCTGATAGTTGTTGTTTTTTATTAAAAACGAGCTAAATTTAATTCTAGTAATACACTGGGTGATTTTACTAGGAGCATTACATTCTTCTGCAAGCCCATGTGGCTGTACAGATTCCCATGAGACCAGCAGATTCACCTGCAATTGATTTATTCCAAGATAGATACATTAAAAAAATATATTTATTACATTTCATTTCCTCTCCCCCATTCATACATGTCTATGAAGAGCAATTCAATAAGTGTTGGATCCAATGTACTTTTTTTTGGTTTGGTTTGTTTTGCTTTAAGAGGGAATTCCATTAATCGCCTCCATAAATGAAACAGAAAATTGCATACTGACATTTTTTAAATCCATTCTTCACATCATGAACTGTTCAGGATTTTATTGAATGAATGCATGAATGAATGAATGAATGAATGAACAAATGGTTTGTTTGTTTGTTTGTTTGTTTATTGGCTAAGTGTGATTAATCACACAAGGAATTTGTCTTGGTGCATTTGCTCTCAGTGTACATAAAAAGAAAAGATGCATTTGTCAAAAATCAAAAGGTACAACACTTAATATAGTCATAAGGTACAAATAGACAATAAAATCATACTAAGAAACAGTCAATATAAATCCTAAGAATACAAGCAGGGAATTATTTGTTTAGCAGAGTGATGGCGTTCAGGAAAAACTGTTCTTGTGTCTAGTTGTTCTGGTGTGCAGTGCTCTATAGCGTCGTCTTGAGGGAAGGAGTTGAAACAGTTTATGTCTGGGTTGTGAGGGGTCTGTAAATATTTTCACAGCCCTCTTTTTGACTCGTGCAGTATACAGGTCCTCGATTGAAGGCAGGTTGGTAGCGATTGGGTTTTTTGCATGAATGAATGAATGGATGAATGGACAAACAAACGAATGGATGAATGAATGAATGTATAAGTATTTTAACTATTTAAATTTAGCTCCAGTTGTTCTGAATGTACTTTGTTGGATCAAAATTCAGTAGTTATATATAAATTCAAAAGACTAAAGTCTAAAAATAGACCCTAAGTAACTAAAATTTGGTAGAACTTACTACATGTTTGACAAAGAAAGGTTCCACTCTTTTTCCAATGCTTTTTTCTTCATTTTTGGCAAGAATTTTTTTTTAGCTCTCATCAAAATCTCAGACGGAATTAGTGAAGTTAATTTGAGCAATGGTAGAAAAACACTCTCCAGAGACTACCACTGTAGTTAGATAAAAACTTAATTAGCAATCACAGTTGGAAATCATACAGAAATCATTCTTACATCAGAACAAAAGTCGTATTGTCTGGAAATTTTAGAAAGGAATAAAAGAATATTAAGTAATGAAATATTACAGAGGGGGGAGAGAGTAGGAGTGGGAGAGGGAGAGATTGATTCCAATAGAAAGAATATCTGTAACCCTGGGATGAACCATGGAGTCCTTAGTGCTATCTGAGCTTTGTTGTTTCTTTGAAGATGTTTCATTATCTAACTTGATTACATCAATAGTGCTACCGCGATGATGTTACTTAGCTGAGTAAAGGGCAAAATAACCAAGCTCAAACAGCACCAAGGATTCCACAGATAAATATTCTGTATATTATATATTGTATTTTGTTCTACGTTTGATGTACTTTGCATACCTGACCTAATGTAATATTGTTCAGGAACACCAAAAGGAATGTGATCCGTATTATTTTTATCATTATCCTTTTTTATTCCTAACTTAATCCCAACTCTGTCTTTAATTTATGGACTATTCTTCAAGTTCTGTCCATCTCATCATTCCTTTTCCTTTTACATTATGATGTTCTATCATCCCAAAGCAGATCTCACATTCCAATTTGGTCCAAGTCAAGTATATTGGTACCTATGAATCTCAAATTCAATTTGCCTGACACTTCTGTTAGTGTGTGTCCATGCGAGCCTTCAAGTCAACGATTGGCTCCTGCTGATATCCTGGACAAGTCTCTGCAGTTTCCTTGGCCAGATTCTAGAAGTGGTTTATCAATGCCTCCTTCTTTATTTTTATTTTTTATTTATTTATTTGGAAGTTTATATTGCCACCTATTTGCACATAGCGACTCAAGGTGGCTTACAAAAATATAAAACCATATATAAAAACAACAAAACTAATAAAAGAAAGAATTGTATCATAAATTAATAAAATAATAAAATATAATAACCCCCACCCCGGCGATAACACATCACACGAGCCATTTAATGGGCTCCATTCCACTCTGCGTTCCCCAGTCACACTGACAAAGCCAGGTCTTCAGCACCTTTCAGAAGAGTATTAGAGTGGGGGCCATTCTAATCTCTGGGAGAATGATGTTCCAGAGGAAGGGAGCCACCATGGAGAAGGCCCTTCTTCTGGGTTCCACCAGGTGTATCTCCCTAGGGGATGGGACCCGGAACATTCCTTGCCTCCCCATTCTGATGGGTCAGGTAGATATAACCAGCAAGAGATGGTCTCTCAGATAACCTGGTCCCAAGCCATGAAGAGCTTTAAAGGTGACAACAAGCACCTTGAATTGCACCCGGAAGCAAACTGGTAACCAATGAAGCTCCCGCAGGAGAGGTGATACATGTGCACATAAAGGTCTGCACAAAATCACGTATAGGGCTGAGAGAGTGTTTCTGGCCTAAGATCACCCAGCTGGCTTTGTGTCTAAGGCAGGACTACCACTGACATTCTCCCACTTTCTAGCCTGATGCCTTAATCACTACGCCAAACTGGCTTTCTGACACCTTTAATAGACACACCTACTTTAAATGCCACTCTTTTCAATAATGCTATGTGAGTGATACAGTTCAATAGAACTGCAGGATTTTGTTTACTCTTATTTTATTATGTGTAGGCGTGGACTTCCCTTGGACTCTGCCTTCAAAAGCTGTATGCAGAAGGTTTATAGCTCATTTCTGTATGCTTTGTCCCACTGGTGATCAGATCACTGTTCTGATTTCACAAATTTCTTTTTGAAACCTGGCTTGGAGGGGGATGCTAAACATGGCTGCAGTTCCTTAGTACTTTTTGCCCTTTGATAATAGCAAGGTCTGATTGTTGTAGCAAAGGAAGCAATGCCAAGAATATGGCACGCTGTGATATGCTACTGGGAAGGCTTTATTAAGAACAATAAGAAAGCATTGCACTTTTTATTTCTTTAAAGTCTGCATTGGAAAAAAATTACAAAATGAGGAATTTCATTTCATCTGCACGCAATGCAATCTTAGACCAATTTCGGAACACTGCATGTATTATTGGGAAATGTGTAATCAGGGTCACTTTTATCTTAATAAATTATGTATTGGGATTAATTTTTTAAAGATTTTTTTAATCCCACCTTTATTATTTTTATAAATATTTCAAGCCAGTGAACAAATGCAATACTCTTTCCTTTTTTTTTTTTTTGACACAAAACCAAACCTGTGAAGTGAATTGGGCTGAGACAGAGTGGCTGGCCCAAAATCATCCAGCCAGTTTTCATGCCTAAAGCAGGACTAGAACACGCTATCCTCCAGTGTGTCTAGCCAGTGTGTCTCCGGTATGTTTACTTATTTATTTATTCTGGAGATAAGTAAGCTGACCTTACAAGCTGACCTGCTCCTCTCCATCATGAATGTGTATGAGACAAAGACTCCTTGATATTACCAGGTTGACACTATTAGCTTTATTAAGTGGATATCTTGGTACTCACTTAAGTTGCATGTATTGTCAGTGAAGTCCCAAAAATGCTTTTTCAAGAGGCCACTGGACTTTGTTTTTCTTTGAAGATATTTTACTTCTCATTCAAGAAGTTGGGCAAAAATTTTTGGATAGGCTATAGAATTAGATAAATGGCAGAAGCTATGGGTTAGGAATTATAAATTAACAATATTGACAGCATACAAAGAAAACTTTTTAAAGATGTTTTATAGATGGCACTTTGCACCAGCAAAATTAGCTAAGATGTTCAAAGATAAATCAGCCAAATGCTGAAAGTGCCACCAGACACCTGGAACATATTACCATACGTGGTGGTCTTCTATAGAAGCTAAAAGATACTGGACAAAAATACACACTTGGTTGGAAAAAAATGATAAAACAATGCATAGATTTGAAACCTGAAATATTTTTATTAGGAATGGTACCTGAAGGTTATAGTAAAGAAAAAAATATATTTAATTATACATGTATTAACAGCAGCCAGAATTGTATTTGCTCAGAATTGGAAAAGTGATAAGATACCAATAGAAGGAAAAGTAATTGAGAGAATGTGCAGAGATGAACAGGTTAACATTGGTAATCAAAGAAAAAGAAGAAATGGAATATTATATGGTACAGGATTTATTTTATTAATGGATGGAAAATAAAACTAATTAAAATGGACCAGATGAATATATAGAGCAATAAGTTAAGTTTGTTAAAAAATAATAGATACATTAAATAATAGCTATAAGAAAATGTGATTATTGTTATATTGGCAAGAAAAGTATTAATTATAATTGTAAGCACAAGATATAAGTACCCAGTCAATACATGCTTGAAATGAAATGGAATTATTGTAAAATATAAAATAAAAATTTTTGACAAAAAAAAAAGCTTCATCTGTCAGAACTAAAGAAGCCTCTTGTATGAGAAGTGAAACACTTTCAAAGAAAAACAAAATCCAGTTGCCTTTTGAACAAAGCAGCTTTGGGACAACCATGATCTGGATGATTGAGAATCTCCATAGACATTGTCAGTGTATGTGAAGCTGATATAATGGTATGAAAAATAGGAGGAAGAACTGGATGATTGGCATATAAAATATATCTCAAGATATTTGAAGTATTTCAGAAGGGATCATTTCCAGTTTTCTGGAGATTAAAATGAAAAGAAGGAAGAAATATCTTTGGTCTTGCAAGATTCTGCTAGTATAACCTTACAATAAAAAAAAGTTAGAGTACTACTTCTTATCTGTCTTAGCTCAAAGGGCCAACAACAATAGAGTAAACTTAGTAAACTAGATATGTGATAGTGGGTGAGACTTCATTACAACAGAAGCAGGCACCTTGTAGTCTTCAGACAGTTCCCAAACTCTCATCTTGTGGCCAAGAGTTACTTTCAAAAGGAATCATCAAGCTACAATGGCAATTATTGTTCTGGCAGCAGAAAATTATTTTGCCTTTTTGGGCAAAATAAGAACAGATGTGATATCACAATATCTCTTGCAATCTGGTGACACTTTTTTCTGCAGACCATTTTAAGACTGACATGTATATTGGGGATGCCTGATAGAAACTTTGGGGAAGGTCTGAGAAAAGAGATCACAAATGTTTAGTCACCCTATTTGACTGCACTGGTACTCAGAGCCAATCTTTCTGTAATAAAATGGACACTTGGCACTGACAAATTCATATTGGGCATAATTAGTTGCCCAGTTACCCTTGAAACCCTCTGAAGAAAGGGAAACTTGCAATGGCAATTCTAAAATTCACCTGCACTACGTAATCTTCAAATTTATACCAGTTGCAAATAGTGGTTATTTCATGTACTGTACTTGGAGCTTGATGGATTCTAAGGTACTCCAACTTCCTTACGTATCTCTCTAAGTCCTTCCCAATGCTTTCAAAAGACAAAGAAAGACGTGTAATTTCCTAAGTGAGTTTTATGTAGCCCTTCTATATCTAACAAGAGTGTCCTCCACTGAAGATAATTACTAAAGTAATCTCTGTATGGGTAGTAGTTACACAACCTTGTCACCAATAGAGAAGGTTAAGTACATATATTTTAATTAATGAAGTTGCAGCTCACTGACTTTTTGAAGTGCATTTCTTGAAACAAAGAAACTATAGCTATACTAATTAGCAAATGTTTGTCTGGTCTGCAGATGAAACATTTGATTTCCTTTTTTCCTATTGTTTAAAGCTAAAAGTAGATCCTTGAAAGAAAGTAGACCCAAAACTCTGTGCTATAAAATAATGTGTTTATTTCTACCCTCCTCCAAGCCTGATATAATTTTATAGAAATAATGGGTGTTTGTTTGTTTATTTTCTAAACTAAGCCACCCATCTCAACAAGTGACTCTGAGTGGCATACATCATGAGACATGAAACAATTAAAAATAATTAAAAATATTTTAAAATTCAAAATAAATATAAATTATAATTTTATAAACTAATTTAAAAACTAAATTATATAAATAAAAATAAACTATACATATATACATACATACATATATATATATATATATATACATACATACATACATACATACATACATACATACATACATACATACATATATATATATATATATATATATATTTGTTTTCGGAGATTTTCGCGGGTATTTGTATGTGGATCTTTGGTTCTTCGGGTTTTCTCCCGCGTAGAGTTGGAAATATCTAGGCGACGTTTCAATGAAGTCTCATTCATCATCTTCAGGCTTGTGTCTTCGGCCTTGTGCTTCTCAGAGTGATGTGAGCTTGCAGCTGCTTCTTCCTTTTAACTACTAGTGGGGGTGTGACTTGATTGGGTGGGGGTTTGGCTGTGTTCTGATTGGGTGGGGGTGTGTTCTCATTGGTTGGGGGTTTGGCTGTGTTCTGATTGGTTGGGGGGTTGGCTGTGTTCTGATTGGCTGGGGGTATGTTCTGTTCTGGTGGGGGTTTGATTGTACTACTACAAGTACTTGTATTACAAGTATTACAAGTACAATCAAACCCCCACCAGACCAGAACATACCCCCAGCCAATCAGAACACAGAACACAGCCAACCCCCCAACCAATCAGAACACAGCCAAACCCCCAACCAATGAGAACACACCCCCACCCAATCAGAACACAGCCAAACCCCCACCCAATCAAGTCACACCCCCACTAGTAGTTAAAAGGAAGAAGCAGCTGCAAGCTCACATCACTCTGAGAAGCACAAGGCCGAAGACACAAGCCTGAAGATGATGAATGAGACTTCATCGAAACGTCGCCTAGATATTTCCAACTCTACGCGGGAGAAAACCCGAAGAACCAAAGATCCATATATATATATATATATATATACACTGTATATATATGCTTTCTTATATATATTCATAGATTTTCATGCTACAGGTATGCAGGTCTTGGCACGTTCGGGTCTTTTCCCTTGTAAGATTGAGAGTATCCTGGTGACGTTTTGACCTGCATATACATACATACAATACATACATTCTTATAATATATAAAAATCATTAATAAGATCACACCTGGAATATAAAAAAATAAATAAATAAATAAATAAATAAATTTATATATAAGACCAGACCTGGAATACTGCATCCAGTTTTGGTCATCACATTATAAAAAAGATGTTGAGACTTTCTAAAAAGTACAAATAACAGCAACTAAGATGATTAGAGGCCTGGAGACAAAAACATATGAAGAATGATTGCAGAGATTGAGTCTGGCTAATCTAAAGAAAGGAGGGACGAGAGGTGACATGATTGGAGCATTCCAGTATTTGAGGGGCTGCCACAAAGAGGAGGGGGTCAACTTATTTTCCAAAGTACCAGAAGGCAAGGCAAGAAACAATGGATGGAAAATAATCAAGGAGATAAGCAACCTGGGATTAAGGAGAAACTTCATAACAGTGAGAATAATTAGCCAGCGGAACAGCTTGCCTTCAGAAGTTGTGGGTGCTTCATCACTGGAGATTTTTAAGAAGAGACTGGACAGTCAGTTGTCTGAAATGGTATAAGGTCTCTTGCTTGAGCAAGGAGTTGGACTAGAAGACCTCCAAGGTCCCTTCCAGCTCTATTCTGAGGGACCAATATATAAAATCTGGGTTTCAAATCTATGAATACGTAGATGGTGTGAATGTGTATGAGCAAGTTAAAGTCAGATAATTATAGTTGTACATCTGCTCTGGTTCTAAGTATCCTGAAAAATAACATAAGAGATGTCAATCATAGCCCTTTCTATGAGCTTCTGTGTGACAATACTGCTGGGCCTCATGAGTGATCCTAAACCAACAATTAAATCAGTGGTGAAATTCATTTTTTTTCCTACTGGCTCTGAGGGCGTGGCTTGGTGCATGTGGCTTGGTGGTCATGTGACTGTGTGGGTGGGCATGGCCAAGTCGACCTCACTTGGCCTCTCTCTCATCTCATCTCTCTTTTTCTCCTCTCTCTCCTCTCTCATTTCTCTCTCTCTTATCTCTTTCTCCCGTTCTCCCCCTCTTTCTCTCTCTGACACTTTTTTTGGGGGGGAAGCAAAGGACCTATGGGAGAGACATCAGAGAACTATACCTTTTTATAGTGCAATTTAGTGGTTAAGGTGTTGGACTAGGACTGGTGAGGGCCCAGTTCTAGTCCAACTTCAGCCATAAAAGCTTAATGGCTAATTTTGGACCAATAATTACTTCCCAGCCCAACATATCTTACAAGAAAATTATTAGGAGGAAAAATAGAGAAATTGGACTATAAATGAACAAAACAATAATTTTAGAAACAATTATACTTTCTGATAGTTTAATAACACTACCCATTGAGACAAATCTTTTTATACTCGTATCCCTTTCCTGGGAATAATTAAAACTATGTGAAAGCAACTCAGACAACCAAAGCTTTATAATTGGCCTGGGAAATTGTATTATATTTTGTGTGGGGTTTTTTTCCCTCTAGCTTTTAAAAATTGAAAAGTTCCTTCAGGGAGGCATTAGAAGACATAAAATCTTACAAATAATCCCAATTCAGAGAAATTTGCAATAGAATTCAATGTTCTTGATATAATTATTCCATATGAACTTTAGAGCTGGCTGAGTCTAGGTTCTCCTTCTCTCTTAAACTTTATATATTTATATACATGGAATTATTTGGGATTTAGCCTTCATGCTCTTGCTACAAATAACTTGAAAGGACTCCACGGGATTTCTATTTTGAACATACAGATACTTTGGGAATGCCCTCCGCTGTGTTTCATTCTCAAGTCAGAGAGAGCTAAGATGCCATTTCCCAATCCCAAGATACTTGTTAAACGACATACTGCTGCAACATCTAATAAATTGGATCAAAGGAAGACATTCTCTTATACTGGAATGTTCCAGTTTAATTCAACCATATCAAAGAGAAATCACTGCCTGTAAATGAATACAGGTAGTTCTCAACGTACAACCACAATTGAGCCCAAAATTTATGTTGCTAAGTGAGACATTTGTTAAGTGGGTTTTGCCACTTTTCCACACCACATTTTTTAAACGAGTCACTGCAATTCTTCAATTAGTAACCCAGTTGTTAAGTGAATCTGGCTTCTGCATTGACTTGGTTTGTCAGGTGGTCTCAAAAGGGGATCACATGACCCCAGGACACTGCAACTGCAACTGTCATAGATGTGGGTCAATCGAATGTAAATCACATGACCATGGAGGATGCTGCAATAGTCATAAGTGTGAAAATTGTCTTTGGTCACTTTTTTCAGTGCCGTTGTAACTCTGAACCATCTCGAAATGAATTGTTGGAAGTCAAGGACTACCTGAGGTTTCTTAATTGAACTGAAAGGTAGACATTGCAGATGAGAAAAATTAGTCATTACCAGGTGCAATTTAACAACACACATGTGACTGGTTGACTGGTTATGAGCTGTGTGTTGTCCCTAGACAGTTCACACCAGTGGTGGGATTCAAATTTTTTACTACTGGTTCTGTGGGCATGGCTTGGTGGGCGTGGCTTGGTAGGCATGGTGGGGAAGGATATACTGTAAAATCTCAATTCCCTCCCCACCCCACTGACCTACTTTCCAGCTCCATTCTATGCAGGGCAACCAAAGAAGACCCAACTGAACAGCTGGGACTCAATGGGAAGCAGAGAATAGATGGGGCAGGGCCAGTCAGAGGCGGTATTGGTTAGTTGTCCGAACTATTCAAAATTTCCACTACCAGAACTCCAGAACCAAACATCTCCAGCTGCTGAATACTCTGGTTCACACCATACCTAAAACTCTGAAGTTTGGTGAATGGCATCTTGTTATATATGGGTAATCCTTGATTTATGACCATTCAATTAACCATTATTCAAAATTATGACGGCATCAGAAACTATGACTTACAAATTGTATGTGTATTTCTGGCCTTCATGCCACCCTGTGATAGCAATGTGGGCACTAGGCAAGAGGCTTGCATTTACCACCAGTTACAACATCCTGCGGTCACATGACTGCAGTTTGTAACTTCAAGTGGTATGCCAACTGATTTGGGATTGTACCTAAGGCACCAATTACTATTGGTTGTCAACTCATAAAATATTTCTATGGTCTTTTTAGAGTTGCCAACAGAAAAGGAGGCGGAACAGTGCAGCAGCTTGCAAAACTGAAACTGAATTCCATAAATGTTTTCAAAGATAGTAACTAGGTGACTGAAGTTTCTGCTGTGCAAAATTCTAACTGGAGAGCATGATTGATGACTCTTGGCTATGGAACTATTTAGAACTACTGCCACAGTTGTTCTAGACCAGGGGTGTCAAACTCGATTTCATTGAGGGTTGCATCAGGGTTTTATTTGACCTTGAGGAATCAGGGTGGGCATGGCCAGTTTAACGTCATTCATGTTGGGGGCACCTATGGGGGCCTGAGCTCTCTGCCAGAGAAAATGGCCTCCTGAGTTCCCTTTTCAGCTGCGATGGCCTCCTGCAACCCTCTGCCAGCAAAAACTGAGCTTGGGAAGGCCACACGCAGCCTTCCTGAGCTCTGTTTTCACTGGCAGAGGCACTGCAGGCCAGTCCTTAGCTGTTTCTAGAGTGGACCTACAGGCCAAATCTAAGCACCTCACTTCCAGAACCGGCCCCAGGTTTTGAGTTTGACATCCCTGTTCTAGACCAGGGGTCACCAACCATTTGCACCTCAGGGACCACCAAACTCATAATTTTAAATCCTGGGGACCACTGATATAAATTTTGACTGAGGGTGGCTTGCTGACATTGGTGAGAGAGAGAGAGAGAGATCTGATCTAACCTCTCCCTCTCCTTCTCTCTCTCTCTCTCATACACACACACACACACACACACACACAAATACACAGAGGCAGGGGTGGGATTCAAATTTCTTAACAATCAGTTTTTGGGTGTGGCCTAATTTGTAGATTGGCTTGGTGATCATGTGACTGGCTGGGCATGACTTGTATGTAAATATTATAAATATTTATGTAAATATTGAATTTTTTATGAAAAAAGAGCAACTTTTACCCAAAATCAGGCAAAGCAGGCAGGCAGATTGAATTGCTCACAGAATCACAGATTCAGAGATCTATCTTTCTGCCATCAGCTACCTGAGTCTGTCACATAAAATGTGGCTTGCAAGCAAACTCACAAAATTACAACACACCATGTACGTAAATTCACAACACACCATGTATGTAAATATTGAATTTTTTATTTAAAAAAAAGCAACTTTTAACCAAAATCAGGCAAAGCAGGCAGACAGATTGAGTTGCTCACAAAATCACAGGTTTACTTAGAGATCTGTGTTTCCGCCATTGGCTATCTGAATCTGAATCTGAATAATAGAAGTTTCAGTCCTAAGGGAGGTTCGGCTCTGCTTAAAAGCAGAGCTAAAAATCTAAAGATTAGCTAAAAACCAAGAAATCCAATGGTTTCCTGCTTTCTAGTTAATCTAAATCTCTCAGCACAGCAGAACAGCTGATGGTTGGGGGGGAAAAAGGAAAAATAGCAGCTTCGCAGGCAAGTTTGCCAGGTAAGGAGTGAGTGGGCAGGGTGGGTTCCCGCGGGCCATATAGGAAATGCAGCCTTGTGTTCCCGCGCAGCCTGGATTAATTGCTTTGGGGGTGACATTTCTCTGCAGACCACCAAAAGTTTCTCATGGACCACTAGTGGGCCGCAGCCAACCGGTTGGCGACCACTGTTCTAGACTTTCTCCAGTCCTTTCTCTTCAATTCTGCTGTTAATTTTTACAAAAGACACCCATTGGAGAAGCTAGATTTGCTTAACAACCATGTGATTCAATTAACAACCATCAATAAACTCAGTTCCAATTCAATTCAGGACCACACCGAATTATGATGGGAATGCTATCCTAACTGCGGTTGAAAGTTATAGACTATCTGTAAAACTATGACCTGATAGCATTCAATGTCAAAAATACACAGAAATTCAAGAAAACCATTCCTTGTTTTTGTACATGCATAATACAAGCAGTTTTAAGAAGGCATGTGGAAATTTCCCAAGCCTCTAATTATGTAACTAAGCACCAATAACATATTAACTGTTTTTTTTTTTTTTGTTAATCCAATGCAATCATTTAAAAACTTAGTCAGACAGAGAGAAATTAAATTGCTTATGGCATTTTTGCAGATCGACTGATGTATTGAAACTGAACTTTCAAGGCTAATTTTGAAATTTGTCTGAGGAAACCACCTTAGCAATTCTAAAACAGGCGAGGGAAGGCTTTGAGGAGCTTTTTGTCTTTTTTTGTGGCTTGAAACATCATGTTTCATCTTTCCTGGTCTTCCCAGAAAACATCTGCTACCTTCAGATGTGTGGTTTGACACAGGTTTGTTTCAATCATTAAACAGGGCACAAGGCATAAACCACAATACACTAACCACAATAGCTAAACTAAAACTAAAGCCATCAAACAGCCTTATGGCTTAACACAAGGTATACAACCAGCTATTTAGTGGAGTTTCACAGCTATGTGGTGCTGTGATTCTGATTCCCACCAGCTTTTAGCAAATATTGGTGATCCTTCTTAGAGGTCAAAATCATTATTTCAGGGTTGAACGATAGGATTCCCATTTTGACCACAAAGATATTTTGAGGTTATGGCCTCCATTGGCTTCAACCTCAGGTCAACAACTTGTGAAATACTGTTTTCAATCCAAGGGATGCTTTAATAAATGAGACAATAAGCTCCCTCTGAACTATTTCCACAAAATAAGAACAAAGCTGAACAGATGCTCTGTAATATTTTAATTTTGATAAGAGCTGTTTATAGAGAGGTTAATAGTCAAAAAGGGTTGAGAATTCATTGACATTCACAGTTTTGTACTTCAGAAAACATCTCAGGAAGTTGTTAGATATAAAAATCAGTATTTTCTTTGGTACTTTCAAGGGAATAGTGTATTGAATGAATCAAGTAACAGCAGACACCTTACTTAAAAGACAGATTCTAAAGAGTCAGCTTGGTTTAGTGGTTAAGGTCAGAGATAGGCTCCAAAAATGTTAGCAAAGGGTTCACTGCCTGATTGCTGGGTGGGCGTGGCCATGATGATGGGGTGTTTTTGTCCTTCCTGGGCTCTGGAGGCTTTCCTTGAGCCTCCAGGAGGGCAAAAATGGCTTCCTGGGCTCCAGAGGCCCTCTGGGAGCTGGAAACAGGCCATTTCCGGCCTTCCCAAACTTCCAGGAGGCCCATTTTTTGCCCTCCCCGAGCCTCCACGCACACCCTGCACTTACCTGCATCCAAAGTGGGCCGCGTGGGGACTCCTGTGAGGGTGGAATGGGTGAGGTCAGCCAGGAGTTGGATTTGGGGGTGCACTCTGAACTGCACAGAATCTTAGCTAGGGACTCTCCTGAATCCCTGCGAACCCCCAGCAGCCCACCCCTGGTTAAGGCACCAGACTAGAAAATGGGATACTGTGATTTTTAGTTCCACCTAGGCCATGAAAACCAGCTGGGTGATCTTGAGCCAATCATGCTTTCTCAGCCACACCCACCTCACAGAATTATTTTGGGGAAAGAGAGGAGGAAGCTGTGTTGGATATGTTAGCAACTTTGAGTTATATGTAAAAATAATAAAGGCAGTATACAAACAAACAAAGCTACTTGGAAAAGTTATCCTGACAGTGAAATGCTGGAAATCTTACAGCCTTTTGTATCTCTTGTTTCTAAGCATTTTGCTATGTCATTTTTCCAATGATGTAATGAGGAAATTTACAATAAAAACATATTTTTATCTCTCTCACAACGCTGATTCTAACAGTGGATTCTGCAACCCAGTTCTACTCATATGAAACTGGGTTTTTCGAGAAAAACATATCTGAGGGCAAAATAGTTCAGGAATTTCCATCTCTGTTTCTTCCTCCCCACCATGTCACTCCTCTCTCTCATTCCCTTTGACTCTCATTTCTCTCTACATTAACAGAGATAAATTCACTTCCAATATGCAGGGGTAGAATTCAAAAATCCCAACAACTGGTTCTCTGCCCTTTTGCTGGGTGGGTGTGGCCTATTAGAACTTTCCCCAGAGTCAGGAGGCTCCCTGGGAAGGCGAAAATGACCTCCCCAAACTCTGGAGGCCTTCCGGAAACTGGAAACAGGCCCATTTCCAGAATTCCAGAACTTCCAGGAAGGCTGTTTTTCAAACTCCCAGAGCCTCTGTGTGGATCCTGCACTTACCTGCATCCAAATGGGCCAAGTGGAGACTCCTAGGAGGAGAGGGATGGGCAGGACCAGCCAGTCAGTTCAACTACCAGTTCGGTGAACCAGATGTAAATTTAACATCCGGTTCGCTTGAAATGGCTCAAACCGGCTGAATCTGCTAATATAGCTTACAAAAGTTTAATATTCATTTGATATTCATCTGACTGAGAGCTAATTGGGTTTAGTGGTTGCCATTCATAAAAACAGCTAACTTTTATTGCAGGGATGTCTTGATGCGTAGAATAGAATGGATATATTTTCCCTGGGCAAGTATATGAGTAACAGCATAAGATATAAAACTTTCCTTTCACTGTTGTTGCCAGTTCTTTCGGAGAAAGATGATCCATTTTAGCACTCAACTGAAAAACTGTCAGAAAGGTTTCATGCTGCTGATAAATTTTTTGCAAACAAATCCAGATCTCTGGAAGCAATTCAAGTACACATGACTTTTCCTAGAGGGCAAGCAGCTTGAGTTCAGGTTAGGAAGGCGTTCGTGGCACAACATCAATTCCCTTTCCAGATGCATGCCCTATCTGAAAATTAAGTAAGTAATTAGATAAGACTAAATGGAATTCATTTCAGAATTAGACATAGCCGGTTTGTCGCCCTTCTCCCCACCTCCATTATGCTCTAACAGCCTGTACATTAGCTGCAAACATGATCAAAGATCATGAGTTTGTGTAATTACAAAATGTGACATTCCCCAGCTTTTTGTACACAAATACATTCTGCTGAAACTTAAATAATTTTATATATAAGAAGCAAAGAAGAGACACATTAATGCTGGAATGCAGTCACCCCGTAATACTCTTTCACTCCTTCTATCATTCTAGAGAACAATTCTCCCATTTCTGACTTTGTCCTTCCATATGCCCACATGCTGAGTAGATTTCCTTGTAATCCATGGATCAGAGAATGTTAATTACAACCACAACTAATTAACATACACTTAGTCTTAACATTCAGCTAGTTGCTGTGTTAGACATTAAGTAATGTAGGAAGAAGGCACTTAAAAGAACAAGGAACAGATTATTCATCATTCTTTTAATATACAGTATTTACCTTTACATATCTAATGCTTGGTCTTAGAGTAAAGGATAGTTATCTTCCTTAACTCTGGCTATATCCCAGTTGCCTCAAAGCCCAGCAAACAAACAAACAAAAAATCATTTGGAAGAAGGAAGGTAAGGAATGGAATTAGATTTTCAGTGTTCTAACACTCATTTTTGCAATTGGGCATTGACAAAAGGAAACACTTCTTTGATTAAATTTATATGGAGCTGAAGACAAAGAATTCATAATGTTCCCATCCTCCAATTCCTGCAAGGGATAAAGATAAAGCTGACAAGATAGGAAGCCAAAGTGTTACAGTCGGCAAATATCGTAAGGTAAACATGAAAGAGCTACCACTGATGTTCAAGGCCAGGAAAAGATGGGCCGAAATCTTTCTGATTAAAAAGGGCAAGGGGGAAAGGTCCAGAATTTAAGGCTCTCGCCATCACACATACTGGTCTCTGCTTTCTGCATTTAGAGGATTTCATTCCTGTTCTATTAAAGTCAGATTGAAGCTGTAGAGTTTCAGCTATTAAGTAGCTGTGGAAGCAGCTACTTAATAGTTCCTAGCAAGCAAGATTTATTGATGTGTCTACTATAAAATCTGGCACTAAATAGATTGGGGTGATTGGCCCAAAATCACTCAGTAAATTTCACTTGAACATTGGCTTGAATATCAGCTGCCATGCTTCTTATCTAACATCTTGACCAATATACTGTAAGAGCTCCCTTGAATTAAATTCAGTTCCTGGGGGCCTCATGAGTACATCCATGCAGCGTATGTAAAAAAGCAAGTATGGTTTCCATCACATGGTTACTGCTGATATCTTTATTTATTTTATTTGTTAATCACTTACAAGATAATAGGTATAAGTATAAACATGAGTAAGAATATAGGAAATAAGTACAATAAATGGGGACAATAGGATAGAGACGGTAGGCACGATTGTGCACTTATGTACGCCCCTTACAGATCTCTTAGGAATGGGTGAGGTCAATAGTGGATAGTTTAAGGTTAAAGGAGGTTAGAGGATGTAACAACGGAGTCAGGTAATGCATTGCAGGCATTGACCACTCGGTTGCTGAAGTCATACTTTCTGCAATCAAGTTTGCAGCGGTTAACATTAAGTTTGTATCTATTGTGTGCTCTTGTATTGTTGCGGTTGAAGCTGAAGTAGTCATTGACTGGTAGGACATTGTAGCAGATAATTTTGTGTACTAGGCTTAAGTCCAACTGTAGCTGGTGTAGTTCAAGGTTGTCCAAGCCCAAAATTTCAAGCCTGATTTTTTTTTTTCAAAAGATTTTCTTGACCTCCAACCCTACCTCCTGTCAACCCTATCATTGTTTTCAAATCTCAGTCAGCTGACTGGCCATTGTATGGCACATAAGATTATACTAGATGGGCTTTTAACCGGATGCATTGTCTCTCTCCTTTGGTAGTTTCATATTATCTATTTATGTGGTCAAGAAGCACATTGTTGTATACAAGTGGAGCTGGTTTCTAGCAGCTGACTTTTATTTTTCAAAACAACAACGATAAAAAAAGGCCTATCCCAGTCTTGTGTGACATGTTTTCCTCATGCGTTCAGATGTCGAGCAACAATTCTTCAGTCCCCTGAAGAAGTCGCACACCTTGTTTTATTAGCTTTGATAAATCTCAGAACCTCTAGCAACATCGGTTTAAAGTGAGTTCTTGGCAGCTTTTATTATTGATAGTTGTTCTTTCTCTTCTTATCTGTGATTTCTTAAACGCCTTGCTCAAGAGTCCCTGGCAGATTTTCCATATCTTCCTTTTGTCCCTGAGGCTTCTGACAGCAATTGTCTGATCATTCCAGCTTGTACTCAGCACCTCATGTTGAAGCTTTGATTAATAAATAATAAACTAATTTACCATTCTTTTTCATTTGTATTTACATAGTCTTCTCATTACTTTGTGGCTTTTGCAATGCCTTTGATCTTCCTGATGTTTTCACTATTGCACCTTTTTGTTTTCTTCCTTGAAATATATCAGCTTGATCTGGAGCATACTTTCCACTCCTCCATAAGGGGAGAAAATTCTTACCGAAAGAAGCTCATTAAAACTAGAAGGAACTGGGAGAGAATGTATACAAGAAGCAACTAAGTATAAAACTTTCGTTAGATTTTGCTGCTCAGATGGAATTATGGAATTATTGAGCTAAATTGAAACCTCTAGACGGGTCACCCTTAAATGAGGAGATGATTTAACCTAATCCCAGCTAGCATACCATGTTGAAAATCGATTCTGAGTTTCTTGTGATACGTGTTCTTCCTCGTCAATCATGTCCCCTGATGGCTTCCTCGTCAATCATGTCCCCTTACAATTAGACAACATGATCTGACAGCCAAAGCTGTCACTTTCTTGCTTATTCTTAATGGCTAAAAAAAACTAAGCAAAGTTGACTCTGCTTGATATCTGGATGAAAGACCACCAGGAGATCCTTTGCTGAAGTCTAGTCTGAAAATTATTCAGAAAAAGGCAACAGGAAAGAAGTTGCATATTGTTTCCAACAATATGAAGTCTAGTCTGAAAATTATTCAGAAAAAGGCAACAGGAAAAAGTTGCATATTGTTTCCAAGAAAATTGAATATTTGTCCATCTAACCACCAGGACATGAATTTTTTTTTTTGAAGATGGCCATGTTCCCAGAAGATTGGAGATTAACAAATACATTTACCTTTAAAAAATTGAAAGAAGTGAAATGATGTCAATGCTATCATATTGTTATCTGTACTAAGCATTAAATTAAATTATTATGATTATTATGAGCTGTGGTGGCACAGTGGTTAGAATGCACTACTGCAGGCTACTTCTGCTCAAAGTTGACTCAGCCTTCCATTCTTCCGAAGTTGGTAAAATGAGGACCCAGATTGTTAGAGGCAATATGCTGACTGTGTAAACCACTTAGAGAGAGCTGTGAAGCACGTCAAGCTGTATATAAGTCTAAGTGGTGTTGCTATTGCTATTAAACAACTTTATGAGTACATAGATATGAAGTAATTAACAAAAGGCACAATTTATCACAAATAAATCAAGCTATCTAACTGAATCTGTTTTGTTTGATAAAGTTCCTATTTTACCAAATTGGGTAAATAATGGACATTGTGGATATTGACCTCAACAAATTATATTCTCATTTAGTGAGAATAAAGGTTCCAGCTGATAAGCTTAGGTTCAAGACATTGAGCTTGTCAGAAGAGAGCTGACATTGAAGGTTTGAGACCCAAGAGCCACACAACATGGTGAACTCCTGTTACTTGCCCCAGCTCCTGCCCACTTATAGCAGTTCGAAAGCATGCTAATGCAAATAGATAAATAGGTATCACTTTGGTGGGAAGGTAACAGCGTTCCATGTATAGCATATAGCCATGCTGGCAACGTGACCACCTGAAATGTCTTCGGACAATGCTAGCTTCCTCAGCCAAGAAATAGAGATGAGCACCATGCTCTAGAGTCAAACATGATTGGACAGAGGAAATCCTTACCTTTAGATGATAGGCCTGTTGAATGGATTTATCACTGTTGAATGACTGCATTGAAAGAGTACTTTTTAATGGCAACATATCAATTTGGAGAGTAAGCTAGAGTGGAGTGTCACAGGATTTGGGCCTATGCTGTGTTTTTGTGAATGAAGGGGTTGAAGGGATAATTAACAGAATGACAGATAAATCTAGGAGCTAATCCTTTAGAAAAGAAGCAAAAGTTGCTGATAGATTTACACAAGCTCAGAAGAATGAGCCAAAACAATTGTGACATTTTATTTATCAAGAAAAATATGAAATCTAGCCCACGGGGGGGGGGGGACATTAAAGTATAAAATGACCATGGCAAGACATGTAAAAGAACCTGGGTGTTGTACAAGAACACAAGTTGAATTAAGCCAACAGTTTGATGCAACTGGTAAAAAGGCATATGCTATTTGGGGGTGTAATAGCAAGAATTTTGAGTCCAGTTAATGGGAAGTAATTGTTCCAATCTATTCTGCATTTGGAGTATTGTCAATTTACGTTTTCTTTCCTTCTTCTAATCAATTATGCCTAATTCTCATTTGCTTGGCAAGGTTTTTCAGGCTTACCATTTCCTCCTTGCTAGGGTTCAGAGAAAGCAACGGCCCATGGTTACCTAGCTGGCCTTATGCCTAAAGCAGAAGTAGAACTCCCAATATATAGACTGATGACTCAACCATGACATCAGATTGGCTCTCATTTTTGGGTATTGTGCTGTAAAAAAATTGAACAAATGTGGAAGATGTCTATCAAAATGTTGAATGGACTGGAAACCCAATATGAAAGGAATATTCACCTTACAGAGGATGAAGTTGATTTTTCTGTTATACAAAATGACAGCACCAGAAACCAGTGAGTTAAAATTACAGGAAAGATGATTCTGATTTGATATTAGGAAGAATTTCTTGCCAAGAAGAACTGTCAAGCAGTGGGATTGATTGACTACGTTTCTATATTGCAAAATCCACCTGAATGGATGGTCGATAATACTATATATAATAATAAAATGAGGTGGGCTGCTGCAGGTTCAGACAAGTTCACCCGAACCCCTTGTTCCGATTCTGTGTGGTTTGGAGAACCAGCAAATTGGACCACCAGCTGGCCCGCCCCTCCCTGTTTTTCAAGCCATTTTCAGCCCGAAAAATGATCTATTTTTTAAATCTGTTTTCAGACCATTTTCAGGCTGATTTTGGCTGGAAAAACAGCCTGAAAATGGCTCCAAAATGGTCTGAAAACATCCAAAAAATTGCCGTTTTGGGGATGTTTTCAGGCCATTTTTCCAGCCAAAATTGGCCGGAAAATGGCCCTGAAAATGGCCCAAAAACAAGCTGAAAAACAGGCCAAAAATGAGCAGAGGCGGGGCCAGCCAGTGGTGGGATTAGCCCCAGCCGGCTGAATCCTACCTCTTCCTTTGAAACAAGTGGGCAAGAGGCCGGGCTGGGTTTGATGAGTGACATCACGCATCCAGTCACATGACCAACTGGCCACACCTATCCAGCTAGAGAACTAGTTGTTAAAAAATTGCAGCCCACCACTGATGGAGAGCTATCTAACCAACATGCTTTAAGAGATCCATTATTGGCCAGACTGGATAAAATCACTTGTGAGATAACTTCCAGCCCTATGAATTTATATTTTTATACCTTATACTGCTTCTCCTGCCTATACATTCTTGTCTTTTAATGGAATGGGTATCTATGTTGCTTCCTGTCCAGAGTTTCACTGATTAGATGAAATGAAAAATAGATTAAGATGATTAAGATCAAGATTAAGATTAATGATAGATGAAAGTTAGATGATAGATAGATAGATAGATAGATAGATAGATAGATAGATAGATAGATAGATGACCCATTACATTAAAAATGAAGAATTTTTAAACATGAAAAGAAAGATCTTGCTTCTGATTGAGATTATTGATCCTTGCAGTCCCTGATTGTATTATGAGATTGTAGTATGAGAAACTGTTAACTTATATTGTGTTAGAATAGTTTATCTCCGTATATAGTCCCAGCTATGCTAACTTGTTGAGAATTTTACTTACTTATTATTTCATTTTATTTACTTTATAGAGGAAAAATATCAATTTAATGCCCTATTTAGTGGCTATCAGATGCAACAGAGAAAAACTCCATCTAACAAATCTAACCTGAAATACTACCACTATCAAAAGTACATAATATGGAGAGTGGACATAAATTTATACTAAATTACATTAGATTAATGTGATGAAATTACATTAAATGAAATTAAATTACAATTGTGTCACTTCCATCAATTTATGTCATTTGTATAATGACCTCATTACTCAAATGAAGTAAATTGATGCAAATGACATCATGTGTGTTATTTCTGTAAAGTCATTACATACATGACATTAATCATTAACTAAATTATGTTTTTACGATGAATGACATACTTTCAGATCTACTATATTCTGGAGTAACAAATGCCTCTTCCTCCTAATGGTCCATTAAACTAAGGTTTACTCCAATTTCCTTTATCCTTTTTTTTTTTCTTCCACTAAATCTATTAGTGTTATAACTGCTCTAGTGAACTGATCCAGATTGAATATTTAAGGCACTATGTTATCCAATGTATAGTTTAGCCAAAAAACTTTACCAGTTAGGTATGTTCAACCCAAAATACTAGATTAAAATATGATTTGATAATTCAGTATTTTGGGGAGAAATCATATACTGATATCATAAGTTGTGTGAACAAGGCTACCATCTTAAGCTGCAATGTAATAATAAATATAAAACATTTGACGGTCTGTCTATGGAAATTCTCAATCATCCAGGTCATGATTACCTTAAAGGTGGTTGTCACATTCCAGTGTCCTGCATCAAGAAATGCCAACCACACAATCTTGCAAACGTGAACCTGGCACGGAGTGATCAACAACGAAGTAATCAAAGTCAGTGCTACCATGGTTTATTCCCCCACCCCTTAAATTGTGCTCTACCCCGCCCCATGGCTCCAGCCCCTCCCCCTCCCACCTATTCTGTGCTGCCAATATGCCCTCCACATTCCTGAAGTGTTCCAGCTGCTCCTCCTAGGTCAGCATATCCAGCTCCCTGCACCTTTGCATAATCTGACAGTCAGCTATTCAGCTGCGAATCAGCTGGTTTCAAAGTCCAAGGGCACCATAAATGCAGCAGGTATTCTGTGAAATATAGTGAAAGCTGAAGGAATTAAAATGTCCTATCAAAATAACATCCAGAACCTGGATGTGACAAGACATCCAGATGTGTCAGAGACCAGGATAGAGTTCAAAAGTATTACAAGTTTATTTCACGCTATCTATACACAAGAATCTCAATTACTAATGGTTGAGACAAATTGGTGCCAGATAAGTGTCAATGGACTTAGGTCTCTTATGAAGGTGTAGAGATTCCAAATTAATGATGCATTTGACTCTACCCTCAGGCTCAGCCTAGTTATCTCCTACAGAATGAAAACTACCATTTGGTTCAACAATTAAGATTCCAGTCTCAATTGGAATCTTAGTTCAGGACTACCTATACCCAATACGATATTCCAAGTCACTGCAGTGCTTCCTAACTACAGACTGGGATTACCTAAATCAGGGGTATCAAATTGGATTTCTTCAAGGGCCAGATCAGCATTGACGTTCTCCTTTATGGGCTGGCCGGGGGGGAGATGGGATGGACATCTCCTGCAGCACCCTGCTGGCTGAAAACGGGCCATGGGAGGGGCTCATGCAGCCCCCCCTGGGGCCTGTTTTCGGCCTGCATAGCTCCTGCAGCACTCTGCTAGCTGAAAAATGGGCCATGGCGGGCCTTGTGTGCCCCCCACACCCATTTTCAACTTACAGAGTGCTGCAGGAGGCCGTGGAGGCTGAAAATGGGCCAGATAAGGGAGAAACGTGAATGGCGTTGTCTACGGGGGAGAAACTGGCCTTGATCTCTTTCATGGGCTGCAGCTGTGAGGACTGTTTAAAAGGACAAACTGTGCATGGGCCAGTGCTGGAAGCAAAGTGTGAAAATATTTCTAGTTTGTCAGTTCTTATCTGAGTTCTGGCATCCTTCCCAATGTGTGTATTTCAATATCTGTGGACGTCTTCAAGCCCTTATCCTGCCTTGTCTCATTAAATGTTTCAGTGTGGTTTGTGTTGTTTTTTCTATTTATAATTTATATGTATTTTGAGTTTGAATGGCATTTCTTCCTTTTCGCAACTGTTTGTGGGGGAGTTTTTTCTCCAGTCAATGATAATTGGACATTTGAAGCCAAGTTGAAGGAATTAAAGGGACTTCACCTGTTTTTGTGACTTTGTTGCTTTTGTATCCCACCCTGGGTCATCACACTGAATCAGGAAAAAGGTCACAATGTAATTCAGTAACCCCAAGCATTTTATTTAAATGGGAGAGATGCACCTAATCTTATCAACATTCTGTGCTTCTTAATAAAGGCAGCTGGGTCTTTTAAAACAGGAGGTTTTTTTTAAAAAATAATAAGGTAGCTTTTCTTATGTTCCAAACTAATCAGATCTGTTTCCTAGAAATTTCTAAAAATGACGATATAACAGACCTTGAAAAGCAACTAGCACCATGGTTCAAAAGGCCTATTAAAGGTCTTACTTTTGTATATTTCAATGCTGTTTTTCTTTTGTAAGCTGGAACCCTTTGTATTGATATAGAAAACATTATATTTGTAAAATCATATAACCTTCTTTCTCTGAATTGGGCTCCATTCTTCTTCATGCATGACAAAAGAAAAGACTGGAAACAAGCCCTGGAGAAAATTTATTTCATTTATATTTAATCACAAATAAAATAAACATATTAAATAGTCACAATCAAGTGTTTGGAAACTTTTGTTTGCCCTGGTATGTTGGGCCAAATGTTCCTGTTATATGCAAAGAATAACATTCTAATCCTCATGTATATCAAATTTTTAAATAATTTTCATTAAGTTTCATCATCAGATTAAAAACATAGAAGAAACAAAAGTTGGGAGGAGAAAAAAATCAACCTTTTTGTTGCAGGCCTAGAGTATTGAAAGATGAAACTATTCCTGTATTAAATGGTTATCTTACAAAAAGTCAAAATTAAGGATTTATATCATATTTCAGATACCATCCTGGTTTGTTAAAAATAAACATCAGCTTATTTTCTATGATACTATTTCCTATCTTCCTTTTTTATGCTATAACATATTCTTTAATTTAATCCTTCACAGAATGACAGAGTTGGAAGGGACCTTGGAAGTCTTCTAGTCCAACCCCCTGTTCAAGTTCAATTTCAGACAAATGGCTGTCCAATCTCTTCTTTAAAATATCCAATGTTGGAACATCCACAACTTCTAGAGGCAAATCGTTCCACTGATTAATTGTTCTAACTGTCAGGAAATTTCTCCTTAGTTACAGGTTGCTTCCCTCTTAGTTTCCATCCATTGTTTATTGTCTTGGTGCTTTGGAAAATAAGTTAACACTATCTTCTTTGTGGCAGTCCCTCAAATATTGGAATATTGCTATCATGTCACCCCTAGTCCTGCTTTTGTTTAGACTAGCCATACCCAATTCCTGCAACTGTTCTTCATATGTTTTAGTTTCCAGTCCCCTTATCATCTTACTTGCTCTTCTTTGCACTTTTTCCAAAGCCTCAACATCTTTTCTGTAGTGAGCTGACCAAAACTGGATGCTATATTCTAGGTGTGGTCTTACTAATGATTTATGAAGCAGTACTAATCAGTGGTGGGATTCAAATTGTTTTACCATGAGTTCTGTGGGTGTGGCTTGATTGGCGTGGCTTGGTGGGCGTGCTTTGCCTAATGCTAGCAAGCAACTTTCCCCATACCAGCTGAGACCTGCAGCACCAATCAGCTGAGAGAATAAAGAAGAGAAAAGCTCAAGTGCTTTTTTCTTCTTTTTCCAATCAGCTGATTGGTGGAGGATTTTTTTCCTCCTCTCAGATGATCATAGGCTTTTTTTACTACCAGTTCAGCTGAACCAATCCGAACCGGTAGCATACCACCACTGGTACTAATACTTCATGTGATTTTCTATTTTTCCTTCCATCGGTCACCCATTCTTGTCTAAGGAATAACCAAAACACAATACAAAGAGGACTGGCTATGTTCATTAGGTTTATTTTTAAAATATTTTTGAGATAGGGTGTGGAAAGAAAGGTACATGGTCCTTGGAAAATATGCCTTTCCAGATTTTAAGGGAATCTTCAAGATGGAACTTTAAAAGACAACTCAGCAACATTTCTGGCAACAGGAAGGAATGGAAGAAAGAAGAAGAAAAAAATGGCATTGAGGTTAATCTGGAGGATTAGCAACCTGCAGTGCCAGAGCAGCAGTAGTAAAGACAGATGTGGCAGCAGAAGCTCAGAGATAATAAAGGAGGACTTGCAAAGACCAGCATGGTGGCAGCAGTTCAAACTGACCCCAGGAGAATGATATAAGCAGGGAAATGGTGGAGCAGAGCCTAGCATAGTATTTCTCAACTTTGGCAACTTTAAGATGAGTGGACTTCAGCTCCCAGAATTCCCTAGCAAGCATGACTGGTTGGAAATCTCTGGGGACTGAAGTCATCCCCATCTTCAAGTTGCCAAGATTAAGAGATATTGGCTTAATGGATCTGGATAACTTGATGGTAATGAACTCCACTGAGCATAGCTAATCTACATCAACCCTGTAACTATTCAGCAGTGGTTAATGACCAAAATTTGTGTCATTGACAGATTGCCTGAATCCTGATAGCTCTTCTATGGCTGAAAGTGCTGAAAAGCTCCTTTATCTAAATGCTGATGGGTGAATATGAGTGTCAGCAACTTTCCAATCATCACAGACAAGATGAAACAAGTCTGTGGCAACAAGATCCACCACCACAAGCCATCAGTTCAAGAGGAGGTCCTGCCATGCCTTCTGTCTTCTGCCATGCCTTCTGTCTCAGAACATGTAGAGGACTATCCACCCTGTGGTGCACAAGAGATAAGGATGTCATGCGTGTAGAAAAAGTAAGATGTAAAGTAAGAATACAGAAAGAAATTATAGGCTGAGAATAAAGGATTAAGAACTACAAGATATGAGATGCAAGCGGTGTTCTAATATCTAAGGGGCTGCCACAAAGAAGAGGGGTTCAACCAAAACATTTGCAATGCTAGTTATATATTTGAATAGTTTGTTATTTTGGTCTCAGGGGCGCAAAAAGCCAGCAGAAAGATTGCTTTGAGTAAACTAGGAAGTAATTTCCATGAGGTCTTCCCTTCCAATTTCTGATCACTATAATTCATATTCAGCCTCAGCTTTTGCTACCCAAATTTATAGTTCTGCAGTCTTCTTTTGTTACAGAACCTAGGAGCGTTCCCAACCAAAATCTATAGACAAAAGATTTAAGGCACTGAATTACTTTTTTTTTTAAAATTCCTGTGAGGGTCAGAAAAGGTCAGAGCAACAATATTTCAAGTGGCAAAGAGTCTTTCCAATCTTGCAATACATTTATAAGAAAAAAAATGTGTGGTTTATGTTGAGGAATTTTGGCAGAAAAGGATGTAACTCAAAAAAAGTACAGGTGTTTATGTGGTACAATAGAGGGAGGGGTCTCTTGAATTTCTCAGCTAGGAAGGAGATCAAATGCTAAATGAAGTCAATGACAATTTTCTATTGGTTGTGGAGACCTTTAATACTGGTTGCATGGAGACAATTGGAGTGTCAATCACATTTGATTATTATTTGCAAGCACCTATATTTATATCTATAAGATAAACAACTATAAATTAAATTACATCTCAAACTTCTCAGAGATCTTAGATATGTTGACTACATACAGTGGTGGGATTCAAAAAATTTTAATACCAGTTCTGTGGGTGTGGCTTGGTGGGCATGGCTTGACTTGGTAGGCATGACAGGAGAAGGATGCTGTAAAATCTCCATCCCCGCCCTACTCCAAGGGAAGGTTGCTGCAAAATCCCCATTCCCTCCCTACTTCATTAACCTGCTTTCCAGCTCCGTTTTCCTGTGCAGGGCAACCAAAGAAGACCCAGCTGATCAGCTGGGACTCAGGAGGCAGAGAATAAGTGGGGATGGGGCCAGTCAGAGGTGGTATTTGCCGGTTCTCCTAACTACTCAAAATTTCCGCTACCGGTTCTCCAGAACTGGTCAGAACCTGCTGAATACCACCTCTGACTATATCATCCCATTCATCAAAAGAGATCTTAGATGTGTTGACTACATCATCCCATTCATCAAATTATTTCTTCATGGTGTAGAATAGAGGATGAATCACATGGTGTTCTTCTTTCCATTACTATTTTGCTGCTGCAAGTACTTATTCCCTTTTTATGACCCTGTAATCCATAGGTGTTAAATTCACTGCATCACGTTGATGTCACATGATGTTTTTTGCTTTCATGGAGCTGGGGTGGTTTGTATGTGACGCATCTGGCCCATGGGTCCCCAGTTTGACACTCCTGCTGCAATCCCTTAATTCAGGGCATGGAGCTGATGCCATGTGGAGTTCACAGCAGATTTTTTTTTTCTTTTTGCCCCAGGAGAAAAATATCTGCTATTACCTAGGATTGAACTCTCAATCTTCTGAATGGGAGGTAAGCATCTTCACCACTAGGCCACCACACCACTCAACTGCTATAGATACACAAATAGATTAAATTGGAATAAACAAAGGATATCTACTTTGGGACTAACCATGATAATTATTCCCAACATTTTTCCGGTGGCTTTGGAAAATTCTACCCCTTTCAATTGTTATAGAAATGGATGATATAAATTCTTGCTTGTTCATCTCTCTCTTTCCTTGCTTTTTCCTGCCTTTTATCTTTTTTTTTTTTTTTTGCCAGTTAACTGTTTTGATGGTTGCTGATATTTAGTAGATAAACCTCGAACTATATTTTTTCTGATAGCTGAAATGATTGGCATGTGCACGTGCTCTGAACTGGAATGAGGACTGACAGGTTGTGTGCTTGGTACTATAGAAAACTGGAAATTTCCCATAGGAATTTTCCTACAAGATTCAAAGAGAACAACATGTGCCACATCAGTCCCCATGATTGCTAGGGAATACAAAGCCTCAGGACTGTGCCAAAATCTGTTTATTTTACCCTTCTCATTTTGTTTAAAGCAAGAGAAAAACTACCCTTTTTAAAGGAGGACAAATGCTTAAGGAATGGAATGCTTAAGGAAAGGAACTACTGATTTTGTACTTCTAGGTAGTCCTCATTGACCAGCTTGAGCCAACATTCAAAGACAGGATGGTGCAAAACAACCCGATTTTGTGATCATTCTTCGCATTTATGACAGTCACAGCCTCCCATGGTCACCTGATTACCATTCACATTTTTCACAGCCAGCATCCAATGAGTAGAGTTAATGGAGACCATGGAAATGAAATTGCAAGTTAATCCATCATTTGACAATTGAAATAGAAGTGACCTCATAAGCCTGTTGTGGTCACATGATTTTTCTGCTTCATGACCATTGTATTTAGCAAGAAAATGACAGTGAGAACAATTAATCAGTGCAATGGATTGCATCCAGAAGTTGTGGGTTCTGCATCGCTGGAGATTTTTAAGAAGAATTTGGACAGCCATGTATCCAGAATGTTATAGGACAGGGATGTCAAACTCAATTTCATTGAGGGCTGCATCAGGGTGGCATTTGACTTCAGAGGGTCAGGAAGGGCATGGCCAGGTGGAGTAGCCAACTCAATGTCACTCATTGAGGCTCTATTTTCGGCCATGTCAGCCCTCCCAGCCTCCGTTTTCAGCCACAATGGCCTCCTACAGCCCTCTGCCAGCAAAAACAGAACTTGGGAAGGCAACACATGGCCTCCCCAAGCTCCCTGCTTGTTGTCAGAGGCACCACAGGTCGGTCCTTCACTGTTTCTAGGGTAGGCCCATGGACCAGATCTTAGCACTCGACAGGTCAAATCTGGTCCCTGGGCCTTTAGTTTGACACCCCTGGTATAGGATCTTCTCCTTGAGTAGAAGGTTCTATTAGAAGACCTCCAAAGTTTCTTCCAACTCTGATATTCTGTTGTTATTCTATTCAGAGTTACTTGTCCCAATTATGATTGCTAAGATAGAATTATCTGTACTGTATTTTATTTTATTTTTTAAAGTGGCCAATCTGGATTTATTTTTCTCTGAGGCTTTCATCTGCAGCCTCCCTGGATTCTCATCTTTCATTTTAGTGTCAAGGGCGCTGAAGGTAAGAAAATTTCACCCATGGGGCTTTTTACAGTAGGAAGTAAGGAATCCAGGAAGGCCAGGAAAAGCAAGAAGAAGGGCAAAAATCCAGCAGAAAATATTACAGCTCCATTTGCAATAAGAATGTCAGGTCTGTCTTTCAAAAGCACACAAACACTAGATGGTAGCAATGAATTTCTGTATCTCTTTCCTGCCATCTCTTGGTCATCAAGATAGGCCAAGATATGGCAAATCTAACTTGGAATTCAAACATACCATGAATCCATGGATTTTTGAATTTCTGAAACTACAAATTACTTGAAATAGATTTTATGTTATGTTTGAAATTTCTCTCCTGTGTTGGTATTTCTTCATATCATTGCCACATGGCAACCATTGATGAACTGCCATTTTGGCCAAGTAGTTAAGATACATTGGCAAAATCACCATCAGTGAAGGCAGCTTTACTTTGAACAGCTTACATCTTGTGGCGTTACCTTTAAAACCATCAAATATCCAACCTATCCCATGTCCTTCAGAAGGACTCTATAGGTGGACAAAAATGCCAAATCCAGTCTGAACAACTGGCTGATTGTGTGACCAACCATGATATTGATTTGCCTCTGCTGCATTTCAATTACAAGTTCTCCCGTCTCTCTGTCTCTCTCTGTCTCTCTTTCTCTCTCACACACACACATACATACAGACAGACAGACAGATAGATAGACAGACAGACAGGCTCTTCCTTACATTCTTTTTCAAGAGTCATCTGAACACAAGGTGTTGATTTGCACATGTTCTCCAACAAACAACTCTTACCGGGCATGCTGTATCTCTCAAAGAAAATCAAGTCATATACAAAAGTAAGTCAAATATACATCTCTAAATGAAAAGTTAAAGCTGTCACATTGATCATAAATGCATGCTAAACTAAACAGTCATTTATTACATTGGCTCATTATTGCTGAGTGGAACAGCAGATAGTTCCAAAAGGATAATTAATATCACTTTAAGAAGGCTATTCATATATATTTCAAATATAGCCCCACTTTTTAGAGTTACTGGTTTATAGCAGAGCGCAAAAGCTGGGGGTGTTATATCTGGTGTATTTCCAAAGATAAAGTCTATTTATTTGCACTGCTTTTTTGAATGTGTCCATATTATCCCAACCTCCAATGTGTTTTTAGCTCCCCAGCCTCTAAATATATTAAACTTATAATGTAATTATAATATAAAATATTATGCTCAAGTCTCTTTATATCTAGAAGGCAATCCACCAGTTTGTTGATACATATTAATGATTTTAGTTTCTTCTGTTCAATTATTTCTAATTCTCAGATACTACCTGGGTAAGTCCCTTGGCAAGATATTAGTAGTAATTTGTCGTTGCCTGCTTCCTAGAACTAAGAGAAACTGGCTGTTCCAAAGTCACCCAGCTGTTTTTGTGCCCGGGATAGAACTAGAACTCACAGCCTCCTGGTTTCTAGCCTGAAGCCTTAACCACTACACCAAACTGGCTCTCATGCTGATGATATGAAATGTTTTTAACAATTGTAAATCATTCAGTCACTGGGAATTGGGCAGCATATAAATTTAATAAACCATTATAATTAATAGTTTTTGCATAATCAGCCTGATGTTTAGACTCAGTGGTGGGATTCAAAACTGTTTACTACCGGTTCTGTGGGCGTGGCTTGGTGGGCATGGCAGGGAAAGGTTACGGCAAAATCTCCATTCCCTTCCCACCCCACTAATTTTCTTTCCAATTCCATTCTCCTGTGCAGGGCAACAAAAGAAGACCCAGCTGATCAGCTATGACTTGGGAGGCAGAGAACAGATGGGGGTGGGGCCAGTCAGAGGTGGTATTTGCCAGTTCTCTGAACTACTCAAAATTTCCACTACCGGTTCTCCAGAACTGGTCAGAATACCACCTCGGTAAACTAGATTTGGCATGTTTGTCCACCTCTTAAGACCTTCCCAAAAACTTGGAATAGCAGATGTTGTTGGTGTTTAAGAGTATTAAAAGATATTGCTAAAGGATGTAAGCAGGGGTGGAATTCTACAGCTTCGTACCTATCCGCTAGAACCAGTTGTTAACATTCTAAGCAGTTCGGAGAACTGGTTGTTAGAAGAAATTATTGGCCTAATCCTGTAAGGAAGGCAGGAAGGAAATGTTCTGGCGTTGCTTACAGAAACTGCCTCTCCGTTAACCCTTATTACATTCTTGGCAGGACTAGACTTCCTGTCTCAGGAACTTCTCTGGAGTTTTTTTCCTTCCTTTGCTGGTACTTTCTTGTGTGGAGTGACCATTCAAAGTTACAATGGCACTGAAAAAAGTTACTTATGGCCGTTTTTCACACTTATGACTGTTGCAGCATCCCCACAGTCATGAGAGGCCAGGTGAGGAGATGCGTGCCTCGATGTGAGTGATATTGAATTGGCCACGCCCAGCCAGTCACATGACCACCAAGCCATACCCACCAACTAAGCCACGCCCACAGAACTGGCTGTTAAAAAAATTGAATCCCACCTCTGGATGTAAGTCAGTGGTCCCCAACCTTTCCAGCTTTGTGGATTGGTGTATGTGTGTGTGTGTGGGGGGGAAATAGTTCCAGTGAAGCAGCAGATGCAGACGCAGCTCCATTTCCACAGCCCAGTTCTGAATGGTCCATGATCTAGTATTGGGGCACAGTCTGGGGGTTGGGGACCTGTGTTGTAAAAGCTGTTCCAAGTAAAGCTGTATTTTGCAATTGACTGGTGGGGATTTTGTGAATGCCAATAGATACTTCTGCCAAGTACCTATGACCTGGTGATAGCCTATAAAGTCTTACAAAGCATAAGGTAAAGATAAAGATTCCCCTCGCACATACGTTCCAATCATTTCCGGCTCTAGGAGGTTTCAAAGCCAAAGAGCCAGCGCTGCCTGAAGACATCTCCGTGGTTATGTGGCCAGCATGACTAAATGCCGAAGGCACACAGAACGCTGTTACCTTCCCACCAAAGTGGTCCCTATTTTGCATTTTCACATGCTTTCAAACTGCTAGGTTGGCAGAAGCTGGGACAAGTAATGGGAGCTCACTCCATTACATGGTGCTAGGGATTCAAACCGCTGAACTGCTGACCTTTCTATTGACAAGCTCAGCATCTTAGCCACTGAGCCACCACATCCCTTAATATACATAGCATAGGGCCCAATTATTTGAGGAACTATCCATGTCTGTTTGATATGAGATGACCGGGTAGCACACTCCAGGTTCTTCAATTAAACAATATCATCTTTGGAGATCCAGGAAGTGTGCCTTCTCCATCACAACACCTGCCTTGTGAAATGAAATTTCCCCTGGAAATCAAGTATCTCCCAACCTGGTAGGATTCAAAAAATACCCTAAAACCCAGGCTGTTTCCCCAGGTTATAGGGTAGGATAACTGGAATCCCTTCTGATATGTGTCTGTATGTTTTCTGAGCTGTCATTCTGTTCTCTGTGTTTTATTTACTTCATTTGAGTATAATGTGTTTTATTTTATATATTGTGTGGTGAATTGATTATGTTCTGATAATTAAATTATTATTGTAAAGTCTGGCTTGGTCCTGCCCGATTAAAAGTATCTGACAGTTCTTAATTAATGTAATAATTAAGAGGACCTTTTAATAAAAGTATCTCTGATCCTCTAGTCCCATTTTGAAACATTACTGAAAATCAGATATCACAAATTATTGATTCAGTAATGTTTTATGAAGTATTTAATATAAGTTCATACTAAAAACAGTTTATACTAAAAACAGAATCTACAGTATAATGATTCCTGGGTTACATCAAGTATGAATGATATGAGTACTTCTACACAAATCCTTATCTAATGCTAACTAATATAATTTTGCAATTAGTATACTACTGTTGAAAGAAATATCCTTCTGGGTTCAGTTCCAAGTGGGGAAAAAGACACTGGAAACATGGAGGCTGCTTGGAAAGTTTAATGGTGTACAGGACCACATGTCCTGGAGCTCCAGAGTAAGAAGGAAGGATGATCACATCCTTCAAGGTGAGGAGGTCAAGAAAAAAGGGCGGCCCAGATGCTGAGAGACCCTTATATAACCTCTGTTGGGCCCCACCTTAGTGTTTCCTGTTCCTGTGCAAGAAATTAATCCCATTGGCTATCAGACTCCCAGGGGCAACTCTATAGGCTGTCCTGAATTCTAGGCTTGGTCTAGCCTTGCTGGGTGATTATGCCCTTAAAAGGGCTTTTAGCAACAGCTTTACCTGAAGTTCCTTCTTATGTAAAGTATTCTGGCCCAGGCCTTAATAGCCCACCCATTAACAAAGGTGGGGATGAGATTCTGCTTCTAGGGTGAGTTTCTGCTTCTTGAGTGACTACTCTTTTTAGGAGAAATATTCTGCCTTTTTAATATTTCCTAGGCTACTTCAATTTTTCTAGGAGGGGGATGGGTGCTAACTTCCTACACTACATACTGTAAGTTAAGGGACAGCAGTTGACTCTGTTATTTTATAGCACAGACAACGCTCCAAAGTTTTAACAATTAAAAACATTTGACAAAGTGTCCATTGTTATTGCTCAAGGCATGGACCTCTGCCACCAACACATCAATAATCCAGGAAGCAAAATAGGAAAGTGGACTTAAAATCAAAACGCCAAGATATATTGCTCCAAACAGGAAATTATTAATTTTAGTTACATAAGGTTAGTCCTATTATGAAGCAAAGAAGTGAGATTGCTTTGGACAGAAGATGCTTGTCTGTGCAGAATAAAATCAGTGACAACAGCTCCTGTCTATGTCCTTTAATTGAAAAACTGAGGTACGTATTCTATCCACCCTTGTCACTATCCTTAGGCTAGTCTCATCATCATCAAGAGTGAAGGAAAACTGAACTGTCAGTTTAGATACCATCGACAGACAGAATGGGATGAGAATCCCACTTTGGCTTTCACCTTAGTTAGCAAAATGAGTCATTAACACAATGCTACTCTGTTCCTTTCGTGATCTGCTGTTTGAACTTGGGTTAAATATGGAAAAAGTGGGAAGGGGGAAAACAAACTTGATTAAGAAGTAGTAGGATGGTAAATCTGGCCCCCATTAATGAATTGTCCACATCATCCACCAAATGTATTATTTAAAAATGGCAGGAAATTCTACCTACCTTGCTGTTCTCTGCATTCCCCATCTGGCATAATTTCTTCAAATATATTTAGCTTAGACTCATTCCATAATATATAGAATTTGGCATGTATTTTTTCTCAATATAGGCTTTCTAAAATGCAGTTATGCTTAATATATACTTTTTTAAAAAAATGAAGGTGTGTTTAGAATACCAAACTTTTACCATTTCACTCTATGTGTGTGTGTGTGTGTCTCTCTCACTCTCACACACACACAGCCACACAGAAAGAGAAATGAGCCTTTCTTTTTGAAGATTTTTCAAGGGAACAGCAGGCATATTCGCATATGGTCACATGCATTGTGCTAGATTACAGGGGTATTAAACTGTCGGCTTGTAGGCCAGATGTGTCACACACAGCCCACGCCCATCTCACCTCTGCAAAGGGAAAAAAAGTCACAATATGTCATGTGATGGCAGCGTGACACGGCGAGTTTGAGCTAGAAGAATGATGGATTCCTTTTGAAAACCGTGTTATCATTTATGGTTATTTAGAACATAGAATGACAGAATGGGAAATGGCCTTGGACATTTTCTATCCAATCTCCTGCTCAAGCAGGAGATCTATACCATTCTGGAAAAATGGCCGTCCAGTCTCTTCCTTAGGGGAGTAAGATTTTCCCCTGGCAACTCTTCATGTCTCAAGGTTGAGACATGAAGCATAGAATAGAATAGAATAGAATAGAATAGAATAGAATAGAATAGAATAGAATACTTTATTGGCCAAGTGTGATTGGACACACAAGGAATTTGTCTTGGTGCAAATGCTCTCAGTATACATAAAGAAAAGATACATTAGTTAAGAATCAAGAATCATAACATACAACACCTAATGATAGTCATAGGGTACAATCAACAATCAGATCATACTAGGAAACAATCAGTATAAATCATAAGGATACAAGGGACAAAGTTACAGTCCTACAATCACAAGTGGGAGGGGATGGGTGATAAGGAGTGATGAGAAGATTAGTAGTAATAGTAGTGCAGACTTTGTAATAGTTGAACAGTGTTGAGGGAATTATTTGTTTAACAGAGTGATGGCTTTCGGTGAAAAACTGTTCTTGTGTCTAGTTGCAACTCAGTGGTTGCGCTATGTTTAAATCCCTATCAGTTTTTAGACTAAAAAAGCTTATTAGAGGTTTATTAGAGGTACCATTTTGCTTCTAACTAAAGGAATCAGATTTAAGTTCTTCAGTTTGGTTTGTACTCATGCTTTCCGTAATGACTTCCTGATATACGTGCATTTCATTTTCATCTTTGGTATATTTGATGCTCCTTTCTCTTACTTTTAATTCTTTTTCAGGTCATTTGCAAGCCCATCCTCAGAATAGAAGGTTTGCAAGCAAAACGTAGAGTTTAGTTGCTTACAACTCAGGGGAAGTTCAGAGTTCACAAAATTGCCAAATGCACGTACAACCTATACTTGAATCCTTCGTCTGTTTCAGCTAGAGTGGAAAACTTCCACCTCATAGATGAAGAGAGAGTTTTAGATACCTTAAGACCATATCACTGAAATTCAGGGGCAAAATGACAAAATCACTCAAATTAAACTGAGAAAGTCCGTTATGAGAAGTAATTGTGTCCCTTCCCTTCCCTAATTAATGTATCTGAACTCATCCCAGAGGTCATGCCATACTGTCAAGATTACCCTTAAGTCCTTTAATTTAAATCAATGAAACCAATTGCAGAAATTGATTGGGAATGTGTGGAAAGTATTTGGCTTTATAAGTGCTGATCATCAAAGAGTAGAAGTTTACATTTAGTCTTAAAATCAACAGGTTGATAAAGAGATTAGTACAAACTTTTAATCTCAGTTGGGTAACTCAACAAATTTGAGAAACTTCATCCCAGAACAACTTAAACATCTGAATAAACTATTGAAATCAGATCAGTGACTCTTCCTGATTATTATAATGTCAAAATGACACGATCTGAGTCATGAGATCACAACATAAGCTTTGCTGTCCCAAAAGTGCTTTTTCAAGAGGCAACTGGCCTTTCTGGTTTTTCTTTGAAAACGGAGGAGGAGGAGGAGGAGGAGGAGGAGGAGGAGGAAACAACTTGTTGGATGAGAACCGAAATGTCTTCAGAGAAAAACTAGAAAGTCCAGTTGCCTCTTGAAAAAGCACCTTTGGGACAACCATGACCTGGATGACTGAGAATCTCCATAGACATTTGCGATAATCTTTACTGTTTCATGATGTTATCATAATATCTCAAACAAATACGTAAAGGTAACATTGTGATACATGATTTGCTACTGTGGACACTTAGGCCACGTGATCAGTTTTAAAATGAAAATAAATGTTGGCATTAAAAAGCGCTCTCTCTCTCTCTCTTTCTCCCTCCCTCCCTCCCTCCCTCCCCCTCCCCCCTCCTCCCCTTCTCTCTCCCATCAAGTTACAAAGCAAATTCAGGTGGTCTAAGTAGTAAACCTAATCATAACCCACACTATATTCCTCAACATAGATAAAAAATGCTGATCTTTGTGTCAAGTATAATACCTTTTTGTTCTTAATTAAATCTCATTATTGCTGTATACCCTATAACTGTTTTCCCCTATTTTCAATATCCTTTAACTGTTTTATAGGTATGTAAAAGAATACAGCATAATGATTGTTTTTCCCATTTTTTTAAAATGTACACATATACACGATTTTTAAGAATTAAAGAAAAGCCTTAATGCCCATTTGCTGGAGTCTTTAATTGGAAAACTATATCGATTACAATACTATTATTTCTGGACAATTGTACAGAAAAATCTGCACTATTTATTCATAGCTGTAATGTTTTTCCTATAAAAAGGCATATTAGCCTCAAAGGGACAATGGTTAAAAAAGAAAGTTTGCTTTAATCATTATGTAGGGGAGAATTGTTTTTCTTTCTTACAGTTATGAAATGGTAGTATATAATAATCTATCAAGATATTTGGGGACATGTTTTCAACGAGCATGCTAATGTCACACTTCTTAACTAAGCCAAATTACTAAAAACTATAATAAAATGGCTAAATCTCCTCTTTTTCCTCACACAACTATCTTGACAAAATGCAACTGGCTGAATTGTTCTGTGGAAATGTTATAAAAATGTCAACTAATCAACACATGTGACACCATAGTTAAATGTTTCTCAACTTTAAGATGGCTGGATTTCAACTCCAAAAACTCCTCAGCCAGCTAAGTTGGCTAAGGAATTCCTGAAGTTAAAGTTCAAATATCTTAAAGTTGTCAAGACAGAAACATTGCCAGACACTATAAGCCAACATGCAGACTATCCTTAGGTTTAGTTCAAATGCAGCACATGAAATTGTAGGCTGTAGCTTGCATTGGGAAGGTCTATCATCAAGTTTGCACTTAAGTAAGTTTGCTGGGTGACTTTGGACCAGTCATTCTCATTCTGATCAATCCCCTCTCACAATTGTTGCTATAGAAATAAAATGAGGGGAATCCACTGTGAGTTCCCTTGAGTTATAGATGTTTAAGGTAGAATATATATGAACTTTAAAATGCATAAAACAAATATTCACTTTTATTTGCAAGAGAGTGAATTTTTGCATGAGTCCAATTAACACATAGAAATTTAGCCATCCCTATTACTATCATTATAGGGACCTGGTGGCTCAGTGACTAAGATGTTGAGCTCATCATCAGAAAGGTCGGCAGTTCAGCAGTTTGAATCCCTAGCGCCGCATAATGGAGTGAGCTCTCGTTACTTGTCCCAGCTTCTGCCAACCTAGCAATCCGAAAGCATGTAAAAATGCAAGTAGAAAAATAGGGACCATTTTGGTGGAAAGGTAACAGAGTTCCGTGTGTTTGCAGCATTTAGTCATGCCCGCCACATGACCATGGAGATGTCTTCAGACAGCGCTGGCTCTTCGGCTTTGTAACAGAGATGAGCACCGTTCCCTAGAGCTAGAAACAACTAGCACATATGTGTGAGGGGAACCTTTACCTTATTACTATCATTAGTTAAATAGGGAGGTGATTTTGCTTTGCTTCCAAATTTCAATTCAAACCTTTTGTAAAGCACTTCGGCTAGGTGACAGCACAACTGAAGAATCTGTCTTCTCTTTTCATGTACTACCATGTAATACAGAAAGACTAAACTTTCTTTTTCCAGGAAGGAAGGAAGGAAGGAAGGAAGGAAGGAAGGAAGGAAGGAAGGAAGGAAGGAAGGAAGGAAGGAAGGAAGGAAGGGATTATTTTTCTGAGTAATTCTTTGACCATACTTTTATTGTTATTGTTTCCAGTTTATGCAGAACATAAAATCATGCAATGTCACTCCAAAAAGATATTTTATGGTGAATGGGGTAGCATATTTTCCCACATGCACACCTCATTCATAAAAAATACATTTTATTGGAGTTAAATCTAGAGTACTTCAGAGTCCTTATGAATAAGCAAATGTTCAAATACCACAGGCGAGTTGTCAATAAACTAACCTGAAGCTGCTTCCACCAAGAAAACAGAGCCAAATCCTGTATTATATGTATTCTGTTGGATGAAAAATTGATTTATGATATGTCAAAGTCTCTTGTAAATAGAGAGTCGGAAGGGAGCTGGCTCATGAACAGCAGCAAACAAACTTTGGACCCCATAGATGTAAAAACCTGCCGCAGTTTATTCTTCCCAGATCCTTAAGTATTCAAAATGAAGGGTGGAAAAGTCTCCCTGGAGTGTCAGCAGTCCAACCAAGAATACAAAACAAACATTCTCAAACAAAAAAAATATATATATCAAACCAAGTGGGGGAAAAAAACAAAACAGCAATAACAGTTTGAGGCTTGTTATTCTCTCTTGTACCAGCAGATCTAATGGGCATCCCAGCTGCAGGAAAATCCCTACATGTGAAGTCTCCATCCTCTTCCTTTCTTCATTCTTCAAGAAATTCCAGCTCTATTTCATGCCTGACAAATGGGCCAGATTTCAGCAAGGCAGTATCAATGAGTGAGGGAGTCTATTTTAACACACTTGATAAGGGTAATTTCAACCATTTCCTCTGCAGATTCCTCTTTGTCACTGTTCTCCAAAAGCATAGAATAAAATAATAGGGTTGGAAGGAACCTTGCAGGTCTTCTAATCCAACCACTTGCCTATGGCAGGGGATCCTATACTAAAGGGCTCTCCAGTCCTTCTTGAAAACCTCCAGTGATGGAGCACTCACAACTCCTGGAAGCAAGCCATTTTATTGGTTAATCCATCTTTTTCTCCAACCTCACCATACTTGTCCTTTTAGAAAGGCAACCTTTACGTTTAGCCAGTCCTGAACCTACAGAGACCTATAGAAGGCACTATGGCTTACTTATGAGGAAGATGGTATTTTCCCTTCACCACATATTCTATATTCGATTGTGAATTAAACATTGGTGATAAAGATTCTACTTCTAGAGCCCAGGCTGAGAATGGAAGATAGTTTAGGTAGACAATATTGGTTTTCAAGATAAAATGGTACCCATCCCTTCAGCTAGATTCAAAGGTTTTCTACATGCCATCATTTTAGCCCATTAGCAAGAGCAATATGATACCTTCTTAGTAGCCTTTTGAGCAGGGCAAAAAGAAGAAGAAAATGGGGGAGAAGGAGAATTCTAGATCCTCCTTTTCTGTCACTATTTATTTGAGTTCTGAAAACTTTCCTTGGTCCAGCTTTGTGCCTTCATTGGCAACAGCATCCAAATGATTGCTATTTAGAAAATGTAACACTTCCTATAACTATATCCATGGTAAGCATCCCTGATCCCAAAACTTTGTCAAGCTGTGGTGGTGCAATGGTTAGAGTGCAGTACTGCAGGCTACTTCTGCTGACTGCTGATTGTCAGCAGATTGGCAGTTCAAGTCCCACTGGCTCAAGATTGACTCAGCCTTCCAACTTTCCAAGGTCAGTAAAATGTGGAGCCAGATTGTTGGGGATAATATGCTGACTCTGTAACTCACTTAGAGAAGCCTGTAAAAGCACTGTGAAGCAGTATATAAGTCTAAGTATTGCTATTGCTACTGTCTGATCTAGTAATATCTGATAAAAAATTCTGAACAGTCTACTGCAGGGATGTCAAACTCACATCATTATGGTGGTGTCACATGACGTATTGGGACTATTTTTCCCCTCGCTAAACCAGGCATGGGTGTGGCCAGCACGTGATACATCCAGCCCATGAGCCAAGAGTTTGACTGAATGGTGGGATGAGAACAATGAAACTCTACCTTGGTTTACACCACAAGCTTTTCCTAAACTCAAATTAACAATATATAATAGTTGTGTCAACATGACATGTTATAACCAAAAAATAAGACATACTAGTTCTCAGTTTGATGGCTTGGTACTTGGTTGGGCAATGGTTGGGTTGGGTCCCATAAACCACCATGTTGGTCAAGTCCATTGACTAAGTAAATCTAACCAAAAGGAGAGTTCAAGGTAATATTGACCATTTTCAGTTTTAGCTATGCCTGTTCAAAGGAAAATGCCCATCCTTCTTTAGTGGGACTGAAATTAGTTGTTGAGATGTTTTCAGCTTGTGCTTTTGATACCAACAGAAGTTAATATAGAATCCAAGATGAAACAAACATATATCTAAGTTTTAAAGAAAACCATGCCTGATATGCAGAAGGTGAATCTACTTCAGAAATCCACAGATTATTACAATTGATTTTTCTATCAGAACATATAAAACGAGAATCACTATGAATGGCCAAAGGCATTAGAAGGGCAAAAAAACAAACTTGTTTTCTTTAGGAAACTAATTGAAGAACCTATAAAAGCCTGTTTAGGATGACATGAGAATTTAATATGTACATTTTAAATAAATAAATAATAAATTTACCCAAACCAATATCAATACCCTTGTATGGATTTTTTTAAAAAAATGTATAATCAAAATTATGATTATTACATTTTGTAAACTTTAGAGCGTTCATATGGAATTGATGGTATATAAAAATCAGAATAAATAAAGAAATTGAAGGCAATAAAGAAAACAGAAAGGGTTATATAAAGTGAAAAGAAAAACAAGAAAATATATTATCACCATGTATAAAATTCAGTTAAATTAGACCAGATTATTTGAACCTATATTCCCCCACGTTCTAGTATTATGATAATGGTCTACTCTAATGGATCTCAAATTTTTCTTCACCACAGTCTCCCTTTAAATACCTTTTGTATCTACAAACCACAGCCATGGGCCACCATGATTTAACTCAACATTTAAATCATAACATTTCTTCAAGTAAGTTGAGGATTTACCTGTATTAATTGGGTATAATTATAATAAACTTATTTCTTTTATTTTAAAACACTGCAAATTTTACTAAGAGACTACAATGTAAATGGCAACCAAGAATTCTGGAGTTTATTCCCTTTTTTTTTTCCTGATGGATATATTTTCTTTATATTTTCAACAGTCCCTCTGCTCAACAGCCATTGAATAATCTGGCTGCGTATATAAATTCCACACCCGAGAATCATCACTTTAACTAGGAATGGATGCATTCAAATGATGCACAAATGATGACAGGCTCATCTCAGGGGTGGGATGCTGCTGGTTCTGCCTGGCTTTATAGAACTGGTAGCTCTGAAGAGCAGCAGACATCAAACCGGTTCTGTGTTTGCTGCTGTTTGGCCCACATGCCTGCCAGGGCTCTCACCTGTCCTTTATTTCCTGCTTTTTCAACCTCAGCTGCTTTGTGCGACACAGTTGAGGTTAAAAAAGCAGGAAAAAAGGGACTTTTCAAACACTGTGCACCTACACACAGAGTTTTTCAGCTGTCCCTGCAGCACAGCTAAAGGTTTTCTTACACGTGCGCCCAGCGTGTAAGAAAAACATAATCACCGAACTGGTAGTAACACTGGATGAATCCCACCACTCACCTGGATTTTAAGGGAAGCCTATGGAAATAAATAAATTCCGCAAAAAATAAATAACTACTCTGCATCCCAATCAGGGATATGTGCCGGCTGGTGACCCCGAGGAATAGGGCCTTCTCTGTGGGGGCGTCTGCCCTCTGGAATGGGTTGCCTCCAGAGTTACGTACAGCCACGGACCTGGGGACCTTCAGGCATGCCTTGAAAACCTGACTCTTTGACCAGGCCAGCTTGGGCTGATTTTAGATCTGGGTACTTTAATTTTATGTTAATTTTAGGGTTTAAAGTAGGGGTTTTAATTGTTTTACAGCCAGGGTATTTAATTTAGTTTTAATTTTTGTATATTTAATGTTTTTAATTGCATGGCTGTACACTGCTCCGAGTCCTTCGAGTCCGCTCCAAGTCCTTCGGGAGAGGAGCGGTATATAAATAAATATTCTATTCAAATATTCTATTCTATTCAAAGCAAATAAAGCAGACATTGATACTTACTCAGCAGTTGTGTACTGTTAAGGCAGTAAATTCAATCAGGTAGTGCAAAAGCTGACAAAATCAGCTGACAATAAAGTCTATCCATAGATTTGGCACTTAGTTTAGGGCTGTTGTGAAATCATTTTACTACACATTATTTTCCTAACTTACTCAGGGCTTCACTCATTAAGGTTGATTAAAGCACCGTTTTGGCATGAAAGCCTGAAAACAAATGAGAGAAATTCTTCAGCATTTCTTCCTAATCCTTTTGGGGCATAGACAGAGCTTACAAACAGAACTTTTGCAGATCAGTTTCGATTCTGCTAAAGTTTTTTTTTTTTTTGCCTGTGGGACTTAACTCTCCTACAATCTGAGCATTTTGCTTTGGATTCTTCATACATTAAAGCATTCATTTTGCCAGAAAGTTGCAGATTTAAAATATGCCTTGTCAAGACTCCTTTAAAAAAGAAAAGGAACAAAGAAAGTTCTCCAAGATTCATTCTGAGACAAAAGTGCAATAAACTAACTCAACGGCCTTTAAAGCACCATCATAAAAAAAAAAGTTGGCTGCGGGCCAGTCTCTGGTTCCCATTTCTTTCAATTTTGCCCTAAACATATTGATTGTAGCAATACTTCTTACACTTTATTCTCTCGGTCCTTTCTTGGCTCTTGTGACCAATGATCAACTATTTTCTTCCTTCTCTGAAACTATCGCATTTATATATGCCAGCCGTTGAGTTAGAAGTCAGTGTTTTCAAGAAGTAATAGTTAAAATGTCAGTCCCTTGATACATATAGCTATCTACTAAATCTATATCAGAAGCTCTCAGGTAGGTGCAAGATTTCTCTATAAGAGGCCTCAAAACTAGTTTTACCTGGCATACAAAATTGCAGCTGTCAAAGATATATTTTCAAAATATCATAGACTGACCATAAAACCAAAATACTCATCAAGGTACTGTAGTTTTCCCTCTTCTCTTGTAGATGATATATTGGAAGCCAAAAGGAATGCAAACTATGTTGTGGGGAAAAAACTGGATTTTCACTATCAACGTATTAAGCTTGTGAAAATGGTATTGTCAATAATTACATTTGCGGTGAATTTGTGTGCTCTGTTCCCTTCAGACTTTGCAGAATAATTTTGCAGAATAACTCTAGTACTTTGCAGAATAACTCTAGTACTAACTCTAGTATTTTACTTTCCCCTAATCAGGTGCCTGAGAAAAAATTACTGCACTGAACAGTTGAGTACAGACAGAGACATTTATATTTTTGAAAAAGAAACATCTGGAAGATTTGCATTTAATTTTTCCACCTCAAGGAAAGAAGAAAACAAAGGTGATTTGCTTTAATAATAAAAAAGTTGTCAGGCTTTCTATTTTAACATCTATGCGAAGTATTTTGAAATAATGTGAAAGACACATAATGATTGAATTTCTCGTGAAATATTTGAAAAGCCAGTATGAGGCCTAAGGTTATTTAAACCAACTTCTCTTTTCTTTATGTATGCTTTTTTTTTACTCATGGGAATCCACCCTTCTCCCTGAGCTTCATTTTACGTCAATGACTGTGACATGAAGGATTTTTTTTGACAGTTAACCCAAATCAGACAAGGATGATCTACTTTGTCCTTTACATTTAATAGGTAAGGACAGTTAACTGGTAGAAGATAAATAGATAAGAATAGTCATCTGCTGATGGCTACTGCAATTGAGGCTGACTACTGGGGGGCATTCAGAGTCACCTTGATAGCAAGTATGTGTTCTGACCCAAGCCTTGTTCAAATTAAACAAACACAAACTATGTATAAAAGCAAACCTTTTTTAATGCTGCGCTGGGAAATTCAGTGCATTCCCAGCTAAGAGACATTTAAACCTAATTGTCCGATATCAAAAGCAAGCCTTTTCAAGGTTGCAAAAGGCTGCCAAGAACAGAAGACTAATGACTGATTAAATATCTACCGACAGAAGTTTCAAAAACAAACCAGGGAAAGCAAGGCTTCAATGAGGACTCTGAGTCTAAAGAATGTCTTTGCTTCCTGCAAAGAACACATCCTCGAGGGCTGGTTTTTATCCCTTATGGGAGGGTCCATCACCTTCCAGCCTTACTCCTGAATCACCCTTGCTGCTTCAGCTGCTCTTTACTTCGAGTAGCCCTGCATACATGCACACTGGGCACAGGCTCCCCGAGGTCCTCTGCGTCCCTATTGCCAGACTCCACAAGCTCCGAATGCAGCACCCCACTCTCCGATAGCCCTGGCCCCATCCCTGCATCACATGCAGGCCCCTCGTCCAAGTCCTCACTATCAGAGACCTCAGCCATCCATACCTGCTGCCGGCAAACCACAACAGTATGTTATTTCCATGATCTGCTGCCTAATATTAGTAGACTTACTATGGGAGAAAGATTTCTTGGTGAAGACAATAATCTGCCTATTCTGTTTTGGATACACCATTCCATCCACCGAACTGTTGGTGAGTCACTTACCTACTTTCCAGTTGTATTCTGTTGTTGTTTTGTAAATCAAAAGGTTAAAGCTTGAATAGCCCAAAGCCTCTCTTTTTGGGGATTCTCCATGCTACATATCTATAGTATTATTTCCAATAACTCTGAAAGTTGTGTTCTTGTCAATCCTTCAAAATAGATGGGACCAAGATATCAAAGTCATGTGAGCTAATACTATTTTTATTATAAAGCTATTGTAACTGAATCTTGCAAGGCTGGATGCACTTGTCTCATCCCTTCCATTAGTTTTGTGAGAACTAGTAAGGATCTTATCTGAAACATTTCCTCAGGTTACAGTTCTGGACTAAACTCAGATTTCTTTTATATGGACGTTGTCTTGGAAACAGCCCATTACATTTCTTGCATCAATCCAGATAGATGAATCCATATGGATGTAAATTCTTCCTGCTTTTCATATTTCTCCTGCCTTTTACCTTCTTTTTTTCCCCAGTTCACTATTTTTGCTGTTTGCTGATGTTTAATAAATAATCATTATGCTTTTTTTAATTAGTTGAACGAAGTGGTATGTATGCTTGCTCTGATCTGAAACACAGGAACTGACTAGGAGTACCTTGGGTGCAAAGAGAACTGGAAATTACTCCAAAATAATTGGGTTAAGAGTTAGCAAAATAACTGTTTCAGTTGCTGGTAGCAAATTGTAATTTTTGCTACCAAACTAAGAGTGTGTTTCTCTCTCTCTCTTTCTCTCCTTGTTCCTCTCCTCCTTCTCCTTCTCCTTTTCCTTCTCTTTTCTTTCTTTCTCTACCCACATTTTGGCTCTGGTCCTGAAAGAAAAGATTTTTTAACTTGTATGTAAAAACAACAATATTTGGTCAAAAGTTGCACATTTGGTTTCATCCAAGCTTGTTCTTACTGGCTGATTTTTCAAGGTCACCATCCTCACCCCAACTAGGATCTGAATTCAGTATCTGAATCCAGATAATCAGTTTACTCAGTTACAGATCCAGTGCATTACTTGAATTTATCCCAAATGTCTCAGAATTAAAAAAAAAAAAATCTGAGTCTCACCTTCATTATTTTTCAAATTGATTTGTCAAGCTTCAAGCCTGGGAATCAATGACAAACATTATTTTCCTTCCAGAATAGTTTTACAGAAATGACATATGGGTTTGATGAGTGTATTTAAATAATTAAAGACAGCAAATCTCAGGAAGCAGAAGAAAAAATCTTGAGGTAGAAAAGCAAACATTAGCCAGTTTCTCACCCAGCTTTTTCCTTCTGAGTAATTACAAGATCTTACCTTCCAGGTTGCAAAATCTTGTCTATCCAAGGTCTATTTTTATTATAGCAGGGACAGATTTATATCACTAAAAGACAGGTCATTGGATTTTCATCCCTAGGGCATCACACCAAGACTTAGAAGCTTTGATATCTTACAAGGAGGTCTTTTACCCATGTTGTAGATAATACGATTTGACATTCCATAAACTCATTTATAAAGCCTCTTATTCTGGAGCCAGAGACGAGCCCTCGACTGCTCAAAATACCACTCATGTGGGCAGAGAATGCCAGCATAAACAAAATAACAGAGCTGCATTTTAGCACATCTGCATTCGCCTTGTCTCCATGGAACTCAAGGCAATGCCTGTCAAGATATTTGCTTTTATTCTGAGTTGCACTTTTGTGAGGCTAAGTGATAATGACCGGTCCAAGGATATATCACAAGCTGCATGGATGAACATAGAAAAAACTGATAAAACACAAAAACAAAACAATAAAAAAAATCCTCACATCTTCCCAGATTCTCAGTTGTTTCCTCAAAGGACTTATTTTAGCAGGCAACTTTCTTTAAATTCTCAGGTAGCCTAAAGAAATGCCAGGGAACTTAACCTGGTTTGCTTATTTCAGAGAATAGTATGTGTTTGTTCTCTATACATTTTTTTCTTTCTTGTTTCTATTCAAACAACATTTCCCACTCTTTCTTTACCGTTGCCTTTCTGGGAAATAATATTTTAAGGTATTGAACGTGTTTGCTTTGTGTAATGGCATTTCTAGTCCTGCTCTAAAACAGGGAAAGAGATCAGTCTTCAACATAGTGACTAAATTAGTAGACTAGCAAAATACTGTGGACATAATATATTTAGACTTCAGCAAGGCATTCGACAAAGTAGACCACAACCTATTTCTTAGTAAGCTAGAAAAAAGTGGAATAGATAGCACCACCACTAAATGGACTCGCAACTGGCTAACAAACCGTACTCAATGAGTAGTCCTTAATGGGTCTAAATCTACATGGAGGGAAGTAAGCAGTGGGGTGCCACAAGGTTGTGTCTTAGGCCCAGTACTCTTCAATATGTTCATTAATTATTTAGATGAAGGAATAGAAGGGGAACTTACCAAATTTTCAGATGATACTAAGCTGGCAGGAATAGCTAACACACAAGAAGATAGGCCCAAGATCCAGATGGATCTTGACAGACTAGAACACTGGGCCATATCTAACAAAATGAAATTCAATGTAGAGAAAAGTAAAGTCCTACACTTAGGCAAGAAAAACCAAAAGTACACATATAGACTGGGTGAAACCAAGCTCAATACCAGTAATTGTGAGAGGGATCTTGGAGTTTTAGTGGACAATCAGCTAAATAGGAGCCAGCAGTGTGCAGCAGGAACCAAAAAAGCTAATGCAATCCTAAATTGCATTAACAGAGGGATACAATCAAGATCAAGTGAGGTACTAATACCACTCTATAAAGCCTTAGTAAGACCACACCTAGAGTACTGCATCCTGTTTTGGGCATCACATTATTAAAAAGATGTTGAGACTCTAGAAAAAGTGCAGAGAAGAGCAACCAGGATTATTAGGGGACAGGAGACTAAGGCATATGAAGAACATTTACAGGAACTGGGCATGGCTAGTCTAGTGAAGAGAAGGACCAGGGGAGACATGATAGTGGTCTTCCAATAATTGAAGGGCTTCCACAGAGAGAAAGGGGTCAACCTACTTTCTGAAGCTCTTGTAGGCCAGACAAGGAATAATGGATGGAAACTGAACAAGAGATTTAACCTGGAAATAAGGAGAAACTTTCTGACAGTGAGAACAATCAACCAATGAAACAGCTTGCTCTGGGAAATTGTGGGAGCGCCATCACTTCAAGAAGAGACCTTCAAGAAGAGGTTGGACTGCCATTTGTCAGAAATGGTGCAGGGTCTCCCGCTTAGGTGAGGGGTTGGACTAGACAACATATAAGGTCCCTTCCAACTCTGATTATCTCTTATCTATTAATTTGGGTTCTCTGCATATGTTTTATTTTCCTTGTCATCTCTCAGTTACTGAAAAAAATAAAATAAAAATTGTAACCCATGGCAGAGACTAGTAATTAAACACAACTAGTATCATGAACAGAATTCCCATAGGGTGCTAAAATATGGATTGCTTGCCAGTGATTAGATCCAAATCATGCTGATTCATTAATATTTAGGCAAGAAAAATCAAATGCATAGGTACAGTATATGTGGTGCCTTGCTCAACAGTAGTAACTGTGAGAGGGATCTTGGAGTTCTAGTAGACAACCATTTAAATATGAGCCAGCAGTGTGCAGCAGCTGCCAAAAAAGCCAACACAGTTCTAGGCTGTATAAACAAAGGGATAGAATCAAGGTCACATGAAGTGTTAATACCACTTTATAATGCCTTGCCAAGACTACACTTGGAATACTGCATCCAGTTTTGATCGCCACAGTGTGGAAAAGATGTTGAGATTCTAGAAAGAGTGCAGAGAAGAGCAACCAAGATGATTAGGGGACTGGAGGCTAAAACCAGAGATGGTATTCAGCAGGTTCTGACCAGTTCTGGAGAACCGGTAGTGGAAATTTTGAGTAGTTTGGAATGCTACTTCTGACTGGCCCCACACCATCTATTTTCCACCTCCCGAGTCCCAGCTGATCGTCCAGGCCTTCTTTTGTTGTCCTGCACAGGAAAATGGAGCTGGAAAGCAGGTTAGTGGAGTGTGGAGAGAATGGGGATTTTACATTATCCTTCCCTTGGAGTAGGGTGGTATTGGAGATTTTGCAGTATCCTTCCTCTGCCACACCCACCAAGCCACACCATGCCCACCAAGCCACGCCCACAGAACCAGTAGTAAAAAAAATTGAATCCCACCACTGGCTAAAACATATGAAGAAGGGTTACAGGAACTGGGTATGTCTAGTCTAATAAAAAGAAGAAGTAGGGGAGACATGAAAGCAGTGTTTCAATATCTCAGGGGCTGGCACAAAGAAGAGGGAGTCAAGCTATTTTTCAAAGCACCTGAGGGCAAGATAAGAAGCAATGGCTGGAAACTAATCAAGGAGAGAAGCAACTTAGAACTAAAGAGAAATTTCCTGACAGTGAGAACAATTAATCATGGAACAATATGCCTCTAGAAGTTGTGAATTCTCCAACATTAGAAGTTTTTAAAAAGATGTTGGAACCATTTGTCTGAAGTAGTGTAGGGTTTCCTGCCTAGGCAGGGGGTTGGACTAGAAGACCTCCAAGATCCCTTCCAACTCTGCTATTCTATTCTAAATCATGATTTACACATCACCAAGGGCTGGGATCACACAAAATGTTCAACTTATCACCTCATCCAAACTTCTATCTTCTTGAACCACCTCACATCCACATCTTTCTGCTGTAGACATAAATGAGCTCAAGTTCATGATATCATGAATATGACTTGACAGTTTCAGAAATGTACAGGTAGTCCTTGACCTACAATGAGTCACTTAATGATTGTTCAACATTATGATGGACCTTTGTACTACTTATGACCCAGATTCCAAGTTGTCCCACCCAATGGTCATGTGGCCATTCACTTAACAACTACAAACTTTGTTTAACAGTCACGGTTTTTACTTGATGGCTGACATATTCACTTACCAACCACAGCCAAAAAAAGGTTTTAAAATCAGGTGTTTTTCACATGTTTTTCTGCCATGTTTTTCTGCCATCACAGCTTACAACTTTGAGTTGGAGGCTCATTATGGTCATAAGTCGAGTATTACATGTATTTGAGACAATACTGGAGAACCTATGTATTTCAGGGTTAGATGGTGATGGGGTCCTAGTATTCTCTGAACATTATAAATAGTTTATCACCAGACTAGGTAAACACTGTAGTCTGATACAGAGAAGCAGGCATTGTTAGTTGCTTATATACATAAAAGAACTTGTCTTATAACCTTGTGTGGGTTGAGCAGGATATGCTGGTTTGTGTTATTGGCCTTTGACAGTTCCTTTTGAGTGTTTCACAAATGGAAGTTATGGCTTCATATCTTTTTATTGCTAATTTCTCAGAGTGCTAGGCATCTATCTCCTGTATTCTTGCAATGTATTTTGTAATCGTTCTGTGTATTTTGCTCATGGTCACCCATGCCTTAGTCACCTCCTGTTTTGCATTATAGCAATGTACTCTACATGAAGCTGCCCCTGAAGACCATCTGCAAGCTGCAATTGGTTTAGAATGCAGTAGCACACACACTTCTGAGTGTCCCATGCTTCGCCTGAGTAAGACCATTGCTGTGTGAGCTGTACCGGTTGCTTTCTGGGTGAAATCCAAGGTGCTAGTTAACACCTTTAAAACCCTACATGGCATAGGGTTTTAGAATCACAGATATCTGCCTGCCCTACTAGTTAAATAAAGTGGATGTACTCCAGGTCTACGTCTATGGAGATTCTCAGTCTATGTCTGTCCCAAAGATGCTTTTTCAGGAGACAACTGGGCCTTCTGGTTTTTCTTTGAAGACATTTTGCTTCTCATCCAAGAAGCTTCTTCAGTTCTGTATTCCAGATCCACTCCCTTAAATGTTGCCACCTGATAGGATGTCAGAGGTATGCCTTCTCAGTGGCTACCCTACCCCTTTGTAATAGCCTCCCACCTGAGACCAAGGAATTTCTACTTTTTGCTTTCTATTAAAAGTCAGGCTAAAGAAAGGAAGAAAAAGCCAAGAACATCTTTACCACACACCTAACCAACACCCAGAGAAGCACTTAATCATGAAAGTAAGGACCGAATAATTGCATAGCAATTGGTGAAACAGTGCCCAAAATCAATACAGTCTATTCAGAGTTAGTAGGACAACTGCTTTTTTTAAAGCAGCCAATAAATCCTCTCTTCCCCATGTCAATGAGAAGGAAACCAAGCTTAGAGTAGTTCAAGAACCTAACAATAGATTTGCAGCCAACCTTTTCAACACAATACTGCTAGCCTTCAAAAAAACCTCGACTGTATCAGAATGGTCAAACAAATGGCAACTTCAAATCTCAACAAATAAATGCTCTGCCCTATATATTGGCAAAAAAAAATAATCAGAAAATAAAATACAGGCTGAATAGTCAAGACCTTGTTGATGATCCAAACTCTATCAAGGATCTTAGAGTACTCATCTCAAATGACCTAAGTGCTAGAGCCCACTGTAGCTACATAGCCAAAAAGGCGTTAAGAGTTGTTAACCTAATCTTACGTAGCTTTTTCTTTGTTAATATTACACTAATAACTAGAGCATACAAAACATTTGCTAGACCAATACTCGAATACAGCTCATCAGTCTGGAACCCATATTACGTATCTGATATTAACACAGTTGAGAAAGTCCAGAAATATTTCACAATAAGGGTTCTTCACTCCTCTACTCATTGCAGAATACCTTATGCCACCATACTTGAAATTCTAGATCTAGAAAACCTAGAACTACACCGCCTTCAGTCCGATTTAAATATAGTATATAAAATCATACATTTCAATGTCCTATCTGTCAATGAATACTTCAGCTTCAACCATAACAATTCAAGAGCAAACAATAGATACAAACTCAAGGTTAATCGCCCCAAATTTGATTGCAGGAAATATGACTTCAGCAACAGAATGGTCAATGTCTGGAATACTCTATCTGACTCTGTGGTTTCTTTCCCAAACCACAAAAACTTTAATCTTAGACTGTCTACTATTGACCTCATCTCTTTCCTAAGAGGTCTGTAGGGGGCATGCATAAGCGCATCAACGTGCCTGCCGTCCCTGTCCTAATGTTTCTTTTCTTTTTCTTATATGTATCCATGTATTCATAATTATGTTTTTACTTATACCTATTATCTTGTAAGCAATTGACAAACCAAATAAAATAAAAATAAAAAATAAAACATTGCTATATTTAGTTTTGCAGATTTATTACTGAACATTTGTCTAAAGTTGCAATCTTTGCTATAGAGCATTATACTCATTAAATCCATGAAGAACAGACTGCCTGCCAATGATTCCTGGGGATCAGAAAGTACTCCAAAGCCACTCCAGATACATGTATTAATTTACAACTCCCATACCTGCTATGGAGTAACAGTCCCATTCATTATCGTTCCTTGAAATGAGGAATACGTTGTACTAGCTGCCATACGGATGGACAACCTAAAAGCCAGTGTTTCTCAACCTCAGCAACTTTAAGATGTATGGACTTCAACTTCCACAACTCTCCAGCCAGCAGGGTGTTGAAGTCCATGCATTTTAAAGTTGCTGAGGTCAAGAAACTCTGATCTAAGCAATTTGCAGGTTGTACAGCAGATGACATGGAGATGGAGGGGAAAGACCTAACTTCTGTCCTTGTTTATGACTCACAGAGGAAGAAGGGCTAGATGCTGGCTATCTCCATATATTACATGGCAGAAATTCTGTCTTGGCCACTTGGATGTATTTGGCTTGGTCGCAAGTCATGCAAAAGTCCATCAATAAATCAAGAAATGTCAAAAAAATGAAGCTTGGGCCAAAGCAGATGTGACAACAGTTATTGGGTGGCAGCTATTCAAAAAATGAGGCATTCTACATAGGAAAGTTTGATCTCCAAAATTAATGAGCCCTGCTAATTGATTGTTTCCTCATTATTTGGTAGCAATTAAGTCCTGATTTATGACAGAACAGAGGTCATTAATACCTAGTAACTGGAAGGTCATGCATCTAATCAATGGGCCACCATATTTTAGGCTCTTGTAATTAAAAGTGGGAAACACAAAACTCAAATGTCAATTTTTTAAAAAAATAATAATAAGGCTGCAACCATTTCTTTCAGATTTCTTGTTTGGTAGTCATGTTTATTATTTGTTTCTGGGAATTTATTTCTCACTTTTAAAACATGAGAGGGGAGGGGGGAAACCCTAACTTTGTGATTTTCATAATCTAGGCTGTTCAGTCTAATTAACACTTAAACACTCAAGCTCATTAGAAGTAAAGCAGAAGAGATAATATTTTCTTCTGTAGCTTTCACTTTATTTTATGTAAAGTCAATTGTGGAGACAGCTGGAATCTTGTAATGAACCAAGGAAGGCTCTGAATGCTTGTCAACTGTTCCAAGCACACAGATACAATTACCCAACTGTTCAAAAGAAGGGAAATTGCTATTTGCACTTTCCTAAGCAGAGGCATGATGTTTCCACTGGAGATAGAAGAGAAGGGTCCAATACAAGAGAAGTAGTAAGAGAAAATTCTTCAATAGCAGAGAAGACATTTTGTTCCTTCCCAACCCAAGTAGGATGATATTTAGGGTCCCCTTTATGGCAGCTGATTAGAAAACAGGAAACATTAGGTAGTTGAAGGTTTGCATAACATTTGCATCAATGTTATATTTGACATTCTATTTATAAAAGTGAAATACCACTCACACATCATCACAAAATCTCCAGAACCATAAAGCCTACAAACTTGAAATTTGGTATGTATGTCCCTCTTGGCTTCTAGGTGTTCACTAAGAAATGATTTTTCAAAATGACCATCACAGCATTAATATTTCATATATTATTATTAACATGCTCTGATGCTAAGGAGTTCTACTCCCCCCTCCCCACCTGAAAAGAAATCTGTTCCAAATGCAAAACACAAGCAAAGGAGAAGAGTTTCAGTTTCACAGCACCAAACAGCTTTAGTACAGAACAGTTGAGCTAAGCCACGCCCAGGCTCCTTGTTGTCTCTTTCTTGCTCACACAGCAAATACTGTTTCAGTTTCCATGTTTCAGTTTCCAAACAGCCCTCAACTCTCTCACACACTGACAGGACGCTAGCCAGATGAATACTGATGGATGCTGGTAGGCAGAAGCACAATTTTCCTCCTTATTTTCCTCCCCAAAAACTAAGCCCGGACACATACTTTCGTAGGAAAGCACTGGTATAGAGCCAGTATTATTGTTATGTTATGTTATGTTATGTTATGTTATGTTATGTTATGTTATGTTACGTTACGTTACGTTACGTTACGTTACGTTACGTTACGTTACGTTACTGCATATACTGCATATAGTTATACTTTAAGTGAGGTCTTGTCTCTACCCCTCAGTGTGACTGTGGTGCTCCTTGACAAAATATCCATCACATTGTGTCCAAATGTCCATCAAGAGCTTTCACTGGCCCAATGTCTAATTTTTTTTCCAACATAGACCACCCTGTCCTTGAATAGCTGGGTGGATTGGACATTAACATTTGAACCACTATTAAGTCCATGTATTTGCCATATGCTAAATAAATAAATAAACTGCATATACTGTATATGTACTGTATACAGCCATGGTGCCACAGTGGTTAGAATGTAGTATTGCAGACTAACTCGTTGCTCAATGCCAGGAGTTTGATCCTGACTGTCTCAAGGTTGACACATCCTTCCATCCTTTCAAGGTCGGTAAAATGAGGACCCAAATTATTGGAAGCAATATGCTGATGTGGTAAACTTCAGAGAGACTCAGAGAGTCCTGTAAAGCAGTATATAAGTCTAAGACCTGTTGTTATTATATATATTATATTATATATAGTATTAACTTCAAACAAACCAGAGTTCTCACTTGAGACACAAATGACCAGGCAAAAATTATCTTATACATTAAGCTCCCTGGAAAAGATTGGAAAAGATCAAGTGCATAAGTGTACCATCGTGCCTCCCGTCCCTGTCCTATTGTCTTCATTTAATCATACCTGTTTTCTGTATTCTTACTCATGTTTATACTTATACCTATTATTTTGTAAGCGATTGACAAATAAAATAAAATGAATAAATAAATAAATTGTCTTTGTGCTCTGATACAGAAACATTTGTCGTTGCCTAGGATTGAACTCTCAGCCTCCTGAGGGGGTGGTGAGCATCTTCACCTCTAGGTCACTGCGCCACCCAGGTCTAGTCCAGAATATTATACACAAAATTATTATACACAAAAGATCCCACCGGGATCTTTCTCATTTCAAGTCTGTTTCCAGACTTTTCCAAATGGCATGTATATTACGTTTGACAGTTATTGAAATGTTCAATAACATTGAAATAATACGCATATTCTCATCTTCTAAGATAAGTGATTGAATTTAAGATTCTGAGGTGCTAAGCATTGAGTTGGATGTAACTACAGCAGGCAGCAGTTATTGGATTCTTGCATGGAGCAGGAGAGTAGAATGAATGAGTTATATCATCCTTTCCAGCTGTAGATCTGTTCATTTTTATTTCTGATATTGATTTTATCAGACCTTGCGCTGTCAAAAGCAGTAAGAGAACAAAGCTGGTGTCTATAACCACTAAGGTGGGGCTCTTTCTAGTGCAGATGTTAGTACATATTCTGAGAAACTAACTCAACTCAATATGTTTCTCAGCCCTGTTGATAGCATTGCAATATTATTCACAGGGATGTTTGTAGCAACTTGTGATGGTGCCAAAATGATGACACACACGTCCTGACATCATCACACAGACTCTGCCATTAGGTTGTTGAATTCCAATGTCTAAAGCATCAATCACAGCATTTTCAAGGTAACACACAAGTGATGTAACTCTCATAAATGCTCACATGTTTAGAGCTAGAGTGTTTCTTTTAAATGATAAGGTTCTACTTGCTCCATCTGATCTTCCATGCTATCCCTTGAAGTCTGAACATTGTCCCTAATCAAGTTGATATATGGAGATATTAAGCCAGAGTTTGTTATTTTATTAGAACAATCTCATAAATATGCAATGGGAAATGTTTTTCTTTTGGCGCCTGGCATTCCTAAACTGGCTCTCCTCTTGATTTATGAGAGATGTGTTTTCCTCCTTGTTTGATTATTTTACTGCTTTATTCCTCCCTTTTGGTTTCTGAAGGAAAATGGGTGCAGGAAGTAACCTGAACTCCATTATCTGTAGTAACTTAAGATGCTTTGCCTAATGAATATATATGCTTACATCATCTGTTGCTCATGCATTAGTCTCTCCAGCCTTTTTGAGATGTATAAATGTCAGAGCATCTTTTGTTGGGTGGGATATCTCTCAATATTCTTGGTGGCAGTCCCTCCAGCACAATGCAGTAAGCATTGGTTATTTGCTTTGGGTCCTATGTTTGATTCCACTTTGGTAGCTAAATTTCCCTTGGGGCATATTAGTATTAGCAATAGTACTTAGATTTATACCACTCTATAGCGCTTTACAACACTCTCTGGGCAGTTTATAAATGTCAATGTATTGCTCCCAACAATGTAGGCCCTACTGAAAGGCTTCCAACCTTGGGCCAGTCAGAATCGAACTCCAGACTGTGGACAGAGTTAGCCTGCAGTGCTGCATTCCAACTACTGCGCTTCCAGGGTTTGTATACAGAACAAGAAGTGAACCAATCACATTTTAGCTTAATGCATTAAGTGAACCCAGAAATCTGAATTCAGGAGTAATTGTGTGATATGTGACAAGTAAATGTTATTTGTGAATACAATTTTCATTTGCTTCTGTCCTGTCTGATGTCCACGTTGCCCTAAAACATCTGCTGGAATAAAGTTCCTATTGTAGGTATGAGCCTCAAGGAACTGGAACAGATATTATCACTAGAATATTCCTGTCATGCCCCTGTCAGAGTCTGAATCCGAGGAGGAAGACAAACAGCTGACAGGGAGTGGGAGTGTGGCCCTGTTGGCTGTGGGGGAAACTGGGGAAGGGCAAAGTCTGGCTGGGCAGAGCAGGGAAGAGGTAGAATAAGGGAGAGAGAGTTCAGAGAAAGACCCAGGCCCACCCACTCTTCATCCTAGGGCACGCAGGCAGGAACAGAGAAGAGAGCAATGTGGGTTGCATGGCTTACAGGGAGGAAAGGGCCCTGATTCCCTTCATTAGCCACACCCGGAAAGAGTTTAAAAGAGATGCATGCTGAGTTTGGCATCTGCTGGGAACAAATGTGAGTTTATCTTGTGTTGACTTTGGTTATCTGTGTTCCTGGCATCCTCCCAGCCGTGTTGAATTACTTACTGTTCCTTCACATCTGGGATTCATTGTCTTGGCCTGCCGGACTAATTACCTCATCTTGCCTTGATTGGATTTATAGTTACAGTCTTTGTTGACCGCATTTTGGACTTGATTCTCTGCAGCCAAAGGCTGTTCACGGGAGAGTTTTTCTCCAGTCAGAAGTAAGCAGGACATCGGGTGCAAAGTTGGAGCTAATAAAAGAACTCCTACTGATTATCTGACTGTGTTGCCTTTTGCCATGCCCCAGGCCATCACAATCCCACCGCATTGAATACTGCAACATTGCTTCAAGCATCAGTAAAATGCAGGAACCACATTCTGTGTGCCAACCCAGCATACTGATCGGCCTTTCCCATGCAATCATTCTAATCTCCTCGGTTCGCCTTCTGTGTCTCTATCTGTCCCATTATCTGGTATCAGATCCATAAACGCACTGCCAGCTTTAAATCCTTCAGTTAATGTAATCCAACCCACGCTTGGAAAGTAACAAGATGGCCATATATGCTTGTCAGCATTAATCACTGCGGTTCTTAATGCACTCTAATTTGTCTTCCAATGTATTTAACGAGAGGGGGGAGGTAAGGGAGAGAGCAACTGGCTTGTATTATTGGATTGTGGGAAACTGTTTTATCTTTGATGAATTTGGGGTGGGGAGAGACCTGAATAACCAATAAGATCGTGATCCTCCTCACTCCATATTTCAACTTTTAACGAAAAATAAATCTTTCACTTTATCATCCTAGGTATACTAGGTATACCTATGCTGAAGGAAGTGTGGAGTAAAACAGAGGATGCCTCTTTCTGTTTGTGACTAGGTGGAGGGGACAATTTTAATGCCTTGGCAATTAGTGGCAATCTTTTCTTCTCCATATTAGTATTTTTGTTTTGATTTCCCATCTTTGTTTTAATTGTTGGCTGCTTTGATTGAATAGGATGGTAGGATGTAAATCAAATAATAAAGAACCACGGGAAATGAATATGACTGCTAGTTAAATATTTTATTTAGAAAGTTGAAAAGTTTGTTTGGATCTAGATGAAGAGATAGAGGGTTAGTTTGTTTGTTTGTTTATTTGATGATTTCAGGACTGCCTCTCCCTAGTAACATCTATCCATCCTATTGGGTTTGAAAGGAGATGGAGGTTATGGGTCCCATTGGTCAGAATGTTTCATCAGTCAGGACTTAGCAAAAGAGCCTTTTCTGCCATGGACCCCACTCTCTGGAATAATATGATATCAGTGATATAGCAAAGTCAAATAAATGGATAGTTAATTGGACTGCATTCTCTTGTATGTCTATGGAGATTCTCAGTCATTCAGGTCATGGTTGTCCAAAGGTTCTTTTTTCAAGAGGCAACTGGACTTTCTGGGTTTTTTTTTTTTAAATGTTTTGCTCCTCACCCAAGAAGCTTCTTCAGCTCTGAAGCTTCTTGGATGAGAAGCGAAACTACTTCAAAGAAAAACCAGAAAGTCCAGTTGCCTCTTGAAAAAAGCACCTTTGGGACTCTCTTGTATGCTTTCCCACCAGCTGGTTTTTATCTTGTTTTCATCTGTTTAACATTTAAACTGGTTAGTTTTTGATAGTTTAATATATTGGATTGTTTTTATTATTCATACCTCCCCAAAGTCACTATGTGGGATGGGTAAGTATTCAAATGTGATAAATAAATAGCATTCCGTGCACCACAACATGGAGAACTGGTAGTGGAAATTTTGAGTAGTTCAAAGAACCGGCAAATACCACCTCTGACTGGAGATTTTACAGCATCCTTCCCTTGCCATGCCCACCAAGCCACACCCACAGAACTGGTAGTAAAAAAAAATTGAATCCCACCACTGATGCTGGCTACATGACTATGGAAACATCTTTGGACAATACTGGTTCCTTCAGCTAGGAAAGAGATGAGCAATGCTCCCTAGAGTCAGACATGACTGGGCAGAGGAAATCTTTAGCTTTAAATAAATAGATTTAGACAAGTCTTCCAGTGTTTGCAATTATTCAGGAAGAGGATATTTTAGAAAAATCAACTGGTATTACAAACATGGTTAATTTAGTGAAGAGAAGGACCAGGGAAAACATGATAGCAGTCTTCTAATATTTAAGGGGCTGCCACAGAGAGGAAGGGGTCAAGCTATTTTCCAAGGCACCTGAAGGCCAGACAAGGAATAATGGATGGAAACTGATCGAGGAGAGATTCAACCTGGAAATAAGGAGAAATTTTCTGACAGTGAGACCAATCAACCAATGGAACTTGGTTTGCCTTCAGAAGTTATGGGAGCTTCACCACTGGAAGCTTTCAAGAAGAGATTGGACTGCCATTTGTCATAAATGGTGTAGGATCTCCTGCTTGGCTGGGGGATTAGACTAGATGAACTACAAGATCCCTTCCAACTCTTTTAATCTGTTAAAAAAGCAATGCTGCCTTCTACCTGTCTAAGTTAGTTATCCGTCTACATATGATGTGAGGAATTTTGCATTACTTAGTCCATGTTCTTTAACTGAAAACATAGGCATCCACAGAGCACAAATGGCACTATGTTGAAAATAACAACATCATCACCTATGCTTCTGTTGTCAAGTATCCCTCTACTACTAACAATGATCCTTTACCCCCATATACAGGGGCATCTCAGTAGCCAAGCTGTCAACCACCTAGCTACCTTCAGAAGGAAACTATCTACTGAAGAAGTCAATTTAACTATCTGTGCTCTGTGGTGTACACTTATTGTCAGCCCCCAATCCATTTTGAGACAGGAGATTGATTGGCCACTCTTGTATTGCAAATAGGAATATCACCTACAACATCTGAAAGTTAGTTCAAAGCCTGCAGCTGACTATTAGGATCTCCAAAAGGAAGTAATGGGTATGGAGCACACCACTGGTAGCATCTACCACCTGAGAAGTTTGCCTGTCAACTTAAAGCCTGGGCCAGTCTGATTTCCTTCTACACCTGGTTTGAACCCCCTAAAAAAGTGAATTTTGTTTGTATGAATTGAAACCTGGCAGTTAATGATTCATCAGAAGAAGTAAGAGTGACTTTCTTTAACCATCTTAGAGGACAACTGAAAGGTTGGCTGATTTTATTGTCAACTTTATGCCTGATAAAAGCAAGACCAAGGGAACCAAACTTTTCCAATCATTAGATTTGTTCTGCTGCATGAATTTCACTTGATGTAAACCAGAGCCCCCATTAAATAATTATTGTAAAGTTAAGAGGCTTCTAGGGGCAAGATTAATAGTTTACTGAATCAGCATTTTTTGCAAGGTGCTCCTGGAAAACTTAACCAAAAGTCTGCTTTTATCGTCTGAAGATTAGATGAGCTGGTGACAGCCAACTTCTAATGGACTGATTTACTTATCAGGAGAACCCCTCCACCCCACCCCAATTATCATAAATGACAGAAATAAGACATAAAATATAGGAGTTTTATCTCCAACCTTATTTATAACATGATTGTTTTTGTAATTGCCATCCAAAGTTTATCACCATCCCCTTTACTGTAACTTCCACTTTGCATGTAGCAATAGACCAATCTGTCTGCTCCATTTTTTAAAATCACTACAGAAGGGATTTTTAAGCCTTTTTATAATTGACAGAAAATAATCATTTTCCCAGCCAACAACATCCACCATGGTGTCCAGCCTGACTAAATAGCATTGTATCATCATAATGTAAGCTCCGCCTTCTTCTTCATCTATCCTAAAAGGGAAGAATTTGCATTTGAATAAAATTCATAGGAACCTGAAAACACCCATGTTTTCAACCCAAAAATATCCATTTCTTCCAACTTCAGACACATGAAGTAATTATATTTAATTTCTCCTTATTGGTTTTCTAATTCCATGGTTAAAGGGGTGTGATGTCTCAATGGTTAATGACATTGAGCTTGTCATCTGGAAAGCTGACAGCCCAAATTCAAGACCCGAGTGCCCTACTATGGGGTGAGATCATTTTACTTGCCCCATCTCCTGCCAATCTAGCAGCTCAAAAGCATGCAAATGCAAGTAGATCAATAGGCACCACTCTGGTATGAAGGTTACAGCATTTTGTGCAGCTCGGTGTATAGTCAATGGAGATGAGCACCATCCCCTAAATCAGATATGACTGGACAGGGTAGGTCATTACCTTTAATCCCTTGGTACATAATTCAAAAGTACATATGCATTTCTTTTGGAAATATATCACACATTCAATGCATTTTTCAAAAGAAATAAATACATAAAATAATTTATGTCCAAAATTTGATCCATAAGATTACATCATAGAAACCATTAGCACCAAAATAGCAACAATTATTTCAGTCAACAGATTTTTTTTTCCTTAAAAAAAGAGATACGATAGTTCCAGTACAATAATATGCTTTTCTTCCAACTTATTTTTTTTTATTTCAATATTAATTTATGGGGTGTTTTTTTTCTTTTTTAAAAAAGGTGAGAAAAATTGATGTATATGTTTGTATGAATGAGAGAGAGAAAGAAAAGAAGAAGTAAATAATAGGAGAGGGTAGAATAGAACAGAATAGAATAGAATAGAATAGAATAGAATAGAATAGAATAGAATAGAATAGAATAGAATAGAATAGAATAGAATTCTTTATTGGCCAAGTGTGATTGGACACACAAGGAACTTGTTTTGATGATAGTTGTTGTGGTAATAGATGGATGGATATATAAGTAGGTAGGTAGTAGAGGGGGTGCCTTTTTGTTTGTCAAACCTTTAACACAGAGGTCTCCAAATTTGGCAACTTTAAGATTTGTGGACGTCAACTCCCAGAATTCCTCAGCTAGCATAGCTGGCTGAGGAATTCTGGCAACTGACGTCCACAAGTCTTAAAGTTGTCAAGTTTGGAGACCTCTGCTTTAACATAAACAATTTTCAATCAGATAAGCATATTTTTAAAAACTCAAGAGAAATAGACAAATTGAGCAGAGTTAGGACTGTGCAGTTTTGAACTTCATTAGTTTCATGGGAAGTACAACTCTGAAGCTCCTTCCGGTCACTGGCTTGTTTTGAATGATACCAATGTGACAGGAAAGGACTGTCTTTCAGACTCACAGAGATGCATCCATTGCTAACAACCAGAAAAAGCAGAACTTTAGTTTTATTAACAAAAAATCCTAAATCTAACAATTTCCTACTCCTACCCCCAGGGATGAGATTCAACCAGTCAGAACTGAAGAAGCTTCTTGGATGAGAAGCGAAATGTCTTCAAAGAAAACCCAGAAAATCCAGTTGCCTCTTGAAAAAAGCACCATGTCCTGGATGATGGAAAATCTCCATAAACATTTGAAAAGCCACAAGTTTCCTCGTTTAGGAGTAACCATTTTGTGTTTTGCTATTCTTTGTGTTGCATTCAGAGGTTTTGGTGATATTATTAAGCTTAATGTTTTCTGTTTCTTTTTTTAATCCCCCAACACCCCCCAGGATTAAAGTAATGTACAGAGGAATAAAAGAGCTAATGAACTAACCTAGTATAAAACAACATACAATGTTCCTTCTAAGTTCTACCTGTTTCATGAGATTTTCACTGACGTCTTCCTGATGCCTCAAAATGTATTCAACATTAACATTGTTGCCGACATTCAACCTCACTGTTTGCCCAAATAATATTTCCTGCCTGTATGACAGTGAACTATCTGTATCAGGTCTCACCCAGTGCTCACTACATTTGTGAGCAGTACACTGAGAGCAATTAACATTTAAATTAAATGCAATGAGGATAACAATAAGGCATGTGCCCCATCTAGCAGCTGTTCTGTGGTGCTAATTGCTGGTTGTAGATCACAAGCCATGCCATTTTCTCCTGCTTGCCTAAACAAAATAAAACAATCTGGATAAAGTAGAAGAAAACGTAAGAGCATATAATGTCAGCCATAGCAATGGCGAGCTGTTTTGCAACAGATGATGTATTTCAGTCACCCTGATATTTTTCCATTCGTAATGATTTTGGCACTTCCCATCACTGTGGTACTTTGCAGGACTCAATTAATGAATGTTTTGTTCAAAGACATTTAGCTGCAAAAATGTTGTGAGATAAAAATGACAATTGCAATCTTAGTGATTTGTAAGCCAGCACCCATATTTGACCTCATGTCTACCATTCTTGCTTTTATTAAACATTGTTTTTACCAATGGATATAATCTGAAGAAGTCCGCAAGAGAGCTGATCTCCAGAATAACGCAACAACATAATGAATTGTGTCGCTTTTCCAGGTTTAAGCAGTTTTTGTGAATGGTGTAATTAATTTGTAGGAATACCTCAGCCCACTGGAAAGGCAGAAGTATAACGCTGCAAATCAAAAACTGGTTGCAAAATCCTTGCCATAAAAATGATAACAATAGCAACCAAGTAATTGAAAAGCAGCACGTACGTAAATTACTGGGTGTCATTTATTCGTGGTAGTTATATTGTGTCAGCACTTTTATTTTAAATTATGTTTCCTTCCTGATCCTTCATCCTATATCCTGGGCAAGAGTTTATAGCTCACGCCAATAAAGAAAAATATATTCTAAAATAAAACACTTAATGAGGTCCTTCATGCTCTCTAAGCTTGGTTGTTTTTTTGCAGACATTTCATTACCCAAACTAGTAAATATTATCAGTGCTCTATCAGAACTAAGGATCTTTCATTTCAATCCTGACCTACAAATATTCTTTATTAATAAAACACATAATGTGCGTTTTCTTTAAAACTCTCAATAATTCCACTCAAAGGTTGTTAGTTACTGCTAAACTGGTAATGAATTAAATCTGATCACAATTTGCCTTTCAAAATTCACCATTAGATTTGTTGGCAAACAAATCTAATGGCTGATTTTGCCAATGTTTTCCAGAGGAAGAAAGTCTTTCCATCTATTTTTGAAGAATCGAATTTTGCCTTCATACTGACAATAACAACACCAGTAATCAAAAAACACCTGTGGTATTCCATCACAATGACTTGAGATCAAGATAATAAAAAATGTTTTCATGTGATATTGTTGAAGGTACTGGGGTGTATTATGGCTGACTTTTTAGACAGTATCTCATTATATTACCATATCTCTGAAATAAGTGAATTGTATTGAAGGAAGATAAGGTTCACATCACTAGACCTAGGACTGTATAATAAAAAATAAGGTGTGCATACCGACTAATTAATCATACTATGCCTGTATAAGCTCAAATTTTGCTTATGAAAAAATTTATCCAGCATCTTCTGGGCTACAGATTTTTTTAAAAGAATGCTTTGATTAAACTGAAAAAAAAAACAGTGATATCAAAAAGGCAAACTAATTTATTTGCCCACCATAAGGGTGAAGCTTTCTTGTGGAATCAATCTTTCAATAAATTGGAGTGGCTTTATTTTAACTTTTCCCAAAACAAATCAAGTATATTAAGGTGGAGTCTAGTAGTTCAAGAAGCTGAATCAGTTATTTGCTTCCCTCCAAAATTCATCCACTGGTTTAATCTATACATTTAAATACAATCATGTGTAAATATTATTAACAACACTAGCTCCTGAAAGAAGAGAATAGTATTTCAAGTGGCAGAAGTTGAAAGATAGCAGGAAAATGATTAAGAAAGTCATCATGTGGCATATAGGTTGCCTTGTTCTCTTCATGCCATTCTGCATTTAGATGTGATAGAAAACACTACAAGTAATTGCCAGTGTTAAAAAATGGCTCATCAATCACCAGTCTTGTCATGTGGCTTTGTTTTTTAAATACGACATCAGCAGCAAGATTGTTATACGACAAAAGATGGAAAGAAAAACATATACCCACATTGGAAGAATGGATTTTGAAACTAAAGGATCTAACTAAAATGGCGAAAATGACAGCTTTGCTCAGAGGCAATCATTCATCTAAATTTCCTGTGACCATTTTTTAATTTCTTACAACAGTGTTTCTCAACTTTAGTAACTGTAAGATATGTGGCCTTCATCTCCCAGAATTCCCCAGGCAGCATATTGAAATCCAAACATCTTATAGTTGCTAAGGTTGAGAAACATTGTCTTACAAGACAAAGAAAATTAGATTGGGTTTGACTAGAGAAGTATTGTTGCTTTTTTAAGTAGAGGTTATTTATATTTGATAATTTATTAGGTTTTAGATGAAATTAAGCAAAGAGTATTTTTAAAATATTTGTTTTTTTTAGTATTATTAGTATTTTAAGATATTTTATAAATCAGTTTAAAATTAGACAGAGATGGTTGCATTGTTATCTTTGAATGAAAAGAAAGTTGGAGGTCATAATTGTTATATTTGTTTGATATATAATTTTCTGTCACTTTTAATTTGTTATGTTATTCCCCCTCCCTTTTCCCTTTATGTTAGCTTCCGTTTTAATGTTTGATGTTGAAATTTAATAGATACTATAAAATGAACCACAATAATCTTGTCATCTTTTAAATCTGGAATGGCAGAGACATTTATTGTGTTTTGCCTCAGGCAATGAAATATCTTGTCTAGTCCTCATTACAACAAATTAAGAATTCTAACAAACTAATTTAGAAAGGTTGAGGGGAAATCACATTGTTTCTGTGGCAATAGTTAAGCAAGTAGAAGTCTTTGCTGATTTACTACATGTCCTCCAGTTATTTATTTTAGATCTGATTCTTCTTCCAAACCAGTTTGAGTTCCAAAAATGGACTGACTTATTCAGGAGATAAACTGGTTTTTGTAATCCATGAGTAGGCAATACATCTGAAAAATTGAGAAATACTGGTTTCAATATTGGGGGAAATGGTTTTCAAAAGTCATCAAATAACTTGTAACTTATGAAGACCCACCTTGTTTGCCAGATGTCTTACATTTCCTTTCACTTTTCAGGCCAAACTATCATACAAGAAAATAATCTCTTGAGTCTCTAAAATGCCAGTGTAGATAGCTGAGGGGACAAAATCTGTTTAAGCTTAGTCTTCAACTGATGAATTGAATGATTTCTGTATAGTTGAAATAAACTGAAAATGTTGAGGGAAGCTGAAAATCTGACAGATGTTATAATTAGATATAGATAGATAAGAGGGGGGTAGAGAGAGATAGAGAGGGAGAGGGAAATAGAGAGATGGAGATGGAGAGATGGAGATGGAGACCGAGAGATGGAATTGGAGATAGAGATAATAGATATATACATACACACACACGTCAATATAATACACATGCACACATACCTACCTTAGGGAATATAAAATAATAAGCTCTTTTATTTTTGTTTTTTTACAAGGCAAAGTATCTGAAGAAAGATTCTATAAATATAACATAACGCTCCCATAAGAGTCAGCTATGTGAAACACATGCATATCATAGATTGCCAACAAAATGGACTGAAATGTTCTAAGGATAATGAAAATAAAATAATTAAGCATTGTTATTTTTATTTTTAGACTCCTAGGAATCTATTTAATAAGCACTTAAGTGATTCTATGGGCTAGATCTTTCCATGTTTTCCAGACTTGCACTACTTCTTTGAGTTGTTCCATACTTTGGCTGTCAGCTTTGATGGTGTCAGAAGAACAGAGTTGGAAGGGTTTTCTAGTCCAACCCCCTGCTAAGGCAGAAAACCCTATACTTTTCAGAAAAATGGTTGCCCATGTCTTCTTAAAAACCTCCAGTGTTGGAGCACCCACAGCATCTGAAGACGAGTCATTCCAATGATTAATTGTTCTTACTGTCTCCTTAGTTCTAGGTTGGTCCTCTCATTGTTTGTTTCCATCCATTGCTTCTTGTTCTGCTTTGAGATGCTTTGGAGAATAGGTTGACCCCCTCTTTTTTGTGTTAGCTCCTTAGATATTGCTGATACGACTGCTGTCATGTCAACCTTAGACCATCTTTTTTATTGGACTAGACATACTCAATTCCTTTAGCACGTCTTCATATGTTTTAGCCTTCAGTCCCCTAATCATCTTTGTTTCTCTTCTTTGCACTCTTTCTAAGATCCAGCCATTGTATTCTTTGATGGCTTCATTCCCTCACTAACTCTTCCAAACATAATTGCTTTCTCCAGTGAAATCTCCTGCCTGACATGGCCCAAATAAGTTGGACACAGTTTTGTAATTTTAATACTGTTCTAGCCAGATAAATACAGAAGTTTTATTCTTATCTATGAGCAGATAAAAGCATATGCTAGTCTCAAACAAATGCCAGTTGTAAAATAGACCTTTTTATTAAATTAATGACCAAATCTAAAGAGCACTGAGATGTCAGATGCAAGCTAAAAATATCATGGCTAACCATGAGAGATCCAATGGGTAGTAGAAGGACAAGAGCAGAAATCGTTTGTGTAACAGTAAATGGCAAGTAAGTCTAGCATACAGAGAATAAAAATAAATTAATCGAATAATGTATGAGTTCAGAAATTAATTTACTAGTAGAACTATTTCTATCCCAGTCATGCAGTTCTTCCATTCTAACTTTTTTTTTTTTTAATGGGGAGTTATGGCTGAAAGTAACTGAGTGTACTATGAATACACAATATTTGTATTAGTACTTTCAACTTTGTGGCTGGAGAAAGGTCTGATCTTGTCATTTTCTCACCTCTATTTTTGCCATCTAACCACTGCACTGCACAGCAGTTGCCTTCACACATTGCCCAATGCAATAATCCTGCAGCATTGACTAGCATGATATGTGAACTCAGGCATCACACTTTCTAAACAAAGCTTTTTAGTTTTAGGCTAAGTGTGAACTGGGTCCTTATGGCTTGTTCACCAAACCCCAGTTTAAAAAGTGATGCTTAGCATGATGCAGAAACACAGCTTTTGTGTATGTGGTCCTTATTGCCTTAGCATCTGGAGCAAAATACAAATAAAATACGTGATGCAAAATAAGTGTTTTTTTTTTTCCTTCTTTTTTCTCTGCACATGTAGTTATTATTTTGTCAAAAAGTGATAATGTGTTTCTCAAGAGACAGCGGCGTGTCTTTGGCCTTTTTATTTGCAAGTCACTTCAAGTGATTTATCCTACTTTCAGACCTGCCCTTTTTAGAGTTAAGTGTCATATTGGTGTGATTACATTAGCATTAATGTATTTTGTAAAAGTGTAACTGCTTAACACAGATACACAAATAGAAATTGTGAGGAGGGGAGGGGAGCCACAGTAAAAGTAGGCTTGATTGCATAGCTATCTGTTTGTATGTCAAACTAATTATTTTGGCACGGTAGTGTTGATAATTATTATTTATTTATCGTATTTACATGACTGCCTATCTCATGCTCAGGTGATTCTGGCCAGCATAGAACAAAGTTAAACATAAAATATGCAAATTAATATTATTACTGTTAAAAAAGCTTAAAATTATAAAAGGTGCAAAAACAGAACTAAAAAAGTAAAAGAAAGAAATAAGGCAGAGAAGAAATGGTAATTACCAAGGAATCTGAAGGAGATGACCAAGCGGACTCAAGGGTAGATCAAATGATCAGTTTGAAGTCTTGATGTCCTGATAGGAGACCTAAATCCAGTCCCCCTTGAAGTTCATTTATCTTGTGCCAATTTCCTTGACCATACGTAGTTCAAATTCTTGAGTATAGATAGCATGAAAAAAACTTGTAATCATCTGGAACTCTATTCTGGGTTCCTGACTTCTTACATCTCACAGAACCATCTCAGTATTTTGTATCTCCCCAGGCCTGCTGACACAACCAGGAGTTTTTGGGGGACCTCCAGAAAGCTCAAAGAGATAAGGTTAGTCACACTTCTGGGTTGTTCTATAGGATGTTCCGTAAAGCAGATGCCACAGCAGAAACGGCTCATCACCTAGAACCCGCCAAATGAAACTTCCCAGTTGATGGGACCTGCAACAATCCATTTTTCCTGAATCTGGTGAGATGGTCAGATGTGATCTGAAAGAGATGGTCCCTCAAATAGCACATCATGGGAGGAATGGGGTATTGTTTCAAAGGACCAGTTCTTCTTACACCTGACAGAACCATCTTAATATTTTGCCAATCTCCCCATTTCTTACTTCGAGTGCACATTGTGTAATTCCAGAATCATCCATGCTTGCATGTCTTTGAGACAATTTAATTTACTGCACTAAAGTTAATGTATATTTGAATTGCCTTTCAGAATGATTTATCCTTTCAACTAATATCCCTAGACTGCATTGTCCTCACCTTAAAACTGGGTGAGGAAAGCACCACACCTACCTTTCTTTTTGTAGGTATCTATTGCTAAACACAATGAAGCCAAATAACTAAATGTGATACTGATTTCAGGATGTAAGCTCTACCATGTTCTATTTGCATCATTACAAAGGTGGTGGAGTTTGGGTTGTAAAATTATGGCACACGTTTGTCAGGTGCAAAGAATCAGGAGCATTTGTGTAGGTTGCAGTATAAACAATTAATTGAAACATATACATGTGAATCTAGTCATCTAATCATCATCATCTTTTAATGACCACATAATCCCTTGCAGGGTAGAGTCTGGGCAATTGAATGGAGTTAGCAGAGAGTTTAATGACCGGATACCCTTCCTGTCAGCAATGTGGAGGTTTTTTCAGCAGATATATTCTCATTGTGCCCAGAGAGAAAAATATCTGCCTCTACCTAGGATCGAACTCACAGCCTCCTGATTGTGAGGTGAGAGCTCTGCCACTAGGCTATGCACTACTCCAGAATCTAGTCATCTAATGATCAGAACTAACTTGGTGCTACCAGCAGTTAAGAGTCAATGAAATTCAAGAGGGGGTGAACTTGGATCTCTTGTGGGATTGCAAGTACTCTAAACTGATGGAACATTTTACTCCATCCACCAGCTCTGCCTGCTCTTCTTCATTTTCCCTCCCAATGTTTGTATGTGATGGCATGTGAGAAAGACCTTGGTGGACAGAAGGAGGTTCTACATCCTAGAAAATGGTCATATTGGAGACAGCTTACCCCACAGAAGGAATGGGGCATGGCAAATATCTCAGTAAGAACCCTCAATAGCTTTATCAACTGAAAAGGTGAGGGATGAGAGATGTACTTTTAGACTTTCGAGGTTCTGTTAATGTAATCTTAAAATAAATATAGAGCTAATACTTCTAGATGTGCTTCTGGACTACCTGGAAGAGCTGACACTGTGACTCTTTTTTTCCTATATTGCAGACATTTTCAAAATCTGAAGAAGATCTAATTATTGGGAATCCTCCTAACAAAAGAAACACTATAGAAGTGGATTAAAGAATCTCTAGAAACACCTGTGACTCCTTTAATATCCATCTTGTGATGGCAATACCACTTAGACTAACAAAGCACTTAGAGTGATTTATAGCCCTCTCTAAGCAGTTTACAGAGTCAGCCTATTGCCCCCAAACAATCTGGGTTGTCATTTTACTGACCTCGGAAGGATGGAAGGCAGAGTCAACCTTGAGCTGATGAGAATTGAACTACTGGCAGTGAGCTGAATTAGTCTGCAATCATGCATTTTAATTACTGTGCCATCATAGCTCCTTGATGCCACCAAGTTTTTTTTTTTTTAAAGAAAATATCATGCTTGAAAAAAAATAGGAAGGGAAACACTGTCAATGATGCAATTTCCTTCTCTATGCATGGTGAGATCACACTTGCAGCATTTTCTGTCATCACACTGTTGGAAGAATTATCCTTCTGGGTTCAGTTCCAAGTGGGGAAAAAGACACTGGAAACATGGAAGCTGTTTGGAAAGATGGTTTAATTGTGGACAGGATCACATGCCCTGGATGAAGAAAGAAGGAAAAAGGGCTGAGATGCTGAGACACCCTTAGTTTTATAATGTCTGTTGGGTTCCACCTTAGTATTTCCTGTTTCTGTGTAAGAAATACATCCCATTGGCTGTCAGACTCCCAGGGGTGGGACTCTTATCTAACTTTGTAGGCTTTGTCTGAACCACATGGCTTCACCTGAGTGTTGGCTGATACAATCTCCCCAGGCCAGGTGGTGAGATGGGTAGAGGACTTTATTATGTAGAATACGCTGGCCTAGGCCTTAATGGCCAATATTTTGTCATGCAGCACACTCAGAGATGGTATTCAGCAGGTTCTGACCTGTTCTGGAGAACTGGTAGTGGAAATTTTGAGTAGTTTGGAGAACCGGAAAATACCACCTCTGACTGGCCCTGCTCCCATCTATTCTCTGCTTCCCGATGCTCAGCTGATCGGCTGGGTCTTCTTTTGTTGCCCTGCACAGGAGAACGGAGCTGGAAAGCAGGTTAGTGGGGTGGGAAGGTAATGGGATTTTGCAGTAACCTTCCCCTAGGAGTGGGGTAGGAATGGAGATTTTACAGTATCCTTCCCTTGCCATAGCCACCAAGCCATGCTACACTCACCAAGCCACGCCAAGCCATGCCACGCCACACCTCGCACTGGTATAAAAAATTTTGAAACCCACCACTGAGCACACTTAATGTTAGAATTCACAGTTATCCACTGAAACTAAACACAAAAAGGTTCAGATCCAATAAAAAAGGTAATTCTTTAGACATCTGTTAGTTAAACTGTGGAATTCTTGTCATTAAAGGGCAAGGACCATCAATTACAGTAAATGCCTTTTTTTAAAAAAAAAAGGAACTAAAGAAATTCAAGGAGGATTCAACACTTAATGGCTCCTCGCCTTAACATTTACAATATCCCCACATCATAGCCAGCACAGTTACAGCTGACTGATGGGAAAAACGATAGAAGTTACTGCATCCTACTGTATCCCTGCTTGTGAACTTGCTGAATGGTTAGCCACTGTCTGAGGACAAAACAGACTAAGGAAACGAGTATTGGAAAAGGCTAAAAAAAAAATCTGGTTGACATTTTGGAAATTTCCCTGCCTCCAATTCTTTCCTCAGCAAATCTTGTTCTCTGCAGGAACATTAATCATGAACATCCCTGTGGAAGCAAAGTCTCTACCTTAATTAAGAACTAAAAGGCTGCATTTCCTAAAACAAAAACACGTTGGATCGATCTTGTCTGTGTCACCATCTGAACGCATTAGGAAAAGCTATTGATTATTTTAGCAGTAATGAGATTTGCTGGTTGTCAGATAGAGCCCACACACATCCCTAACAAGAGTTGCCTGAAGTTTTCAGAGAGAGCACAGTAAGCTCTAAGCAAAGAGACTTTGATTCTTGTATCATATTTTCTTTCTCTCTGTGTCTCTCTCTTTCTTTTAGAAAAAAGACTATTGCTTAGGTATCAATTTATTCTAGATGTAACTGAAGTCATCAGAAAGGTTATTTCCCAGTCATTATGCTCCTGTAATTTCTCTTGAATGCTAACAAGCCACTTAGGAAATGGAATCAAAGCCAAATGAAATAAATAGATGCTTAATGTATGTACATGCCGTTATTACTATGCGTCGTCTAATATACTAATTGAGAACTCATCCTCCAATTGTGTGTCCTCTTGTAGCCAAAGTGGCACCATCCAAGCACAAGAGAGTAGTATAAGCAGACTTGGGTGGGCAGGGGGAGAGGAAGGAGACATGCCCCACAAGAGCTTATTGTGTACTGAGTCTGCTAAGTGAGCAGAAAAAGCTGACAAGCCACAACTTTAAAGCAGCTAGTTTGAGAAAAGAAACATTATTTGTGGGGGTGACATTTTTGTTATTCCTTGCAGGCAGTGGTGGAATTGAACCAGTTGTTAAATTACCTCCCCCACCCCCCCACCCCTCACCCCCACTATCAAAGTGGATCCTGGGCACTGCGCTGCACAGCAATGGAGAAATGGGCAATGTAGCAGCCAGCGCGAAGGAAGGAGAAGGCTGCTGTTGTGGCCCGCTGGCGGCTGGCAGAACTGGCAGCAGAGCCGGAGAGTGAGGAGGTTGGGGAGGAACATGGGCCAGTCCTGGAGGCTGAGGAAGGTTTGGACGAGGGCTCTGTGTCTGAGGCAGAGATGGGCCAGGGCAGTCTGGCAGTTGTCAGTTGCCTTCTGAGTCAGACAGCAGTGAGGCAGGGGAACAGCTGGAGCTGGTTCCCAGCCTGCACATGCGCTGGGCTGTCAAAAGGAAAGAACAATTACAAACTAAGGGTCAACGTGGAAGTAAAGCCACAGGTGGATGGTGAATGGCCCCTCCCATAGGATTAAAAGAGGACCAAAAAGGGAGGGGGCTTTTGCAGGAAACAATTCGTTCATTGCAGCAGTGTGAAGATTTGCCTGTGCATCTCAGAGACTTTGTGCCGAGACCTTCCTTGTCAGTACTGCGTTTGAAAATATTTACTTGGCAGCTCTCCAAGCTAGATAAGGTCCGTGCTCCTAATTACACCCTTGAAAGGCCTTTGGCTGAATGTGAATGCAAGAAATTCACCTTCATTCAATAAAAGGGGTTTTGCCATGACAAAGAGTCTGCTTAGTGTTTTTTGGGGAAGCCTAGATCAGAACAGCCGCTTTCCCTCTTTCTTCTCCCTGCTCCTCCACCTTCCCTCATTCCAGCTGCTTTGTTTCCCATTTCTCCATTGTCGGCAGCACCCAGGATCCATTTTGATACCTGGGGGGGGGGTGTAATTTAACAACCAGTCCACCCAGGATGAAGTTGGCTGTCACGGGAGGCTCATCCTGCATGTGTGGTGGAGCTGGAGGCTGGGTATGAGCCCCGCCTCCCACAACAGCAGATCTACTGTGGGCAAACCGGTTGTTAAATAATTTGAATTCCACCACTGCTTGGGGGAGATAATCTAGGCTGATTAGTGTATCTACCTTATTAATGAAGCTGAATATACCTGCGACAATGACAAGAAACAAATCTGCTTAGAGATTTTTCAGATCAGGCCTTCTTATTTGACAAATTCTTTGATCCATCATCTATTATGAAGTACCTCAGAGAGTAGAAGTTCAACTTTCCTTTTATTGATAATCATAGTTGTTTCCATAGAAGACAAACCTGACTGAAATCTGGATCATCTTTTTTTAGAAGCATTTTGTTTCATGAAAAGAACAGTGGCCTTCAACACTCGCTTGTTTGATATTTTTAAAGTTATTCAGACACCAAAAAAAAAACCCTCTTAGAAGAAGCTACACTTTCTGGAACAGGCCACTTCATTTGTACTTCATTTTCTTGTTAGTTTTATGTTCCTATCCATAATTAAGTGGTGGGGAAGGAAAGAGGTGGGGTAGTAGTAGCCTAGCTACAATTTGTAGAAAAGATAACCTTGAATTTCCTCATGAATATGATCTTACCCAGGAAGGAAACAAAAGTGTTCCTGGAGGTTTAAAGAAGCTACCTATTTACTTGGCTTCAAAAGTTTCTTCAAAAACAGAAATAGAAATAATGCTGATTTTAAAAATGTAAAATAATCTAAAACTAATTTGATCTATAGCACAAATGTATTATGACTGTATTATTTGACTCTTCTGAAAAGTTGCAGCTGGATGATAAAGTCTCCCAATTTTTTCCTGTGGTATCTTTTGATTAGTCCGTGGTGCTGTCTGACAATTGAAGGGATAATGGAAATTGGCAGGAGGGATGAAAATGAAGAGTATGTTCTGAAAAATGCCTGGAGTCTTGACCAGATATTCTATATTTAAGCATTTTGGTACAGGTATGGTACTATTCTTACATCATAAAACTTCTAAGTACTCCAAAGTAAACTTATATATTATTGCATAAATAAATTAAACTAGGCAACTTGTAACTCAATGAGTTATCATTTCAGATATATCTTCTTACTAAAACAGAGAAACAGAATGACCATGGATGAGCAAAAAAGCAACGGGAACAGGAATTATTTCTGAATTCCTGCTGTCATACAACTGATGATAATTTGGCAAGGAACATCATAAATTTTTCTTTCTTTCTTTCTTTCTTTCTTTTTTCCATCTTTCCTTCCTTCTCTCCCTCTCTAGAATTCTTGATGGCTTCCCCATTTCTTTTGCATTGAGAGATGTTTGGGAAATTTGCAGGGAGAAAATCAGTGGAGATGTCATCAGGAAGTCAATTAAGAAGCCCAAGGCCAGTATGCAGGAAAGTACCTGCTAGTAGTAGGAGAAGAAGTTAGAGGGTTCCCCAGTCTGTGGGTTGAGAGGGGTATTTAGAGGAATGAAAGATGTTGCACTGGTTGGGAAGATTGTGAGGGGGTGCATAACAGCTTCCATGTGGTTCAGGGAGGTGTGCAGATCAATGTAAGTCAGGAAGGTCAGGAAGGTCAAGAAGAGTGAATAGGAGCACATAAGAGTTCTCATGCCATGAAAAGGGACTTTGGAAATGGTGTGAATTGAGAAGAGTATATGGGAGCGCTTGAGAGTTCACAAGAAAGGTCAAGTGATTGTGAGAGTGCCTGGGAAACTGTCATGAGACATTGAAAATTGGGATCACATAATCACAACAACAGCTCACAGCAGCAACTAAAAAAGCCACACCTTCCCCAAATATAATTCCCTTGGGAATAATGGGTCCCAAATTTTGGATACAATCTGTAAGTTAGCTCATTTAATTACCTTGGTTCAGAAAGTGTTGCCCTATGGACTGTTCATCCAGCTAAATTACAGCTAAATGTTATAGAAATGAGCATTTTAGTAGTATATAGATCTTTACAAAGCTGTAATCCAAAAATTATGCTCTCTATTATACACTCATGTACACAGTAGTATACCCCACTTATTGAGTAATAGGTCCCAATAAATAGGGCTTATTTGTGGGTAAATAAAGGAATCAAAACAAGTTCATGCTGAAGGTCATATAGTTCAAATCCTGAAAAAAGGAATTAGAGGCTGCATGCCAAGATAGTTATTCAGATTCTGCTTCAATATCTCCAATAAGGAAATGTCAAACTTCTTTCAAACATTCTTCTATTCTTCAAAAGGAACTTTTCTCCTAATGAATACCTGTCAATATGTTAGGATCAGAAACAGAGACATATTTCAACAGAGAGGGAGGGATATGACATCACCTGTCTCCTGTTTATAACAACACCTATCTCCTGTTTCAGCAGTTCTAAAAAGGTTTCCTACCCATTTGCACTATTCAGGTTTACTTAGGAGCCCAAATAAACCTGCAAGTGGCCTCAATGACTCTCAGAAAGAATGCTAATGACTGCAAGGAATATAAGTCCTTTCATTCTCCACCATTCACTAGAACTGAAGAAACTTCTTGGATGAGAAGTGAAATGTCTTCAAGGAAAAACAAAGAAAGTCCAATCACCTTGTGAAAAAACACTTTTGGGAAAAGCCATTACCGAAATGACTGAGCATCTCTCTAGACAAATAGGGACATAGTTTTTCCAATGCACGTATAAAGTGTATCATGACAATTTTTTTTTTATTTACAGCATTTATTATTTGTTTTCCATCCTTAAGGACTTAAAAGGGATGGGCCCAACCAAATTATGCTGATTGGTAATTAAATGGCTCCATAAATAAAACCCTGATGGGGCTCTCACATTAATCAAAAATCTTTTGGCCTTTCAATGAATTTGAGAAGCCAATTCTCATCAATTTGAGTGAGAACCAGTAGAATTGGACATTGTTTATCAGAACTGATCTCACTAGTGAAATTATGGATTTCTGGATAGACTCTTAGTTAAGGAGAGACAAAGAGCTCAGATTCATCCACATATTTTTCTGGTTGAACAGAAATTTGAACCAAGCATTGTTCATTCCAAATATAATTCTCTAAGCCATACATTTACTGTCTATGTATATTTTTCAAAACTGAAATGGGCAACATTTTGGGAATTGGTGACTGCCCTTCTGTATTAATATTTGGGGAATATTGCTCAAGCAGTATTGCTCAAGGCCCATTTTGCTTTAAAACCCAAGAAGGTGACTAGAACATTTCCAGAAAGTTAGAGAAATATAATTAGCTTAATGAACTATTTCCATCAAAGAGATTTTTTTCCAGGAACAGGAAGGAAGAGAAAGTACTGTTTTTATGATGAACGGAAAAGATGCTTCTTATACGAAAATTCAAATATAAATATAAATCATTGACAAGCGGCCTAGAAAGAGTTCTGGTTTTATAAGTACTTCTGAGATTGGTTGCAATGAGATAAGCTACAATCATTACTTGATGTCACACAGAGACTTCTGTGTGTCTCTCTTCATTTTTTTTTTAAACAAATGAAATTAAATAAAAATCAAGGCACAGGAAATTTAATCACTAATCAGCCTAATGGCTGTATCCTTTTCAAAGTCATGAACCAAGTACCCGATAAATGATTTGTCAATGTCATTTCATAAATAAAGAACCTGTGTAATTATTAGGCCATACCTATCCATGGATATGGTTGAATGCACCTCTTTATTTTAAATGCAGAGGAACATTTCTACTTCCAATAAATCTCTCTCTCTTTCTCCCCCTCCCTCCCTCTCCCTCTCCCTCTCTCCCTCTCTGCTTGTGTGCATGTGTGCACTTATATGTATGAATATTTATGTTTTATCCCATCCTTATTATTTTTATAAATGACTCAAAGTGGTGAACATTTCCTTCTCCTATTTTCACCACAACTGTGTGAGGCGAGTTAGGCTGACAGAAACTTTGTGTGGCTAGCCCAAAGTTACCCAGATAGCCTTGATACCTAGAATGGGACTAGAATTCACAGTCATCTGGTTTCTAGCCCAATGCCTCAACCACTGAGGTGCCAATAGTCCTCCCAAGGTTTTGGGAATTCTTTATCAAATTCATAGGAAAATAATTTGGGTGGATGATTCTGTAAGATTTCTCCAGAAGAAGAAGGAATTCAGCAATTTTTCCAGAATGGAACCATCGCTTAGTAGTAATATTGCTTCTTTTTGGATGTTTTCCATTGTGATTCAATGGAAGCATTAAAAAGCCAGGGAGACACAGACTAATGGAGATGATGAAGAAGGATAGGATATTCACATATATGCCTCGCCCACCTATTGATAAGTAAGTCAATCCAAGATCATTCAAGATGACTAAATCAGGGGTGGGATGCTGCCAGTTCGGCCTGGTTCTATAGAACCTGTAGCTGCGAAGAACAGCTGACACTGAACCAGTTCAGTGTTTGGCCTACCCACCTGCCTGGGCTTTAGGCTGTCCTTTATTCCCTGCTTTTCCCTCCTCAGCTGCTTTGCGTGGCACAGCTGAGGTTGAAAAAGCAGGAAACAAGAGGATTTTCAAACACTGCGCACCATACCTGTCAGCTGTCCAGGCGGCACAGCTGATTTCTTGCAAACACTGCACACAGGAGAACCTGCAAATCGCTCCACTGACTGGCCCAGCCCTCCCTGCCCATTCACTCCTTACCTGGCATGAGAGCCATCCAACTTTCCTAGTTTGGTAAGTTGCTATTTTTCCTTTTTTTTCCGATCATCAGCTGTTCTGCTCTTCCGGGAGATTTAGATTAGCTAGAAAGCAGGAAACCCTTGGATTTCTTGCTTTCTAGCTAATTTAAAAGCAGAGCTGAACCTTCCTTAGAACTGAAGCTTCTACTTTTCAATGCAGAGTCAGTTCAGACTCAGATAGCCGATTGGAGATAGATAGATCTCTAAGTGATCTGTGATTCTGTGAGCAACTCAATCTGCCTGCCTGCTTTTGGATAAAAGTTGCTCTTTTTATATAAAAAAAAATCAATATTTACTTACATGGTGTGTTGTGAGTTAATTTTGTGAGTTTGCTGGCAAGCAAATTTTATGTGATAGACTCAGATAGCCGATTGGAGATAAATAGATCTCTAAGTGAATCTGTGATTCTATGAGCAACTCAGTCTGCCTGCCTGCTTTGCCTGCTTTTGGTAAAAGTTGCTCCTTTTTAATAAAAAATCAATATTTACATCAATATTTATAGTATTTACATACAAGCTATGCCCATCCAGTCACATGACCACCAAGCCACACCCACAAATTAGGCCACACCCACAGAATCAGTTGTTAAGAAATTTGAATCCCACCCCTGGATTAAATAAATTCAAGAACATCATGTGATAATTTATAAACACTTCCTTCTTCTTTGAAAGAAATTTCAAAAGCAAATTCTCTTTCATCAGACAAGAAAGGAAGAAATGCACACATTCTTCAGATGTCTGGGTTTTATCCTATTTTCTTTTAACTAGCATCCATTTTTAATTCAACCCACACCCCAAACCAACAAGGTCTAATATGATGTGACCAAAGGTCAGCCAATGATCTCCTTCAGTCCCTAGTTCTTTCACTAGGATGCATTGTACAGAAAACAACTCTGCAGTATTTCTGGCTTAAATCTAAAAGCTTTATGATTTGGAGCAACTGACGCTACAGATTTGGCGAAGAATTCCCCAAAAATTGGGAAAGTTGACAAAAAAAATCTTGGATACTTGTTTTAAACTATTTTTAAAAATATATATAAATAAAGTTTTATAGCTGTGATTTAATTTCGTGATCTTCTGTCTTCTCTACCTCAACAAAATCTAAGTGGAACTGAACTGTTCCAATAAATAAAGCTTTAGAACAAGGGTGTCAAACACAAGGCACATAAGGTGCTTATATCTGGCCCTTCCAAGCTCCATTTTTGCTGAGAGATGGCTGCAGGAAGCTGTCATATCCCTCCAGCCCCACCTGGGCTACCAGAGGTACACCTGACATGAGTGACATCAAGCTGGCCATGCCCATCTGGCCCCAAAGTCAAACACAACCCTGATGCGGCCCTCAATGAAATTGAGTTTGACATCCCTGCTTTAGAATATTCACAAGAACATAAGAGAACCCTGTTGGGTCAGAGTAAATGACCACCTACTTCAGCATTCTGTATCTTCAGTGGCCCGTCAGATAGCTCAAAAGAGCAGGTAGAAAATTACCCTCTTCTCTGTTGTACATTAATCACTGGCATTTAAAGTATACCACTTGGGACTCAGGAGATGGTATAGAGCTATCAAGTTGAGTAGCATTGATAGTTCAAATCTAATCCCTTCATTTTAAAAACCCAGTCAAGAGCTGGGTTATCATTAGAGCTATGAATGAACACTTGACATAAATGAATGCACTGTGCTATTGAATAATCCTCATTTGCTCTAATTTGCATATTTATTTCTGATGATTTTGAAATAGAGATCTTCTGGAGTTATTGCTAAAAGAATATTGAAAGAATACTGCAGGATCAGACCAAAGACTTCTCAAAATCAACATCCAGATATGCTATTCAGCAATCCAGAAACCAGATATGCTGATTCTCTAAACTGCTTAGAGACAGCTGTAAAGCCCTATGAAGTGGTATATAGTGCTATTGCTATTGTTATCTTGTTTTCCATAGAACTTGGTGTCTCTTGGGGTGAAAATCCCCTTTAGTATTACCTTGCAATAATTGGAGATCATGTAAATAATGTGTTTGGATTCTACTTCCCTCAGCAGTCTGAAGGGCAGAAAACCAAGACTAATCACCATAACCGTCTTCGTGATACATAAATCAAATGCAGAAAGCATTCGCTTTAGACAGTTGTGTTGCTACGTTTCTTGATTTCGGTCACCCTTGATGAGACAAAAAGCACATCCTAAATGGAGCAACCTAGGGCTATTCAAAAAATGTAAAATCCCTAACACCCATCAACTGAGCACAGAGACACATTTCCCTCCTCCAATATGGCATGCAAACCAGAAATCGGGAATGAATTAACACATTAGGAATGACCTCAAGCATCTGTGGCTCATAGTAAATACTATCCAGAGTAAGAGGCTGCTTAACAGGGCCATCTGCTTCCAAACAACCATGGAATTTGGAATTCTGTTCCCCAAACTTGGTTATCTACAAGCTCTTTCCTCCCATTAAAGTACTGTCAAACTATTATTAAAAATCAAAAAGGTAGACATTGTGAGGACACCATGAAGGATGTCAGTCTTTGACAAATACAGAATCTCTTTTCAGTCTGTGTCACTGACCTGTAATAAAGAATTTGATTTTGATTTCAGAATGTCTCTTTCCCCAGAAGAAATTTGCAAAAAAAAGAAAGAAAAGAAAAAAAGAAAAGAAAAACCAATGTCAAATAGTAATGGAGCATGTGTGTGACGATTGTTAGTTTTTATTATTTTTTGAACTACTCCCTTTTCCAAGGGTATTAAGCTCAGTTTCTCTAAATGACTCCTTTATGCATAGCTAATAGCATTTAAAAGTTCACAAAAAAGACATGTTTGTGAATACTTTGTTTTCAATGTTGTTTTATGTGCTTGGTTATTTAACAAAAAAAAATACCTATTGTGTACATTTTCTTTTCATGAAAACATGCATTTCTGTGCAGACCTTTTCCTAATGTGTTCTTTCTATTTTTAATGACAAACTATAAAGTTGTAAAGTGTGTAAAAGTGATATTTTCAATAGCTAGCTAATCTTCAGCTCACATATAGGTTCAACAGTAAAAAAAATTAGACAAGTTTGTGTTTAAATTAGAATTAATTAGATTTCATCTTCGTCTCACCTGCTTAACAGAACAGAATAACAGAGTTGGAAGTGACTTTGTAGGTCATCTAGTCCAACCCCCTGCCCAAGCAGGAGACCCTACACCATTTCTGACAGATGACAGTCCAATATCTTCTTGAAAGCTTCAGTGATGAATCTTCCACAACTTCTGAAGGCAAAGCCGTTCCATTAATTGATTGCTCTCACTGTCAGAAAATGTCTCCTTATTTCTAGGTTGAATTTTTCCTTGGTCAGCTTCCATCCATTATTCCTTGTCTTGCCTTCAGGTGCCTTGGAAAATAGCTTGACCCGCTCCTCTCTATGGCAGCCTCTCAAATATTGGAAGATTGCTATCATGTCTCCCCTGATTCTTCTCTCACTAGACTAGCCATGCCCAGTTCCTGTAACTGTTCTTCATATGTTTTAGCCTCTATTTAATATTTAACAGAGGTAAGTACTTTTTTCCACAAATGACCCAAACTTGTAACTTCATTATTAAAAGAGAACAAAATGAGGCTAAATGGGAAATTGTGCTTGAGGATATAAAGAACTCTTCTTTCATTGTTGGAACCTTGTAAGATTTGATAAGTGTCCAATATTAGCTTGTTCTATTTAAAACAACAACAAAACATCACCACTTATGTTTCCAAAGCTTGCAAGATTTCTTTTGCAAAATATTAACTTTATATTTTCTCCCATAAATTGCTCCCTCAAAGTAATATAAGGTTGCTACATTATTTTCTCACTGTCGTGATTTGATTTATTTATTAAACTTTTATTCTGCCTATATTATTTTATTAGTTTTTTGCATAGAGCCATGGTGGCACAATGGTTAGATAACAGTATTGGAGTCAGTGGTGGTATGCTACCGGTTCAGCCCAGTTCGGCTGAACTGGTAGCAAAAATTTCTACCGGTTCACTCGAACCGGTAGTAAAAAAAGCATCCAACGATCAGCTGACAGGAGAAAGAAGAGAAAAGCGCAGGATTGGTCCTCCCACCTGCCCCATCGCTTTTCTCTTCTTTATCCTCTCAGCTGATTGGTGCCGCAGGCCTCAACTGGTGTGTGGAAAGCTGCATATATGCGATCACTGAACCAGTAGTGGAACAGTTAGGATCCCATTGTTGATTACAGGTGAGCTCACTGATCACTGCCAGGAATTAAATTATTGGCAACTCACAGTTGACTCAGCCTTCCATCCTTCCGAGATTGATAAAACGAGGGCCCAGATTGTTGGGGGCAATAGGCTGACTCTGTAAACTGCTTAGAGTGGGCTGCAAAGTGGTATATAAGTTGAAGTGCTATTGTTATTGCTATTCTTTTAATAAATAATTCAAAGTGGCAAACATATAAAATATTCTTCATTCCTCTTATTTTCCTCATAACATTTTCCCCTGTCAGGTGGGTTGGGCTGAGGCAAAGTGACTGGCCTAGGTAGGTTTCATGCCTAAAGATGGCTATTCACAAGTAAGAAAGACTATCTGCATAATATTGGGTCTGATCTATCCCAATCATATACAATTGTGCCTGAATATTGCCTAATTTTCACCCCCCAAATATAAAGTTACATCATTTTTGTAACAGTGTTACACAGTAATTGTTATTTAACTTCACCTTTATATTTGAAATGGGAAAGTCTTCACTGCCTTATAATTTTCAACTGTCCATGCCAATTTAATCCCATTTTCTACATTTATTCCTAGTCAATTGGAGACAGACATTTTGGCTCAAAAGAAATGCCTATGTGAATTGGGCAACATTGATCTACTTGTGGTGAAGCATGCATACTCCTAATTAAAATATTAATCCAAGCACTTTTTCCCACATCCCTTATAAATTATCCAGCGGAATTGAAAACATGTCTTCTGGAATGATGTAAGAGACAGTATATATTAATTTCCCAATAAATCTGTACATAGGCCATCTAGATTGTGTTCTATGAAAAACTCAATGCTATGTCTAAAAAATGATGAATAATTGGCAAATATTGTTTTTCCTATGATATAAAGTCTCTTGAATGTTTATGTTATATATAATCTCTTCTGCTCTATTACTTATTTTGTTTTGTTTTCTCTACTCTAGCCGCCATCTGACTTTGAAATGTTTTCAAGTTAAAGAAAAGTAATTATTCTGCACAGTCTTGGAGAAGACTCCTGAGAGTGCCTTGGACTGCAAGGAGATCAAATTAGTCAATCCTAAAGGAAATCAACCCTGACTGTTCTTTGGAAGGACAGATACTGAAGCTGAAGCTCAAATGCTTTGGCCACCTAATGAGAAGAGAGGACTCCTTGGAGAAGTCCCTGATGTTGGGAAAGATGGAAGGCAAAAGGAGACGGGGATGGCAGAGGATGAAATGATTCTGTGTTGCTAACCTTTTTGGGCTCCCATGCCAAAGGCAATGAAGGCCCCCTCCCCGAAACCCTGCACATGTGCGTGCGATCCCCTGTGTGCGCTGTGCATTTCTGTGCATATGCGTGTGACCCCCCTACATGTCATGCATCACTGCGCATGCATGTGCAATCCCCCTGCATGTACCACGCATCTCTGCATATGCACACGCATCTCCTGTGCACCCCTGCACATACGCACCAGATGCCCGACAATCAGCTGTTGGACAGGTGGCATGCGCAATAGAGTTCTTCTGGGTGACCTCTTGCATGCCAGCAGAAGTGGCTCTGCGTGCCACTTCCGGCACATGTGCCATAGGTTCACCATCACAGGATTGAAGGGTCTTGGCATGCTGTGGTCCATAGGGTCATGAAGAGTTGGACATGACTTGGTGACAGAACAAAAACAACAAGATGGAAGGATAAGCCTTCAGTAGCTTTTCTAAGTCTCTAGAATCCCTACAAATATTTTAGAATAAAACTCCCTCATCTCAAACCATTGGAGATGATGCTCTGTGTTGGATAGAAGTTCAATAATAATACAGGGATTCAGAATGGGGAAGAGGAGTTGGGAAGAGTCAGACATAACTTAACGACTGAACAACAATCACCATAACAATCTTTCCCTAGAATTACTGAATATTTGTAATTCAAAATCTTGGGTTTGGAACCTGGGGTTCAATATGTCCCAGGCAGAAAATTCTGACAAGGCATATGTAATACCTCACACTTAGGAACATATAATGGCTGGGCAGCATCAATTTAATCAAACATTGAGCAAGATGGGCCATCTGGTTGCATTTACGAGATAAAGTCTTTTCTAAAAACCATTAACTGTAATTGAAACTCAGTCAGAACAGAACACACAAAAAATTGATCATTGTAAAAAAAAAAAAATTTGTACCCGGAATGGTACAAAATATTAAATGGGCTGTTCTTCTGCTGCAGTTGTGGCACCACACATCTATTTGCCATTATCGTAACAGAAAGCAGTATTAGCATCAGCACCAGATGGATACCCTGCCAATATGAGATCTTTCTCCTCTTTGCTTGCCTGCTTCCAGTGATGCAAAATTACCAGACACAAAACAGAATGGGACTTTAACATGTAAATGTTGTACAGACTCACAAAAGAGGCTCTATTCAAAATGGCTTCACAGATGTTGATGATTATCTCCAATGATACTTTTACATTGGAGCTTACATTGGACATAACAACATAATTACAGTTGAGGCTGGCAGTCAACATATAAAAGATACGATGCACTTGACCATATACTATTAGGAAGAGATGAAAAATTAATAAAGAAAATCTATAGCTATCTATTAAGCCTTAAATTGGAAGATGAACAAGTGAAAGAAAAAAATGATAGTATGGGCAAAGAATTTTGGATATACAATAGAACTAGAAAAAAGGCAAAAACTTTGGGATAGAAATTACAAATTGACAATGGCAACTACATGTAAAGAAAATTTATATAAAATGTTCTACAGGTGGCGTTTATCACTGGCAAGATTAGCAAAGATGTTTAAAAACATGTCTGCCAAATGTTGGAAATGTAATCAGATACCGGGCTTGTACTATCATACGTAGCGAACATGTCCAAGAGCAAAAAAATACTAGATGAAAATACATACTTGATTAAAGAAAACGATAAAGCAACTTATAGGTTTAAAGCCCAAAATATTTTTGTTAGGTACATTACCTGAAAAACATGATAAAGGAGTTATATATTTAATATTACATGTGTTGACAGTAGCAAGAATTGTATTTGCACAATATTGGAAAAATGAGGGAATTCCAACAGATGAAACTATAATTAAGAAATGTTAGACTGTGCGGAAATGGATAGGTTAACATTAAAGATAAAGGAGAAAGAAGACACAGAATATTTTTAACATGGGATTTGTTTTACAACAAAGGTAGAAATTAGAAGTTGGAAGAATACTATTACCATATTTTTCGCACTATAAGATACATTTCCCTTCCCCCCCCCCCAAAAAAAAGTGGGTAGAAGTATCTGTGCGTCTTACAGAGCAAATATTGCAGCAGAGGGGAGGGGGTTGATGCACTGCCACCAGGGAATGCTGGAGCTTTTGCTGCTGATCATCACCAATTACCACCTGTTTGCCACTGCCGCTCCCTATCACTGCCCATTCACCGCTAATTGCAGAAACTTTTGAATTCTTCCAAGCTTAGCACAACCTACTATTTGTACGTAGACGATGCACTATAATCAATAAAGCGAGGTCATTTTCAATACTTTGTAAATGTGCAATAATTTAGAACATGTTCTCAAGAGCAGCATAACAAGAACCCTGGTGGGTCAAACCAAAAGCCAAAAGATTTTTATGCCACCCATTGTCCATCTATTTTTAGCCAAAAGAAAACCCTTCACTGGCATCACATAAGAGTAAAAGCTCTCTTCCCAAAAGTTAGAATATTGAAAGATGTGCCACATGATTGAAGAGACACTAGATAGCTGTCTAAGTATAGTATGACTTGATGAACCACTTCACTCCTTGGAGTCAATTGTAATTCTCATCAAGTGCCAGGGATCAGTTAAGAGTGAGAAGTTTCCAGTCCGACTTGATAGATGTATTAAATGGAAGAGGAAGAATGCAGAAAATATAAACAAGCATCTGCCACAAACAGTTATGAGAGTTACTGTTAAGAGGAAATTTAAGTTTTCTCTTTAAAGAGAATTGTTGAAGAGAGCACAAAAGCTGTGATATCTGATTGGCTATCAAATCAAGATCACTCTCTGTCACTCTCTTGAACAGTATTAACTGCCTTTGATGACTATCATTTTCTCAAATTCAACAAAGAGTTTTAGCCATATTTTTCCTTGATTCCAAGAGGTGAAAAGCTATTTGCAATGCTCCACAACAAGGTGCAATCCAACCCAGCTTCTAGAATTTTGATTTGGGGGGAAACAATCCTTCGTGTAACAGCTTCACTTTTGTGAATTTTTCTGCAGGATTCATAGACCAGTCTTCCATTAATTTATCCGGTGATTTGTTTTTAAAAAAACAATGAAATTGGTGACCATTACTCTACCTGATGTTTATTCTTTCATTGACTCTATCTAGTTTAACTGTGTGCATTTTAATAAAGAAAAACCTCCATTGATCCCTAATTTCCCTGTATATAATTTCAAGGGCCCCAGTGGCTCATGTGATTAGAACACTGAGTCAGAAGACTATTGAGAGGTTAACAACTTGGGAGTTCAAAACCCAAGAGTTTGAACTATGTGATGGAATGAGTTCCTGTCAATTTGTCCCAGCTCCTGCCAACCTAGCAATTTGAAAGCATGCAAACACAAGTAGATAAATAGGTACCATTTTCCATGGGAAAATAACTGAGGCATGAAAGGAGCCTCCTTGGGCTTCCCTTGGGCAACTATGATATCACAGGCTAATCCTTTCAGCCCAGAAGTGCCTTGATAGGTGCTTCTGACACAAATGCCTTATTTTTAACTTTTCTGTGTCAAATTTTGCTATGTTTCCATTTTCACATAATTTTTATTCCTGCTTATCATTTTGACCATTTCCTGAGTTTGCTCCAGGCTAAACAGCTCCAAATGCTGTAGCCTTCCTTTGTAGCCAAGCTACTCTGAAGTGCCAATAATTCTGATTTCCCTTTTCTGAACCCTATCCAACTCTACAATATTATTTTGGAACTGGTCTGGCCAGAATGGTATATTTCAAGTTTGATTGCACGAAAGATTTATATAACACCATCACTACACTGGCAGTTTTATTTTCATCCTTTTGTCTAATTATTTCCAGCATAAAATTCCCCACATGCTGAGCTCACATTTTCACTAAAAAATTTCCACCGTTACTCAAGAATCCCTTTCTTGATCTATCACCCTTGGAAACTTCCCTTAATAGCTAAAGATGAAAGCATTGTTCAGACAATACAGATGCCCAGTTCAGCACACAAACAAGGATGAGCAGCAGCTCTAACTTCTGTTAACTCATAGCAACACAAATATATTATCTATTTTCCATTGGTGACATAACAGCACTGCTTTATTGAAATCCCTATGAGGAGTTATTTTTACCTAAAATTTCCTCAGTCTTAATTCTCACACTATCTTACTTATATCTTGCTTATCAATACTTATGTCATATTTTATACGGTCCTTTCATATCATACTATATAATGTTAACATTTTTATGTAAAACCAGGCACTCTGCTGTCTTCGATTGCTTTAAGATTGTCTGCCTTTGAAGTACAACGTCTTTGTCTTTAATATCATATTGCAGCTGAGGAAATAGCTGACATTTAAATGGAAAACAAATATTTCCTTCCAGAGCTGCCACTTCTGGTGCCATCTCTATTAGCATTCTGCAGTGTTAGAATCACTCACCACTTCTAAGTGCATCAATTATCATTTCACACTTCCCATAACTGGTGCATTAAATGTTCTTGTGCAGCTATGCAGAAGTAGTAAATGTAAGACACAAACAGATGGTGTGGCATGAATATGTATATATATATATATATATGTATGTATGTGTGTGTGTGTGTATGCATACATACACAAACACACATACACATATGTATATGCATACTGTGATCTAATTTAGCAGTAGTCTTCGTCAACCTGATTTTTAATACATTTAACAAACTGATCATCAAGACCCATAGCAAAAGATAAATAGAAATGTGGGAGATCTCAAATATCTAGAGTGCCCCAAGTTGCTCAGTTTTGATTCTGTCCTTGATCTTGTCCTTTTCAATGACCTTATACTCTTATAATATCCCTTATAAAACTATACCAGACACTCGGAGATGTACAAATGTACCAACAAAAAACTCCATAAGAACAGTAATTTTTTCCTTTTGTGGTGAAGTTTAAAGATTTTTAACAGAACAAATATATTAAAACTGGCAGTAGTTAGCTCTATTTCTGATGACTACGCTAAAAAATTAACTGTTGTATTGTCCAAGCAAATTAAATCTGAGCAACCTGGAGCAGTTCAAAAGTTGAGGGAAATTGTTGATATGGTTTAATGTAGCAAATAATAGAAATGGTATATATTTTAATAGATGGTTTATTGATCTTGTCCCTCTCTTTTTATTCTGGAAAGGATATATTAATTTCAAACCTATAACTTCCATAGAGATTCACAGACACATATATACGCTTTTTATTTCAAACACTGTTTAGATGCTTATTGATAAGGCTGCTACAGTGCCCAACATGCCAGGAACAATAAATGCTTTCTATAGTAAAAACAAATATGTTTTTTGGCTGATAAATGCAATGAATACCCACCACTGAGAATTTAGAAGAACTCAAGATTAGATTTTCACCAATGAAATAAAGCTTAGCTGTCTGGTTTTATGATCATTAAGCCTTAAAGTAAATCAGAATAAAGTCAGAATTTTTACAGCCAGATTACAGAAGAGAAAGATTAATCACATTTTCTCTTTAGACTCAGAGGAAGAAAGCCAGCATCCAGGAAGATATCCGATGTGAGATTCCTCCCTTTCAGCTAAAAACTAAACTAAAATGAGGGATGGTAATAAGTTGCCTTGAACTGAGAAGAATTAAGAATCTTTAAAATATCCTCAATTCTCCCTGGTCACTTTTGAATGTTCAAAGAGGCAACCATTTAAGTCAGTTTTCCTTTCAATGCAAATAATTAAAAGTAGCAATAGCACTTCTTAGACTTACATACTGATCCATAGAGCTTTACAGAACTCTCTGGGCAGTTTACAGAGTCAGCATATTACCTCCAACAATCTGGGTCTTCATTTTACTGACCTCGGAAGGATGGAAAGCTGAGTCAACCTTGAGCCGGTCAGGATCAAACTCCTGGCTGTGAACAATATTAGCCTGCAATACTGCATTCTAACCACTGAACCACCATATCTCTTAAATTGGGGTGTCAAACTGGCTGCCCACAGGCCAGATGTGTCACGTGCAGGCCACGCCCACCCCAGCTCCACAATGGGAAAAATGTCACAGAATATCACATGACTGCAAAGTGACATTGCGAGTTTGACACCCATATCTTAAATAGTTCCTTAAGTAAGGTAGGGCAGAAAAGGATATCTTGAATGATCAGGAAAAAAATGGAGAAATAAAAATATTGAGGAGCTGGGTTGCTTTAACTATCAATCAACTGATTATCATTTAATTATCAATGAATAATTAAAAAGTAACCCCATGTCTATCTAAATCCATAACACGAACAAAAAAGCTCAAAAGATACATTTTCTTTTTACCTGATGAAACTGTTGGGGAACCCAGAAGAACTTGACACATTTCATTCTGGGGTCAATTAAAATTTTCACAAAAAAGCCTGAGAGTAAATGTTAAATCGTAAGGGTAAAACTTTGCGGAAAATTGAAAATGATTGCTTTACAGAAGACTGTGAGGGGCAAATTGTTCCTGAAAAGGCTGATGATTCTTTGGAGAATTGTCAGAAACAGGAAATTCTGCTGGTTGTGTATGAATTCAGGTTCATTATCATGTCCTCAAGTTCAAAAACCTGGCAACAAAAAAGAAAAGCCACAACCACTTAAATCATAGCCGTTCTCACTTCAGGGATGGCCTTCAGCCCTACCCTCTTGGGTATTTTCCCAGCTTCAGAAGATACCCCTCCCATTTACTTCAAAATGAAGCTGACTGACATGTTACTTCTTCTATTGGTCAATCAGAATCAGAATCAGAATCAGAATAGAGCTGGAAGGGATCTTGGAGGTCTTCTAGTCCAGCCCCCTGCTCAAGCAGGTGACCCTATACCATTTCAGACAAGTGGCTGTCCAGTCTCTTCTTAAAAACCTCCAGTGATGAAGCACCCACAATTTCTGAAGGCAAACTGCTTCACTGGTTAATTGTTCTCCCTGTTAGGAAGTTTCACCTCAATTCCAGGTTGCTTCTCTCCTTAATTAGTTTCCATCCATTGTTTCTTGTCCTGCCCTCTGGTGCTTTGGAAAATAAATTGACCCCCTCCTCTTTTTGACAGCTTCTCAAATACTGGAACACTGGTATCATCACGATCACAATCAGAAAAAAATAGTCTTGCTGTTTTTGCCACGAGCTCTGGTACCGTTGTCCTTTATTACTACCAACCTGTCTTCAATCAAGGACCTGTATATTGCACAAGTCAAAAAGAGGGCTGTGAAAATATTTACAGACCCCTCACATCCCAGATATAAACTGTTTCAACTCCTATCCTCAAAACGATGCTTTGGAGCACTGCACACCAGAACAACTAGACACAAAGACAGTTTTTCCCCAAAACCCATCACTCTGCTAAACAAATAATTCCCTCAACACTGTTCAAGTATTTACAAAGTCTATACTACTATTACTGTTAATCTTCTCATCACTCCTTATCATCCATCCCCTCCCACTTGTGACTGAATGACTATAACTTTGTCGTTTGTATCCTTACTATTTATATTGACTGTTTCCTAGTATGATTTGACTGCTTATTGTACCTTATGATTATCATTAAGTGTTATACCTTATGATTCTTGACTCTTGACATATCTTTTCTTTTATGTATACAGAGAGTATTTGCACCAAGACAAATTCCTTGTGTGTCCAATCACACTTGGCCAATAAAGAATTTTATTTACTGGAAGAGCAGTTCTCCTCCTAAAATTATAGACCAATCATGAACCCCTCCTGTAGGAGAAGTGATATTCAGCAAGTTCTGACCAGTTCTCAAGAACCAGTAGCAGAAATTTTGAGTAATTCAGAGAACCGGCAAATACCATCTCTGACTGGCCTCTCCCCCATCTATTCTCTGCCTCCTGAGTCCCAGCTGATCAGCTGGGTCTTCTTTTGTTGCCCTGCACAGGAGAACAGAGCTGGAATGCAGGTTAGTGCGGTAGAGAGGGAATGGGATTTTGCAGTAACCTTCCCCTGCCAGGCCCACCAAGCCACGCCCATGAAGCCATTTCATGCCCACGAAGCCACACACACAAAACTGGTAGTAAAATTTTTTGAATCCCACCACTGTCCTGTATCTATCCAAGCTTCATTGCCTTCAAACAATTTCAACTTCCTCAGTTTCTGTTTTACTTCCTACAGATAGTCCTTGACTTACAATCACACTTGGGATCACCATTTCCATTGTTAAGCAAGGCAGATGTTAAACATGTTGCACCCCATTTTATGATTCTTTTGGCCATGATTGTTAAGCAAATCACTGCAGTCAATTTAACTCAGTGGTGGGATTCAAAACTGTTTACTACCGGTTCTGTGGGCTTGGCTTGGTGGGCATGATGTGGTTTGGTAAGCATGGCAGTCGAAGGATTCTGTGAAATCCCCATTCCCTCCCACTCCTGGGAGAAGGTTACTGAAAAATCCCATTTCCTCCCCACCCTACTAACCTACTTTCCAGCTCTGTTCTCCTGTGCAGGGCAACCAAAGAAGACCCAACCGATCAGCTGGGACTTGGGAGGCAGAGAATAGATGGGGGTGGGGCCAGTCAGAGGTGGCATTTGCCGGTTCTCTGAACTACTCAAAATTTCCATTACCAGTTCTCCAGAACTGCTCAGAACCTGCTGAATACCACCTCTGATTTAACTTACCTGGCTGACTTTGTCAGAAACTGGCCAATGGCAATCACATGTACCCAGATGCTGCAGTTACATTCCAGTTGCCAAGCACTCAAACTTTGATCATGTGACCATGGAGATCTAGCAATGGTCATAAGTTCAAGTACAGGTGGTAAGTAACTTTTTTTTCAGCGCCATTGTAACTTCAAATGGTTATTAAATGAATGGTTTAAACCAAGGACTACCTATAAATCACAGAACTACAAGTATTGTTTGATAGTCATTCAGCTGATCAGCTAGCATAAGGGTAGTCCTTGACATATGACCACAACTGAGCTCAAAATTTCTATTGCTAACCAAGACAGTTGTTAAGTGAGCCCTGTCCCATTTTAAGTCCTTTCTTGCCATAGTTGTTAAGTGAATCACTCTAGTTGCTTAGTTCATAATACAGTTGTTAAGTGAATCTGGCTTCTCCATTGACTTTAGCAATGGCCTCTTTTAGCAATAGCAATAGCACTTAGACTTATATACCGCTTTACAGAGCTTTACAGCCTTCTCTAAGCAGTTTACAGAGTCAGCCTATTGCACCCAAACATCTGGGTCTTCATTTTACCCATCTTGGAAGGATGGAAGGTTGAATCAACCCTGAGCCTGGTGACATTTGAACTGCCAAATTGCAGGTAGCTGGCAGCAGACAGAAGCAGCCTGCAGAATTGCATTCTAACCACTGACCCAGCATGACTTTGTTTATCAGAAGGTCGTAAAAGCTGATCACATGATCCCAAGACACTGCAACCATCATAAATATGAGTTGGTTACCAATGATCGGAATTTTGATCATGTGACCATGGAGATGCTTCAATGGTTGCAAGTGTGAAAAATTGTCATTTTTTTCACTGCTGTTGTAATTTCAAACAGTCATTAAACAAACTGTTGAAAGCCGAGAACTCCCTATATTCACTGCCTTTGATAGCTTTGAGGTAACCAACTTGTGACTCTGAAAATGCTTCCACATTCTAGGATGCAGGTCCAGATAGATGTCTATGGAGATTCTCAGTCATCCAGGTCATGATTGTCCCAAAGGTGTTTTTTTCAGGAGGTGTGATGACCCAGGGTGGGATACAAAAGCAACAAAGTCACAAAAACAGGTGAAGTCCCTTTAAGTCTTTCAACTTGGTTTCAAAGGTCCAATTATCATTGACTGGAGAAAAAACAAACAGTTGCGAAAAGGAGGAAATGCTGTTCAAACTCAAAATACATATAAAAACAACACGAACCACACTGAAGCAATTAATGAGACAAGGCAGGATAAGGGTACACACACTGGGAAGGACACCAGAATTCAGATAAGAATTGAAAGACTAGAATTATTTCACACTTTGCTTCCAGCACTGGGCCATGCGCAGTTTGTCCTTTTAAACAGTCCTCATAGCTGCAGCCCATGAAGGGGATCAGGGCCCCTTCATCCCCCATAGACCATGCCATTCACATTTCTCCCTTATCCTCTCCTCCCTGCGTGCCCTAGGATGAAGAGGGATGGGCCTAGGTTTTCCTCTACTGTCCAGCCAGCCTGTGCCCTTCCCCAGTTTCATCCACAACCTCCAGAGCCACACTTCCACTCCCTGTTGGCTGTTCCTCCTCTCCCTCGGAGTCAGACTCCAACAGGGGCATGACAAGAGGCAACTGGACTTTCTGGTGGAAAAAAGCACCTTTGGGACAGGTCCAGATAAAGTTTATCTCCTGTCTATGCCAATTCATGGTAGCATAGCTTGGGAGATATCATGAGACATAGCAGGATTATGCTCCCTAAAGGAGTATGAGACAGTAACAATTGCCAGTATAAAACACAGGAATTGCTAAACGAGTGCAAATGGTGGATGATTACATTGGGAGTAATTAGAATGTTTTTATGCACTACAAATTATTGTCCTGGGAGTAGAACCGGATGTAATTACTTTGGGAAAAAATTGCAAAGGATAAATGCATCTGTAACAACAGTTCTTTGTGAAGTTTCCCAGAAAAGCTGATTTTTAATTCCAGAAAGAAGGTTGTGGGAAAATAATGAGCAGCTTTAATTGCCAAGGAACAATGGTTAGGATAAAAATAGGTTGATCTAAGAGAAACGGCTGTAAGATGCTCATTGGTTATTTTCTTAAGGAGAAAAGAATAAGACGAAAGGCACCGGAGACCAAGCATGTTGCATCCTGCAACTTTAATCATCACAGCAGGAAACCCAATGAGGAAATCTAATGAACCAGCCGTACAAGAGAAATTTCTTAATATTTGAAAGAAGAAAAATGGGTGATTTTTTTTTTTTTTTTGCAAAGATGACTTGTCAGTTACAAAAACGTGCTTGAGAAAAATCGTACGGAAGAATATATCAAGGAGATTTATGCAAACAGTAATTATGCAAATACAAAAACGATTTCAAATATATTAGTTGAAAGGTTCAACATATTACGGACAGAACAGAAAGTGAATAAATTTGGGTAGATTTTTTTTAATCTTCTGGTTTCTGTTTTTCGCTGTTATTTTTAAAATAACTGTGGGTATCTATTGAACTGGTAACTGGGCTCAAAGAGAATGATTGGTGCAAGACCACCCAGTTGGCTTCATGCCAAAGGCAGGATTGGAACTCATGGTCTCCTGCTTTCTAACCTGATGTCTTAATCGCTACACCAAACACTGGACATTTTGTTTCCATTTAATTTTTAATTATAATTGTTTTATAATTATAAGACACCAGAGAAATTTTGTCTTTTTCTCTTTTGCCCTTCATGGGGAATAATGATATCCCCCTTGCTTTAATAACTACAATTAGAAAGCAATTTTGGAACAGGCTGTAAGGGACGAGTATATGATTTGAGGGGTCAAACTGGACCACCCAAGGGTGGGTTTTGTACCACAGATATTTTCCTTTTAGTGGATGAAAGGTTAGAGAAGAGCTGTAACTCAGAAATAAATTGGCTTTTCTACCTGGGGTTGAAATAGTTTTCCTCTACAGTTTAAAGCACATTAAAATAAGACAGGGGGCTTGCAAACTACAGGCAATAATAGCACTTTATTTTATTTTACTTTATTTATTATTAAATTTATATCTTGCCCATCTAACTATTCAAAGAGATTCTGAGCAGCTTATAATAAAATAGAACAGCAATAGCACTTAGACTTCTATACTGCTTCACAGTGCCTTACAGCCCTCTCTAAGTGGTTTACAGAGTCAGCCTATTGCCCCCAACAATCTGGGTCCTCATTTTATCTACCTCGGAAGGATGGAAGGTTGAGTCAACTTTGACTGTAGAATAATAAATATAAGAACATTAAAATTACTATATTGGATGACAGAAAAATTTGAAGATTACTGTAATGTTTAGGCTAACTCTGTTCATTAGGGTCTTTTTTACATATAGAATAGATAGAATAGAATTCTTTATTGGTCAAGTGTGATTGGACACACAAGGAATTTGTCTTTGGTGCATAAGCTCTCAGTGTACATAAAGGAAAAATAAAATACATTCATCAAGAATCATAAGATACAACACTTAGTGGATAGTCATAGCAATCGAATCTGTCATGCCCCTGGTGGAAACTGACTCTGAGGGAGAGGAGGAACAGCCAACAGGGACTGAGAGTGTGATTCTGGAGGTTGTGGAGGAGGCTGGGGAAGGGCGGAGGCCGGCTGAGCAGTCAGAGGAGGACCCAGGCCCATCCCCTATCCATCCTAGGGCACGCAGGGAAGAGAGGATAAGGGAGATATGTGGTCTACTCGGGAGGAGAGGGCCTTGATCCTCTTCATGGGCTGCAGCTGTGACAACTGAATAAGAGGGTGGACTTGTGTACAGGCGAACGCTGGAAACAAAGTGTGAAAATATCTCTAGATTAAGGTTCCTCTCTGAGTTTGGCGTCCTTCCCAGTGTGTGTTATCTGTGGCTGTCCTCCAGCCGTTATCTTGCCTGGTTTGTGTTGCTTTTTTCCTTCTTCTTGTAACTGTTTGTATGGGAGTTTTTTGTCTTCCGTCAAGAATATTCGGAGCTTAGAAACAAAGAGAAGGAATAAAAGAGGTTTCACCTGTTTTCTGTGACTATATTTTTTGTATCCCACCCTGGGTTATCGCAGAATCATACTAGGAAACAAATAAACAATATAATAAAACATAATATAATATATATTATTATTAGATGTTGGGTCAATTTGATTATTTGACAGAGCCTCCTCTGGAATATTTGTTTGTTTAATATAGTATTGTTGTTAAATAAGGATGAGAAATTTTATAACCACAGGTAGTCCTTGGCTTAAATAGTTCATTTAGTGACCATTCAAAGTCACAATGGTACTGAAAAGTTTGACTTATGAGCGTTTTTCACAGTTATGATCTTTGCAGCTTCCCCATGATCACGTGATCCAAATTCAGATGCTTGGCAACTGGGTCATATTTATGACCATTGCCATGTCCCAGGGTCATGTTTTTGTGACTTTCTGACAAGCAAAGTCAATGGAAAAGCCACTTAACCATCTTACTAACTTAATAAATGAAGTTATTCACTTAACAATTGAAGCCCAAAAAGTGATAAAATGGGGCAAAGCTCACTTAACAAATGTCTCACTTAACAATATAAATTTTGGGCTCAATTGTGGTCATAAGTTGAGGACTATCTACATCTGTAGACTAGTTTTGTCAGGGGAGGTAAACCTATCAGTTTTTTAAATTATTATTATTTACTTTTCAACATCCACCCAGGATGGACTTTTTGTGTTCGGTGTTAGATCTATTTGACATTGGGAGGTTTTTTCCCTTCTATTTTTGTACACTAGATTTTGTTTTCCTCGTTTTTAGTGGTGGATGCCTTCTGTTTTTCTGTTTTGTATTTTATTCTTGTTGATAAAAGAAAATAAATTAATAAAAATAAATAAATTAATAAAAATAAATAAATAATAAATTAATTAAAATAAATAAGAATCAGATTAAAAAAACTACAAACCAAGTGTATCAACAATATGAAAATGGTAATTTATTACCTGCTCGGATAGCTAAAATGTCTAAAAATATGTCTAGCAAATATCACCAAAAACGGGCATATTTTATTATATGTGGTTTACTTGTGTCAAAGCAGTTTTGGGCAGGTGATTAGAAAAGATGATAGGAAAACATGTAGATTTTAAACCTGAAACTACTCTTATTAGATATAATATCAGAAAAAAATTGATAAGAAAAGTATGTATTTAATATTACATGTCTTATCAACAGCGAGGATTATATTCACACAGTACTGGAAAATTGAAGATATACCATGAAATGAAAAGATAGTCAGGAACAAAGGTGGTATTCAGCAGGTTCTTACCAGTTCTAGAGACCAGTAATGGAAAATTTGAGTAGTTTGGAGAATCAGCAAATACCACCTCTGACTGAGATTTTACAGTATCCTTCTCCTGCCACACCCATCAAGCCATGCCCCACAGAAGTAGTAATAAAAAAAGTTTGAATCCTACCACTGGTCAGGAAGATTCTAGATTGTGCAGAAATTGATAGATTGACATTGAAAATTAAACAGAAAGAAGATGTAGAATATTATCAAACATGGAATTTATTTTATCAATGGTTGGGAAAAAAAGGGGTGGAGATTAAGAATCTAAATATGTATTGTTAAGCAAATTAAATACCCATACAACATGATGTTTATGAAGCACTAAGAAATGTATTTAATAGAAAATCAATTAAAAAATTTAAAAAGAAACAATATGGAGATGGAACCTTCTCTAGTACTCCACCTGCCATGTCCAACATGGAGAACCTCTACTCGGTCTGCAAGCTAACCGATAGAGTCAAACTTTAAGACCTTTCCAGAAAAAGAAAGGAAGAAAAGCATTATTTGTTCATAAATTGGAGAAAGATCTCCTATATTGTGACTTGTGGCTATTTACATACCTACTGGAAGGAGCGAATATTCAAGGAGATTAATCTCCTAATGGAATAATAATAATAGTAATAGTAATAGTAATAATAATAATAATAATAATAATAATAATAATAATAATAATAATAATAGATTTGCTAAGGAGTGATAAATCATATCCTTTGAGGCTATTTTCAGGTCTTCGACTCAGCTCTCATTTCTTTTCATTGCTTTTTCAAACTGTCTCGTCACTTAACTGGACACCTGAGATTATCTAATGTGCGGATACTTCCCTGGGCTGCTCACCTTTTTTAAAAAAAACTTCTGCAAAGCTTGAGAACGTTATCATAAAGCATGCTTGGTGCAAATTAAATGGGATGGGCCTTTTTCTTTTAATTGCAAGTGTGATGCTATTGAACGCATTGTGCTGGATTGTCTTGGAATTTATTGGCAAGCCATGAGTTTGCATCAGGCCAAACTCTGATTAACCATTTGTTTGGCTTGGCTCAGCGTTCCAATCAGTAGTGGGATTCAAAAAAAATTACTACCGGTTCTGTGGGTGGGGCTTGGTGGGCATGGTTTGTTGGCATGGCAGGGAAAGGTTATGGTAAAATCCCCATTCCCTCCCTACTAACCTGCTTTCCAGCTCTGTTTTCCTGTGCAGGACAACAAAAGAAGACTCAGCCAATCAGCTGGGACTCGGGAGGCAGAGAATAGATGGGGGCGGGGCCAGTCAGAGGTGGGATTTGCCAGTCCTCCGAACTACTCAAAATTTCTGCTACCATTCTCCAGAACCTGTCAGAAACTGCTGAATACCACCTCTGGGTCCGATAGGGTCATTTCATTCAGGTGAAAAATGATTTTATACCTTTTTGTAAGTTGTTATTTATCATAACAATGGCTACTCTAAGAGATGTCAAATTGTCATAGCCAAGCAACCACATGTGTAGAATTCAACCTAATACTTTTTTGCATTCTGCCTATATTACAGGAACCTCCTCAGTCTGTGTTCTGACCCAGCCTTCACAAGCCCCACTCAACAGTCTACTCGCTCAAGGTTAACCGCACCAAACTTATTGCAGGAAATACGACTTCAGCAACAGAGTGGTCAATGTCTGGAATACTCTACCTGACTCTGTGAGTTTCTTCCCCAAACCCCAAAAACTTTAACCTTAGACTGTCTACTATTGACCTCACCCCTTTCCTAAGAGGTCTGTAAGGAGTGTGCATAAGCACACCAACGTGCCTACCGTCCCTGTCATATTGTTTCTTTTGTTTTTCTTATATGTACTCATTTCATGCATTCATAACTATATATATACTTATATCTATTATCTTGTAAACGATTGACAAATAAAATAAATAAATAAAATAAATAGAAAGGCAGGAATTCACAAGGCATTTACTGACAAAGCTCCAGGTCACATATCCATAGATGATAACAGTCTTGGAATTCCCTGCAGGGAGCCACAATTAGCAGTTCAATCTCAACACAAAGAGCCCAGACCGAACTGGTTAGTGGAAAGGAAATCCTGGCAAGGAATCTGCCGGAGGGAACCCTTCCTCCTTATATCCCAGCCAGGGAAGGGCTTGTTAACATCTCCTTTCCCTTGATAGCTGTCCCTCAGTCCTGCATTGCTCTCCTCTCCACATTTCTCTGCACATATGCGCATCAGGAACAGGGCCCAGCTTTTTCTCCCCCTCGCTCATCTCAGGACCCAAAAACAGCTGTCTCTCTGCCTGAGTGTGAGTAGATGAGCCCTCCTCTGCATCTTTCACAGAGACCTCCTGTTCCTCAGAGCCTTCCACCTGCTCCAATGGTAACCCAGGCACCCCCTCCATCTCCTCTGACTCATCTGACTTGACTGCCATCTCCATTGGCAGTTGACAAACCACAACAGTCTGCTTGCCTTCTCTTGGGAATAAACAAATAAGGTATCATGTAACCTAAGTGTATGGGGTTCTGTTCTAAGTCTTTTGCAGCTGTACAATGTTCAATGCTCAGTCCTTAAGTAGTCTTCTTCCTCTTCCTTCTCCTTTCTCCTCCTCCTTCTTCTTCATCTTCTAGGCATAATTAGTTAAGGACACAATTTTAAGCAAGGCAGTCCAACTATTTAATATTTAATAGATTAATACACCAGTGATTGGCTGTCTGAGGCTCTTCACATTTTGGACTAACTCTAGCAGAAGCCCTCAACATTGTCACGGTAGCAATAGCTAATGGGAATTAAAATTCAAAACATCTAGAGGATATCAGATTGCCAACTTTTCAGTCACAGTGGCTCTTAACAAGCTGCTGTCCTTTCAATGTTTTAAATTTCAGTTCCCATTAACTGTAGCCATAACTATTATGCCTTAGTCATGAATAATAATTAGGGCTTTCACAAAAAGCAACACAGATTCATTAACCTTTTATAGGTCTTTATACAAAGAGGTGTATAAAATTCTCCAAGACCTCCTAAGTATACTTATCCATGAGGAGAAAAATTGTATTTTCTACAAATAGAAAGCAGAGAATAGGAATAAATGGGCAGTTTTCACAATGGACAGATATAAACATTGAAGCTCTTCAAGGATCTTCAATTAATTGTTCTTTGTTTGATCTTGATTTCATAAAAAATGAGGCTTTTTTTAAAAAAAGGAGAGGAGAAAAAAAAGATACAAGAAGGGTCTCATTTAACATCAGTCAGACAATACTTTAAATGACTCCTCTTTATAATTAGGAATAAGAATGTTATTGAAGTTTCAACTATAGTAAAGAGTGGGGGAAACACCCCAGAGGTTCCAATATGAAAGAGTTGATCAATTAGTCTAGACGGTTAGCAGATGTCTCTTAGAAAATAACTCACCACATTACATTACATGAAGACATGTGTGTACTTTTTAGGAGGCTCTTTCATTTTGTTTTGTTGCATGTAATAATTTTTTTAAAAAAGCAGTTGGATGGCCACCTGCATGGGTTGTAGCATTTTACTATTGCTTAGCATGGTGAATTAAAGTAATAACTGCAGCTTAGTTTAAATGGATGGTTAACATTAGTGCAAAATATCCAGACTTCTGTTAACTGCATTGATCTGGCTACAACTGACAATGAAAGAGATCCTGGGATTGTTTGAATGTATTGTGTAAAGCTAATGTGAAGAAAATGACTGCCAGATTGATAAAATTTAGGATTTTTTTAAAAAAGGGTAGAAATAAAATATCAATATGCTAGTGCTTCTTTATACATTTCTAGAACAGAACATAGAATAATAAAGTTGGAAGGGATCTTGAAGGTCTTCCAGTCTAACCCCTTAGTCAAGCAGGAGACCCTTTACCATTTCTGATAAATAGTTGTCTAGTATCTTTTTGAAAGCTGCACTGATTGAGCTCCACAGTTCCACAGCCAAGCCATTCCAGTGGTTGATTGTTCTCACCATTAGGAATTAGTTCTAGTTTGATTCTCTCCTTGGTTTGTTTCCATCCATTGTTTTCTAATTTTTGTAATCTGGCTCACCCATTTCCCTATGGAATACAATGTACAGGTCTGGTCACTGAAGCTCAAAACAGAGGGAAATAAAATCTTACGGCTCATGATCCACTGAAGCTTGTGAGAAAATCAGGACTGAGATGCAACTGGATACTGTTTGCTAGAAAATAATGACACAGGAAGCTGTTGTTTTCATAACTTGTTTGTGAATCTCATAGAAGTTTATAGAGGAGCCCTTGAGAAACAAGAGAGACCCTGGACTTTTGCATTTTTATCCAAAATAGGAAGTTTGTTTCCTCTTCTGGAGTTAAATGCTCATTCTTAATGGTTCGGTTGTAAATTCAATCTTCACAGTTTGTCTAGTCACCTGGCATTTTCCCCATCTCTGCTGCTAAATACAACTTTGCAAATCGTACTGCATAGAGGCATTGTTTTGCAAACATTTTAAGATTCTGGTTTCCTTCTACTCTCAGGAAACCGGTCTTGATTCTCTACTTCACTAGTTTCTCCCCACCAAAGATATGCTAATGAATAGTCAATGTAAACTCTTCATGACCTCAGTTTCAGCCTTTCCTAAATTTATATGTCCATCATTTTAAGATAATAGGTTCTAAAATATGCCCCCACTTTGAGCAGCCATGAATAGTGAGATTTGCAATCTTAAAACATCTTGAGGATGCTTAAATTTTCATATAAATGTACAGTAGATCTCAATATCATTGGGTATCCTAACTAATTCTGTGAATTCCATGGTAAGCAATTTAATATGCCTTCACACAAGCATGTTTATGAATGCAGTAAGACTGAATGTTCTGTGGATAAATAAATAGACCCGATTAAGAGCTCAAAAAAAGTGCATTTACAACAAGAAATTCACATACCTTGAACAAATATTTAAGATTCAGTTGTGAACCTGGAAGTTATTACTGAAATCTGAACAAATACAAATACTTGCTTCAGAAATAGAAGAAAACTTTGTTTACCACGAATATTTGACTTTTGTTGCTGCTCTGGTCTTAACTCAGAGTTTAACAACTGCTGAGTTTAATCCATATCCTGTGCTTAAATACACAAGCAAGCAACCTATAATAGGACAGGCAGCTAGGTTTGAAGAAGCAATGTTTGCTTATGCCTTATTCTTTGACCCAGGAGTATCTATTCTGGCTGGAGCTACTACAACTGGACTGAAAAAAAATTGACCGTAAGATAGCAAAACAGAACAGAATAAGAGTTAGAAAAGATCTTGGAGCTCTTCTAGTCCAATCCTTTGTTCAAGCAGGAGACCCTGAACAGATAAGTTGCTGTTCAATCTCTTCTTAAAAGCCTACAGTGATAGGCACCCACAACTTCTGAAGACAAGCTATTTCATTGATTGATTGTTCTCATTGTTGGGAAATTTCTCCTTGGTTCTAGGTTGTTTCTCTCCTTGATTAGTTTCCATCCATTGTTTCTTGTCCTGCCTTCAAGTGCTTTGGAAAATAGGTTGATGCCCTCTTCTATGTGGCAGCCTCTCAAATATTGGAATACTGTTGTCATGTCATGCCTAGTCTTTATTTTCACTAGATTAGCCATACCCAATTGCTGAAACCATTCTTCATATGTTTAAGCTAAGAGATCTAGAAAATTGTACCACATTGCTACCATCTAGTAATCGTCTAGATTTTCACCACAAAAAGAACTTTTTAACACTTGTTAACTGAAGTATAAGTAATATATATAATATTTAGTTATCTAACTATACCACTACAGAAAGATCTGTAGGGATGAGAAAGTGGGAAAACAGATCTAAAATTATGTCGGTTGCAGTAAAAATGTCTGGAAAAAGCAAGGCTGCCTCGTATTTCTAATTTCTTTAGTTAACTTAGATAATTTTAACTTTAATTTTACCCTCAGGAATTTGCAGTAGCTAAAAAATTATTATGTCTTTGAAAATGATCTTGTCAGTCAACGCAGTTATGAAAATATTATAATGAACAAGGACTTGATGAAGTTGGACAAAATACCTTATTTAGGAATTACCATTTCCTTATTTTTATTTCAAGAGTAAGCCCAATACACCTTTGCTTTTAAATTGTAGATATGTTCTTGAATCTCATAGCTGACCTCACTAACAAGACCCACTAGGACTTTAAAGCTTACTGGTCCCAATCATTGTAACAGTGTTTTGATGAAGTGAGTTAGAATTGCCTTTTAGATCACTCGCATCAACACTGTGTAATTTCAATAGAGCTGCTGAGGCAAGACCATTTCTCCCCATCTCAAAATTATAAGATTTGAAGGAACCTGGAAGTCATCTAGTCCAAGCCCCACCCATTCCAGGAATCCTCATACCATCCTTAATAGATGGTGGTCTATTTTTTTTTTCATGAAAATCTCCAGTAATGGAGCATCACGACTTTAGGAAAGAGGCACTTCCACAGCTTCATAGCTTTCGCAGTCAGGAAATTATTTATTGCTTGAAGTGTGGATCTTTCTCTGATAAGCTTCCACCTACTGATTCTTTTCTTATCCTTTAGTGCTGTGAAGAATAACTCTACACTTGTTGCCCTGGGATATGGTATAGAGTAAACCCCCACCAATACCAACAGGCAAGCCACTAGAGTATGAACTGACAGCAAACTGCACTCTATATTAGCACTGAAGATGTTACCTAGTTTGAGTAATGAAACATCTGCAAGAAAATAACCAAGTTCAGAGAGTACCAAGGACCCCTCAGATACCTTTGCATTTAAATTATAGATATATTCTTGAATATGCCCCATGGTTATTCTAATCCATCTTCAACATTACTGGATCTTTCCCCTTACCATTTAAGAAGTATTTAAGAAATTAAGTCTGTCGGATGTATTGCAATTAAAACTGACCTTTATATGTCTACAAGTATCCATTATTTGAATTTTTCCTATTTATACTTCTCAAGATTTGTTAAGTGTTTATAACTCAGTGAAGACTAAACTGTAGCATCTTACACTGACCTTAGTTGCTATTAATAGCTCTGTCCTCTGATCACTGAGGCTCATCAAAATATTTTCCTTTGTCTTTGTTCTTATAATTTTGTTTCCTTTATTTTCATTGTCTTATGTTTAGAATAGTTTGGCACAGGGATTATGGCATCAGACTAGAAACTGGGAAACCATGAGTTCTAGTCCCCTCTTGGGCATAAATGGGGTAACTGTTTCTCATCCATAGGAAGAAAACAATGACAAAGAACTTCCAAAAAAAAACTTTGCCAAAAAACCTGCAAGAAATAAATTTAAAGACACATCAAAGCACTATAACTTTTAAATAAAGTGCCTTTGCTTTTTGCTAATCTTACTAACACAACCAAATTGGAAAAAGTCACCAAGATTGAATTCATCTCAACATGAACAAGCATGTTATTCTATTAGCATTTTTCACTTTTAAATTTATCTTTTAAATGTGTGCACTTGGCAAAGTTGAACATGAGATAACAGAATATCAGATTTGGAAGGGACCTTGAAGGTCTCCTAGTCTCACCTCTGCTCAAACAGGAGAACCTATACTGTTCCAGACAAGTATCTGTCCAATCTCTTCTTAAATGCCCCCAGTGATGAAACACCTACAACTTCTGAAGGCAGGCCATTCTGGTTAATTGTTCTCACTGGTGAGAACTGGCTAATTGTTCTCACTGTTAGCAAATTTCTCCTTAGTTATAGGCTGCTTCTCTCCTCGATTAGTTTCCAATCATTGTTTCTTGTCTCGTCTTCAAGTGCTTTGGAAAATAGGTTTACTGCATTCTATACTGCATTCTAACCATTGGTTCCTTCTAGCTTCCATACCTGCAACTCAGTGCTTCCTATAATTGCTGATCAGCCTCTCATATTTGCAATGTAGGAATTTTGGACATTAAACTTGGCAAATTGCTTTAATTTAGTTTCATCTGAGTGTTTTCTAGCATAAATTTCTCATTTCAGATTCAATGACGACATTGTTCGGAGTCTATTCTGAATTTCACTTGGCCATACCAAGAACAGTTAATTTGTTCTTAATCCATTCTCTTTATAGATTTACTTGTATGTTTGGAATGATTATCTTCCTGGATGTCCCATTTTTATTTCAGTTGATGGACAGATGGTTGGTTGGGTTAATATTAATAGCTTTAATACAAAGCAGAATTTATGATGGGCAATTGGCAGCAAAGCATCAAACTCATGATATTACCACCTGCATGCTTTATAGCTGGTATTAGGTTGTTACTGAAAAATGAAGTCTTTGATTTCTGCTAGATATAACAATATCCATCCAGACCACTTTGGGTTCATCTCTCCATGGAATTCTAAAAATCTGGAAGGTTAACTATTTTTTCCCAGCAAACATGAAACAATCAATAAACTTCTTCATGAGCCATTGTTGTCTCTTTGTTATTTTTTTCATGAACTCCATTTTTCTCCAGTGTCTTTTTGATGATGGAGTCACAATTTAGACAAAGCAAGAGAACTGAAGATCCCAGGATCTTTTGAGTTCTTAGGGACTCCCTTGACAAGTTTATCCTTTGCTTTTGAGAGTGATTATGACAGGATGCCATTTTTGGGAGAAGATTGTTTATTGTACCAATCTTTCTTGTTCAAGATATTGTCCGCTATTGTGAATTAATAGAATCATAATGTTTCCACACAGGTCTTCAGGAACATTCTCTCAGTATGGCATGATATTCTTCTAGAATCCCCACGGCAAAGAATGACAGTAATAATAGTGGTCAAAATTTGTGAGATATGTATACAGTGAGGCTAAATCAGATTTGCTTGCTTTAATGAAATATTCACATAAGTGCTCCTAGTTATCTTTTATTTTACTCAATTGGACTGGGGCACAGCCTTACTTTCTTCACTCTGGCACATCACATCTTGAATGGCATTGTTTATGAAATTAAGGAAACAAGCACCAAACAGTCATAAAGACAAATTATTTTTCAAAAATTGAATGACTGGTCTATGTCAGGTAATTGTGGAGGAATTTGTCAATTTTAAACCTATTTCTGATAGGGGTTGGTGTGTCTGTTGGGTTTTACCCCCTCAAATCATTTTGTTTAAATCCATTGTATTTATCAGGAAATGTGTGGATTTTTGACCAAATTCAATAAATATAGTTTTTCCTAATGTGGAGAAACTATGTTGTTTTGCCCATCAAAATTCCTGCTAAGAGAGAAGAGCTTGGCAATAATATAGAAGAGCTGGCAGTCTTAATTCAATGTCATCAACAAGTTTAAATACTCATGGATCCAAGTTGAATCTTTTAATTAGTCTTGGCAGACAAATTTATCAGTGCCTGAATATGAAGTCAAGTTTGATTCCAAAGGACTAAATGGACATGGACATGTTGTTTTCTTGGCAACAATATGGCAATGATTTTTAAATGCCTTCTTCTGGGACTTCTTTCAACTTCCCCATTTAGTCTACTGCATAAATTTCACAGTTGGTTCCTTATCCACAGGCTAACCAAGGTCAACCCTACATAGCCTTCTAGATCAGGCAATGTCATCTGGTTTTCTTCAAATCTCAAGTTCTAAATGTTGACAAACTCCCATCAATAAATGAACAGCATTTTCAAGCATCCCAATTTTCAAGTGTAACTCTTAATCTTTGGGCTATGGATCAGATGAATTGAGTTTCATCTCAGAAACCCTTATGCCTTCCAATAAAATGTGTTGGCCTGAAAAAAACCCTATCAAAGATACTGGCATGGCTCTTGTTTTATGATGTCTAAGCCCTTGGGAAACCCTTTGTTTATGCATGAACTACGCATGCCCTAACCTTTGTAGGCAGTTCAACTAGACTGGTGAGTCCACCAGGTTGAGAAAGTCTCATTTGTATTAGCCAAGGAGCATAATCCCATTCACTGGGATGGTGAGTTCAGCTTTAATGTTGTTTGTGCATTGCTGGATGATTTACCTCTGAACTTCATGAGTCGTTGCCAGATAAAATGTATACAGCATGGAAAGCAATTTCACTTCCCTATTAACTGGGTAGCAATCTCATCTTCAGATAGTTAAAACAATTGCCCTGATGTATCGCTGAATATATTTGGGACATACAAGAACATTTATTTCACCTTCACAGTAATTTCCTTTTTCCTCCAATAGCCTTATTCCCATTTGTATACAGGTCAGGTGCGTTAATGTTTGCAATCCAACCTTTTAAACATTGTGGAATTATGTTGTTTGCTCACTAGCTAATTAGCTTGAATTTTATTTGCTTGCATCTTTCCTGTTGAACTTCACACTGAGGGACACATCTCCTCGCCTGGCCTCTCATGACTGTGGGGATGCTGCAACAGTTGTAAATATGAAAAACGGTCATAAGTCACTTTTTTCAGTGCCATTTGAAAAAAGTAACTTTGAATGGTCACTCCACACAAGCAAATTACCAGCAAAGGGGGGGGGGGAACTCCAGAGAAGTTTCTGAGACAGGAAGTCTAGTTCAGCCAAGAATGTAATAAGGGTTAATGGAGAGGCAGTTTCTGTAAGCAACACCAGAATGTTTCCTTCCTGCCTTCCTCACAGGATTAGGCCAGTAATTTCTTCTAACAACCGGTTCTCCAAACTGTTTAGAATGTTAACAACTGGTTCTAGCAAATAGGTGAGAACCTGTAGAATTCCACCCCTGCCTTAGCACCACCTATCAATCCCCAACATACATTTCAGATGCCTCCAAAGGCAGGTCTTTGCCTGTACCATCTTCCAGTCCATTCAGTATATGGAAGTTGAATGATGAAAGACAAAAAACTGAGGGTCACTGGAATAAAATGATTATTTCAGTTACATATAATTAAGTACATATTCTTTAGGACAAAATTCCACTAAGGCAGAGATGTCAAACTCAAGGCCTGTAGGCCAGACACAGCCCACAGGGTGCCTAGATCTGGCCCACAGGGCCGCCCTGGAAACAGTGAAGGACTGGCCTGTGGTGCCTCTGCCAGTGAAAACACAGCTTGGGAGAGCTATGTGTAGCCCTCTTGAGCTCCATTTTCTCTGGCAGAGGGTTGGAGGAGGCCATTGCAGCTGAAAACGGAGCTTGGGAGGCTGCTTGTGCTGGCAGAGCACTCAAGCCATCACAGGCACCCCGACACAAATTATGTTGAGCTGGCCACATCCCCCCTGCACACACACACCCAATTGTGTCAAACACAATCCTGATGTGGCCTTCGCTTAAATCAAGTTTGACAACCCTGCATTAAGGTCATGATACCCAGGTATAAAAGAAGCAAAGGAAATTTGTTGATCTGGTTCCATGCCTGAAAAGAATATGATTTGTTGCAAAAATTCCACTGGTTAAAGGAAGAATCAAATATGCAAATATGCACTGTACTTTCCATCATATTTCTTAGCTTTTCCCAAGATTTTCCAGGTCAACTTTGGTATTGTTGCCCAGGGCTTACTCTACAGGCCTGATTACGTTCCACTGTTTATGTTAGAAGGAGTTTAAGAGCTGCAGAAAAGGGGCTCAGACACCATATGTGGTTAAAATGGTACAGATCGCTCACATCTAATGTATGCCAATCTTGTTTGGAAAAAAACCAACATAAGGTATTTTTTTAAAAAAAGGTGTCAAGGACCGCAAATTGTTGGAGAAAGGGGATGTGGTTGCTGTCACATCAGAAAGTAGACATTCCACCCATCCCCAGTCGGTTGATAATGAAATGGCTGACATATTATAATAAACAAAATAATTTCCCAGACATTATTTCAGTAGACTCTATTTGCTTTTTCAACTTCTCCTACCTAAGCCTATCTTTAAACCATTAAGCCGACTGGTTTATTTTTTACTTATCAAAAATTGCCATCAGTGAGGAGAAGACCAGGAACTGCACAACACGCACACACACACACACACACACAAAATGAAAGAGGAGAGAGGTTTCAGTTTCTGCACACAGAAAGATCCCAAGACTGAGCAATTTATGACCAAAAGCCTTGATTTAATCCCCAATTCCATTTTGTAGTCCCAGAGCTTCTGAAGTTTGTGCTGTTGCACTTTGGCAGAAAATCAATTCTAGTTGGCAGTATCATTTTTGCATGGAGGGAATAAAATAGTTGTTAACATTTTGGAAGGCTTGACACACTAATTTGGCATTCACAGAGTACCCCATCTCGTTAAAAAAAAAAAAAAACAGCCTATAAAAGCTGGAAAAAAAAGGGCTAAAACATCTAAGTCACCTTTCCCTGCAATATCACAGTGATAATAGCTAAGCTCTGTTCACCTTAAGATTCTCTGAATGTGCCTCAAATCACTATTTTGTGTGAGGTAACAATACTTACCGTGAAACCACAGTTAAGGCTGTCTAATTTTAGACAGTAAAGACAGATTACTCAACCCAATGATGCTACATTTAATAATAGTGCCTGACAGAATGTGCTCGACTAAAATAATGCTGAGCCAAAGTCTTTCTTGCATTTTCATAATTTGCTACACAGTACATTCCTTTAATTGAGAAGTCCATTGCAAAATTCAAAGTCATGGTTACTCAAAGGATAATCGCATCTTAGTTTGCTTTTTAATCTGGAAAGTGAGAATTGGGTTGCTTGGCATACAGCCGATTGGGTTGCTTGGCATGCCAGCCCGTCTAGGTAGACCAATTCCATAAGAAGGCTAAAACTCCCCTTTATTCAGTTTGGCTGTAATAACAAACCTGGTAAGTCGGACTGCCAAAGCCCCTCTCTCATCTTATACCATTTCTCAATTTCATCATGCTGGTTTGGGAATTCTGGGAGTGGAAGTCCACACCTCTTAAAGTTACTGTGATTGAGAAACACTGTTTAATGCTACAATGAAACAGAGTTTGAGCCAGTTCCGAATCTTCTCTAGACTTAAAAAAATGTTTTGCCAAGGTAATGGTTCTTGCATATTTCCATCAAAGTCATCTACCTTGTTCTCTACAAGGAAAGATATTTTTGAAAGAGTTTTGGCCATAAGTTCTCTAGGTATGAGGGGGCCCTTGGTGCTCTCTGAGCTTGGTGGTTTCCTTGCAAACGTTTTATTACCCAAACTTAAGTAACATCATCAGTGCTGATTTCAACCCTGAGCTACAAGTATACTCCTTTATAGCCCAGGTGTATTTAAACGAGGATTATAAATACTTCTGGAAGGGTCAACCTATTCTCCAAAGCAGGGGTGGGCTTCAAAAATTTTAGCAACGGGTTCTCTGCCAGATTGTTGGGTGGGCGTGGCTATGGTAGGTGTGACCTAGTTGGCCTCCTGCACCAAGGCGGGGTGGGAGGGGGTGTTTTTGCCCTCCCTGGGCTCCAGAGGTTTTCCTCTAGCCTCCAGGAGGGCAAAAATGACCTCCCTGGGCTCTGAAGGCTCTCTGGAAGCCAGAAATGGACCCATTTCCAGCCTTCCCGAACTTATAGGAGGCCCATTTTTTCACCTTCCCTGAGCCTCTATGCATGCCCTGCACTTGCCTACATGCAAAACGGGCCTTGTGGAGACTCTTGGAAGTGGTGGGGTGTGGTGGGCGGGGCCAGACAGGAGTGGGATTTGAGGGTTCTCTGAACTGTGCAGAATCTTAGCTAGAGGAACTCCTGAACCCCTGTGAACCTCCAGCAGCCCACCCCTGCTCCAAAGCACCCAAAGGCAGGACAAGATGGAAACTAATTGAGGGCAGAACCAACTTAGAAATAAGGAAAAAATTCCAGACACTTAGAACAATCAATCGGTGGAACGAATTGTCTCCAGAAGTTGTGGAGATTTTTAAGAAGATATCCAATCTTCTTAAAGATAGAATAGAATAGAATAGAATAGAATAGAATAGAATAGAATAGAATAGAATAGAATAGAATAGAATAGAATAGAATAGAATAGAATAGAATAGAATAGAATAGAATCCTTTATTGGCCAAGTGTGATTGGACACACAAGGAATTTGTCTTGGTGTAAATACTCTCAGTATACACAAGGAAAAAATACATTAGTTAAGAATCAAAAATCATAACGTGCAACACTTAATGATAGTCATAGGGTACAATCAACAATCAAATCATACTAGGAAAACTGTTCTTGTGTTTTTGGGTTTTAAGAAGAAGAAGAGACCCATAATATCTTTGGACAACGATTTGTCTGAAATGGTATAAGGTTTCCTGCTTGAGCAGGCAGTTGGACTAGGAGATCTCCAAGGTTCCAACTCTCTTATTTTGTACTTCTGTTTGCCTGATGACTAACCATAATGTTTGGCCTTGCTTCCATTATATGTACTACACCAAATGCCCGGGAGATGCTTGCTGCTAGATTCTTTCCTGGAGATTTAACTGAAGCATGCTAGCAAGAGAGGAGCATGGTGGAGAGCTGATCATGCAGGAGGAATATTTACATGTCTATCCTTCGATTGCCCTCCTGCCCCTCCCCTGCATTTTCTCCTCTTAGCAATATTGCAAAAGCAACTCTTCTTTCCTGAAATTGTAGGAAGAAAAATAAAGATGTTTTTTTCCACTGCAGAATTGCAAGCAAAATTGCACAATGTCGTGACTTGATATACGATTATAGATCCCTTTAAATTTTTATTAATTGTATACAGGTGAAACTAAAAAAATTAGAATATCGTGCAAAAGTTCATTTATTTCAGTAATGCAACTTAAAAGATGAAACTAATATATGAGATAGACTCATTACATGCAAAGCAAGATAGTTCAAGCCGTGATTTGTCATAATTGTGATGATTATGGCTTACAGCTCATGAAAACCCCAAATCCACAATCTCAGAAAATTAGAATATTACATGCAATCAATAAAACAAGGATTGTACATAGAACAATATCGGACCTCTGAAAAGTATAAGCATGCATATGTACTCAGTACTTGGTCTGGGCCCCTTTTGCAGCAATTACTGCCTCAATGAGGCATGGCATGGAAGCTATCACCCTGTGGCACTGCTGAGGTGTCATGGAAGACCAGGATGCTTCAATAGTGGCCTTCAGTTCTTCTGCATTGTTCGGTCTCATGTCTCTCATCTTTCTCTTGGCAATGCCCCATAGATTCTCTATGGGGTTGAAGTCAGGTGAGTTTGCTGGCCAATCAAGCACAGTAATCCCACAGTCATTGAACCAGGTTTAGGTGCTTTTGGCAGTGTGGGCAGGTGTCACGTCCTGCTGGAAAATGAAGTCAGCATCCCCATAAAGCTCATTTGCGGAAGGAAGCATGAAGTGCTCCAAAATCTCCTGGTAGATGGCTGTGTTGACCCTGGACTTAAGGAAGCACAGTGGACCAACACCAGCAGATGACATGGTTCCCCAAATCAACACAGACTGTGGAAACTTCACACTGGAACTCCAAGCATTTTTCAGTGTGTGCCTCTCTATTCTTCCTCCAGACTCTGGGTTCTTGGTTTCCAAATGAGATGCAAAAGTTGCTCTCATCAGAAAAGAGGACTTTGGACCACTGAGCAACAGACCAGGTCTGTTTTTCTTTAGCCCAGGTAAGATGCTTCTGACATTGTTTGTTGTTCAGGAGCGGTTTGACAAGAGGAATACGACATTTGAAGCCCATGTCTAGGATCCATCTGTGTGTGGTGGCTCTTGATGCACTGACTCCAGCCTCAGTCCACTCCTTGTGAAAGTCCCCAACACTTTTGAATGGCCTTTTCCTGACAATCCTCTCTAGGTTGTGGTCATCCCTGCTGCTTGTGCACTTTTTTCTTCCATACTTTTCCCTTCCACATAACTTTCTATTAATGTGCTTTGGTACAGCACTTTGGGAACATCCAACTTTTGCAATTACCTTTTGAGGCTTTCCCTCCTTATGAAAGGTGTCAATGATGGTTTTCTGCACAACTGTCAGGCCAGCCGTCTTTCCCATGATTGTGATTCCTAGTGAATCTGACTGAGAGACCATTTAAAGGTTCAGGAACCCTTTGCAGGTGTTATGGCTTAATTAGCTGATTAGAGTGGGACACTTTGAGCCTAGAATATTGAACCTTTTCACAATATTCTAATTTTCTGAGATTGTGGATTTGGAGTTTTTATGAGCTGTAAGCCATAATCATCACAATTATGACAAATCACGGCTTGAACTATCTTGCTTTGCATGTAATGAGTCTATCTCATATATTAGTTTCACCTTTTAAGTTGCATTACTGAAATAAATAGACTTTTGCATGATATTCTAATTTTTTGAGTTTCACCTGTATATGTTGAGCAACAGGTAGTTTGTGTTAAGGATATTACAGATTGGGAGAGTGAATATCAATTGCCAGGATGATTAGGTAAATAAAGGCAATGAGGGCTTTGTGTAAGAGTGGGGGGGGAGAGAAAGATGGACAGGCAGGCAGGCAGAGAGAAAAAGAGAGAGGGAGATGAGAGACAGAGACAGAAACAGAGAGACAGAGAGAGGAGAGACAGAGACAGAGAGGAGAGAGAGAGGAGAGACAGAAAGAAACAGAGAGACAGAAAGAGAGGGGAGAGAGGGGAAAGAGAGGGGAGAGAGAGACAGAAATGGAGAGGGGAAGAGACAGAGAGAGAGACAGAAACAGAGAGACATAGAGGAGAAAGAGAGAGAAAGGAGAGAGAGGAGAGAGAGAAACAGAGACAGAGAGAGAGAGGAGAGAGGAGAGGGAGAGAGAGAGAAATGGAGAGGGGGAGAGAGGGAGAAGAGAGAGAGATGGACAGGCAGGCAGGCAGAGAGAAAGAGAGAGAGAGATAAGAGATAGAGACAGAAACAGAGAGACAGAGAGGAGAGAGTGGAGAGAGACAGAAACAGAGAGGGAGAGAGAAAGGGAAAGAGAGACAAACGTACAGATAGGCAGGCAGAGAGAAAGAGAGAGAGATGAGAGACGGAGATAGAAACAGAGAGACAGAGAGAGAGAGAAGAGAGAGAGAAATGCTTAGATGTTTCTTACCTGCAATAAAAGTCACAGTGCTGGGTTCTTTTTCTTTATGATCCCATTTTTGTGTGTGAGAGAAATAGAACATAAGGAAATCTATGTGCATTATAGTGCCCATGCTCGCAGCCTTGCTTCAGGCAAATTGCACTTCCCCCCCTTCTTTTTGTCATATTTCTTTGTTGCTTTTTCTTTCTCTTTGCCCTTCAAAACAATCACCCCAGCCAGTCACAAAAGGTCCAAACACACACAGCCTCTCTGTAACTCTCTCACACCCAAAAGGAACATCTCTGCAGAACTGCCCACCCAACAGTTGGAAAATTCATGTGGGTGATTTTGCTTGTGCCCAATACACTCCCCGTCGGTCCTTATATCTTGATCAGAACACACTTGCATACCAGTCAGTTCATTTAGCAAAAATATAACTTGAAGTATATTCACTGAACCTCAACAAAATAAAAATATTCAGTTGGTCAAAATAGGAGGAAAGGGAGGGAGGGTTCCATGAGAACAACAGGCAAGAATTTATCTAACATCTATCTAACATCTATCTAGTGCAGTAATGGCTAACCTTTCTGTCGTCGTGTGCTAAAAGCGCATATGTGCCCATATCCATAATGCAATGTGCGCGTGACACACACACCCTAAGCCCCATTTTGGGCATAGTAGGTTTCCCTGAAGCCTCTAAGGGGGATATGGGCTATGGGGGGGCTGCGCTGCACCCCACCGTGCCCCGTTTTGGGCCTAGTAGGCTTCCCTACAGCTTCCGGGGAGGAAACGGGCCTTGGGGGGAATGCACCACACCTCACCATGCCCTATTTTGGGCCTAGTAGGCCTCCTTGAAGCCTTCAGAGAGGAAGCGGACCAGGGGGGCTGCACCGCACCCCACCGTGCCCCGTTTTGGGCCTAGTAGTCCTCCTTGCAGCCTCTGGGAGCAAAAATGGGCTATGGGGGGGGCGCTGTACCACTCTGAATTTCCCCACTCCTCGCGCATGACCCCTTTGCATGCATGCACATCTCCTGCATCCGCTCTGCTCCCCAGGCATGCACAGCAGAGACCTGAAAATCAGCTGGCCAGAGGGAGGCGTGCGCGCATGCGGAGTGGAGCTAAGCTGGGGTGATGGCCCGTGTGCCCTCAAAGAGGGCTCTGCATGCAACCTGTGGCAGATGTGCCATAGGTTCGCCATCATGGATCTAGTGTGTCGCTATCAAAAGGCACAAAATAGTCCAAAGCCATAAGAAGGGACATTGTGGGTATTTAGTATGGATCATCCCAACAGGAATGGTTATTCCAGCTTTTATCTACACAACAGCAAATAGCAAATAGAAATACTAGGATATCAGGTGCTGCATTCTTTAATCTTTACTACTACTGAAGAAAGAACATGATGCATGGGGAGAATGTATCCAAATATTAAAAACCTACAGTACCTTTCGAATTAGACCTAAAACATACGTTGTCTAAAGTGTCACTGAAGTACTGAAGTGACTGAAAGAAAACGTGGTCTCTGTGCTCTCCTTTTGCTCATACACTTTTTCATGCATAATGTTGGGTTTTGGAAGAAATCCCCTCCGCTGGGTTCGAATTTCCCACCGGGAGGAAACGCCGGAACGGCGCAAGAATCAGATGGAAGCAGCTGATGAAAGCGAGGTTTCTTTTATTTCAGGAAGAAGTACACACGGTGCAGAGAGGCAGCAACGGTACAAGTTCCCGAGCTAGCAAGCAAATGATGAGTAGCCCGGTGTTTTTATACCCTTTTTCCCTTTTGTCTTTGTGTTGCAATAGTTTCGGGTGTTTGCTACCTTAAAAGGTTGGTGTTTGGGGCCTTTGCTTTATTTGGAAGTAGCCTGGGGCTGGTGAAAAGGTGCTGACCTGGATTTGATTGGTTTTCCTAAATTAATCCTTTTATTTGGTCTAGGTGTCGGATAAGGTGATTGACTTTGGGTGTTGCTTTATCTGTTTCCTTTCTGTCCAAGATCAGTAGCCCTAGGGGTTTTCTATATGATTTCCTTATCTTGTAATGCCCTTTGATTGCCCTGTCTTTGTCTCATTCTTTCTGGTTTGGGGAAATATTTCTTATTTTAATGTTTTTGTGCTGATTAAGTTTCTTCTTCTCATATTCTTCCTACAATAAGAATGAAAATCAGGGGTGGAATGCTGGAGGTTCACAGGGGTTCAAGAGAGTCCTTAGCTAACATGCTGTGCAGTTCGGAGAACCCCCAAACCCCATTCCTGGCTGACCCTGCCCACCCCACCCCTCCCAGAAGTCCCCATGCAGCCTGTTTGGATGCAGGTAAGTGCAAGGCACGTGCGTAGGCTCGGGAAGGGCAAAAAACAGGCCTCCCAGAAGTTCAGAAAGGGGCCCATTTCCGGCTTCCAGAGAGCCTCTGGAGCCTGCCCACCCACCATAGTGCAGGAGGCTGACTAGGCCCATCCAGCAACCGGACAGAGAACCACCCAGAGAAATTTTTGAAGTCCACCCCTGATGAAAATGCTAAGTTTCTTCCTTAAAAGAGGCTGCTTGTGGTACCCATTTGTGTGAGAGGAAATTTTTAGATGGAAATCAGGAAATGTTTTTTTTTTTTAATCATGGCTTCTATTGTCTAGTATTGCCTCCTTCCAAAAGTTAGCTTGGCTTCCTCTGCTGGGGCCTTTCAGAAGGGAGTCAAGGACAAACTCCTCCAGAGAGCCTTTGGAGAATTACTGTATGCTTCCAGAAAGTATATTATATTTGCCAATTAATCAGTATTGAATTATTTATGAAAGTACTATTCTGTTATATGTTGTATGCTGTCATGAGTTTCTTACAATTGGAGAGAGATACATACATACATACATACATACATACATACATACATACATACATACATGCATGCATGTAAATAGATAGATAGATACATGTAGATAGATAGATAGATAGATAGATAGATAGATAGATAGATAGATAGATAGATGATAGATAGATAGATAGATAGATAGATAGATAGATAGATAGATAGATAGATAGATAGATAGATAGAGATGGATGGATGGACAGACATACATGGTTGCTCTTCAATCAAAACTAGAAAGATTGCTACATCACATGAAAACATTCTTAAAATTTATTTGAAAAATATTCCTATATGGTGATCTTAGACTCTTGCTTCCTGGGTCTCGGATAAGTTAAAACAAATAACAGTCATTTCTTGTGCCCTGGAACTTACCTGTAAATAATATTTATGCATTTCTTTTGGAACTATTTAACTTAATCAAGTACATCTACAATTGAAGAGCAGTTCTTAATAAAAATTCTTGTTTCAAATTCCATGCAGTGTGATTTTTCTTCTTCTACCAATCCTTTAGTTAGCATTTTTTAAAATAAATTTGATTGCATATAAACATTAAAAATATTGAATGTGGTAGTCTTCTTTGACATACATTTAGTTAGCATATTGATGGGCTTTGGAATTCACACTTTTTGCAGCTTTAGGCATGTTTGAACTCATTGTCTAAATACCTACACAGGGCAACTTCTGACATCACTGAACATCCACAAGTGTTGATTTTTGGAATTCTTTTCCAAACTTTAGAACAGGGGTCTCCAACCTTGGCAATTTTAAGACTTGTGGACTTCAATGCTTCAGAGAACCTTGCAGCTCGCTCTACTTTTGGAAGAGGTTCTATCATAAAGTTTTTTCCCCTAGTATTTAATATGAATTGATCCATTTCCTAGCAATTTGAACCATTGGTTTGAGTTCTTTAGATACAGATTAACAGAGTTGGAAGGGACCTTGTAGGTCATCTAGTCTAACCCCCCACCCAAACAGGAGACCCTACACCATTTCTGGCATATGGCAGTTCAATCTCTTCTTGAAAGCCTCCTGTGATGAAGCTCCCACAATTTCCGAAAGCAAGCTGTTCCATTGGTTGATTGTTCTCACTATCAGAAAATTTCTCCTTATTTCTAGGTTGAATATCTCCTTGATCAGTTTCCACCCATTATTCCTTGTTTGGCCTTCAAATGCCTTGGAAAATAGCTTGACTCTCTCCTGTCTGTGGCGGCCCCTCAAATACTAGAACACTGCTATCATGTCTCTCCTGGTCCTTCTCTTCACTAGACTAGCCATGCCCAGTTCCTGCAACCATTCATCATATGTTTTAGCCTCCAGTCCCATAATCATCCTGGTTGCTCTTCTCTGCACTTTTTCCAGAGTCTCAACATCGTTTTTATAATGTGGTAACCAAAACTGAATGCAGTACTCTAGGTGTGGTTTTACTAAGGCTGTATAGAGTGGAATTAGTACCTCACTTGATCTCGATTGTATCCCTCTATTAATGCAACTTAGGATTGCATTGACTTTTTTGGCTGCTGCTGCACACTGCTGGCTCATATTTAACTGGCTGTCCACTAAGACTCCAAGATCCCTCTCACAGTTACTGTTATTGAACCAGATTTCACCCAGTCTACATATATACGTCTGGCTTTTCTTGCCTAAGTGTAAGATGCATTCTTATGATTCTTATGTCTTCTTATAATAATGGGCTTTAAACCCCTGGACTTTGCAGCAGCACTGAAAATACATTGATTCTTTAACCATGAGACACTTTATCAAAACCAGATTAAATGACTGAATGAATAAGAAAATCCATAAATGGAAAAAATGAATAAAAAGACTTAATATCATTTCATTATTAAGACTAATAATTTATTATAGCCACCCAGAGTCTTTTGGAGTAAGACGGCTGTAATAAATCTAAATCATCATCTCATCAAACTTCTTCTGAAAAGAAGTTTGAATATTAACTAATAATTTATTTACATACTCAAGGTCATGTTGTTTTCTCCTTAAAAATAATTTTGAATGCTGAATGTCCAGATTACTTGTTTCTTCTTACTAATAACAGAAGCGCTCAGAAAAAAAAATTATATTACTAACACTCTCTTAACTTAAGGTAAACCATAATTATTATACAGGATCTTTTCATTTAACATGAACTCCAGTTTTAATAAAGTCAGAAAGTTCTCAATTTAATGAGTAGGATGCCAATATGTTTCTCTAGTTCCTTGCCTGATTTGATTAATTATTTTCTCTGCTGCCTGCACCAGGAGACAATCTGATGTCTAAAGGACACATCAGGATTTATGTCAGACACGAAGAATCAGAATCACACATTGTTACCATTAAACTGTTTTTTTTATTTATGCCTATAGACAACAATCTAGTCAATCAAGGGTCAGCACTAAATTGTCACTATATAAGCATTATAAGAGGGGTTGGACTTAGACTGTTTGTGGGAACATAGTGATTCTTGGCTAATTACTCTCTTGACTTTGACCCAGACTCTGCCTATTCTTTATTTTATTTATTTTATTTGGTTTGTCAATTGTTTATAAGATAATAGGTATAAGTAAAAACATAGTTATGAATACATGGATACATATAAGAAAAATAAAAGAAACATTCTACAGATTAATTAATTAATTCTATTAATTAATTCTACAGATTAACTCTCAATGTACTATGAAAATCCATATTGGATGAGGATATAATTTTGTAATTGCTACAGTATATACCAGTGTTGGTGAACCTTTTCAGCACCGAGTGCTGAAATTGGAGTGTGTGTGGGGGGGGGGAAGCAGCACAGGAAACCGGAAGAGCAGCTCCCAAGCACACGGGAGTGCCGGAAACTGGAAGCTTAGCTTCCCAGCGTACACATGGTCTTCGCACATGGTCTTTCAGAACAGCAGCTCCCTGGCACACATGCATACGCTGGCCAGCTAGTCTTCATGCATGTGGAGGTGCCAGAAACCGGAAGACCAGCTGGCCAGTGCGCATGCACAGGCTAGAATCCAGAAGAGCAATGGGCGACAGCTGGCACGCTCAGAGATACTGGTAGGGTTTTAATTGGTTTTAATGCTTGTAGCTTTTTAAATTTTTCCTGGTTAGTTTTTTATCTTTATTCTATCCCAGCCACTAATTTAATCCATTTTAATTCTATTTTAAAAATTGTATTTGTAACTGTGCTGTTTTTACTTGGCTGTATACCGCCCTGAGTCCCGTCGGGAGAGGGGGCAGTATATAAAATCAAATAAATAAATAAATAAACAAACAAATAAACAAATAAATAAATATGGCTCTGCATGCCACTTCTGGCACGCGTACCATAGATTCACCATCACGGCTATATACCATTCAAGGGACGGATAGATTGTTTTCCTTCTCAGAAGATCATTTCCATTTACATAAAATGTTGTTGACAGATTATTTTATTTCTGCCTGAAACTTCAGAAAAACTGGTGCTGACTGATTATCATGGACTATCCATTAGAATGTTCTCCCAATCAAGTCTCATTTAAGGGATCAAAAGAAAAAACAGTACTATCTTATTTTGATAATTCCTATCACATCATTTTATTTTATTTTATTATTTTATGTAATTTTTATTTCTTTTGGTTCTCTTTGAATTTGTGTTACATTTTGCAATTATAACCAATATTCTTAATAAGAATTGCATATAAAATAAAAGATATTCACATCATGTCATTGGGATTTGCCCAGTCTCCTTTCTATCACATTATTGTCAGATGTGTGCATTTCTGCCTGGTTTATGAATCACTGAACCATAGATGACTTCACTGAAGGCAGCACTTTCACATCTGCTAGGCAATATTTTTATGGGTGTTTTATCATCAGGTCCTGAATCAAAGTCAATCGTGTTGTTTGATTGCTGTTGATTCTTTCAGAAGATGAAGAAAATCCTTCAAAAGATGAATCCAAAGTCTCCTCTTCGGAATCAGATGGCTATAGCATTCATCTGAAGTACATGAGGTAGGATGCAGGGACCAAAAATTAATGATTTTGGATTCATCTTCTGAAGGATCTTCTCTATCTTCTGAAAGAATCTGTTTTTACTACCCATCCACCACCCACTTGGATTTCAAGCATCATTTTTTTCAAAGGTTTCTCCATTCTGATCAGTGGTGTATATTGTTTACACTGAAAATCTGACAAATTTCTGAAAGGTCACAAATTCCTTGGATCCTTGCTGAGAAGTTACAACCCTTAGCATATGTTCCTTCATGTGTTCGAATCAAGATTTCCTACTTAGGAATGCAATTATTCCTCATTTGTTCTCAAATTACAGTCTCATTCAAGCATCCATAAATAATATATTTCATCGAGGCAGAGTACCAATAACGAATATGCAGCTTGCTATCAAAAATATACCCACTATTTTAAAAGGTGGGAGACAAGACAGGTGAGATGGCAGGAATATTTTTTAATGAAAAACATGATTTTCATACACACACACACACACACACACACACACACACATACACACACACACATTTATTACCTATTCGTATTTTCTGCAAGCAGTCTGAAAAATAGAAACACAATAGTCTCAATAGTTCTGAAATATATGGAATTTAACTAGCGTATTTATCTGTCATACATGTTAGAAAATAAGTGATGTTTATGCTAATCAGCAGTAATGATTTTTCCCCTCAATCAACTTTATCTTAATATAGTTCTCTCTGTTATTAGCAATGGAATCATACCAGTTGACCTGTAATGAAAAGCAATTATATTAGCCACCTAATCACAGCACATTTTGAAATGAAAAACCTTTCAAGAGGGAATCTATAGAACAAGCAAACACCATAAAGCATATTTATTACTTAGCAGGGAAAATCTTTAGCACAGTATGGCCACAATAAACAGTGGAGTAGAACTGTTCATTTAGGAACAAAAGTCTTCCTGTTGTTGTTGTTTGTTGAGTTGATCTGTGTAGCTGTGTGTGTGAACTCATGTTTGATTAGAACTGTGCTACTCAAACTTAAAATTGGCTGAGATATTCTGAGAGTTGAAATCCATACATAAAAGCTTGGATTAGAATGTCTATGGAGATTCTCAGTCACCCAGCTCATGGTTGTCTCCAAGGTGCTTTTTCAAAAAGCCACTGGCCTTTGTTTTTCCTTGAAGACCTTTCGCTTCTCATCCTAGAAGTTACTTCAGGTCTGACAGATGGATGAAGATGGAGAATGAAGAGTCATCTGGTCATTAGACTCTTTCTGAGAGTTTCTGAGGCCACTTGGAGGTTTATCTATGCCTTCACCATCACCTGAATAATGCAAATGGGCATGGAACTGCTGAAAAAACTGTGTTGTAAACAGGAGTTAGGTGTTGTCATATCCCACCCTCTCTGTTGAGAGAGGGCTGTTCAAGTCTTAATGTAGATGGCCTCTTTGACCCCTCTTTCAAACCAGTGCTCCTCTCTGTCTATTGTGTGGACTTTGCTGTCTTCAAAAGAGTGACTTTTATCTTTCAAATGCGGATGGATTTGTTGTGGTATGCCAGCAGCCTGTGCAGACAGCAGCAGAATCAGACAGTGAGGAAGAATGAGGACCAGTCCGGGAGTCTGGAGAGGACTCGGATGAGGGTCCTGCGTCCGATGCAGAGATGGGGCCAGGACCATCTGGGAGTAGGGTGCTGATTCCAGAGCCTCCAAAGTCTGCCAGCAGCGAGGCAGAGGAACAAGGGGAGCCTGTTCCCAGTGTGCGTGTGCGCAGAGCTGCTAGAAGGCAAAAGCAGCTGAGACAAAAGGGGCGACTCATGAGTAAGACTGGAAGGTGATTGCCCCTCCCATAAGGTATAAAGGAGGTGCAAAGGCAGAGAAATCTTTGAAGGAAGCAAAGTCGTTCGTTCTGTTCTGATAAACCTTGAAGCTCTGTGTGGATTTTGTACTTCGGTTGGTTTTTTATAGTTCATTTGGCACTTTTGTTCTTGGCAGCAATTCAAAGGAAAGAAAGGTGGGTGCTTATCTCGAGGGAATGAACATAATTCCCAGCATTGAAATAAAACAAGAGTTGTTTTAACTAAGCATGTGCTTAATTATGGTCTCGGAAGCTTTGATCAGAACAGAATTTTGTCCTAATGGCTTTGTTATCCTGCATTTATGAAGTGGTTATTTTATTTCTCCAATATACATTTCTGTACATGTCTCACTGCATTGTACTACATATATCACATTGCTTGAATTAGGGAAGAATTGTTTAATTCCTCCCACCTTTTACCCAACAACTAACTAATTAACCCTGTCCTCAACTTACAATCATTAATTTAGTGATTGTTCAAAGTAACACAGCACTTAAAAAAGGGACTCACAACTATTTTCACACTCACCACTATTGCAGCATCCCCACATGGTTATGTGTTCAAGATTTGGAGGCTTAGCAACTGGCATGAGTTTATGACAGTTGCACTGTCCCATGCTATTTGCAACCTTCCCAGCTGGTTTCTGACAAGCCAAATCAAAGGGGCAACCAGATTCACTTACAACCGCATGACTCAATTGTAGTGATTCTCTTAATACTTGTGGGGGGAAAGGTCGCAAAATGAGGCAGAACTCACTTAACAACTGACTTGCTTAGCAACAGAAATTTGATGCTCGGTTGTGGTCATAAGTTAAGTAAAACCCCTATCTCTTTTTCGACAATTGCTCTAAAAGCCAAAATATACCTGGAGGAAGAAAGTAAAATGGATAGCAGGCTTCACTTTAGCTTCATATAAAAGGTTTTGGTGTGTTTGGTTTGGTCCTTTTAATGAACAAATTCTGGAAAATTATTTTGACATATGCCATGCAGCAGAATGAACTATCATTAGTTAACATTTATTGTAATTAAATATTAGCAGTTAGGTCAGCATCTTGTATACAGTACATACTACAAAGGAAGGACTACAGACTATAGCCTGAGTTTTGAGATCTGAAGAAGTAGAGAACTTCATAATTCCATAGTAAATTTTGTTTTGTGTTTTAGTCTTGTTATTAGACAAGAAAATGTCCAGTTCTTCCTTCTTCTGCCTGGGAGACTTTCCCAAAGGGACCATCATGATGAAACTGTTCATACGGGCATTTTTTGAGACCCCAAGAGAAATATATTTGTTATGTCACCTCTTTCTCCTATATTTTCTTCCTTCTTAAATGTGTTTTGGCTGAAGAGAAACCAGAAACCATCTAGAATCAAAATTTCCTTCCAGGAGTGCATTTTTGCTTCTTCACAAGCTGTTCACAGCATTCCAGATTACTGGGGAAAGGACATTTTAAAAGCTATTTTTTATTCTTTAAAAAATAGAGGAACAATAAAAAATAGATTGCTTCCCCTGAGGGAAAACAGAAAGAGCAGTGTATAATGTATCAGCCTATTGTGGAATATTGCTGAGCAAATGAAGGAAATTTTTAAAAAGCTGTAACCCTTGATAAAGTGAGTGGCTCAGCCATTGTATAGATTACATGGTTAAATCAAAATCTGCATGACCATACTGTGATAATTTTCCTGAGTTTTCTTGCTCAGCATGGACTGAGTGGTACTAAGATTGAAGAAAAAGGGAAGAAGTGAAACTGGAAACCATCTGACACAATTTTGAAATCTTCCAGCTTTGTTTCCCTTACTTGTTGTTCTCTTGACATCTTCCTAGATAAAAGGGCGATACTTGATGTTATTTCAAAGATTTCAATGCAATTCATTCAAATGTTCATCTACAATTAAGCATTTCTTTAAGAGATAGTTTAAGAGATTATCTATAATTTGGACTGACTGACTGAATCTGTTTGAAGGGATGGTTTAAAGCAGTAGTCCCAAACCTTTCTGGCTTGGTGGTCTGATGTGGGGCAGGTGGCTGCATGCTCATACACACAGATCCATTTGTATGAACGGCGGACATGCACACCTCCACTTGCAAAAGGGAGCTTTGCACACAAACGTGAGACAGTTGTCGCTCACACTAGGGGAGTTTCACACATGAGGGCAAGAGGCTGTTGCTCACAGGAGGGGAGTTTTGCACATGAGCGCAAGATGGCCTCCATTCACATGAGGGAAGTTTTGCACGTGAGGGGAAGTAGCAATCGCTCGCAGGAGGGGAGCTTTGTGCATGAGTGCAAGATGGCCTCTGCTCACATGAAGGAAGTTTCACACATGAGGGCAAGCACACATCACTCGCAGGAGGGGAGGATGGCTTCCGCTCACATGAAGGAAGTTTCACACACGAGGGGAAGTATCCATCGCTCGCAGGAGGGGAGCTTTGTGCATGAGCGCAAGATGGCCTCTGCTCACATGAAGAAAGTTTCACACATGAGGGGAAGCACTCATCACTTGCAGGAGAGGAGCTTCGCATATGAGCGCAAGATGACCTCCACTCACATGAAGGAAGTTTCACACATGAGGGTAAGCACCCATCGCTTGCAGGAGGGGAGCTTTGTGCATGAGCACAAGAGAGCCTCCGCTCACATGAGGGAAGTTTCGCACATGAGGGCAAGCACACATTGCTTGCAGGAGGGGAGCTTTGTGCATGAGCGCAAGATGGCTTCCGCTCACATGAGGGAAGTTTCGCACGTGAGGGAAAGCATCCATCACTCGCAGGAGGGGTGCTTTGTGCATGAGCGCAAGATGGCCTCTGCTCACATGAAGGAAGTTTCACACATGAGGGCAAGCACACATCACTTGCAGGAGGGGAGGATGGCTTCCGCTCACAGGAAGGAAGTTTCACACATGAGGGCAAGCACACATTGCTTGCAGGAGGGGAGGATGGCTTCCGCTCACATGAAGGAAGTTTCACACATGAGGGGAAGCACCCATCACTTGCAGGAGAGGAGCTTCGCATATGAGCGCAAGATGATCTCCACTCACATGAAGGAAGTTTCACACATGAGGAGAAGCATCCATCGCTCGCAGGAGGGGAGCTTTGTGCATGAGCACAAGAGAGCCTCCGCTCACATGAGGGAAGTTTCGCACATGAGGGCAAGCACACATTGCTCACAGGTGGGAAGGTTTGTGCATGAGCGCAAGATGGCTTCTGCTCACATGAAGAAAGTTTCACACATGAGGGCAAGCACCCATTGTTTGCAGGAGGGGAGATTCACACGTCCATGTCATATATCAAACTCAAGCAAACTCAAGAAACAGAACTTAAAAATCCTTCCGCTATTACTATTGTGAGCAGGAATACAGAATACCTCAACAAAAGGGAGGGAACAAGAAAGAAAGGAATTGCTCAAACAAACAAATATCACGTGGTAAAAAAAAACAGAGATATGATTTGAATGCATGTACAATTCTAATTTTCTGGAGCTAAACACCAATCCCTGGGAAATGTCTCAAAAAGTAAATTTTGGGGTATCCTGGCTCTAGTTAAGACCTGAATGCTGTAAATCAGGGGTGTCCAACCTTGGCAGCTGGGAAATTCTTGAACAACTCCCAAAGTCCACAGGTCTTAAAGTTGCTAAGGTTGTCCCAAAGCCATTTTTTCAAAAGGCAACTGAACTTTTCCTTGAAGACATCTCATCCAAGAAGCTTCTGAAGAACTGAAGAAGGTACTTGGATGAGAAGCGAAATGTCTTCAAGGAAAAACAAAGTCCAGTTGCCTTTTGGAGAAGTACCTTTGGACAACTACAGCCTGGATGACTGAGAATCTCCTTAGACATTTTGCTAACGTTGAATAGCCTTGCTGTTGATATTTCTCCTTCAAATGAAAAATCAAGAATCAAGGTGTCGTTCCCATGGCTTCTCTAACTTGTTTTGCCAACTCTTGTTTTCATCAGCTGTTCATTAGACTCCATATTATATTATTCACTGCTTAGCCTCTTTTCTTTTCTTCCTTCCTTTCTCCTGCTTTTTGATCTCTGGCAGAGTGGCTGACCAATGTTCTCCAACATGCAAGAGAATGCACTTGAAAGAAGCAATCCTTCAAAGTGCTAACATTTTCCCCTCCGAGGCATATTCTGATCAAGGTCACGGAAAGCAGTTTGGAGGTTCACAGTTCATTGGGGAAATCAGCTGCCGGCTTTTGTACAGCTGGAGCACCTGTTAAATTGTGCTGGCATCTGTGCAGATTTGATGGCACCAAAAAATTACCGTTCCTGACAATGCCCCCTGGTTGATGCGATCACCTTCTAGGGAACAGATTCAAAAGAGGAGGTCAGTTTTACAAGCCAGCCTGAGTAAAAAGAAATTGAGTATAGGGAAATTCTTATATTTTGAAGGGTTTGTTGTCATTGTTTTCATACCAAAAAGTAGCTGTGATGTTTATGGCTCATGAATGTCCTGTTTATCTGATTGGATTGAGACCAATGTATGTGAAATTAGGCTATAAACCCATATTCATTTTTGTCCATCACAGTGCTCCAAAGTTCATCAAATTCTTTGGACCCATATCTCAGAACAGCAATTATGAAGAACTACTGAAAATGAGGCTACTCTTGGCTTGTAGGTATCATGCCCAGAGGAAATAAATGTAACAAAAACTAAATTTGATTTCCTTGATAGTTAACTTTGATTAAATGAAATAGTTTTAATGTGATGACACTTTTGTAATGTAACTGATAACTTCTTCCTTCGATCATGTTAAATATTTAGACTACTACAATGTGCTGTGCATGAGGCTACCCTTAAAGACTGTTAAGAAGCTACAGCAGGCGCAAAATGCAGCACCATGGACAGCTCTAGCAGCCCAAGTAACACCACTATTGGGCAAATTGCATTGGATGCTGGATGCAATTCAAGGTTTTTATTTTTATTTTATTTATTTATTTATTTTTGTCAATTGCTTACAAGATAATAGGTATAAGTAAAAACATAGTTATGAATACATGGATACATTTAAGAAAAAAAAAATAAAATAAAATAAACAATAGGACAGGGACGGTAGGCATGTTGGTGTGCTTATGCACGCCCCCTACAGACCTCTTAGGAAAGGGGTGAGGTCAATAGAAGACAGTCTAAAGTTGGGGGTTTGAGGGTTTGGGGAAGAAACCACAGAGTCAGGTAGAGTATTCCAGACATTGACCATTCTGTTGCTGAAGTCATATTTCCTGCAATCAAGTTTGGTGCGGTTAACCTTGAGTTTGTATCTATTGTTTGCTCTTGTGTTGTTATGGTTGAAGCTGAAGTATTCATTGACAGGTAAGACATTGCAATGTATGATTTTATATACTATACTTAGATCGGACCGGAGGCGGAATAGTTCTAGGTTTTCTAGGTCTAGAATTTCGAGTCTGGTGGCATAAGGCTTTCTGCAACGAGTAGAGGAGTGGAGAACTCTTCTTGTGAATTTTAGTTCTCACTTCTGAAGTCCTTTATCACATGGGTCCAGGCTACCTGAGGAACCAACTTACCTCAATGGGATTGAACCACCACAGTCATTTGAGCAGAAGGGGCATTCCATGGACCCAACAGCCAAGGAAATTTGCCCAGTAAGTCTAGTAGAAGAGCCTTTTTTGTGGTGGCACCCACCATTTGGAACAATGTGCCCTCAGAGGTGTGATCTGCTACAGTCCTTTTGGCATTCTCAAAGGGCCTGGAAACCTGGCTCTGCCAACAAGCTTAGGGCTTTGATGGAGGTACTCCACACATTTCCCTTTTTACACTAGTTTCTTGAGCGTTCAATTTTCAAAACTCTTGCATGGTAGTGGTGTGCCAGAGATGATTCTCAAAATTGGAGCTGGTTAGTAGATTAAGAGAAGATCCCACCTCCACACTTTTTAAGTACTGATCTCATTTTATCTAGTTTTTTTTTTTTTTGTTAATTTTTAATATTTAATTCTTAATGCTTTTAAATGTTTTTAGCCTTTCAACTGTTTTATTTTGTTCATTGATGATGTTGTAAGCCATCGTGAGAGTCTCTTGAGTTTCTTGACAGTAAGATGGGCAGCATACATATTTAATAAATATTACTGTCCTAATTTCTGGAGACATCTCTCCCTCCCTCCCTCTCATTCTCCCTTTCCTCTCCCTCCCTCCATCTCTCTCCCTCTCCTTCTCTCCCTCCCTCTCCCTCTCATTCTCCCTCTCCCTCCCTCTCTCCCTCCCTCCCTCACTCCTTCCCTCTCTCTCTCTCTCCCCCAATAATATACTGCAAGAATTGTACATTTTTACATTTGTCTTAGCCATAAACATGCATGGGCTGGATAAAGATTTTGAGATTTAATACATGTTCAGAATTCACCTCAGAGAGGATGGTTGGATGATCACAGCTTTCTATATGGATGCTGTTAGGCAGATTCTTTTTTGCTATTTTTTTCTTCTTGAACATTGTCCTTTAGTTTTATAAAATATGCACAATACATGAAAGCCAGCTCCTTCGAGGAGATTGATTTGCTTTGTCCCATCAAGCATAACATTTTTTTATCTCTGAGGTCCTTGATCCAGCCAGCAAATCAGAAAATCATCTAGTAGCTGAACCTGTCTTCCCTAATGTCTCTGGGGTCATGAAAATAAAGAGCTGACTGGTTTCCTCCAGTTATGCCATTATTAAAAAATGATTTTATAAAAAAAAGGTTAGTTGAGAAAATAAACCAGCTGTTTCCATCTGCTCAGACCTCTTGATTTACTGGATCCATTAGGTGGTACTGTTGCATCATATCAAAAATGATAGGCCACCCAATTTCCTACCATAATTGCCCAAAAAAACCTGTTGGTGGATCATACATATTCATATCCACATCAGAGATGGTCTTCAGCAGGTTCTGACCAGTTCTGGAGAACCGATAGCAGACATTTTGAGTAGTTTGGAGAACTGGCAAATGCCACCTCTGACTGGAGATTTTACAATATCTTTCTCCTGCCACGCCCACCAAGCCACGCCCACAGAACTGGTAGTAAAAAAATTTGAATCCCACCACTGATCCACATGTATTTAAGATTGCATGCATCTAAGACTATAGATTGCAGCTAACTATTTTGAGCATATTTATATTAAGGGGAGGGAGGAAATGTCAGTTTTCTTTTTTTTTTCGCAAATATTTTTTTTATTTTTGTTTCTTTAAATACTTAGATGAACTTTAGATGAACAGTGTGGTTCCAGGCTTTTTTACGTTTTAAGTCAAACACGACCATAATCACAGGTACAGCTTTCTTGTCTAATTTCACATCATTACCTATTACCAATTTTCCTTATTATATTCTCATACGTTATATCAATCTCTTTATTCTTGGTAGCCAAAACCACTCTTACCTTTAAGTTCCCTGGAATTGCAACCTACATAGATAAGGCTGCTTTCTGCAAGAAATTTGGACTTTTTAAATGTCACATGCCAACTTTAGAACTTATACTAAAAGAACCCATTTATTCCTCATTCTAAAATTATGGGAAATTGTGTCATCAGTTTTTAACCATTATGCTGAAATAACACTCCTCAAAGCTACAAAAATTGGAATGTGGGGATTGTATACAACCTAGTGGTGGCCTCTAGCTAGGATTAACTTACACAGTACATTAAAACGTATCATACAGCTGCCTTTTTAATAGTTTGCTCCATTGGTTTAAGTGTGGTTTAAATCAGGGATCTCCACCTTGGCAACTTTACAACATGTGAACTTCAACTCCCAGAATTCCTCAGCCAGCTATGGAATTCTGGGAGTTGGTCCACAAGTCATAAAGTTGCCACGGTTGGAGACCCTTGGTTTAAATTCTGAGTTAGAAAAGGGCCATCCATAATACCCTCAGAAGCCTGACAAATCTTGCTAATTAAATAAATTCTAATAAAATAATACATAATTTTAAATTAAATTACAAAGAGTTGAAAACTTGATCTGACCACTGAATGGGATTCCTATTAGAAAACTTCAGGAAGACATTGGCAAAGTTTTTCATTAAAAATGTAATCTGCCTTAATTTTCTTTTTCTTTTTTTTCTTATTCTCATTTCTTGGGACTTCCTTTTTAAAACTTTGCATGGTAGTGGCAGTGTTGGGGGATGATTCTCATTTCTGTATCGTGCCCCTCCATTTGGAATAGGAGGAAATTTTGAAAAGTAAATGATTTGGAAAGGATGGAAAAGCTTTAAAGTGATTTGACACCTATGTGCAGGGATGGGCTGCTATGGATTCGCCCGGGTTCAAGAAAACCCATAGCTAATGTTATGGCCGGTTCTGAGAATTGCCAAATCCCACCCCTGACTGTCCCCTCTAACCCCACCCTGCCCCTCCCATCCCACCCCTCCCCTCCCAGGAGTCTCCACATGGCCCATTTTGGATGTGAGGTAAATTTTCAGCCTCCAGAGGACTTCCGGAGCCCAGGGAGGCAGTTTTCATCTTCCCAGAGCCTCAAGGAAAACTTCCAGAGCCTAGGGAAGGTGAAAACACACACCGTGGTGCAAGAGGCCGACTTGGCCATGCCCACCATGACCCCGCCCACCCAGCAACTAGCCAGAGAACCTGTTGATGAAATTTTTGAAGCCAACCCTGCCTATATGACCAGGGTTCATAGGCTTACATTAGCAGGGCTGTTGAAAATTACAAGAGCAGTTGAGTTATACTTATACTGGATGTATTGAGAAAGTTAATCCATCAAACTTTCTCAATTGGTAGGTTCATTTACAAATTCTAAAGCATTACATATCCCTTTGGCTTTTTCTATTGAGACTCTTCTATTGTATGTCTGGAAGAAAAAAAAGATTATTATTTTTTTTTGCTTAGCTCCTAGGATAATTGCCTTTCAGGAGACAAAGGACTTTAGAGTCTTGAGTTATCTTCGTAACAGGAAAGGGAGATGAATTCAATCCTCCTCCGTTCCTCCTTTATGATCCAAATTGGCTTTTCCAGAAGAGCATCCTCAAAACCAGTAACGTACCATATTTCATATATTCATTTTCAGAGCGGTCGTAAACATAACTAGCTAGCAAGAATGTCATATTTTGCTGCTTTCCTCATCAATCATGTTGATTCCACTCATGGCGTCTCCTATCTGTCATAGCGCTTTTAAGCTGAGTCCTATTTGCATTTTATATATTTGTGTTTGGACTTTCCTCCATCATTGATTTTGATTGAACATCACAGAATGTAATCAATGTTGCTCTCCCATTGGGATGTATCACAAGGATATTTTTAAAAATATTACATTTGACTCCTATTCTCTTGCAAAATGAAAGTCACTCATGTAGCTAGATGATGCTCCAGAGCCACAAAAAAGATTTGAGGAACCACATGCTATGATCACCTGGGCTGTAGTTTGCACATTTTATATGTTTGGGCTTGTGGGAAGTGGAATACATTTAGTTATCGGCTGGCCAAGGGGTATTGTGTGTGACTATTATGTCTTTCATTGTCCCAGTCATCCCTCATTTTATACTAATTTGTCTTCTGCAGTCTAGATTTCTTGCCAAACTTTGCATCCATAAGTACAGGTAATCCTCATCTAACAATCATTCACTTGGTGATTGTTTGAAGTTACAACAGCATAGAAAAAAAATTATGACTCCTCTTTAACTTACAACAGTCCAGTATTCCCACAATCACATAATCAAAATCAATGTGTTTGATAATTGGCATTTATTTATGATGGTTGCAGTATCACAGGGCCTTGTGCTTGCCATTTGCGACTTTCCTAGCCAACTTCCAACAGGTTTGTGGGGGAAATTCTAATGGGCTCAAAATTGATTCAGTCTTCCATCCTTAACGATGTTGGAAAAATGAGGATCAAGATTGTTGAGGGCAATATGCTGACTTTATAAACCACCCAGAGACTATTGTAAAGCACTGTGGGGTGGCATGTAAGTCTAGGTGCTATTGGTATATACAAAACTTCTATGGGGGTACATAGTGGCCTCATATAATTGGAAGTCCAATTTAGCTATCCAGGCAATCACCTCTAGCATTTCTTCATGCAGATCTTCTAGAGAACCAGAGAATATACTTCGTGGGCAATGTTCCACAATATGTTTAATAGTTTGATTAGCATCACAGTTGCAACAATACGCTAGGCAGAAGATTTTCATGCTGGCCTACAGGATTTCAATCTTGTGATAGACTGAATTAAGAAATGAAGCAATGAAAATAAAATATTCTCTGGAATTCATAAACGTCTCATACTTCATGTCCCATCATTAACTCCAATTACTAATTGTTCAGAAATTCTGTTTAATATAAAGGACACTCAAGACAAGAGTTTCTTTCTTTTGGCTTCCCACTTGTGTGACTCCACTTCCCTTTGAATAAACTGAATTCAGATGCTCAGATTACCAAACTTTAAAAAACAAAAAAAGCAATTGTATGCCCATCAATTATGACTGAAATGGCAAACCCAGTTTGCCTATTTATGTGTGGAAAGCTTCTCAACTACTCAGCTTGAAAGCCCTCACTCAAGTCAATATGAAAATAAGTAAAAGGCATCTTTTTTTAAGAACAGAGAAACTAATTTCATTCCACGTTTGTATAAACTGAGAAGCTGAGACAATTATTTATTTATTTATTTTATTTTTATGTATGTATTTATTTGTTTGTCAATTGCTTACAAGATAATAGGTATAAGTAAAACATAGTTATGAATACATGGATACATATAATATATATATATATATATATAAAAGAAACAATAGGACAGGGACAGTAGGCAGGTTGGTGCGCTTATGCACGCCCCCTACAGACCTCTTAGGAAAGGGGTGAGGTCAATAGTAGACAGTCTAAGGTTAAAGTTTTTGGGGTTTGGGGAAGAAGCCACAGAGTCAGGTAGAGTATTCTAGATATTGACCACTCTGTTGCTGAAGTCGTATTTCCTGCAATCAAGTTTGGTGCGATTAACCTTGAGTTTGTATTTATTGTTTGCTCTTGTGTTGTTATGGTTGAAGCTGAAATATTCATTGACAGGTAGGACATTGCAATGTATGATTTTATATACTATATTTAGATCGGATCCAAGGTTTTCTAGGTCTTGAATTTCGAGTCTGGTGGCTTATGGTATTCTGCAACAAGTAGAGGAGTGAAGAACTCTTCTTGTAAAATATTTCTGGACTTTCTCAACTGTGTTAATATCAGATACGTAATGTGGGTTCCAGACTGATGAGCTGTATTCGAGTATTGGTCTAGCAAATGTTTTGTATGCTCTAGTTATTGGTGTAATATTACCAGAGAAAAAGCTACGTAAGATTAGGTTAACAACTCTTAGCGCCTTTTTGGCTATGTAGTTACAGTGGGCTCTAGCACTTAGGTCATTTGAGATGAGTACTCTCAGGAAACGGTGAATTATCAGGAAACGGTGGCTCAGTCCCATATTGGTGGTTCTTGCATTCCATGTTCTCGTTGTAATTCTCTCTTTGCATCTTCAGATGCTCTTTCCCTGCATGACAACTTCAATAATTAAACATCCTGAAAGCCTCAATCTAGTCAAATCATAAACTCCATTCATACTCTGGAATCACCGGAGCTTTTACTGAATAGCACGTTGAGTGCCATTCAACCTGAGGGCTCTGTCACCTGCCACTAGATCATCTATGACTTTGATTTTTTTTTAACCTATGTTAATTTCTTGGTAAAATACAGAAATATTCATCATTGCCTTCTTCTGCACAGTATAAAATTATGCCTCTGGCATTGTCGTAAAAACGATAACCCTCTTTTCCATATTTTGCTGCCCAATTGAAGGGCCTCATGAATTTAGGTGGGTAGCTTTGGGTGACCATGCTGGGTTTATATACTCTTGGCACACATGCTTGGGCATTCTTCACTCATCTTTCTCAGAGATATCCCACATTACAGGGAGTCCTCGACTTATGACTTGTCGCTTAGCAACCGTTCATAATTACAACCAACCTGAAAAAGGGGACTTACAACCCAGACTCAAAGTTCTGAACGTGATTCAACTTTTGGTGTTTCAAAGCATTTCTGCATTTGTACTCCTCCAGGTTTTCCCCCCTTCTGCTTATGGCAACTCAGAAACAAGCATAGGAATTAAAACCAGAAGTGCATTCCATACTTATCTTAAAAAGATTGTAGCCTAGACACCGGACCTTCTGCCCGTGAAAGCTTTTGAAGCTTGGCTCGAGGTTCATGATTTAATTAGGGCAATCTCTGGATTCCTGACAGCCACATTGCTGACCATGTGCAGTATCATGTGAGCACGGTTTACAATGTTTTTGCTTAAAACCAGCACTTCTAGTTTTCGGCAAGACTACATTCATAAACAAACATTAGTTCGCATATGTCTATGGATAATGTCTCCATCATCCAGATCATGCCTTTTGGAAAGGTGCTTTCTTGGGGATTTTTTTTCCATGAAAACATTTCTCTTCTCATCAAGAAACTTTTTTAGTTCTTTTAGATCAGAACTGAAGAAGCTTCTTGGATGAGAAGCAAAACATTTTCAAGGAGAAAAGCCAAGAAATACTTTTTGCTTTTTGGAAAAACATTTTTGGGACATTGGTTCATTTAATGACAGTGGCAAAAAAGATCATAATATTGGGTTGGTCACATGCCTGTCTCATTTTATGACCTTTATGACATGTGACAGTCATGGGCAGGCTCCTTTACAGCTGTATGTCAAGTACTATCTTGTATGTGGGTGCTCCATCAATTGAAGGCTTTCAAAAAGAGACTGGACATCCATTTGTCTGAAATGATATAGAATCTTCTGCTCAAGCAAAGGGTTGGACTAGAAGACCTCTGAGGTCCCTTCCATCTCTATAATTCTATGTTCTATGACTATCTCTATTTGTCAGGATGAGGCAACAAATCAGGACTTGAAGGGGTGCCAAACCTGGCCAAATGAGAAAAGTACTTTGCCAAATTTTGTATTTGCTAAACCAGAGATGGAACATTATGGAAAACATTATCCAGCTCAGCATATCAACTAATTCATCTTTGACCTGCACAGAAATTTTAATTACACCACAAATGGAAAGATAGAGCCAACCTTCTATAAAGTTCTATCATTACATAAAAGCAATCAGGTTTCATCTTAATCTAGCAAGAAATTAAAATTAGCACAGATGTTTCTGCAAAGATACAGGTTATGACAAAGTGCAATCCCACCCAGGGCAATTTCATTCTTCTATGTAACTAGTTCCACTAGCCTATTTCTTGATCGGCACCCTACAGTTTCTTTTATGAAGCCTTGACTTCAAATGAAAAACTCTTCCCAGTCCATTTTGCACATTAAACTGCTCAGTTGAAAACATCCTAATCTTCCATAAAATGTTAAGTGTGGTGCTTATTTAGCTGTCAGTTGAATCTTTAAAATCAGGGAAGGCTCTGCAGTTAACTGGAGGCTTTTCTTCATAGTGGCCTTAAATTGCCTCGTTCCTATGCATAAATCAGAAGGAAATTAAACTGATTTAACAAAGCTTTCTGAATTTCAGCTTCTTCATCTGCTTTGGTCACAGTGATGGTTGGGTATTCTTAACCATTGTTCCTAATGGAGGGGTTCCCTGCTTCTTTACTTCTTCCAGCTCTCCCTGAGAAAGTGAGCCAAGTTACTTTCATTTCATGGATGAGGATTTGAAGATACATGGTGTCTATAGATAGATCTTTTCTTCATTTCCTTCCTTTGATATCCCTTGTACCTGACATCTTCCAATTTGATGCAGCTAATAATAGTACTCAACTAATATTTTTACCCATTTATGACACCATGTAGCCTGAATTAGTGGGGAAGAACAATCCATCTCACACATGCTATGGTGCAGATAATGTCCTTCAACATGTACAGAGGAAGACCTGATGTAGGTGACAGAAAATACCATCAACATGGCCCAATATTGGATGAATGTCATTTTATTTTAATTCTATATATCCTATATATTTTTATATGACCTATATTTCACGATGGCTCGGTGGCTAAGATGATTAGCTTGTCAAATCCCTAATGCTGTGTAATGGAGTGAGCTCCCATTACTTGTCCCAGCTTCTGCCAACCTAGCAGTTTGAAAGCATGTTAAAAATGCAAGTAGAAAAATAGGGACCACTTTGGTGGGAAGGTAACAGCATTCTGTGTGCCTTCGGCATTTAGTCATGCCGGCCACGACCACGGAGACGTCTTTGGACAACGCTGGCTCTTTGGCTTTGTAACGGAGATGAACACCGCCCCCTAGAGCCGGAAACGAGTAGCACGTATGTGCAAGGGGAACCTTTACCTTTACCTTATATTTCTATATCCTATTTATACCCATTTTATTCTCTCAATGTTAAAAGTTATATGTTTATAATTTGTAGTTGCGTCTAACATGAATTAAAAACTTGAATTAGTAACTTTATGGTTGATGAGTCAAAAGGCTGTATAGAATATAAAACATATCACACGTATAACATTAATAAAATATATGTAAAATGGAATAAAAATAGATTAAGTCTATTTTCAGTCAGGGAAGATCCAGCCAAAGACACAATTGACATATTCCTCGCAACATCTGTGGGCCCTGAGAAACATCCCCCTATCTCAGAGTTGGCCCGCTTGCCTTTCCAAGGCCTTTCTCAAGGACGGATCTTGGGATCCGGAGAGATGGTGGGGTCGCCGGAAACGTGGGAGGGAGGGCTGTTTTAAATTTTTAATTAGATTCTTAAAGGGGTTAGGGTTGGCCGGGCGGGGGTTGGGGGACAACCCGCCTGGGGCTGGGACCGGGTCGTGGGTTGAGCGTTGCCGGGAGGGTTTGGGATCGGACGGGGCTGTATTGAGGATGGGGGGTTGTCCCAGGGAGGGTGATTTTAAAGCGATTAGTACGGTGAGCGAGAGAGGCAGATTTGGCGGTTATAGGGGGCCACATTCGGTTCTGGGAGCGCGCCCCCGCTATTTGTCGGCGGTGGCGCGCTCCGACCCCCTTGTTATATCCCGTTCCCCGGGGGGTGTGAGCGATCGGGCCCGGGGCCTTCGGCTGATGTTGTGTAACGCCAGGTCCGTTATTAATAAGGCCCCCCTCATTTATGATTTGATCTGTGAGGGGGGAGCGGACCTGGTGGGTATTACCGAGACCTGGCTGGGCCTAGAAGGGGGAGTGCCCCTTGTGGAGATGTGCCCAGCCGGGTTTCGGGTTTTTCATCGGCCGAGGGCCCAGGGGAGGGGCGGGGGTGTTGCGGTGGTTATTAAGGAGGATCTGTGTCCGAGGGAATCCACTGTTTCTCAGACGACCGGGTGTGAGTCTCTTTTCGTGAAGTTCGGTCCCAGGGTGCAGGTGGGCTTGCTGATCGCATACCTGGCTCCCTGCTATGCGGCATCGGCCCTGCTTGAGCTCCTCGAGGTTATAGCCGGCGTGGCGGTTGAGACCCCCAGGCTTATGGTCATGGGGGATTTCAACCTCCCTTCTGCCGGCGGTACCACGGGGATTGCTCAGGAGTTCATGGCTTCCATGACAGCCATGGGCCTGACCCAGTTAATTCGGGACCCTACTCACGTGGGAGGTCACACCCTGGATTTAGTTTTTGTCTCTGATCAGTGGCAGAGTGGTCTGGGTGTAGGGGACATAGTCATAGAACCCCTGTCATGGACAGACCATTCGCTCCTGAAGCTCGACTTCCGTTCCGCACCCCCCGACCGCAGGGAGGCGGGGCCGCTTAAATGGTACCGCCCCAGGCGCCTGATGGACCCGGATAGGTTCCTGATGGAGCTTGGGCCATTTCCCGAAGCTCACACACACGACTCGGTTGAGGGCCTGGTTGCCACCTGGGATAGGGTGGCTGCTGGGGCCCTTGACCGGGTCGTGCCCTTGCGGCCTCTGACCCGGTGCCGATCCCAAATGGCTCCTTGGTTTTCTGAGGAGCTAAGGGAGATGAAGCGCCGGAAAAGATGCCTAGAGAGTAGTTGGAGAGCTAGCCGTTCTGAATCTGACCGAACACTTCTACGATCTTATATTAAGACGTACTTAGTGGCGATAAGGGTGGCGAGGAGGACTTACCTCTCCACCCTTATTGCGTCCGCGGAAAACCGCCCAGCTGCCCTGTTTAGGGTGACCCGCTCCCTTTTAGAGATGGAAGCGCGGGAGGATCCCTTACAGGGACGGGCTGAGGAGTTTTCTAGGTTTCTGCAGGACAAAATCGCTCAGATTCGGGACGAGCTGGACTTCGACTGGGCATCTCCGGGTGGGAGGGCGGGGGTAGATATCGGTGAGGCCATTTGGGTTGAGTTCGACCCTGTTACTGTAGAAGACGTGGACAGGGTGCTGGGGGGACTGAATGCCACCACCTGTTTGTTGGACCCGTGCCCCTCCTGGCTGGTTTTGGCCACTCGGGAGGTGACACGAGGCTGGTTCCAGGGTATTATAAACGCTTCCTTGAGAGAGGGGCTTTTACCTGCCGCCTTGAAGGAGGCGGTGGTGCGGCCCCTCCTCAAGAAACCGTCCCTGGACCCAGCACTGTTATCAAATTATCGTCCTGTCTCCAACCTTCGCTTTGTTGCGAAGGTTGTAGAGAGTGTGGTGGCCCGTCAGCTCCCCCGCTTCCTGGATGAAGCGAGCTATCTTGACCCCCTCCAATCGGGCTTCAGGCCCGGGCACAGCACGGAGACGGCGTTGGTCGCGTTGGTTGATGATCTCTGGAGGGCTCGGGACAGAGGTTGTTCCTCTGTCCTGGTCCTGTTAGATCTCTCGGCGGCTTTTGATACTGTCAACCACAGTATCTTATTACAGCGGTTGGAGGGGTTGGGGGTTGGAGGCACCGTGTTGCGGTGGTTCTCCTCCTTCCTCTCCGACCGCTCGCAATTTGTGTTGACGGGGGGGCAGAGATCGTCCCCAAGGCCCCTGCTTTGTGGGGTGCCTCAGGGGTCGGTGCTCTCGCCCCTTCTGTTCAACATTTATGTAAAGCCGCTGGGTGAGATTATCCGTGGCTTTGGGGTGGAGTTCCATCAGTACGCTGATGATACTCAGCTGTACATCTCCACCCCGGGCCACCCCAACGAAGCCGTCGAAGTGATGTCCCGGTGCCTGGAGGCCGTGCGGGGTTGGATGGGTCGTAACAGGCTTCGTCTCAACCCGGCCAAAACCGAGTGGCTGTGGTTTCCTGCGCCCAGATACAGCCAGCTCATTCCTTCGCTGGCCGTGGGGGGAGAGGTTTTGACCCCCGTGGAAAGGGCACGCAACTTGGGTGTCCTCCTGGATGTGCGGCTGTCTTTGGAAGAACATATTGCAGCCGTCACCAGGGGGGCTTTTCATCAGATTCGTCTGATTTACCAGTTGCGGCCCTTTCTGGATCTGGGCGCACTTCGCACAGTCACTTCTGCCCTCGTTATCTCCCGCTTGGATTATTGCAATGCTCTCTACATGGGGCTCCCCTTGAAGAGTCTCCGGAGGCTGCAGTTAGTTCAGAATGCAGCCGCGCGGGTGATCGTGGGCGCCCCTCGGGGCGCGCACGTAACACCACTTCTCCGCAGGCTGCACTGGCTTCCTGTGGCCTTCCGGATTCGATTCAAGGTGGTACTGACGGTATTTAAAGTGCTCCATGGCTCGGGACCTGGGTACTTACGGGACCGCCTGCTGCCATCAACAACCTCCCGCCGCCCAGTACGCTCCCACAGAGTCGCCCTACTTGGGGTACCGCCACCTGATCGCTGTCGGCTGGCAGCCCCGAGGGTGCGTGCTTTCTCTGTGGGAGCACCCTCCCTGTGGAATGATCTCCCCCCGGAGATACGAGCCATGACAGATATCCTCTCCTTCCGGCGCGCAGTTAAGACCCTATTTTTTAAACAGGCTGGCCTGGCCCAGTAAGGGTTAAAGGGGTTTTAAGTTAATAGGGTTTTTAAAATTTTAACTCCATTTTTAAACTTTCGGGATGCAGCTATATTTATATTTAATTCGGTTTTAAACTCTATTTAATCTTGTATTCTTGTATTTTAATGTATTTACTAGGCTGTACACCGCCCCGAGTCCCTTTTCGGAGAGGGAGCGGTATAGAAATATGATCAAATAAATAAATAAATTAATTAAATAAAAATAATATAGAATGTGAATCATATTTCTATCACCTCTACAGTTTCCCTGATCAGACTCATGTATGCAGATTTCAACTTAACTGTTTTATTTGAATAAAGGGCCGTATTATATATGATTTTTGAATTCTGACCACACATGAAATACGTTGTTTTAATATAAGACTCTCGGTAGGTTGTTTGTCTAATGTGTGGTTCAAGATAATGATCTCTCTCTTTCTTGTACAATTGACATCCAAATAATATATATGTTAGATCTTCTATCTCCAAAGCTCTGCAAATGCAACTATGGTTAATTTGACTAAATCTTCCATATTTAACCATTGTATTTTAACCAAATACAGTTGACTTTATTTTGCACACCCTAAGATGTTTAGGCTTTTCTGTTTTTAAATATTTGGCAATTTGAAAAGTACATTAATAGCAGCTCATCAATTTCAATGTGCCAACCATTATAACATCATGGGTGGTTCTTGATGTCTCTGAGCTTGCTTGTTTTCTTGCACACATTTCATTAACCAAACTAGGTAAGATCATCAGCGCTACTAGCTGATGACTGATGATGTTACTGTCAACTGTCCAGTTGGGAATCCAGAAAAAGAAACTCCTGGGACATTATTTTACCAGGAGTATAAACTTTACTGAATAAACCACATTGGCACAGAAGAATAGAGTAGAGTAGAGTAGAGTAGAGTAGAGTAGAGTAGAGTAGAGTAGAGTAGGGTAAAATATAGAATAGAATAGAATAGAATAGAGTAGAGTAGAGTAGAGTAGAGTAGAGTAGAGTAGAATAGAATAGAATAGAATAGAATAGAATAGAATAGAATAGAATAGAATAGAATAGAATAGAATAGAATAGAATAGAATAGAATGCAATGCAATACAATATAATTCTTTATTGACCAAGTGTGATTAAACGAAACCAGCTCTGGGTTTCCCGTGCAAAAATCAAGCATAGTAAATTCCTCCTTTCCCAAAGGATTACCCACCAATCACTTCTGCCCATTCTTTATGGGAACCTGCCAACCATGCTGGGACATCTGCTCAGTGTATCCTTGAGATGGAAGTAATGTCTCACTACAACTGACAGATGCTTGGATGCCATTCACCCCCCCCCCCTTGCATTCCATTCCAAACCCCCCTCCCTTTCATTGTCAAGCGAAGCAGAATGTAGGTGAAAGTGTGACTCAGTCTTGACAATTTGGGTAATGAAACGTCTGCAAGAAAACAAGCAAGCTCCAAGAGCACCAAGGACCCCCCATGTCAACCCTCAGCTACAAATATTCTCCTTTGTTATTATAACATCATGTTTAAGTATGTCTTGGGCAGCACAGTGGCTCAGTGGTTAAGATGCTGGGCTTATCAGCTGGAAAGATGTCAGCCCAGGTTTGAGACCCAAGCTTTACATGATGGGATGAGCTCCCATGCTCACCCCAACTTCTGCCAACTTTGCAGTTCGAAAGCATGTAAATGCAAGTAGATAAACAGGTTGTCAACTCCGAATTGAACCTGGCCACAGCCATCCCACTGTTCCTCAGTTGCCACACAATGGGGGAAGGGGCAAAGGAGTTTGGAATGCACTACTAGACACAACAAAGAGCTTTCTCATGAGAATCAAGGTCATCTCCACCAGCAACAGATAAGGTTGAGAAAGGAGTGCCTGAAGAGCCTGCAAATTAACTTAATTGGCCAACATGACCTCTGACACTTGGGGATGGGGTTATTTCCTAGTTTAATTGTACTGAAACCATGGGAAAGCTTTAGATTTGGTTTGGTGCTGATATGATGTACTCATTAAAGAAAAGCTTTGAGAAGCAGCCATGCACAGCAGCACTGGCTCAATGGTTTTGAAACAGAGATGAATATCATCCCCTATAGTCAGCAACTACTAGTGGAGTGAAATCTGCAGAGACTCCTTTACCTTTTTAAAGTATGTTTGTCACAGGTGATGAATTGATGTATAAACATACACCCTAGAATTACTTGTAGAAGAGACTGCTATCAATCTCTTCCTACTCCACGTACAACAGAAATAGATTATTTTCCTGTTATTTCATCAATGATCATGTATCTGCAAGCATTTGAGAATGTTATCGGGTTTTGTTACCCAAGTCTCTAGGATTTCTTTTCAATATTTTATTGTACATTTATTCTCTGCAAGATGAAAAATATAAAGAATGGAGATAGAAGACACAAGACCTTTCTCAATGCATCATTCTAATCTTGTAAAACTCACTGGAAATCTGAATACCCTGTCTCACCAGAAGGCAATCTAATATCAAACATTTTTGCTCAGTTTTAGAAACTGGCATATTTATTTGTCTTGCTTCCTTGGATGACATGGACAATATTTTATGGAGGGCTGTTTGAAATGAAAATTAGCTTTTGAATTCATTTGACATCCCCATTTTTTATTTTCCTATTTAGCAGCACTGATATTTAGACTTTAATATATAATACATCCTTTGTGATAATCTGGAATTTTAGACTCTCCCATACTGAAAAATAGAAACATGGAGTGGTCACAGACGTTGCTTTCTAAGCCTATCCCTTACTATACAGATGCTGTTATAGAATAAAAAGGAGAAAAGTTAGGAAAAGAAATGTTTGCATTTGTGAATGATTAAAGAAGCATACCTGTTAGTGAAAGATTAAACTTACATTGCTACATGTATTCATCACTGTAAGCTTGCCAGGTTTTCTTAGTAATAGACCTTACAAAAGGAAATTCAACTCCTCTCAATCAATAATATAAAAAGCCAAGACACTTCTGATATTCCAAATGGACATCAAAATAATGTTTTAAATTTTTTTTAAAAAATGTTTAAAGGTCAATATCTAGACCAGGACTGTCAAACTCCCAGCCCATGAGTTGTATGCATCATGTGTGGGCCATCCCTACCACCAGTTTAGTGAAAGGGGAAAAAGTCCTGATACATTGTGTGACACCACTATGATGATGTGAGGTTGACACCCATGATCTAGGGGTATCAGGTTCCAGCTATTTTTGAATCAACTACTGGTTAAAATTGTTTGTTACTATTGACTTTGGAGTAAAGGTTGTTGAATTTGGGAAGGGAGAATAACTTCTATTGCACTTGCCATCTTTTATGGGATCCTTGGTGCTTGATAGCATCATCCCTGCACTTGAGGTGAGATGGGTGGTAAACAAATCTAATAGATAAATAAAATTATGTCATCTAATTTGGTAATGAAAGGTCTGCAAGAAAACCATCAAGCTCAGAGAGTGCAAAGGACCCCACAGTTCAACCCTGAGCTAAAATATTCTCTTTTATTGTTGCCATTTTTTATATTTACCTTTTAACTTTTATCGATTTTTAATATAATTTCTTTGTTAGATTGTTCTGAATTGCTTAAAATCAGTCAGAGTCAACTGGCACAAATGATTAATAAATGAAATTTTTATTATTTTGGTTTATATAATCAGAAAATAAATTCCTAACCAGAACAGAATTGAAAGCATTGTCTTTATAAACAAACATAAAAGCTGCAGCTTTGTTTAATTGCAAGTCACAAAAGATCTTTAACCAAGTAAGCAAACTATTTAACTGTTCAGTTTTAAGGGGATGAGTCCACTTTTGATATTTCTTGTCCCTTTCAATTTCCCCACCAATTTATTTGCTGCTGTTTTTCAAGCCATCGTGGATCCACCATTTTAGATCCCTTCTAAAGAGACATAAACTGGCCTGTTATGCTGTTGACAATTCAGCCCCAGAGCAAATGGGCTGGAGGATTTTGCTCAGATTTATCTAATGCATCAATTGAGGAGATGACCAGGATAGCTTAAGGGAGGGGTCAAACACATAATCAGTCTTGACTTGAGTCACTTCGCACACACAAGAGATTATGTCCAGCCCACCTTGAATTCTACTGACTCTTATCAACCACCAATTAGTTTTGACTGTTAGCAGTTCAGATTCTTGTAGACAGCATTAGCATACAATAAACCTATATATTCATTTCAACTGCCTGACTCTTGATTTCCTATGCTTGACCATGTGTACCTATGGCTGATAGACTATATAACTACATAGACTTGCTAATATCTATAGGGTATTATAATCAGACTCCAATATTATAATAATCTGTGATATAATCACATATTCTATTATTCTGCCATATATGAGAGAAACAGAGAGAGATTATAGATAGATGATGATGATAGATAAATTGATGATAGATAGATAGATAGATAGATAGATAGATAGATAGATAGATAGATAGATAGATAGATAGATGGATGGATGGATGGATGGATGGATGGATGGATGGATGGATGGATGGATGGATGGATGGATGGATGGATGGATGGATGGATGGATGGATGGATGGATGGATGGATAGATAGATAGATAGATAGATAGATAGATAGATAGATAGATAGATAGATAGATAGATAGATAGATAGATAGATGAGAGAGACAGAGAGAGATGATAGCTCAATAGTTTTGAAAGAGGAAATATAATTTATAATATATTTCATACTTAAATATGTGGGGGGGGGTTGCAATGGCACATCTGTCCATGTTTATTTCCCACAATCTACATCAAAGTTTCAGTCATTTAAATTGATTAAAAATTCAGTCTCTATGAACTGCCTTTACAATGTTCAATCCACTTCAGTAATGGAGCTGGAACACTACAGCCAGCAGGGCAGAGATGTTTTTCACCATCAGCTGCCCATTCAACCATGGCAATCACACTTCTGTAAATCACCACAGAGGGCCTTTGCTCTACCACCTACATCCATCTGCTTAAATTGGAAAGGCTTTTTGGATGGCAGCTATATTTTAACTTGCACACTGCTGAAATCTTGGCAGTCTCATGTTTAGCTCTGGCTTCCAAAGAGCTTCAGTTAGACCAAATAATAGTGAATGTTAAAGCTCAAATGAGGTGACTTGAGGAAGATAGATGAAAATATGCTCAGTCTTGGGTAATGGCATTCTTCCTTGAATTGCCTCACACCAGATGTGAGAGAGCAAAGTACATTTCCCCTAGGAATTACCACAAATATTTTACCACATGAACACAAAAATGTGTGTCCTCGAGTGTTTCTGCAATCTTCACTCATTCTTCCTGTATATGCTAAACTATTTCCCACCTGAGAAAAATTGAAACAAATGGAACAATTGACTGTTGTGTCAGGGTCATTCATTCTTGGAGGAACTCAAGAGGACTGCAGGACTGGATTCAAAATGCATTCTTGAATACGATGAACTTTCATCTTGATACAGAAATACAATTGGAATGAAATAATAGAAAATACTTGAAGCTCGGGTTTTAGATTTTGCTCTCCAAGCTTGTTTCAAATTTAATTTCTGAATGTTTTGTTACCAGACTAGGTAACATCATCAGCAGGATTTTCTTGTCCTATTCTCCTTAACTTATAAATGTCTTGTTATTGTGGCCTGTCAGCCGCCAGCCACTCCAGCAGTCGAATCAGATGAGGAGCCAGCATGGGAGTTATTGTGGAGCGGCAGGAATTACTTGAGGCAGACACCCAAGGCAAAAGGTTCAGCTCTAACTTTATTAACAAAAAAAGGGTTACCGCAACTGCCGCGCTAACACGGCAGCCAGCTGGAGCGGCAACAGCTGATGCCATTTGACATCTCCTTTTATAGCCGGCTGTCAAACGGCATCAATGGGAGAGGTCCGTGCTTCCCTCTTAAAGCATGGACCTGAGTGAAAACTTCAGTCAATACACAACAGAAGTCAGAGCCAACATCAAGGCAACCTGAGAGTTCTGAGGGGGAAGAGGGAATGGAGCTGCCAGAGAGAGAGAGAGAGGTGGAGCCTGGGCTGTCAGCCCTCAGATGGAGTCAACAGCCTCCCAGGTCTGGAGGTGGCTGATGAGGAAGAGGAGGAACAGCTGGGTTCAGTGCCTGATGCACGGATGCGCAGAAGGCAGAGGGGAGGAGAGCAGTGGAAATCTATGGGCTGATCCTTGGGACGGAAGAGCCACTGTTGCTAGCAAAGCCCCATCCTAGCTCTGGGGATAAAAGGCAGGGGGCAGAGATTAAAAAAAATAAAAGGGAGGAGGTTAACTTCTTCTTATGTAATTATTGAAAATCTGATTCAAATGCTTCAATGAATCAGTGATTTTATTCAAATTCCACATTGGAATGGTTAAATTAGAACGATCAGATTCCAACTGCCAGTTCAAATCAGTGGAAAAGTGTCTCTGCCTATGAACAAAAATCAATTAAATGTTGAAATGATGCAAAGCAATTGTTACAACTTGGTGCACTGAATTTCATTGATTATTCTAGTTGAAGATTCAGTTTTTGATTAAACTGATTTTTTTTATTTTAAACTGAAATCCAACCTGAAATTTCGAACTGAACTTTCTTGTACCATTGTTTCCACTGTAAAACTGATATCATTCTTATTTATTTATTCATTTGTCAAATTTATACAAGCATCCATCTCACAACGAGAGACTCTGGGCAGTCTTAACAGAGCCAAACAAAACAATGAATATATGCAAAACTATGATTGTTATTATTAAAAACTTTTTTGAAAACCCACATAGCTAAAAGGAAAAAATTGTCAAAAAGCAGATGTTAATCACAATGGAGTCACCTCAATATTTCACCAGTCATCTAAGGTCCTCATGCCTTATGGCACAACCAGGTTTTTAGAATCTTCTGGAAAATCAAAAGGGATGCTGCCAATCTCAGTTCAGTGGGGAAAATATTCTATTGTTCAGGTACAACAGAAAAGGATCGTTGCCTAGGAACCACTAGATGTAGTTTCTAAACTGACAGGATGCTCTTTCTGCTGGACTTGGTGGGCACTGGCAGATGTAATTAGGGAGAGATATCCCGTCAGATAACTCGGTCCCATGTCATGTAAGGTTTTAATAGATCAAAAACGTGAACCAAGGCCAGAAATAAACTGGTAACCAATACAGTTTATTCAGTAGTCTATTTTTACATTGAAGCCATAGATAACACTTCTATTACCCACATTTTCAAAGAGATCCAGTCTAATATTCATTGGAAATCAAGTTAAATATTTGCTGGGGAAAAAATTCTAAGGGTGATTGTACTTGTGGTGCAGTTTCTTTCTTTGGCTTTATGGCTTTACAATGAGAAAGCCACTTGCTTGTGAAAGAGCTTTCTCACAAAATCTTTTTTTAAAAAAAAAAATTCTGCTTGTTTTGTTCTGTTACATTTTATGAATTGCGTTATTGATTCTTACATCTATATCTTTTGTTGCACTTACTCTTTGGTTTAGCTTGCAGGTTTACTAACTGTCATAATAAACTATACTATTCAAAGTGTTAAATTTATATTTACCGACAAAGAAATAAAGGGAGGCTAGTATCGATCTATTTCAAGCTATTTAGCTCTCCTCAGCTAGCCATATCCTTCTGGGATTCGAACCCCGGGCTACTTACATATTAGTTAGAAGTATTAAACTCTAAGCCACAGGCTCTCCTCACTTTGTCAACTATACCAGGAGAGAGGTTGTTTTCTATCAGGGCAACCTGGTCTACCCAAATATAGGATGGAGCAAATATGAACTAAATAGCTTGATATAGATTTACTAGTCTCCCTTTCTTTCTTTCTTTCTTTCTTTCTTTCTTTCTTGGTAAATATAAATTTAATACAAAAATAGTTTGTCATGAAAGTGACTGCCTCCTAGAAGGCTCCTAAGGGCACGCATAAGCGCACAATCGTGCCTACTGTTCCTGTCCTATTGTCCCCAATTATTAGTACCTATTTCATGTATTTATACTTATGTTTATTCTTATTTCTATTATACTGTAAGCGTTTGACAAATAAAATGAATAAATAAAAATAAATAAATAAGATTGGGGTTGAAAGGCGAAAGTGGGAGCAGTATGCTCCATCCCATATTTGGGTAGACCAGGTTGCCCTGATTAAAAAAAAACACTTATGCTATTCAAAGCATTGTAGAGTTGTGTCACAACAGATCTACATGTCGCAATATATAAGAAGTATAGTTTGGAAGTTTGTTTTATATCGTTCAACCATTACTGGTAGTGTCAAGCAAAATTGTATGCAGAGTCCTCATTGCTCCAATTTTACCTACTGTTGCTTTCTAGTTGTGCCCTCTTCATTCACCAGTTAGAAGAATAAATGAAACAAAGCAATCTAAAGAACGTATTTCAGGATGGTTTAAAAAAAAAACAAATAAACACATGGCTCACCTAGTATGTTTTCTTAAAGAAAAGGTAACTAATACATTCTCCTTGACAGATGAGAATAAATATTTGATTTCCAGCATTAGCTGACAGTGGTGTTGAAACACTTTCACCTTTACCTTTAGACTCCTGTGATTCCCTGCGGTGTAGTGCATTATTTGTTTTGCTGACAATAAATAGTCAAGCATCTGACATTAGATCACTTTCAATTAAATCTGATAGAATGGCAAGCTGGGAGTCATGAGAGACGATGTATTCTGACTTAATTGCTCTTAAGTGCAGACCATCATTTAATCAGAGTCTGAAAAAGAGAGACCTGGAGGTTGTTTTGCTAAATACGGTTCCCTTGAAATACATCTGGGCGACTAGGAAACTAATACCAGCTCAATTGTCTCTTTTCCTTATATAAAATATCGGTGGTGGAATATCATGTTCTGATGTCTGTTTAATGAAGAGGTAGCGAAGGGAGTATTCTCTTTTTCAGTGTCCAATCATCTCTCTAGTAATTCACAGTCTCCCTATCTTCCATTAAATCCCAGGGGAACACATAATGGAATAACATCTGCAATAGGATCTTTTGCAGACTGAGAAGTGTAGACAGTTAGGGAGCTTTGTATAATGGAAAGACGTGTAACTGAAATTGTCACCAACAATAGATTTTCATTTTCTGTTCCAAAAGGTGGCCACACATTTGAGCCATTTATTTGCCAATTAAAGTACTAAACCCTAATAAAGCAATGGAGATTTGCTTCAGTGAAGCATTTTGGGACCTAAAGACAGGTTGATTCATTTAATTCAACCAAAAAAGGCTACTCTGATCACCTCAATGAAGTGGTATGGATAAGTCTTGCACACTTCGGAGTAGGCCAAGATTCCTTTTACCTTCCTGAATCCAAATTGGCTCAAGTTCTGATGGAAAAGAATATTTGTAGCTCAGAGTTGGATTGTGGGGTCCTTGGTGGTTTCTGATCCAAGTCCAGCCCAGCTTGAAATCCACTGATTCTTATCTATCACCAATTTGTTTTGACTGTTAGTAGTTCAGATTCTTGTAAAGAGTTTAATCTTGCAATAAATCCTCACAGTTATTTGAATTGTTTGGGGTTCCTGATTTTTCTGCACTTGACATGGCCTTCTTGGGTTCTTGGTGGTCTTGGATTCCCTTCTCACAGTCACTCATGCCATAATCAATTCATGTTTGTACATAAAGCATTGTACGTGTTAACAATAATGAGACTAAGCTTTACATCAGCAGATATGCTACTATGAAAATATGTTAAACTGCTTGTACAGAGATGCAAACGTAGACACTATCAGTCTGGAAATACCAAGAAACCTGAAAAGAATGAATTATTTGGTTATTTTGAACTGAAATCAATTCTTAGAACACAGCTATCAATAAAAAGATCATAACCTACATGGCCTAAAGAAGAAAGTTCCAGTAAATTCTAAAAATAGAGTTGCTTATCTAAGCATTTGGATTACTCCAAATTAAAATTCCAGGTACTAATTCTGACTTGAGAATATTTTCATTACACACACATTTTGTAAACTGTTGACTTTGCTTCCTTTCATATTATTCTGTAAATAACTTTTGAGTATGGTTTAAGTATAATTCAGTACAGAGATCTATCTATGGAGAACAACAATGACCCAGCTCGCTCAGTTCTGACTGAGAGAATAGAACACAACAACATCAGCAACAATTCAGTGTATTTTCTATTCTGGATTTATAAGTGGTTCACCACCTTATATTTACATACTACATTGACACACTTCAGTGTAATAAATGTACAAACAATGTATTTTTTGTTTACAGCACATCATCTTCCAAAACACATTTTTATATTAAGGCATCTCCTGCATGTTTTAAAGAACAACATCTGAGAAAGTATAAATGATAAATGATTTTGAAGCATAAAGAAAGAGAGAGAGAGAGAGGCTCAGCTTCACTTTAGAGCAGATATAGATGTAAGTACTCAAAATGGAAAACCAAAAATATGTCAGATTTACACAAACAACAGACCATACAGTATGGTCACATAGCTGAATACACTAAAGAGAAGAAATGGTGCTTTAAACATTGCAGCAAAAAAAATATGGGAGTCACATATGTCTAGTACTACTATACTGTTTGAAAACCCACCATAATAAAGAATGTGGAGTGATGTCTCTAGCATCTCTAAAGCAGAGCAAGTACTGTCAATCATATGTACATGCTAATATTCAAGGTATGCTGGGTCAAGAAGAGCCAGAAAAGCTAGCTGGTGTCTCCATAGCACTTAGACTTTACAGCACTCTTTGGGCAGTTTATAATGTCAGCATATTGCCTCCAACAACCTGGGAATCTCATTTTGCCAACTCTGAAAGGAGGGAAGGCTGAGTCAACCTGGAGCCATCAGGATTAAGCTCCAGATGGTGGACAGAGTTTGCCTGCAATACTGCATTCTAACCACTGCATCATCAGGGCTCCATGCTTCTTACACCTATAGATTCTCATTTAGTGGTAGCCCATTTCTTATTGATGTCAGAAAGATCAAACTCCTTCCTTTTTTCTATTCAATGTGGAAATTTAATAGAAATCACCAGACAATCAATGGAGAATCAATGATCTGTTTAATCAGTCCAAAGTTCTAAGCTGCTCAGAGTCATCTTAAATGGTTATATGGGCACCCTGACAAATTTGTGTGATTCTTTACAGGGAAAAAATAATAATCATTGCCATTTGGACAAAGTCTAGTGGGATGACTTAATGTCTTCTCCTAATCGTCACAGACACTTCTCTGACCTTTCAGAAGTGGTAGAAATGAATAGAGTTCTTGGTAGATTGAGTTCCATTACCTGTAGGTGCATCCATCCCCCTTCTAGCTCATATTGGTATGTGGGGGTGTGAGTGATGAAATTTAAATAGTGATAAGTGGAATTCTTGATCAAAATATTCCCAGGCATATACAGTTTTCGTAGTCTTCCCTTAGGGATATAGCTAGGTCTGGAAACAACACTAATTGCACAACAACTGCATGAGCTAAAATTGGCAGAAGGAACATCACATGCTCTCAAAAGAAAAGTGTCGACAAAATGAAATGTTTGCAAATGCATTTCAAATTCTTAGAGGCCAAGTGGCTGTATCTTTGTAAGAGTACTGTTTTGATGATTTAGCAGAAGAATTGACTCATTACCAATTATATTTGCTAAGAACAAGTATATTGCGTAAAAATCTGGTTTCAGTGTTAATATTAATTTGTTTAATTCTAATAAAATAGTACTCTAATCTTAATGATTCGACTTCCTGTTATCTCGTGCACCTCAATATGTCAGGATCAGAAATAGTGACATTGTTTCTTTAATATTTGTGCATGCTGCAGTATGAAACAATTCTTCTTTTTTAGCTCACCCCAACCCTCAGAGCATCAATATATACTCCATATGCCTCAGAGCTGGTGAGATACAAATAAAAGAATCTAAATGAAAGGAAAGGAAATGCTTGCTTGGAAGGAAAGTATAGATTTAATTATGAACGAAAGGCCTACAATATATGTCAGGAAGTATGAAAAGATGCAGTCTAGGTTGCTCTGAGTGTATATGAAAGTAGAATTTTAGAAATTAATCATAGCACACAATGTAGCACAGTAAATAATGATAATGAAAGGTTTTTTAAAAAAAATTTAGAGAAAACTGTGAAATGTTTCAATAAATAAAATTTATAGAATATTATTTATTGAAATATAAAATGCATAGAAGAATATAATCGGACTAGTTGAAGACCCCAAAAATGAATCAGAATGGTGTCTGTTTAATGAATGTTTAAAAGGGCAGAGAAAATGCAACAATTTTAAAAGAAATTATTGTTGTTGTTAATTAATTAATTCAATTTAATGTAGCCACCCATTCTACTGGATTCTGAGTGGCTTACAAAATGCAATATTAAATTAAAACAACTAACAGCATAAATGAAACACAACAGGACAGGACAGACTAAACACAACCATTAAAAATAGCACAATATCTCCCTCCACAAGTAATTAACTTCAGGTCTTGGTCCAAAGCCAGGTTTTAAGACCCTTTTGGAACCCCAGGAGATAAAGCCACCTTCTGCATCTCTAGGGCAGATGCTGTTCCAGACAGTGGGAACCAATTCCTACATTCCACAATAGGTTTTAATAGATGGAACCTCAGGCAATCAGGTCATAAGCCATGAAAGACTTTAAATGTAACAATCAGCACCTTGGATTACACTTGGAAGCCAACCAGCAATCAATGCAGCTCATGCAATAGTGGCAACACATGGGCACAATCCCAAAGATGCTTTTTCAAAGGCAACTGGACTTTCTGGACCAGAAAGCCCAGTTGTCACTTGAAAAAGCACCTTTGGGATAACCATGACCTGGAAGAATGAGAATCTCCAAAGACACATGAGCACAATGAGAAATGCCCATTGCTGCTTGTATATCTGGCTCCAAAAACCAAGAAAAACACATTATGACTCTTCCAAGCAAATTTCTTTATTGTTCTTTGCTCATAGACATAATCTTGCCAAAATAAAGCATGCTAACAATCCCATTAAACATATACTTTGGGAACAATTAGGGAGGAGTCATCTTTCCCCTCTTTCTCTCACACTCAGTTCAAGAGAACTGAGTTATCCTCTAGAATGCACTTCCTTCCTCCCAAGAATCCAGGCTACATTCTATCACATTGTGCCACTGCATTTTGAACCAGTTCTACCTTCTAGATGGTCTTCAAGGGCAGACCCATGTAGACAGCATCTTGAAGTAGTCCAGTTGTGAGATGACCAGGATACAAGTGATTGTCTGGAGAGCCTTCTGGTTGAGGAAAGTACATCACTGGAGCACAAGTGTATGTGAGATAGCAATAGCACTTAGACTTATATACCACTTCACAGTGCTTTACAGCCCTCTCTAAGTGGTTTACAGAGTCACCATATTGCCCCCAATAATCCAGGTCCTCATTTTACCCACCTCGGAAGGATGGAAGGCTGAGTCGACCTTGAGCTGGTCAGAATCGAACTGACAAACTGCAGTCAGTTGGCAGTCAGCAGAAGTAGCCTGCAATACTGCATTCTAACCACTGAGCCACCATGATTTTGCTTATCAGAAGGTCATAAAAGCTAATTATAAGCTAGTCAACTGGGCAATATCTGCATTCTACCAAAAGGTAGATGTCTGTGAATAAGATATCACCTGTCTCCTGTTTACAATACAATCCTTTCAGCAGTCCCAAGAACATTCCACACCAGTTTGGACACTGATTCAGGTGACCTTAAGGATACAAATAAATCCCCAAATGTTCTCAACAACTCTCAAAGCTCTAACAACGGATCTTCAGAGTGCTACCAACCAGATGACTGCAAAGAATATAAAGCTTTCCATTCCCCACCGTTAGAACTGAAGTCGTTTCTTGGATGAGAAACAAAATGGTTTCAAATAAAAAACCAAGAAAGTCCAGTTGCCTTTTAGAAAAGCAACTTTGGGACTATCCAAAGGTAGGATCTTCTGTAGTGGCCTTTGATTTGATATCAGAGTCCATATCACCAAAGATGAACCAAGCAGCATCACAAACCACTCTAGTAATCTGTTCCTCTTCATTCGCCAACTTCAACAACTCCTTCCCAAAGTTTCTGTTTCTGTTGGATTAACAGAGTTAATGGATCTTATAAGTCATCTAGTCCAACCCACCCAAGCAGGAGACCCTACACCATTTCTGACAGATGACAGTCCGATCTCTTTTTGAAAGCCTCCAGTGATGAATCTCCCACAATTTCTGAACGCAAGCTGTTCCATTGGTTGATTGTTCTGTCAGAAAATCTCTCCTTATTTCTAGGTTGAATCTCTCCTTGTTCAGTTTCCATCCATTATTCCTTGTCTGGTCTACAGGTGCCTTGGAAAATAGCTTGACCCCTTACTCTCTGTGGCAGCCCCTCAAATATTGAAATACTTGTATCATGTCTCCCCTGGTTCTTCTCTTCACTAGACTAGCCATGCCCAGTTCCTGTAACCGTTCTTCATATATTTTAGTCTCCAGTCCCCTAATCATCCTGGTTGCTCTTCTCTGTACTCTTTCCAGAATCTGGTAGTGATGCTATCTATCCCACTTTTTTCTAGCTTACCAAGAAGTAGGTTGTGGTCTACTTTCAAAGTCTCAAAATTTTATAACCTCAGTCTCCTACTAAAAAACAAATTCCATGAAGGAGCCATATTTTATAAAACATCAATCACTAGAAACCTTTTGATCATTTCTTTGAATGGCTTCCATATCTCTTTTTCAATATAGTGGATAAAGGGACTGGTTTTCTGGAATCTTCATGGATATCTCTTCCTACTTCTTGAAAACATTGCGCTTGGTCAAATATCAAGGTACTATTTGTAGCAAAAGGCAAATTAAACTGCAGATTTCAGTAAAAAATGACATTGTTTTGCATTAGGCTGGGGAAATTGGGCAAACAGCTGATCAGCGCTCAAGAGAATGTTAAATTATTTTGATGCCCCATGCTTGACTGCAGTTATAAGCCTCTTTATATCTTGGGATATTGAGATGTTGCAGAAACATGTTTTTAAAATCAGATGGGTATCCTTTTCCAGATGGTTTTATAAATCCTCTCTCCATTGCAAATGTGAGGTTCTGAATATAATTTTTCAATATTTTTCATGGATTTTTATTTCAGCAAAACAGAATAATAAGATGTTGAAAAATAACATACAAGAATTGGGTAAGCCCGATCTGACATGTAGCCTGCAAGCAGTTATTATTTCTAAATAAGAAACAAACATAAATTTAACCAATATAAATTTAACTCTAAAATCAGTCATAGAATTAAGATACTTTCTGCATAAATGAAACTGTTGCCTGATGCACTTAAATGATGTCTGAAAATAAAATGTTGTTCTAGATAAAGGGAGAATTTAATTTCAGCTCTGGAGCAAGTCTTGAAAATAAAATGCTGTTTTGCACTGCAGCCATAGTACATTTTTTAAAAAAAATCAGGTATTTTGGAGATAAGTTTTTAAAAAATCATTTTGGGGTGAGTAGTCTTAAAAATCTTAAGTCTTAAAATGGGGAATGTTCAAGATAAGAAAGATCTTCATTTGGAACAGTTAGATATTGTTCTGAATATTTAAAAATATTTAAAATTAAATACTAAGGGAAAAAAGGTTGACCATAAGCATTCTCTGGGTTCACCTCCCATCATGTCACAAGTAGAGGCAAGAAGCAACACCTACAGTACCAACCCATGTCAATTACTGGCCAAATAGTGGGATACAAACAGACAGGAATCTACAATGGTTATGGAAGCTGTACAAGTAGTCCTCAACTTATGATCATAATTGACCAAATTTTTATGTGTCTAAATGAGAAGTTAAGTGAGCTTTGCCCCATTTTATGACCTTTCATACTACATTTGCTAAGTGAATCACCTGCCGTTGTTATGTTAGTAACATGGTTTTAAGTGACTCTGATTTCCTCCTTGACATTGTCCCAAAGGTGCTTTGGACTTTCTTGTTAGCTTCTCATCCCAGAAGCTTCTTCAGCTCTGACAGAATAGTGGGGAATGGAAGGATTTATATTCCTTGCAGACAGTTGGTCATTTGCATCCTTTTTAGAGAGTTGTTGAAGCACTTGGAGGTTTATCTGTGTCCTCAGGGTCAGCTGAGTAGTGCTCCTGGTTCCTGTAGTCTGCAATTTTCCAAGAAGCTTATTCGGCTCTTTTTTTTACCCCTGGAAATCTCTACTGACTTTTATCTATACAATTTGGGATGAACATCCTTTGAATGGTGGGGGTAGGAATGGATTTTCAAGGGGGGGAGGGGGACATGCAGACTACAGGAACCAGAAGAACCACTCAGGTGACTCTGAGGACACAAATAAACCTCCAAATATTTCAAGGACCCTCTAAAAGGATGCAAATGACCAGCTGTCTGCAAGGAATATAAATCCTTCCATTCTCCACCATCCACTCAGAGCTGAAGAAGCTACTTGGATAAGAAGCAAAACGTCTTCAAAGAAATAAAAAGAAAGTCCAATTGCCTCCTGAAAAAGCACCTTTGGGACAACAATGACCTGGATGACTGAGAATCGCTACAGACTCCTTGACTTTGCTTGCCAGAAAGTCACAAAAAGTGTTCACATGACCCCCAGGACATTGCACCTGTTATAAATGGGAGTCAATTGCCAAGCATCTGGATGTTGACCACACAAACACGGGGATGGCTGCAACAGTCCTAAGTATGAAAAATGATCCTTAGTCACTTTTTTCACAGCTGTTGTATCTTTGAACAGTTACTAAATGAACTATTGTAAGTTGAGCATCAGTGTGGCGGTGATACCAGTACCAAGTGGGAATAATTCTCTTTGCTTCAGGTTTTCATGTTAAGCTAAGAAGGGATTTTCCATTCTTCTTCTTCCCCTTCCCCTCCTCCCTCTTCCTCTTCCTCTTCTTCTTCCTCCTCTTCCTCTTCCCCTCCCCCTCCCCCTCCCCTTTCCTCCTCCTCCTCCTTCTCTTCTTCTTCTTCTTCTTCTTCTTCTTCTTCTTCTTCTTCTTCTTCTTCTTCTTCTTCTTCTTCTTCTTCTTCTTCTTCTTCTTCTTCTTCTTCTTCTTCTTCTTCTTCTTCTTCTTCTTCTTCTTCTTCCTTGCAAACAGATTGCCTGCTGACCCTGAATGACAACCAACCAAGAGGGGGGGAGTTGGCAAGCAATCCAGACATTCAGCATAGATGTGGAGGTAATTTATGAGCCTTCTACTGGATAAAAGAGAAAAAAGCAGTGGGCTACAGGAAATTATCACAGTTTTAAAAAGAATAAAGCAATCCCTGTGAGTCTATCGTCACAAACCCTGCAGGTCTTAATCGCCCTATATTTTGTGGTCAGCAAGTTCTCCTCACTTTTACTCAGTAAGGAGCAGGTAGGAAAAAGAATCAGAACTGTCTTCACAAAGATAATTCCCCCCCCCCGCCCCCCAGGGGAATGGAGGTGTGGAGCCTTAAAACTGTTGTTCCTTGGAGCCTTGTTTTCTTATGTGCTTCTTAATGCTCTTTCTCCTACTGGGACACGTCATTGAAAGGCCTTAATTGGTACTCTTCAAATTGGAACACAAAGTGGAGAAGATTGTGACAGTTTGAGCCAAGCTTTTAAGAAAAGTTGATGGGAAAGAAATCAAAGTGTTCTCTCCCCACCCCCAGGAACCTCTTTTCTTTTCAAATACATATATTTGGAGAAAGAAGCAAAATAAATAGGTCACAGCACAAACTTGCATAATTTTGCTGAGAAACATTTGGGTTTGTCCAGCTAAGTTTAATCGAAGCCAAAATATGTGTGTCATTGGCTGGGCCAACAGACTGGCTAGAGCCCCAGAGGATAAATTTGGTGCATTTGGTAATAATAGAGCTCGGAAAATTAAAAGACTTGATTATATTCCCTTTCCCTTTTCTTGCTGATCCTGGTTTTTTTTTTTTTCTAATTCATTATATGGATCACACATCAGAGGTGGTATTCAGCATGTTCTGACCATGTTCTGAGAACCGGCAGTGAAAATTTTGAGTAGTTCGGAGAACCGGCCAATACCACGTCTGACTGGAGATTTTACAGTATCCTTCCCCTGCCACGCCTACCAAGCCACATCCACAGAACCTGTAGTAAAAAATTTTGAATCCCACCACTGTCACATATGTGCCAGTGTTTATTCCATTTTTGTTCATGCACAGAACCAATTGACCTTTTACTCCTTTTAAAATATTTATTTATTTTGAGATCCTACTCAATTTCTATAGATGCTTTCCTATCTGCTGTGATTGGATGTTAAACCAAAACTATTTTTATTTCTGGGAATAAATGTGAAGATATGCAAAACTTGTCTAATTTGGTTGGCATCAGAGATGTCAAAAGGGGTAGGTAAAACGGAAAAGTTAAGATGAAGTGGTAACAGTACAAGGGAAGCTCCCACTTTGTTTCCTATATGCAAAACAGTTGGAGCTTTGATTATAACAGTGTGGGTGGTGGGTTCACCTTCTTAACACCAGGAGGAGGAGGAGGAGGAAGAAAAAGAAGAAGAAGAAAAAGAAAAGGAAGAGGAGGAGGAGGAGGAGGAAGAAGAAGAAGAGGAGGAGGAGGAAAGAAGAGGAAGAAGAAGAAGAAGAAAGAAGGAAGAAGAAGAAGAAGAGAAGAAGACAGAAGAAGAAGATAAGAAGAAGAAAAGCAAAGCAAGAAAGGAGAAGAAAGAAGAAGAGGAGGAGGAGGAGGGAGGAGAGGGAGGAGGGATGGAGGTGGAAGAGGAGGAGGAGTAGGAGGAAAAGGAAGAAGAGGAGGTGGAAGAGGAGGAGGAGGAGGAAAGAAGAAGAAGAAAGAAGAAGGAGAAGAGAAGAAGAAAGAAGAAGAAGAAGAGAAGAAGAAGAAGAAGAAGAAGAAACGGGGGAGGAGGAGGAAGAAAGAAGAAGAGGAAAGAAGAAGAAGAAAGTAAGAAAGAAGAGGAGGAGGAGGAGGGAGGGAGGAGGAGGGGACGAGAAGGAAGAAGAAGAAGAAGAGAGAGACGAAGAAGAAGATAAGAAGAAGAAGTAGCAGAAGAAGAAGAAGAAGAAAGAGGAGAAGAGGGAAGAAGAAGAAGAAGAGAGAGAAGAAGAAGAAGAAGAAGAAGAAGAAGAAGAAGAAGAAGAAGAAGAAGAAGAAGAAGAAGAAGAAGAAGAAGAAGAAGAAGAAGAAGAAGAAGAAGAAGAAGAAGAAGAAGATCAAGGCTGGCCAATATATAATTCAACAATATCTGTCACTTTAAAGCAATGGTCCAATTAAGTTTTAAATTGGTACAATTTTAATAATAATAGTAATATGTTTCTCATTTAATCAAATATTAACCTAGAAATAGAACCTAAATGTACACATTAGAGACAGTTAGAAAAAAATTTTTTTACAAATCCGACCCCAACCACAATTAATACTACACTGGTATTTACACGTTTGATTTTTAAACTAGAAAACACTTTTTGTCAATAGATAACCACTTGCTAATTAAGGCCTTCATTTACTAAATAACATGTTTCACAATCAATAACTTACCAGCTTTTTCATTTCCTGCTCACATCAGATCCCAGGCATTGGCATTATCACCTCAGTGAATATAGAGGCAACTGTAGCTAGTTAAAATAGCAGGACTAAATAGCAGTGATGTTCCTTAAACAAAGGAACATCAGTGTAACAGTACAATACCTAGATAACATCTGGGAGTAATTTATGTCGTAAATTACATGAATTAATTCAGAACTGGCACAATCTGGTGCCCTCCGTTTTGAAGGTCCCAGAACTAAGCTTGCTGATGGGAATTTCAAATTAATACAGTCCATCATATTAAGAGGAACTGAGGAGAGAGGTGTTAACAGAGTTATTAGTTAACTGAATCACGCTGACATTCTTGGTTCAAAATCCAGAGAAATGGTTTGAGCTGATCATAAGAATAATTACCAGCCAAAGACATGTTCAACAGTGGGAAATATTTTGACCCTTCTGCTCAGTCTTAGTTTAAATCAAAAAGGAGGGCTGGCGTATTTCTATATCTATTGTGCTTTATTTTAATTGATCCCTATGCTAATCCACCTATCCAATGAAATGAATAAATATTCATGCAAGGAATGCAATTGTATCCTAATAATTTTGTTATTTGGGCTGTTATACTTTAATCATTTGCTCTGGGTGAGTCCCACCAAAATCAGATAAGACTCATTTAGTAATTCTTAGAGGTATCAAATTGTGAGTTATTCCTATTCAGAGCTACCAATTAGTTCTAGCAAACGGTAGTAGCAAAGCAAATCTGATCTCATTGATTTTAATGCTACCAGGTTTTGATTCAATGCCTATAAAGGGCAACTGGGAGAGCTTAAGAGAGTCAGATCAAGCTATAAAATGTTTTTGAAAAATGTTTGAACATTTGTGGGGCATGGCTCAAAATATAAGTCAATCAATCTCAGCTCAAATAGGTAGGATATATAAGTTTCTTTTGCCGTTGCTAGCTTTCTCCCAAATACGAATTCCTCAAGGCTCTCAACCTGTTGATAGAACCTCACAACCAAGGAGAATTTGCTACTCCCCTGCAGAGAATCTGACTCCTTCAACCTAAGCTATCATACAGTTTTGTATCCTACATACTGTCTTTACAATGACATCATGCTGATCAAACATACAGTCCTGCAACTGTAGCGGGGATCATGGAATCTCCTGCTGAGATATAAAGAGCTACATGGAGTGAAATCTTTCTAAAAGACACACCGATAGGGAGAGACTGGGATTTGTGGACACGGGTGAATTATTGATATGATTGAAACTCTGTGTTTGCAAAGAGGATATGGCTTCAAACTGTATCCAAGGGGAAACACAGCTCTTTTGCTTACTGCAAATGGCATCTCACATCAAAAAGCAACATGTAACTCATGAAAACATTTATTTAGCTAATTAGTTTTAGTTTAGTTTGTCAAAAATGTATGAGAAAACAAGTATAAGTATGAACATATCATATAAACATATTATAAACATGTATAAGTATATACATAATAAATGAGTATGAATAAATGGGAACAGTAGGATAGGAATGGTAGGCACACTGGTGCACTTATACACACCCCCTTACAGACCTCTTAGGAATGAAGTGAGATCCATGGTAGACAGTTTAAGGTTAAAGTTTTGGAGGTTTGAGGATATAACAACAGAGTCAGGTAGTGAATTCCAGGCATTGACCACTCTGTAACTGAAGTCGTATTTTCTGCAATTGAGTTTGGAGCGGTTTATTTTGACTTTGTATCAATTGTTTGCCTGTGTGTTGTTGTGGTTGAAGCTGAAGTAGTCATTGACAGGTAGGATGTTGTAGCAGACAATTTTGTGTACTAAGCTTAGGTCAGACTGTAGGCAGCGTAGTTCTAAGTTGTCTAGGTCCAAAATTTCAAGCCTGGTGGCATAAGGTAATCTATTGCGAGCTGAGGAGTGGAGTACTCTTCTCATGAAATACCTCTGGACTCGTTCAATGTATTAACATTGTCAGGAAAGGCTATGGATCAGTCTCATGCTGCCCGGAAGCGATGATGGGCAGATCTTCCCATGAGAACAAAAGATCTGGCATATTTGTGGCAAGACACCAATCTCAAAAGCTAGGCCAAGCAGTTTTAAGATCTTTTCAGTTCATTTGCTCTAACAAGATCTCCATGAGCTAATGAAGGGCCGATCAGCTTCCCAGCTCTTATCCCAGATAAGAATTGAAACCATGCTCAGAAACTTGATTTAAAAGGCATAAAACATCCCTTGCAGCAGAACTTCAGAATAATCTCTAGGAGTGTCTGTTTCTCACAGTCGTATTCATTATTGCCATTACACAAAATTGTTTCATTAAGTGTAATGAATCCCGCCTGATTTTACAACCTCTTTTCCCATAGTTGTTAAGCGAACCACTACAGCTCTTAAATGAATCATGTCATCAAGCGAATCTGGCTTCTCCCATTGACTTTGCTTTTCTTAAGCCAACTGGGAAGGTCACAAATAGTTTAGCGTCTTCTGCTTGAGCAGGGAGTTGGACTAGAAGACCTCCAAGGTCCCTTTCAAGTCTTATTTTTGTCAGTGTATATAGTTCATGAACTGGAATAGACATGGCAACAGATCAGCCAATGGGGACTGTTTGGATAGACATAGTAATAGGTCAGCCAATGGGGACTGTTTGAATAGACATGGCAACAAGTCAGCCAATGGCGACAGTTTGGATAGACATAGTAACAGGTTAGCCAATGGGGACTGTTTGGAAACTGAAACTTAGTATTTGTTTGTATGGGTCCATAAGAGACAGTTTGGAATCTGGGTGTGGCTTTGACTTGCTGAACTGTATATAAAAGTTGGTTTGTCCTCTGTAACCTCTGTAAATCTAGGCCTCTGGGTCTCTGTATCTCTCAACTCTGTAATGACTTGCTTCTGTGATTATTGCTTCTGTGTTCCTGAATTTGTATGCTGACTTCTGCTCTATGGTATTGTTTATAAAGAAGTTTCTGATGTAAATCAATCCTGCAGAATTATTTACTTCTGTGCTGGTCGGATGTGCTGCACAAACTCTGATAATGTTGTGTTTGTATTTAGCACTGGAAGGAAATTCTTTTAATAATACTGGGCAACAGATGTGCCCAACCACTCATGTCTTCCTAAAGTGGAGATCTTAGAGCCTTAAAGAAATTGTCAGTCTCCAGTTACCAAGAGTCACAGTATCACAACTATAAGTTGCAGGTGTGATTCAACACCATCAAGATTAGTTGAAGTGAAAAGCAATCAACAGTCTACGTATGTATGACTACAACTCTTGCGGCCTCTGACCCGGTGCCGATCCCAGGTGGCTCCTTGGTTTTCTGAGGAGCTAAGGGAGATGAAGCGCCGGAAAAGATGCCTAGAGAGTAGTTGGAGGGCTAGCCGCTCTGGGTCTGACCGAACACTACTATGATCTCATATTAAGACGTATTTAGTGGCGATAAGGATGGCGAGGAGGTCTTACCTCTCCACCCTTATTGCGTCCGCGGAAAACCGCCCAGCCGCCCTGTTTAGGGTGACCCGCTCCCTTTTGGAGGTGGGAGCGTGGGAGGATCCCTTGCAGGGGCGGGCTGAGGAGTTTTCTAGGTTTCTGCAGGACAAAATCGCTCAGATCCGGGATGAGCTGGACTCCGACTGGGCATCTCCGGGCGGGGGGGGCGGGGGTGGATATCGGTGAGGTCATTTGGGTTGAGTTCGATCCTGTTACCTTGGAGGACGTGGATAGGATACTGGGGGGGCTTAATGCCACCACTTGTTTGCTGGACCCGTGCCCCTCCTGGCTGGTCTTGGCCACTCGGGAGGTGACACGAGGCTGGTTCCAGGGTATTATAAACGCTTCCTTGAGAGAGGGGCTGTTACCCGCCGCCTTGAAAGAGGCGGTGGTTCGGCCCCTCCTCAAGAAACCGTCCCTGGACCCAGCATTATTATCAAACTATCGTCCAGTCTCCAACCTTCGCTTTGTTGCGAAGGTTGTTGAGAGTGTGGTGGCACATCAGCTCCCGCAGTACCTGGATGAAGCGAGTTATCTTATCCCTCCAATCGGGTTTCAGGCCCGGGCACAGCACGGAGACGGCGTTAGTCACATTGGTGGATGATCTCTGGAAGGCTCGGGACAGGGGTTGTTCCTCTGTCCTGGTCCTGTTAGATCTCTCAGCGGCTTTTGATACTGTCGACCACAGTATCTTATTGTGGCGGTTGGAGGGGTTGGGGGTGGGAGGCACCGTGTTTTATTTATTTATTTATTAAACTTTTATACCGCTCCCTCTCCCAAAAAGGGACTCGGGGCGGTGTACAGCCTACTAAAAACATACAATAAATACCCAATAAATACAATTAAAATAAATTAAACCAAATTAAACCAAATTGATCCGGCGGTGGTTCGTCTCCTTCCTCTCCGACCGTTCGCAATTTGTGTTGACAGGGGGGCAGAGATTGGCCCCGAGGCCCCTACTGTGTGGGGTGCCTCAGGGGTCAGTGCTCTCGCCCCTCCTGTTCAACATTTATGTGAAGCCGCTGGGTGAGATCATCCGTGGCTTCGGGGTGGAGTTCCATCAGTACGCTGATGATACTCAGCTGTACATCTCCACCCCGGACCACCCCAACGAAGCCGTCGAAGTGATGACCCGGTGCCTGGAGGCCATGCAGAGTTGGATGGGTCATAACAGGCTTCGTCTCAACCCGACCAAAACCGAGTGGCTGTGGTTTCCTGCGCCCAGATACAGCCGGCTTGTTCCTTCGCTGGCCGTGGGGGGAGAGGTTTTGACCCCCATGGAAAGGGCGCGCAATCTGGGTGTCCTCCTGGATGTACGGCTGTCTTTGGAAGAACATATTGCAGCCGTCGCCAGGGGGGCTTTTTGTCAGATCCGTCTGATTCATCAGTTGCGGCCCTTTCTGGATCTGGGCGCACTTCGCACAGTCACTTCCGCCCTCGTCATCTCCCGCCTGGACTATTGCAATGCTCTCTACATGGGGCTCCCCTTGAAGAGTCTCCGGAGGCTGCAGCTGGTTCAGAATGCAGCCGTGAGGGTGATCGTGGGTGCCCCTCGGGGCTCCCACATAACACCGCTTCTCCGCAGGCTGCACTGGCTTCCTGTGGCCTTCCGGATTCGATTCAAGGTGGTACTGATGGTATTTAAAGTGCTCCATGGCTCGGGACCTGGGTACTTATGGGACCGCCTGCTGCCATCAACAACCTCCCACTGCCCAGTACGCTCTCACAGGGTTGCCCTGCTTGGGGTGTCGCCACCTGATCGTTGTCGGCTGGCGGCCCCAAGGGTGCGGGCTTTCTCTGTGGGAGCCCCCTCCCTGTGGAATGATCTCCCCCCGGAGATACGGGCCATGACGGACATCCTGACCTTCCGGTGCGCAGTTAAAACCCTATTTTTCAAGCAGGCTGGCCTGGCCCAGTAAACGGTCTATGGGTTTTAAATTTAACTTGGGTTTTAATTGTTAAATTTTATACTTTTTAAATTTTTAATTAATCCCAGATTTTAAATGTCTGAATTTATAGTTAGATGGGATGCAGCCGGATTTGCTTATTTAATCTAGTTTTAAATTGTATTTAAGTTTATTTATTCTGTGTGTTTTTAGTAGGCTGTACACCGCCCCGAGTCCCTTTTTGGGAGAGGGAGCGGTATAGAAATCTGATTAATAAATAAATAAATAATAAATAAATAAATAATAACTCTGGGATGCTGATCTGAATTCTAGAAAATGCAATCCTACGTTCTTAGGTAAGAATAATTTATTACACCTGACAATGCAAAATTCCCCAGGCAGCACAAAGTTCACCTGCCGTAAAGTTGCCAAGGTTAAGAAATCCTGATTAAAACTATTTAATATTTTTTTAAAAAAGTAGTAATATTAGTTATTGGATGTGTCCAAAGGCTAAACAGCCATCATTCTGGAACATTTTTAGTTTAGATGTATATACACTGAATGGGGTTGCATATGAGGGGAAATTACTTCTTCCGGTTCTATGATTTTACAATGTGTTTTGACTTCCTTCTTAGGAAACAATTTGAAAGGATTTGATTATCATGCAAAGGTTAGAACTTTTTTTTTTTTCAGACTGAGATGAAAAACTAAATCTTCGTATACTCTATATTGAGCAGGGGATTTTATACTATAGGGCCTTAAGGTCTCCATCAAATTCTATGATTGTATGAAATTGAAAAAGTAAAAACTGCTAGAGAATTCCTCTGCCATTAATATGTATAGAAATGCAAAAACAGCTCTATATGCAAAGATTATTCCCTGAAGATGCTTGTAGGATGCTTGTAGAGAACCAGGATAGTGGCAGTCACTTTTCTGGCACAGCTTTATTCCTGGTTACCACTTAGAAGTAGTTACCACAATAACTGTTTTTAATAATTTTCAGTATGGCTTTTCGGTATTATACAATTGTCCAGCTTGTAAACACAGAGCAGCAGATAACGCATCAAAGATAAAATAATTGGTATTTATTTGCCCTTGGATTGTTTATTGCTACTGAGGATTTTAACTATCAGTATTGCAATAGCCTATGTATTTATCAATGTCTTCTTGAACATAAAATGTGTTTGTTCAAAACTACTAAGGGAAAAATAAACCTAATATTCCTTTCCTGTTACACCTCCTTCTCTGCCTTTTTTACCAGTTCCATTCTAGATAATTTTTATAATATTTCCTAAAATTCAGGAGATTATTGGAAAATGTAACATAAAGTTGTTATTTCAGTCAATGACTCCCAATAATGAATCTTTGGCAAATATCATCCAACAAAATTTAAATGGTTTGATGTTATGATTCAGCATGAATCAACCTATGAACAAACAACATACCCTTCTTTTTTTCTCTTTCACATTTTAATTATTTTGTAACCTAGCAACAGTGAAAATTGATAGATTTTTCTAAAAACTGTTTAGCTTTTCCTCTGTTTATTTAAAACAATAGGAGTATGTTTTAATTAATTGGCCATAATTTGCCTAAGAAAATTAAGCCCATGTTTGGAGTTTCTTCTGTTGAAATTAAAATGTTTAAGGCTATATATCAATCAGTAGAATGAAATGGGGAAATTTTTCCTGGATTATATCACTTCAAGATTTAGCTAAATATTATTTAATTAAATATTCTCCATTTTATTTCTAACATTGCAATGGCTTATTCAATAAATCACATCCCACTGTACCTAATTTGATTTTATAATAGCATAAGAAGAATCAGAGGTCGTGCAGTAGCCAACCAGATGTATCTGGAAACTCCCCAGTACTTAAAAGAGAATAGAATAGAATAGAATAGAATAGAATAGAATAGAATAGAATAGAATAGAATAGAATAGAATAGAATACTTTATTGGCCAAGTATGATTGGACACACAAGGAATTTGTCTTGGTGTAAATACTCTCAGTATACATAAAGAAGGAACATTCGTTAAGAATCAAGAATCATAATGTACAACACTTAATGATAGTCATAGGGTACAATCAACATCAAATCATACTTGGAAACAGAGGATACAAGCAACAAAGTTACAGTCACAAGTGGGAGGGGATGGGTGATAAGGAGTGATGAACAACACTATTATTCTACAAGAACATAATAGAATTTATTGGCCAAGTGTGATTGGACACACAAGGAATTTGTCTCTGGCGCATAAGTGCTCAGTGCACATACAAACAACAAAGTGTTAAGTCATAGATCATAAATCATAAGATATAATCATAAGTCATAAGATACAAACAAGTGATAAATCATAATATACCAATGGGAGATGGTGTCAAGAAAGGAAAGATGAAAGGTGAGAAAGATGAGAAGATAACAAGGATAATAGCAATACAGTCTATTACATGGGTAAATATCTTTAGGCATAAGACAGTGCTGGGGGGGTTAGGTGTTTAGCAGAGTAACGGCATGGGGGAAGAAACTATCTTTGTGTCTAGTTGTTTTGGAATGAAACGCCCTATAGAGGCATCCTGAAGAGAAAAGTTGAAACAGTTTATGTGCAGGATATGAACGGTCTGTAGAGAAAAGTGATCAGTTAATGTTTGCAACCTATGACTCAGAAATATACAACTAGCAAAACTAGAAGTGAGTAGTAACCCACTTCTCCATTAATCCTCTTCTAATGCAATCTTCACTGGTGAACATCTCCATATTCTAAGATGGTGGCTTCTATTGTTTAATGGTCTTAGACTAATCTTCCTCCTCATCTTCATCTTTTAATGACCCCATAATCCCTTGTGGGGTGGAGTCTAGGCAAATGAATGGAGCTAGCAGAGTGTTTAATGGCCAGATGCCCTTCCTGTCACCAATGAGGAGTTTTGTTCAGCAGATATATTCTCATTGTGCCCAGAGAAAGAAATATCTGCCTGTACCTAGAATTGAACCCACAGTCTCTTGATTGTGAGGCGAGAGCTCCTCTTTAATCTAAAACTGGCCACTACACCACTCTTAGATTAATCTTTCTGATGGGGTTGAAATACCATAGGCAATCTACCACACCAAGAAGTCCATCAGTAATTTCCATATGGATTTGCGTTGAGATGGATAAATTAACTTTGGAAAGGAAAAATAAAGATGAAACAGAATATTATAAAGTATGGGATAAATGTTGCCAATGATGGGAAAAAAAGGAAGAATCCAGAATCAAAATAAACCAGGGTTGGCAGAATGGATGATTAGAAATAGAAAATATTGTATAAGGATATAAATGTATATAAAACATGTATTCTATTCCATAATGTGTATAACGAACAGGACTGTCAGGACGATCACACTACGTCCAATGTTTTTGTTTTATTTACTCAATAAAACTTTTGAAAAAAAAAAGTAATTTCCATAATCTCAAATATCATTTTTCTCCATTTTTCTGGAATATATTCTAACTAGGGTATTATTTCCTAGACTCTTACATATACATATCTAAATCTAGGCAAAAAAGGAAATATACTGTATATATTTCTTTGCCAGGGCTATAAAATAGCAAGATTTACAGAATGTAGGAAATACGAGTAGATAGTCCTCCATACAATTGAGATTGTATGTGGAGAAATTGTCTTGGAAATGCTAAAAAAAAAAAAATTCCTGTCATCTTGAATGCCAGTGACATTAAAGACAAAACGCCAAGATAACTCAGCATTTATCAAGGCTTTTATACATGCATTTACTTAAGTATCCTCAAGCATAAAATATGTATTATTTTCCTGATAGAATATGATAAAAAGCTCTCTTTTCTGTAGCACAAATGCTTTTCAAACACATCTAAGCAAAGAAAACAGATATTTCAAAGAGAGGTTTTTAGCTATTTCATATCCCCACTATCAAAGACAGTGTTTTTTCAGATATCTCAGTTACATTCAGAAACTTCAAGCTAAAGTATGAACGTTATTTTAAAATTTCCTACCCATTATGGTGTGGGTACACATAGACATTGCCCTAAGAATTAAATATTATATGTCACTGGCTCTCAACTTTATTTCATCATGAACCCCCTTTAACTGCCTTTTGGGGTCACAGACCCCCAAGACTTAACTCAAAATTTGAATCATACTATTTTTTTCAAGCCTTCGCAAATCCCCTGTGAAGACATTGTGCCCCCCCAGGGGTCCACAGACCACAGATATCATATGATACATACATTGTTGTATGCATGTGTGTATCATTTGTTTATGTATGTGTTAAATTTATATGCCACTCATCTCACTATCCAGAGGGATTCTGGATGGCTTACAATGCAAAAAAAACCATGAAATATAAAAACTATTATAAATATAGAAACAAATAAAATTACAAAAATTAGAGTAATATTATATGGAGGCACCCAGTTGGCAGCCTGGGTGAGCTCTCATTCCTTGCCCCAACTCCTGCCCATCTAGCAGTTCGAAAGAGAGCAAATGCGAGTAGATAAATAGGTATCACTTTGATGGGAAGGTAACAGTGTTCTGTGCTTCTTTGGTGTACAGCCATGCTGGCCACATGGTTACAGAGGCATCCTTGGCTGACTCCCCCTATTCCCTATTGACAAGAATCTCTCCCCCATCATCCTAAAGCAGTGGAAAGGTTGCGACTGGAGCCTCTTCAGTTCAAAACTTTCCTTGTTTTTTCCTCTGTTTTCTTTTTTAATGTCTTTACAACTCTCATTGAAATCTTGTTTCTTGTGTCTTTTAACAGGCCTCTTAAAATCTTGTTATGTTCCTTCTTGATATCTTTGCCTTTCTTCACTTGGCTGTTTATTTATTTATTATTTCTGTAAAATTTCACCCTTCTGATATCTACCTTGCTTTCTTCTGGTTTTGGTCTTTTCACATTCATCCTTAACAATTTATTTTATTTTTCTCCACAGCTTCTCTGGTTCTCTCTCTATGAGGTTCAGGTTTTTCAAAGTGATTTCTGAAGTTCAACTTGAAAATGGTTCAAGTTCATATTAGCTGGCTTTGTTCTTCTACTTTATCCTGACTAGGAAGTTGCACATGAGCAATATGTGATCAGCTCCTGCCTACATCTTTACTGTTAAAAGCTCTGACTTCTTTGATATAGTCAATTTGATTTCTTTGTACGTGACATCTGGTAATACCTAGCCACTGTACATGGGCATCACTTTGGTTCTTTGAAGAAGCATTGAAGAAATCATTGGATTGACAGAAATTTGATATGTCATTCTGCTTCATTTCTGTTTTCTGGTCCATATAGTCCAGCTACATTTTTATGCCTATTTTTTTTTTCAACTTTGCAATTCTAGTCCCCCACAAAAAGCAGTATGTCTTGTTTGTACAATTGTACAAAAATATTCAAACTGTCCATAACCCTCATCACTGTCCTCTGTGCTGCCTTAATGACTTAGAGAATCATCACATTAAAAACTGTCTGTAAAGCCTAATTAATATTATGGAATCCTTGGCGCTTTCTGAACTTGGTTGTTTGCTTGCATATATTTTATTACCCAATTAGGCTATTTCATCCGTGAGGATTGCTTCCCATTTATAAACAGTAGCTGAAGTTTATATACAGTAAAAACAGTATTAGTGGAGGTATGTGTCTTTCTCTTTGATATTTCCTTGGGTAGGGTATTGTTTCCTGCTTGCTTGCTTGTTTGTCTGGGGTTAATCCCTGCTTATCTGGGTGTTGGCTGCTGAAGGGAATATGTTCTGGTCTTCTTGTTTCCTTAGCTCTGTCTATCCTTTTTATAGTTTGTTTTGGTTGTGCTGTAGTGGGTTGAGAGGTCAGGCAGTTTGTGATAAAGTTGTGGGGGGTATCCCTTTTTCTTTTAAAAGATGTTGTATAAGCAGTCTGTTTCCATTTTTCTGGTGTTCTAAATTGTTGCAATGTACCGGTACTCTTCTGAATAATATTATTACACAGCTCTTCTTGTGTGTGTGTGTGGAGGGGGGGGGTAGATTAATGGAACACTTGGTTGTTTTTCAATAGATCTACATTTCTAATTTGCCCTCTTTTCCTCTGCTGATAAGAATATGCAGGAAGGTTAATACATTCTTATTTTCTTCTTTTTTCTCTGAATTTTATTCCTTTGAAGATGTTCATGATTGCACAAGTGTCTGCTATGATTCCTGAAAATGGTGATCCCATTGTATATATGTATGTATGTATAAACAAACAAACAAACAAAGCATTAGGGAGCATTGTGCTTGTCAAGTTTATTCATTTCTTCTTCTTTTTTGGAATCAGATTCTGCTTCAGGGCTTAAGCATGTCTGGCCTCAAGAAGAATCACAAACTAATTTCAGCCTTTCATCAATGTTATTCTGAACTGGAATGAAGTTAATAAAACTGGCTCAAAGCGCCATCTCCTGGATTCAGTAAACATTATATCTCCATTATGTTTCCAAAATTTAAATATCTGTATATAGTCACATACATCTACCCAATGACCCTTTTTTTTCCAGTGAATGCCGAGCTGACTTTGTTTTTTACATTCTGCAGATTAATACCATGCCAGTTATTATTCCCAAGAAGCAATATCTCAATGTTGCTGTAAAGAAATGGAAAGATGTTATCTATTATTAATTTATAGAGAACCATTAATGGAACAGCTGATATTAGCTGACCTTCAAACGTTGAAGGGAGTCAGACTTGGTTAATCGTTGTATGGGAAACAACCAGATGGATGGATGGTCAGGAAGCATTCTGCAAGAAAAGAAAAGCAAAATTTCTTTTTTTTTAATAAAGAATTTTTATTTTAAAAACAAACATACACATACAAAACATAAAAAACATAAAACCATCTTCCATTTTATATACATACAGTGTGTCAGTTGGTTGCAAATCTTTTGTGCAAGGCAAAATTTCTGTATTGTGACTAAAAATAATATTATGTCCATCTGGTCAATATGGGCTAGAAAACAGAGGGGGCTTTACATATGATCATATAAAGGATAAAGCTACACCAAGTTGTAATGTGTATTGGAACATAAGAAAAATCAAAGGATAATATATTAATCAAGTTATAAAAACTGCATTTTTATCTGTTGGAAGAGAAATTGTAGGGAATTATGGGGTTGTGACAAAGTCAAGGGCATACTAGTCAGGGGCTGCCACAAAGAAGAGGGAGTCAAGAGCCTCAGTGGCACAGTGGTTAGAGTGCAGTACTGCAGGCTACTTCTGCTGACTGCCGGCTGCCTGCAATTTGGCAGATCAAATCTCTCCAGGCTCAAGGTTGACTCAGCCTTCCATCCTTCTGAGGTGGATAAAATGAGGACCCCGATTGTTGGGGGCAACATGCTGACTCTGTAAACTGCTTAGAGAGGGATGTAAAGCACTATAAAGTGGTATATAAGTCTAAGTGCTATTGCTATTTTCCAAAGCACCTGAAGGCAGGACAAGAAGCAATGGGTGGAAACTAATCAAGGAGAGAAGCAACCTAGAACTAAGGAGAAATTTCCTAGTTAGAACAATTAATCGGTGGAATTGCCTCCAGATGTTGTAAATGCTCGAACACTGGAGGTTTTTAGAAAGAAATTGGATAATCATTTGTCTGAAATGGTGTAGGGTTTCCTGCCTAAACAGGGGGTTGGACTAGAAGACCTCTAAGGTCTCTTCCAACTCTCTTAGTCTATTCTATTCACTAAATACTTCCAATTCTTCCCTGGTGTGAAGATGTCTGAAGGTGAGGATACCAACCAGTAGAGCGCCCAAGATCAGGAAGAGTGGAAGATTACTTATTTATTTATTTGGTTTGTCAATTGCTTACAAGATAATAGGTATAAGTAAAAACATAGTTATGAATACATGGATACATATAAGAATATATATATATATGTGTGTGTGTGTGTGTTAGGTTTTTGAGCTGATAAATAATTAAACAAGGATAGATCTATTTCGAGCTATTTAGCTCTCGTCAGCTAGCCATACCCTTACTGGGATTCAAACCAGGGAAGTATTATATGTGAGGCAGTTATAATTGCCATTAGACCACTGGTTCTATCCTAGTCTCCCTTGTTTAATTATTTATCAGCTCAAAAACCTAACATATAAACAAAAGACAACGAAACAAATAGCTTTCTGTCTGGATGGACTCTGGTGATGAGCCGAAAGACAGAAAAGGACAGCAGTATGCTTCCTCCCTTAATTGGGGCTTACCAGGGTGTTATAACACAAATATATATATTTGTGTTATAACACAAATATATATACATGTATATATATGTATATATATATACATTAGGACATGTTTATATATATACATTAGGACAGGGACAGTAGGCACGTTGGTGCGCTTATGCACACCCCTACAAACCTCTTAGGAAAGAGTGAGGTCAATAGTAGACAGTCTAAGTTTAAAGTTTTTGGGGTTTGGGGAAGAAACCACAGAGTCAGGTAGAGTATTCCAAACATTGACCACTCTGTTCCTGAAGTCGTATTTCCTGCAATCAGGTTTGGTGTGATTAACCTTGAGTTTGTATCTATTGTGTGCTCTTGTGTTGTTATGGTTGAAGCTGAAGTATTCATTTGACAGGTAAGACATTGCAATGTATGATTTTATATACTACACTTAGATCGGACCGAAGGCAGCATAGTTCTAGGTTTTCTAGGTCTAGAATTTGAGTCTGGTGGCATAATCATTAGATCATTAGAGATGAGTATTCCAAGGTCCTTGACAGAGTTTGGATCATCTTAGCTCAGACTCCTGTATCTCTTACAAATATATCAACTTGTCCTTGATCCTGAACCATTGCCTATGATCCTTAAATAAAACTATGACTGAACAATAGAAGAACAAATGCTGGGATTGGGCAGTTTAAGAATAAGAGAGTAGATACCTTGGTGGAGATGTCTGCCTTCACTTTAACAATGACCAAAAACCTTCAATTTAGTCCAGGGACATCATTTGTTTTAGCCTCTTATGCTGGAAACTAAGGTCTACTCAGTCCTATGTCTACCAAGTAGATTATAGCTCCTTTCTTATGGATCTCTGTATTGTATTTTATTATTTTCCTCTCTGCCTCCAGAGTCCCAGCTGATCGACTGAGTCTTCTTTTATTGCCCTGCCCAGGAGAACGGAGCTGGAAAGCAGGCTAGTGGGGTAGGGAAGGAATGGGATTTTGCAGTAACCTTCCCTCTGGAGTGGGGAGGGAATGGAGATTTTACAGTATCCTTCCCCTGCTCCTCCCATGCCCACCAAGCCGTACCCACAGAACCTGTAGTAAAAAAATGAACCCCACCACTGATAGATAGAGATAGATGGTATAGAAATAATGATAGATAGATAGATAGATAGATAGATAGATAGATAGATAGATAGATAGATAGATAGATAGATTGATATGATACGATACGATACGATACGATACGATACGATACGATACGATACGATACGATATGATATGATATGATATGATAGACAGAGAATAAATCTTTAAAACTAGTATCTGCTTTACATTGCTATAGTAACTATTCCCATTCTTGTATTTATTAGATGCTATCATGCACTCTTGCATATCAACAGAAGTCATACAGCACAAACAGTAAAGTGAGAAATTATTTAACAGTGGCACATGGAGAGTTTTAAGAGGAGAACTCAGCGAAGCATCTCAGCTCCCCTGATCCCCAATTATTTGCTTTTTTACAGTAGTTTTTCTGTGCTTGATCTCTCAAAGGACCTAATCAAATTCTTTCATGTACATTTTGATAAAACAAGATGAATCACAACTTTTTATTCACTTCCTAGCATGAGAGAAACTATTATAACTTAACTTGAACAAATGTGCTATTCTATACTGTGAAAAAATGTGAACATGTAGAAGCAGAGATACAGAGATGGCAGGGATGAAAATGGGGGTATCCAAAAGGCTTGTTTTTACTAAAAGGCATTGATTAAGGGAAGTAGTCTCAATAATTCAATGGTTTATCATGACTCTTCACATTAGCAAAATATACAGTTGGCACCACGGTCATCAAGGGTTCATAAAGCTTAACATCCCTTACACCAGTCTTTCTCAACTGATAATGTCTATAGCAATTACATACTAAGAAACAATTTAGGTGGGATACAAGGTCTTTTCACGTTAAACACACACCATGAAAGATGGGACAAAGAGATGCATCTTTTTGTCACTTTTAACTGATTTTTCTACTTACATGACACAACTATTTTGGGCTTAGGAAGTCACTAGTCCAATTAATCTATTTGTTATTTCACCTAATTCCCCAAAGGGATGTCTTTGGAACATAGGAGGAGGAGGAGAATGAGAATTTAACATAATACTTGTACAATACAAACAGATCATTCTCAGAAAAAAATGGGCTTTCCCCCATCAAGTCCAGGGATATGGTTAGTAGAATCGAATATTGTACTTCACTGCTAGCTTGTTCCTTTGCAAGCTGATTATGAATGAAACAGGCATACAACAAATACAAGAACAATCATTCCCACAGGTTATGTCAGAAAATCCATATTTGTCACAACTGTTAAAAGTTAAGAATGTAGGGAGCAGTTTATCCCAGGGTCTATCACAGAGTACCTTTTTAAGAAGAGACCGATAGCCACTTGTCTCAAGTTTTATAGGGTCTCCTGCTTAAGGAGGCGATTGGACTAGGTATCAAACTCGTGGAGTCACATTGGGGTGGGTGTGGCATGATGCATCCAATGCGTGGGCCGTTAGTTTGATACCCCTGTACTCAGGGTGGGCTTCAAACATTTTAGCAAAGGGTTCTCTGCCCGGTTGCTGGGTGGGCGTGGCCATGGTGGGCTTCCTAGTTGGCTTCCTGCACCATGGCGGGGGGAATTTTGCCCTCCCCATGCTCCGGAGGTTTTCCTTGAGCCTCTGGGAGGGTGAAAATAGCCTCCCCAGGCTCTGGAGGCTCTCTGGAAGCCAGAAATGGGCCCATTCCTGGCCTTCCCAAACTTTCAGGAGGCCCATTTTTCACTCTCAATGAGCCTCCACACGTGCCCTGCACTTACCTGAATCCAATACAGGCCATGTGAGGACTCCTGGGAGGAGAGGGGAGGGGTGGGTGGGGCCACCAGAAGTGGGATTTAGGGGTTCTCTGAAGTGCACAGAATCTTAGCTAGGGGTTCTCCTAAACCACTGTGAGCCACCAACAGCACACCCCACCTGTACTAGAAGATCTTTAGAAACAGATAATCAGAGTTGGAAAGGACCTTGTAGGTCATCTAGTCCTACCCCCCATCCAAACAGGAAACCCTACACCATTTCTGATAAATGGCAGTCCAATTTCTTCTTGAAAGTCTCAAGTGATGACGCTCCCATAACTTCCGAAGTCAAGGTGTTCCATTGGTTGATTGTTCTTGTTATGTATATGTAAATAACGTAGTTGGGTTGACAACATATAAACTACAAATAAGGAGACTAAGCACTTCCCAACCTACGGATGCTCGTCGCAGCTCACCGAGAACGGGCGTATCAGGTAAGTACCAACGCCCTATATATGTTTGTAGCTTTAAGGGAAAATACTGTAATGTATTATGCTGTGTTCTGGTTGGTTAATTATGCTACAAGTTGCCATAAGAGGGAGCTATAGATCATGGTTTAATTCTCTTTTTTTCACTGATGATCTCTCTTGATACTGATACTGACTGAATACGGACCAATACTGATTAACCATGTTTATTTTGGTATTCTGTTGATATCGAAAATTATCTGTTGTATTATGGTTTGATATTTGTCCACTGTAAAAGACTTGAAACTGGTAAGAAGACTTTATAACTGGATATTTCTGGACTGATAAAAATGTGTATGACATGGACTGTTTATTGGACTATTTCTATTTCTTCAACTAAACATTAATATAACTTGTTCAACTCTGTGTGGCTGTATATTTATTAATAACTGTTATCAAAAACCGTTTCCATGTGCATATCCTTTTTATACAAGGGTTACTCTGCACATATCCTAACAGTTCTCACTGTCAGAAAGTTTCTCCTTATTTCCAGGTTAAATCTCTCTTTGTTCAATTTCCATCCATTATTCCTTGTCTGGCCTACAGGCACTTAGAATTCTCTAAGATCCCTTCCAGCTCTATTCTGGATCATTCATTGATTGGATATGGATGGGAGAGCTGTGGCTTTTCAAACTTTGCTGAATGTCAGCCTTCAGAAGTCTGAACCCACAAAGTCAATGGTGAGAGATTTTTGGAGTCAACATTCTGCAACATCAACTTGCTGACTCATCACCTATCTCCTAGAACCTAATCAGACTTGCAGACTACAGATCCAGGAAATAGTCAAACGAAAAGGAGCAGACTGAAATCTAAAAATCTGAAGAACATTGAGCATTATTCCAACTCAAGATGATTTCATGTTCAGAACATCCAGCATTAAATTAAGCATATCTAGGTTACCTTCAAACTTAACAGTTCCTAACCACCATTTAAAGTGCACAGAATTTGATCACCTTTCTGGAAATTTCATAGTCCTGGTCATTTAATAGGAAGTACACAATGGCCTGTAGGAGTAGAAAGTCCAGATAATTTACAAGTAGAGGAGAGATTAATTTCATCTTCCAAAATGATAGAAGGGATATCTCAGGAGTATATGTGTAACTGTGTTAATTGTGTCAATATCTGAACATATGCAGAAGTATTTTTGTAAAGAATTATGAAAACTCCCTACCTGTATCATCACAAGCAGAATGACTAAGTGTGACTGTGTAAGTGTATGATAAAAATCCTGAAAGGTGAAAAGTTGGATACATGAGCTTATTACAAACAGGTGTAAAGTGTAAGGTGTTAAACTTGTTTCCTTGCACATTAAGATCTAAAATGTCTATCTTATCTCACTCTAGGCTTTACCTAGTGATTTCATGTATCACTAAATTCATGAAATGTACTTCCATTTATAGTAGTGATGATGAGCACAAAGCACAAATAATATAGTCATAATTATTGCTATAAAATTAAAAATCCAATGGGAAAACCCATCAAGACAGTTGATACAAAGGGTGCAGAGGTGGTATTCAGCAGGTTCTGACCAATTCTGGAGAACAGAAATTCTGAGCAGTTTGGAGAACTGGCAAATACCACCTCTGATTGACCCTGCCCCCATCTGTTCTGTCTCCCAAGTCTCAGCTGATTGGCTGGCTCTTCTTTTGTTGCCCTACACAGCAGAACGGAACTGGAAATCAGGTTAGTAGGGTTGGGACAAAATGGGATTTTGTAGTAACCTTCCCCTGGAGAGGAGTGGGAATAGAGATTTTGCAGCATCCTTTGCCTGGAGTGGGGTGGGAATGGAGATTTTACAGTATCCTTTCCCTGCCACACCTACCAAGCCAAGCCCACCAAGCCATGCCCATAGAACTGATAGTAAAAAAAATTGAATCCCATCACTGAAAGGGTGTAATATTTCATGGAAAGGGTATCACTTGAGCAGCATAATTACAGAAGTTCAGCAATAAGTCATATTGAAACTCAATTTGAAGGTGACTTATGAAGAAGAAAGAAGCAACCAAAATGATTGTAGGGGGGGGAACCTTTCTACTATAAGATAAGAGAGAACATACGGGATTTTAGCTAGGTATTTAGACAGGATTCAACATTCTTATCCCACACTGAGTCCTTCCCAATGACTTGGAATACGCAGATAATGTTGTTTGGTGGTATTAAAGGTATCATTGCAGGATGTAAGCTATCCCATGTAAAGCTGCTTTTTGTGATTGACAGTGATTTTGTCAATGCCAATAAGGCTCAGGTAGTGCCCCAGGTATTTTGGGATTGCACCCAAGGCACCCGTTATTATTGCTACCATTTGCCTTATTTTGCTACAGTTGTCCCACTTCTATTTGCAAGTCTTTGTATTTTGTGATATTTCTCCGGTTCTTTTCTATTCTGCTATCTCCAGGTTCTTTCATGTCTTATTTGTCTTTCTTATCAACAATTGCCAAACCCAGGGTGTTTTGTGGCAGGTGCCTGTTGGTTTAAATATTACAGTCCCAGAGAACTTTAGCTTCTTTGCTTTCTATTATTTTCTCTGTTTTATGGCCCCAGCAGTGATTGTCTGCAGGAAAATGGTGTTTCTTGTAGATCTTCCAATGCACCATTGTTGCTACTTGATCATGCCGTTGTTTGGAATCAATCTATGTGATCTTCTTGCATCAGTTAAATAAGTGGTTCACTGTGTCTTCAACTTCTTTGCAGAGGCAACGTTTGCTTTCTTCTTCTACCTTTGTATGCATTCGTTTTTAAGGCTTTGCTATTTTTACCAATTATTATTATTATTCAGGATATTTGAAGGACCATCTTTGGTAGTGTCCTTCCTGTACTACTAGATCCAGAACAGTAAGTATACTCCATCCTTCCTGTGGAACAATATCATCTTATGGGGTCCAGGAAGGCATGCCTTCCTTGTCACAGTACCTGCCCTATCAAAAGGTTCAGGATACCCCAACCCTGTTGGCCTTTCAGAAGGCTTTAAAAGTGGCACAGAGCCACAGTGGTGCAGTAGTTAGAGTGTAGCACTGCAGGCTACTTTTGCTGACTGCTGGCTGCCTGCAATTTGGCAGTTCAAACCTCACCAGGCTCAGAGTTGACCCAGCCTTCCATCCTTCCAAGGTGGGTAAAATGAGGATCCAGATTGTTGGAGGCAATAGGCTGACTCTGTAAACCACTTAGAGGGAGGTTTTAAGCACTGTAAAGCAGTATATAAGTCTAAGTGCTATTGCTATCTTGAATTGCACTCAGAAACCTAAGACTAAGTACTTTTTAAATAGGGTGCCACAAACAATTGGTGTAGTGTAGTTGTGGGGGTGGTGGACTAAATATAGGTTCAAATCTACCCTCAACCAAAGAAGCTCAAACGATGACTACATTTATGAGCCGTGGTGGCATAGTGGTTAGAATGCAGAACCGCAGGCTACTTCTGCTGACTGCCAGTTTGGCAGTTCGAATCTCACCAGGCTCAAGGTTGATTCAGCCTTCCATCCTTCCGAGGTGGGTAAAATGAGGACCCAGATTGTTGGAGGCATTAGACTGACTCTATAAACCACTTAGAGAGGGCTGTAAAGCACTGTGAAGCAGTATAAAAGTCTAGATGTTATTGCTATTCCTTGGGTCTTTGGGCCAGAATGTTAATGGAGCCCAGTCTGTGTTTGGTCTGCAGGAGTTTTAACTTGACATCAATGTTGTTTTTATTGGCTTTTATGTCCTATCACTAAATATGTCTTATTTACTGGTTTTTATTTGGTTTTATGTCTTATCATCACTATGATGGCCACTATGAGAAACAAATTGGTAAACTAAGATGGAGTTTGGTCTAATCCAGCAAGGCTATTCCAACGTTCTAATATGAGGTTGAATGCATTATTATTTTAATGTGCCAGCCCATTTATCATTGGCAATATGCTTGCTAAAATATAAATAATAAACAATCCCTGATTTAAGTTTTATCTATTGAAAAATTGTTGCCTAATTAACCTCTACAAAATAAGTAAACCAGATGGTCCTTTATGAAAGACTTGCATCAATTCATTTCTTGGTAAGTGTCACTATTTTTATGATTATTATAAGAATTATATTAAAACAAACCAAAAGTGCAGCCAATACGTATCTGTACCCATTTCTAACTCTGAACAGGTAAATATCTCCAAGAAATCTAAAGTTAGTCCATGTAAATTTTTTAGATTCTGATATTATTAGGAAAACTAATTCAAATTCCCTAGAATTAATTTTAAATAAGAAATAGTAGAGTTGCAGATTTCTGAAATATTTTCACCATTTTTATTTTGTATCTCAATTTTTTAAAATTATAAGTCTCATTGTTTTTAAAACAAAACTTAATACATTTATGAGAATGATATAATTTTGTAAAAGATCGACCACCATCTTGGAAGGGTCCTACAGAACTTGGGAGATAAAGCATACAAACAGCAATGATTACAACCAGAAACATCTGCATACACAGCACAATGAGTTGATAACCCTATAAATCAAACAATAGGGAATGAGAAAGACATATGGTATTGTGAAGGTTAGAGCCAACAAAAAAAAAAACTTCCTTTAAAATGCCAATTGGAAGAATTGCTTTCAAAAACTTTCCAAAAAAGTAATTTTCCTTCAGCTCTGCAGCATTTAGTGTGCATTATCACATTAGAGTAGAGACAGCAGCTTGGTAAAAAAAAAAAATTTTTTTAAATGTTTTCTCCTTCCTTATTTTTCATCCATATACATGCACCCAGGGAAATATCTGCCATCAAATTCATAGATTTGGCAACTGGCATTTTAATAACTATATCTGTTGACATTGTCCAGTCATTTTGCTCAAGCACAGAGAAGATTAGAAGGACAAGTCCAGAAAATAGGCTTGGTTGCTGAATTACCAATTTGTTTGTTTATTAAATTTATATGCTGCCATCTCACCATCGGGTGACTCTGGGTGGTTCACAACAATATAAAAACAATATAAAATGTCTATGGGGATTCTTAGTCATCCAGGTCATGATTGTCCCAAAGGTCCTTTTTTTCAAAAAGTCAACTGCGTTTTGTTTTTCCTTAAAGAAATGTCTTCATTTCTGACAGAACTGAACAGAACTAAAGAAGTTTCTTGGATAAGAAGCAGAACATTTTCAAAGAAAAACAAAGTCCAGTTGCTTTTTTTAAAAAAAGCACCTTTGGGACAACAATATAAAACATTAAAATGATAAATATTAAGATTAAATTAACAAAGGTGGTTGAGGAAATAAATTATATACAACAGGATGTAATTAGAATCTTCTCTTCATGCACCAGCCATCTTGAGTATGGAATGTCCCATTGGGACCCCAGGCCAAACAGCAGAACCAGGTTTTTAGGCCCTTTCAAGGCCAAAAGGTGGGGCCGAATCTCAACTCAAGGGGCATGATGTTGCAGAGGACAAGAGGCATTGCAGCAAAGGTTCTTCTCTTGGACCACACCAGCTGGAATTTCTTGACCAATGGGGTCAACAATATTCCCTTTCTTCTAGTGTGGATATGGTGGGTCAAATCTATTGGGATGAGATGGTTCCTCAGGTAACCTATATCATAAAAGATTTTAAAGGTAACTGCCCACATCTTGAATTGGGCCTGGAACCGAACAGGCAACCAATGTAGCTCACACAGCAGGAGTGTACATGGGCTTGATGACTGGAACTAAACCTAAATCCATTGGTATGAGAACATCTAAATCTGGACTATGATGCACACAGATGTTTTTTTCTTGAAAAATGAGATACTTCCTGTTTTTTTCCCTCCTACCCAAAGGAACTGTGCCAGATAGAGGCCTCAAATATTGATTCTCTGCTCAGGAAGTTGGGCTGTCTCTCCGTGACAAGAGAATGATGTTAGTGACAGACTGGAGATAAGAGCTGATCGCCTTTAAGAAGCAAGTCATTCACACAGTGTATCCTACAACCATATTCCAGCATTTCTCAACCTCAGCCAGTTTAAGATGTGTGAACTTCAATATATCAAAATATATATTAATACATCTTCAACATCTATTTTTTTTACATATTTATTTTTCTTTTCTCACCAAAAATAAAATATTAAAGAAAAACAGAACAAAGAAGAAAAAGCAGATTAACAAATACCCAACACTAATAACAACAACAAAAAGAATCTTGTGTATCAAAGGAAAAAACAAAACAAATACTAATAGATCTAACATGAAACATTAAAAAATCCTCCCTGGCTGAATGCTGAAAGATACATAAAAAATAATATATTCACCTCCCCTAATGTAACAGGTATTTACAGGTATTTACTCATCAGGCATGAGCCTTATTTATCTAACATAGAATTTTTATTAAATATAGATGGGAAAGTGTTACCCATCTATATTTAATAAAAATTCTATGTTAGATAAATAAATATATTGGATGTGGAAATCTATTTGTCTAATAATGACCCAACATCTGTTCACTATATATGTAAAAAAATAATGGTCCACAGGTTATAACAAATCTAAAACTAATCTTCAAATCCCTGTTAGCCAGCTGTCATTGTGTTTAACATGTAAAAAGTCCATAAATGGCTTCCAATCTCTTATAAAGTTCTCTAATCCATTGTTTCTAATCAAAGCAGTTAATTTTGTCATCTCTGCTAGTTCTGTCAGTTTTAAAATCCACTGCCAACTCTCTCAGTCGTTTTAAGGTGGCACAAAAGTTTGTTGACCTGTGTTCTCTAATTAAGAAAGCTGGTCATGAAAAGTTGAATCCGCACATGAACTACAGCAAGCAGTCATTGCAATTGCAATTCTTCTGGTTCTTTCCAGAGTTTCCTTCAGTCTATTTACATCTCTCTTAGAAAAAATCAGATTGGCATTGAGTTCTCAGCAAATCTTTGGTGAATGTTCGGAACTAACTCAAGCAATGCAAGATTTGCCTTCTGTGAAATTTAAGCTTGAGTTTGAAAGACATTTAAGAGAAATAGGCATTAAAAATGTTTTTAAAAACCTGAAAAGAAATAACAGATTTGAAGTTTAAGTTTTCCGCAGTCATGTGTACATCTTCTAACCCAGGGGTGTCAAACTCAAGGCCCGGGAGGGCCAGATCCGGCTTGCGGGGTGCTTAGATCTGGCCCACAGGCCTGCCCTGAAAACAGCAAATGACCAGCCTGTGGTGCCTCTGCCCGCAAAAAGGGAGCTCAAGAGGGCTGCGCACAGTCTTCCTGGGCTCCATTTTGGGCCACAGTGGTCTCCTGTAGCCCTCTGCTAGCAAAAATGGAGCTCGAGGAGGGTTGCAAGCAGCCTCCCTGATCTCCATTTTTGCTGGCAGAGGGTTGCATGAGGCTGTCGTGGCCAGAAATGGAGCCCAGGAGGGCTGGCATGGCCGAAAACGGAGACTTGATGAGTAACACTGAGCTGGTCATGCCCACCCTGGCCACACCCCTCAGCCCCCCAAGGTCGAACACAATCTTGATGCGGCCCTCAATAAAATTGAGTTTGATACCTCTGTTCTAATCCAATTCATTTGTCACTCTTGTAAGGTAGTCCAGAGGAGAACCATACCCAGAAATATTAGTTCTAACTTTATTGTAAGGTTACATTAACTGAATCTTGCAAGTCTGATAGTACATCTCTCTACCCCCTCACCTTTACAGTCCAAGAAATTAAGGACAGTCCCTTGTGAGAAATTTGCCACTCTCCCATTTCTACTGTGGGCTCAGCTGCACCTTGGCTGACCTGATTTAGTCTGGGGCTGTTTCTCAAAGCCATTCCCACATGCTGTTATACCATTCCAGCTTTGTGAGCATAAATGACATAAACATTTCAAGGCACAAAAGCTAATACTGTTTGAAATTATGAAACATTAACCAAAAAAGGAGCAATTTCCACTTAAAGTTTTTTTAAAAAATCCCAAAGATTTCTATGCAACTATTTTCTTAAGCAGCATGTATGAAATGCAAGTTATTTTGTTTATATAGATAAAATCATGGACTATACTACTGAAGAAAAGAGCTTTTAGTTTAGTGAAACAGATTTAATATTACAAAATTGGTTATCTTTAGTTCATCTGTGCTTTTTTGCTTAACCTTCTGTATGCTTCTGTATGCTTGAGTGACATAATTAGCACTTGTAGCTAGGTACAAGACATTTTCAGAATCTGATTTAAACTGACATTAAACCAAATTGGAAGGAAGCAAGCTCAGTAAATAAAATAATTGAAATAAATAAATTGGAGAAGACAGAGGAAGGATGAAAAACAGCTACTAAGACATTAGTAGTTTTGGTCCCATTATCTTCGGAGAAGATTGTTCCCAGTTGCTCTTGCAACAACAACATAGACAAGGAGACAGTAATCACTTTGTTTTTAATGCAATATTTGAAATATATTCTGAGCCAAATCCATGTTTTAAAAAGACACCATTTTCCAAGACTTCTAAATGCTGTGAGTTTTTATTGGCTACTTTGATAGCATAGCACTCATGTCAGAAGCTATAAGGTCCTTCTGGGTTGAAAGAATTTGCTGGTGACATCATCATTGCCTTTGGGATACCCAGCTGGTGGCTCCTTTCATGTCCATGGCTGGAGCTGGAGGGAAGGATGGGAGCTCAACCTTGCCCCACAGCAGCATTGGTTCTCAAACACGGGCTTGCTAATTTCCACCCCAGCATCCTAACCACGCAAACCAATCTGCACTTTGGTTACTTTGATGATGTCATCGGTTAAAATCACTAATAAGCTGCCATTATCAGTTAGCATACATTAGGGCTACTTACATTATTGACAGAGTAAGAGATACCTACTCATTCTTTTTCTTAATCAAATTCATTCTACAATTGACAGTAATTCCTCAAGACTTAAAATGGGATGCAAAAGAAGGATAGAAAGGCCATCTTGAACATCACACCCTTTTGTTAGTTTGTGTTATTGTGTGTTTTCTTTTTCTACCAGTTACTGAAGGTACAATTAAACATGGATTAATTTTAGAAATTTGCAGAGATTTCTCTATAAATCAATAAATATGAAAACATCCTCTAAGGAATTGTTCATAGGTAACTGATCTCTACACAGTTCAGATATTTTATTCTTTTCTGGTTGTGGAGTCTCAGAATAAAAAACAGGGCTTTCTCCTAATCATTGGTGTCTGAGCCTTTGTTCTCCAATGATAATCCTGGGTTTAATGACAATCCCTCTCCCAACTGTCATTCAGTCAATAAAAGAAGAAGAAAGAGCCCCCAAGAACACAGGATAAAATTAATATTTAATATGTAGTTGTAGAGACTGATATTCTTCAGACTAATAACTTCCCCTGTGAGTCCCACCTGCAAAATGTGGGAGATTTTTAACTATATATATTCAAATGCTTGCTGAAACTGTTACGCGCATCAAAGACATTCTCCACACTCTGTGCTGGTTTACATTATAAAAAGTGGCAAGGTAGATAAGTCAAGATGCTCTTCCACAAAGTGACTGTCTAACTACATCTGCCATATTTCTCATTGTGACTTTAAAATGCCTTGCCAAAAAAATCTGAGAGGTGAGTTCAGTGCACAGTGCAAATCTTCTGCAGCTTTTTGAGCAGATGCTGGTACTTAGGTATGTTAATCTTTCTTTCTTTCTTTCTTTCTTTTCTTTTCTTTTCTTTTCTTTTCTTTTCTTTTCTTTTCTTTTCTTTTCTTTCTTCATGCAATGTATGTCTTCCCTTTCTCTCTAGGTGAACTGTTCCACAATTCATGGAGACAAAAACATATGAAGAACGGTTGCAGGAATTGGCTATGGCCAGTCTAGAGAAAAGAAGGACTAGGAGTGACATGACACCAGTATTCCAGTATTTGAAGGGCTCCCACCAGTGGTGCGATTCAACCGGTGTAACAACGGGTTTGGTGAGTGCATGCTCCGCACATTCCCTGCACATGCTCCGCATTTCAAAAAGCCCATTTTCAGCTCTAATACTTACCTTCCATTGCAGCCCCTGAGAATAAAACAGCTGAGGTGCAGCAAACCACTGCGAATCAGCTGTGCTCTAAAACAACAAAATAAAGCACAGGAAAGAGCAGGGGCTGATGGGCAGGGCCAAGTGCTCACCAGAACTACTGGTTCACCCAAACTGTTCCAAACTGGTAGAATCCCACCCCTGGTTCCCACAAAGAAGAGATGGGTCAAAAAAAATTTCAAAGAAGGCAACACAAGAAACAGTGGATGGAAACTACTTCAAGGAGAGAAGCAATCTGGAATTAAGGAGAAACTTCCTAACAGTGAGGATAATTAACCAGTGGAACAATTTGTCTTCAGAAGTTGTAGGGGCTTCATCACTGCAGGTTTTTAAGAAGAGACTGGACAGTCTCTTGTCTGAAATGGTATAGGGTCTCCTGCTTGAGCAATAGTTTGGACTAGAAGACCTGTAAGGTCCCTTCCACCTCTATTTTGATTGAAATTGCCCACTGTTTTTCCTGTATACATTGAAACATTGCATTCTTGAGGTTTCCTGACAGTTAGAACAGTTAATCAGTGGGACAACATGTTCCAGAAGCTTTGGAAACTCTAACACTGTAGGTTTTCAAGAAGAGACTGGACAGTCACTTGTCTGAAATGGTATAGTTTCCTGCTTGGGCAGGAGGCTGGACTAGAAGACCTCCAAGGTCCCTTCCAGCTGTATTCTGGTTGATTGAATTCAGTATCTACACATTGTTAGGCCAACCAGCATGCACGTGAATAATAAACATTGTTTTTTGCAACCTACTCAAAGTAATTATCACTTCTAATAAATAAGCATTTTCTAGAGAGTGAACTCCAATGCTCATCAGAAGCTCAATTTAACTCAGGGGGACATTTCTTCAAGTGTTAGATAGACTATTGAGGTGGGTAGGTAACGTGGTACCCATGGAGTATAATGTACCTTTAAACTTTTTCTTCAGGGCTTACCTATAACCTATTCATAAAGATTCTTGTAAATTAAAAAGAAATGATGGGCCAGTAGAAAAAAGCTGGCAAAAATTATGAATTCTTTGTAAGAAGAGCTACAGGTCATAGACATAAGGTAAAGGCTTTTTTTCCTCCAGTATTTGAGGGCCTGCCACAAAGAAGAGGTGGGTCAACTTATTTCCCAAAGCACAAGAAGGCAAGTCAAGAAACAGTGAATGGAAACTACTCAAGGAGAGAAGCACCTGGAATTAAAGAGAAACTTCCTAACCGTGAGGACAAATGAGATTGTAAATGAGGTTGTATAAAATTCAGTGTAGTGACTTACACAATTCAGCATCAGCCATCTTTACTCTGAATTTCATCTAAGCTCTCTAATCAATGTATGAAAATTAAAATGGTTGGTAGATACAGTAAGCATGGGGATAGAACATGTAACCTCTAACAATTTAGCCTGGTTAGGTTATTTTGTTACTAGATATGCCCATCACAGCGGCAGCCATTTTGTTTGAATAAGCAAATCCTCATTGTGGCAGACATTTTATGAAAATGATGTCAATATGCATTCAAAAAACCAAAATGACTGTTCCTACTTCATCTGATTATTTTATTTTTTTTATTGTTTGGTGTTTGCATTTAATTATTGAAATCAATTTATTCTCACTGGCTTGTATACCTAATATGTTGCCTTGTATACATATGCTAGATACCAGGAGAAGGTATTTTATCCAGTACAGCATAAATAGGTTCAGACTTCAGAGGTCCAAATTTGTAGGAGAAGAGCAGGTAGATCTGGAGGGCAGAATTAAATGCGTTATCAACATACATTCTCATAAATGATCCAAGCCCAACACCTCTTGAATTCCATTGACCCTTATCTGGCACCAATTTAGTATTGAACTTTAGTTGACTAGATTTTATGTATAAGCTTGAACAATAAATCTTTTGAAGTGCAACATATGATCCTCGTCCTTTGTGCCTAATTCAAACTTCATTCCAGTGGTGGGCTTCAAAAATTTTAGCAACAGATTCTCTGTCGGGTTGCTGGGTGGGCGTCGCCATGGTGGGCATGGCCTAGTTGGCCTCCTGCACCACAGTGGGGGGGGGGGCATTTTTGCCCTCCCCGGGCTCAGGAGGCTTTCCTCGAGCTCCCAGAAGGGCGAAAACAACCTCTCTGGGCTCTGGAGGCTCTCTGGAAGCCGGAAACGGGCTCATTTCTGGCCTTCCTGAACTTCCAGGAGGCCCATTTTTTGCCCTTCCCAAGCCTCCGCATGTGCCCTGCACTTACCTGCATCCAAAACAGGCCATGTGGGGTCTCCTGGGAGGGGAGGGGTAGGCGGGGCCGGCCAGGAGTGGGATTTGGGGGTTCTCTGAACTGCACAGAATCTTAACTAGAGGCTCTCCTGAACCCCTGCAAACCCCCAGCAGCCCACCCCACTTTTCTCAACTTGAGAATGGGTGATACTTGGAACTCACAGGGGTCGGAGCAAAATAGAAAAAAATTCAGAATAAAATAAGCTAGACCAGGGGTATCAAACTGGCAGCCCATGGCCAGATGCGTCATCCACCCCAGCCCCACAAATGGGGAGAACATCATGAAACATCACATGACGGCAACATGACATCGTGAGTTTGGCATCCGTGAGCCAGACAAATGGGGGAAAGTTTGCAAACTGAAGATTTAGAAATTTATCTCCATCTTAGAGGGCAAAACAAAAGATAAGCAGAATTTAAAGTGTGATGGGTTTTTATACATTTTGCTTCGGTTTGCAGTGCAGTATTAACAAAGCATAGTTCATCAGATTACATGGGGAAAGATATACAGTATTTTTAAATTAAAGTTTGGGAATGATTGAGAATTATCTGCAGAATCTTATTCTGATTTTCCAAGAAGAGCTAAAATGTCACCTCTTAGAAACAAATGCTGCACGGTTATTTAACTAAGAAAAAAAAATAGAACATGCAAAAGTTTTGCTAAAATTGCTGTACATGGAATAACTACCTCTTTGAAAAATAGATTAAAAATGGAAAAGAGTTTTTTTTTTCCTTTTTCCTTTTACAAGTTACATATTTGGAGGAAAAACCTGCAGAGCTAAACATAAGCATTGTGTAAAGTAGATATCTGATTTCATTGAGGTAGCAGATGTTACATTACTTAGAGATAACACATGGTTGTGAAAACAGCAGGACGGAAAGTCATCCTGTGAAATATCAGTGTTAAGAAATATTTTAAACTCTAGATTTTACTTATTCATCAGTTTAATTATGCAAAAGAGAAGTACTTTGATGAGCTTTGATTTCTGAAACCATGTCCCGACCCAACTATAATTCATTGTAAGAATAAACTACATTGGTCTCCCTCTAGTATTTTTTTAGCAATAAGGCAAGCATAACATTAAACAGTTGTATCTAATTAAAAGTTATATGCACAATTTACATAGAGATATACATCTGTGCTTCAACTCCTCTTTAGACTTCATCTTCTACAAATAAAAAGTGTTATCCCAGAAGGCAACTTGGGAAAGCAACTAGGATAGAAAATTGTAGCTTGAGGCTGATTGTGACAGCAGATAACATCCTTCAAGAAGTTCAGCTCTTCAGGATCAGAAAGATGCTAGGCTGGGGTAGGAAGGAATTTCTTGATAGACTGCCTGGTGTCAACTCGCAAAGCATCCCTGAATGCTCTTGAGTTGCAAAGTGGGATGGGAGAGCAAACTTTGCTGCTACCTTAAGGAGCTGATATCTCAATCAAAACAAGGCACATTCCATCCAAATCTCCAAGGCTGTCTCCATGGAAGTCGGAGTGGCTGGAGGGAGGGACTGTTACAACACGCGAAATTGCTTCATTGGGGAACGTGACTGATGACACATATTAGGGGGGAGGGGGAAACAGGGTCAGAGGCAAAGCACGAATTAACTGAGATCAGAGCTGTCTCCACTTGGTCCGTGCCAGCATGAAGTTCCTAATAAATAACTGGATTTCTTTTGAAGCTTGGCTTGAGACTCATGATTTAATTAGGGCATCTGTCAGAACCCTGACACCTAGATCTCTGTCTGGCATCTTTGAGAAATCCTGAAGAATGTTGCAAACCAGAAGATGCTACAGCAAATAAACGATCAGTCTGAATGCATTTTGCAAACAGTGCAACTATTATTAGAAATTAGCATGCATTTATGAATGGTAAAAGCTAATGTTAAAAGTCATCCTCAAGTCCTGTCCATAGACTCAAAATGTTGGCAACTCTACGGACATTTTGCCAGATGTTTGCCATTGTGTTCCTCTGGATAATTTTTTTATGGAGTCCTGAGATTTACTGTTTATTTCCAATCCACATTATTGAACTGGACCTACTTAACTTTTTCAGAATCAGCTAAAGTGAGATGGGTGAAGCCATCTTCTCGAAAGCTTTTAAAACACCTTATTGTTACTGTTGTTGTTATTAAATGTTGAGGAATAGAGAGAGATAAAGAAGCTGGATGTTGGAACTGATGGAATACAATCTTCATTCTCAGCCCCCACAGCTAAAACATGTCTTAGAGATAAGGAAGCCTTACTGAATGGAGGATATAGTACATTGTATTGAGGGGGAAAAGGGTGACAATGAGGCAATTTTCACTAATGGAGTTTCTGCTCCATCTCATTTTCTAAAATATCCCCCTCTTTCTTGACAAACATCACAGTGTAATCCAATCAACAAAGGATCCATGATTCTTATAAGTCAATCCATAGGTGGGTTCACAAATTGATTAGGGGGAAGCGGTTTAGAAACTCATCAGTCACTAGCTCTTGCTCCATGTGCATTCTTCTGAATTTAGTTTATACATTTCAATGTAAAATTTGTTATTTCTCATATTGGAATGAAATACCAGAAGAAATACCAGTGCATATGTTAGGTTTCCTATGTTCCATTACTTTAAAAGCAAGCTTGTCTTATTTCTAATGGAAAGCACACTTCTTTGCAGGATCCAATCTGAGTCAGTTACCAAAACCAATGGTTTAGTCTTCCAAGCTTTCAGGCTCGTGCTGAGCCCATCCTCGAGGAATTTCTCCATTTCCAGAATATGTGCACTAGACTACTCAACTCATTGTATTTATAAGGTTCCTAGTAGTGTGTAGCTTTTAATTGTTAATTAGGGTGTTGATGGCTGATCATTAAGTCCTTAATTGTTGTTTCCTTGTATCTCAGTCCCTAAATACCTGATAGGCTGGTGGTAAATCAGCACTCCTATTAACTGACAAGGGGCCCATTTCCCAGGCTTCAATCATTTCTCTGGCTGTTTTTGTCCCTGCTTGGCCAACAATCACAGTAGCTGCAAAATTACCTTTGTTCCTTTTTCTTTTTTTGCAAAACACAAAGATCTTATTTAAACAATGAGCAGATAAAGTATGGAATTACTGCCATCACATTTTAGGAGTCCATTCATTTAGATGGTAGTTTTTGTGGATGCACAACACCTTCTAAATAATGGACTATATGAAATAATAAGTGCTATAGTACAGGAATAGAGAAACCTGGCTTGTTAGCAAGGTAGTTCCATCTAAGTGGCCACTATGTGATAGTGAATGCCAAACTGAATGAGCTCTTGGTCTAAATCAGCAGTCTTGTCCTGAATGTTCTAAATAGAACACATGGAAAAAATAGCTTTCTTATTTGCTCAATCACCCATTTTATGTATTCATAAAATCGGTTGGTTAAGGAAAGGAGGATAGAGTTCCTGTCCCTCATAAAATGAAAAATGTGTTTGCATTAAGACTATACATTTACAATATGCTTCTGAGTTGCACATCATGGGTGTACATACAACAAGCCTACAAAATAAGGACTGCAATAAGATATTACGGGACTTACGGGACCGCCTGCTGCCATCAACAACCTCCCGCCGCCCAGTACGCTCCCACAGGGTGGCCCTACTTGGGGTGCCGCCGCCTGACCGTTGTCGGCTGGTGGCCCCGAGAGTTCGGGCTTTCTCTGTGGGAGCTCCCTCCCTATGGAATGATCTCCCCCCGGAGATACGGGCTATGACGGACATTCTGACCTTCCGGCGCGCAGTAAAAACCCTGCTTTTTGAACAGGCCGGCCTGGCCCAGTAACTATGTTTTTTGGTTTTAATCAATTAAATTAGGGTTTTATTAGTTTTAAATTTTTAACTTAAATTTTAATAGACAGCCGATTTGGTTATTTAATTTATTTTTAATAGTATCTATTACATTTTTATTGTATGTTTTAGTGGGCTGTTCACCGCCCCGAGTCCCTTTTTTGGGAGAGGGAGCGGTATAAAAGTATGATTAATAAATAATAAATAAATAAATATGGCCTTAGCTGTGTGATCATAAACGCAGAGAGAGAAAGGTGGACTATCAGGCATGAGGCTGTGGGAGAACAGTGGCATTCTTATACCCCTTGATTGTCTGTTTTCATTTTTCTTTTGAGTTCCAAAATCTTTTTCTTTCAGTAAACCAACATGTTTTTTCTTATCAGCAACAAACCTTTCAAAGCTACAAGTGTGCTAAATTAGTTGCTTTCTTTTGTCAATCACAATTCAATCTTTTTTTCCCCTGACAAGGTAAATAGCTTATAAATACATTTGATTTACAACCTTTATCAATCCCTCCAATTAATTTCCATCCCACTAATTTCTAGTTCTGGCTTTTGCCCAATTTTTGGTAACAAAGTTGTGAAGAGATGATTGTTTTATTTGGAGGTTGTTATTCTTCCTTAATGCTGTTTTTTTTTTTTCTTTCTGGCGTTGACATGATGGATACAGCTGTCAAAAATAGCTGGGCCTGATCCCAGCCATGCAGCTTTCTAACATCAATTACATTTGAAAGCTGTTTCAAATCACCTTTTTTAAAAGTGCACCATATGCCAGTTTACATTCATTACAGGCAACATGAAAACAAAATGGAGGCCATAATTAGAAAAGAAACTGGACTTCCTGAGCTACCTTATTCAGAAGGCAGCTTCCCACAAAACTATAGAGGAATGTTATATGAAACTAAAAATTAGCTATCCATAATCAATAACATAAATAAAGCAACAGGATGCTCAACATATTAATAGGATCATTCATTTTACCTAATTCAAAGTCTGAAGCCAATGTGGCATATTTGTTTTCATGCAAAACACTATGCATGGATGTATGGCATTATAAAATCATAGGATTGTACATCAAGGAAAAAAATGCAGAATGTATATAGTGCAACTAAGAATGTATACAAAATCCTGAATGAGATGATCTGCAATATGGAACCTGTACAGAAAACAGAATAGAACAGAGTATATGCTTTGATGCCATCTCCTGGAATCACATTGGCTGCTTTGACCCAACACATTGTCTTATACAAAGAGTAATTAGTCAACTATATGGTTGTGAGACACTGTGAAGAATTGCATATCTTTGATATAACAAAGTTATGGCCCAGGCAGTGAGTTGGGAGAATGTGAGATGGAGGTGTGATTCCAACTTTCCACTTTTGTCTGGCTATCATTTGAAGTGGCTGCTTTATTCTAGTAGTAATGATGGAATGAATAAAGAGGTAGAATAGAAATATATACTGTGTACAATTATCCTATATTGCTATATAAATTGACCTTCCAGCAGGATTTCCAGAGATTATGTGGACATGTTCATGGATTTTTCTTGAACACACTACAGTCATTGGCTTTCTCTGATTGATTTTATGGGGAGGAGTCCTGCGGATTTTACTCCACATATCATTGTAGATTATAGAGTATAGTGCTTATCTCCATTTCAAGGCCAATGATCCAAAGCTGTCCAAAGACATTTCTTGACCAGTATGACATCACAAAGTACTGTAACCTTCCCACTGAAATGGTACCTATTTTTCTACTCACATTTGCATGCTTTCAAACTGCTAGGTTGGCAGGAGCTGGGGTGAGGATGGGAGCTCACCCTGTCATGTGACACTGGGGTATCAAACCAGGGCTGCTGGCTTTCCAGATGACAAGCCCAATGTCTTAACCACTGATCCACTCACCATTCAATTTTATGGGGAGGAAGGTCCCAAAATGTAGTCCACTACCCTGGAAACTCTTAGGTTTCCCATCCAAATACTAAGCATATCAAATCCTGCTTAACTTTTGGAAGTCAACCAAAGTTGTCTAAAGACTGCAATATATTATTGATGCTACTACATTGCGAGTCTGAAATGTATATATTTTCCCCATGAGTATGCCAACTACAAGAACTAACAAAATCTAAAAATCTTTAAACTTGTACCCTGTAGCATCCTGCTTTCTAATTTTATTTCTTTGGATAGCCAATGGTATGGCATCACAGATACACTTTTTAAAACATTATACAGTATTACTTGTTGATTTCAGTTTTCCTAGGATTTTCACATAACCCAATAGAGGAACAAATCAGGAATGTGGCCTGTACTAAACTTTGAAATTACAATAATTACAATACTTTATTCAGCTTTTTCTTGCCAGAGATTTTCAAGAAAAAAGTAATCAATCATGAGTAATACAATAGGGAAATCAAGAGATTGGAAAATATGAAGGACTGAAGTAGACAAACATTATGAAGATATTGGAAACCCAACTATTTTTTGTGCTTTTGTTTATTAAGTCAATAACAATAACATTCTAAATTTGGGGCATGGCTGAATAGATGTTTGTGTATTACTACCAAAGATACTAGACATACAGGAAAAAAATCTATAAATATCCTCTATACAGAGGTTCATTTTCAGCTGAATTTCTTATTTGATATTCGAAAGATAACTAATCTACATCAACATATACTAATATTCTGGAGAAAAAAGCCTACAATATACAATTTAAGTTGTTTGTGTTGTCTTTTTTAAAAGAAATAATTTTTAAGATATAGGTCAAATAACATCATTGTAAAGTCAAAGACAAGCATGAAAATGGACCTACATTTGTGTCTCGGACAATCCATTATCAAGATAATCCTTTATTAATTACCCTGAGAGGAAGAATTGAGCCCACACTGCAAATGATGCTTGATGATATTTAGAGAAGCTTATTGTTCAATAACCATGTCTCTATTACTTAGATATTGTGAGATTTGCTGGAGCCAATCAAAAGATATTACAGTAATCAAGAGATTTACTCTCATATCTTCTAAGCTTATGGATTCTTCCTTTAACTGTGGTTCCCTTTATATCTGAGAACACACAATGCTCTGAATGAGCAGTTGAAGAAAAAGTCTGTTCTCATGTGATTAAAATCACATCCTATTTTATAGGCCTGATGTGGTATGATTTTATAAATCATTTTTACTTCGTAAAACTTCCCTTTTCGCTAATTCTTCTGGAAACTAATCTTGAATAATTCCAAATAAACAAAGTTCTCCCTCCCCCGCCCCTTTTTTCTCTATCTTGAGGCTGTTAAACAATATGGAGAAGCACAACAATGCTAATATTTTGACACTGCCATGGATGTTGATGTTCCAATTTCCTCCAACTGAAATTTTAACAACATCAGATCTCTATAGCAAAAAAAAAATCTGCATCTCTGCTTCTATAATAAATAGTAGTTTGGAACACTTGATAGCTACTATAAGACAAAATGTAGTTAGTTGTCAATATTTTTAAAAAATCTCAAATATACCCTTTTTTCCCCTATTTTTAACAAAACAAAGGAAAAATTACAAATACAGGTATACTATAGATCAGGGATGTCAAACTCAAGATTGGCAGGCCACATCCAGCCCACGGGGTGTTTACATCTGGTCCATGAGGCCGACCTGGAAACAATGAAGGACCAGCCTACAATGCCTCTGCCAGTAAAAATGGAACTCAGGAGGGCCACGTGCGGTCCTCCTGAGCATCATTTTTGTTAGCAGAGGGTTTCAGGAGGCCATCACGGCCAAAAATGGACCTTGTGAGGGCCAGGGGTGGTCCTCCTGAGCTCTGTTTTTGCTTGCAAAGGCCGTTGCAGATGAAAACAGACCTCGAAAGGGTTGCAGGTGGCCCTTTCGAGTTTCATTTTCACTGGCAGAGTGCTCGGGCCATGAGTGACATCAAAGTGACCTGATGTCATGCCCACCCTGACCATGACATCATGCCTACCCTGACAATGCCCATCCCAGCCCCACAAGGTCAAACACAACCCTGATTAGGCTCTCAATGAAATCGAGTTTGATACCCCTGTTGAAGATAAATATAGATCAGAGGTGGTATTCAACAGGTTCTGACCAGTTCTGGAGAACCGGTAGCAGAATTTCTGAGTAGTTCAGAGAACTGGCAAATACCACCTCTGACTGGAGATTTTACAGTATCCTTCCCCTGCCACGCCCACAGAACTGATAGTAAAAAATTTTGAATCCCACCACTGATATAGATAGATATAGACATATAGATATAGATGAGAGAGTGAGGGGCGGGGGGGGAGGGAGGGAGAAGGGGAAGGAGAAGGAGAAAGAGAGAGATGATATAGATATATACACATGTACCTATAAGTTTTGGGTTATTTCTTGTCTGATACTCTGGACAGAAATGCTTCAGAAAGATGTCACAAAACATAAAGGCTTAATTTTTAAAGTATTTCTCATTCCTTTCCCATAGGTTATTGAAAAACATTCTAATTAAATTCCAGCTTAGCTATTCTTATATTTGTTACTTTTATACCTGTATCATTTTCTGTTTTCTCATTTTCCTCCATATTGTATCCAACACTAATTGATGTAATTGTATCCACTGTGAATATTTCCTCCAATGCTGATTGACATAATTGTGTCCACTGTGAATATTTGTGTTTGTGATATCTTCTTCCATTGGGCCTAAGAGTTAAACCTTATTTTTCTGCTCTGTTTATGTCCCACCCACAAAGAGATAGCTTTTATATACATAAATCTATTCATTGGGTCAAATATCAGGTCTATAACGCAAAACTTTGCAACCCAGGTAATGCCTTCAACTTGACAGCTACCTACTATTGGAAGCCTCAAGTTAAATCTTTCAATTAGTAGTCTCAAGGTGAAGACATCTTCAATTTGAGGTTAGAGGTTGGAAAGCTCTTCAGTGTCTAAGGATACCAAGATGCCCTTTTGGGACCTCTGACTTGAGCACTTAGATGATAATATAGAAGCTCTGGGAACTTCTGTGTTTTTAAAAAAACAGTATTGGAAATGCTGCCTCCAATATGAGGGCAGGCATTTGACTAGAGACTAAACCTTGACAATGCAGCTGTCTGTGGGTTACTATTTCTCTGTCACAGAGACTGTCCTTTAGAGAAGCATACCCTGGAGATGCAGATGTTCTCAATCCTGTTGATCTCCCCTAAGGCCTTAAATACCTCAGTTTCCCTTGTAGCACTGGACCAGGGTGCTGGATGAGTCCATCTCTCACAGCTGGAATATTGAATTATTGTGGTTAGTCTAGATTTATATTAAGGCCTCTTTTATGTAATTTTTAAAAATATTTTTTTTATTTATTTGGTTTGTCAGTCACTTACAAAATAATAGGTATAAGTATAAACATGAGTAAGAATACAGGAAATAGGTATAAATAAATGGGGACAGTAGGACAGGGACAGTAGACACGATTGTGCACTTATCCACACCCCTTACAGACCTCTTAGGAATGGGGTGAGGTCAATAGTGGATAATTTGAGGTTAAAGGAGTGGGGGTTTGAGGATGTAACAACAGAGTCAGGTAGTGCATTCCAGGCATTGACCACTCTGTTGCTGAAGTCGTATTTTCTGCAATCAAGTTTGGAGCGGTTTATTTATTTATTTTATTTATTTATTAAGATTTATATGCCGCCCTTCTACTGAAGGACTCAGAGCTACTAAAACCACATATATATAACAATTAAAATAGAATTAAATAAGGGCTGTAACTGAATTTAAAATCCCAACCTTAAAATTCAATACATTAAACCCCATTAAAATTAATTTAGGATCAGCCCAGGCCAGCCTGCTCAAAGAGCCAGGTCTTCAAATCATGCCTGAACACCCTCAGGTCGGTGGTCATTCTTAACTCTGAGGGGAGTCCATTCCAGAGAGCACGTGCCCCCACAGAGAAGACCCTGTTCCTCGGGGTCGCCAGGCGGCATATAGAGGCTGTCGGGACCCAAAGGAGGCCCTCCCTGTGGGAGCGCACAGGTCGGTGGGAGACTACTGGCAGAACGCAGTCTTGCAGATAGCCTGGTCTGATGCCATGGAGCGCTTTAAAGGTCAAAACCAGAACCTTAAAGTGCACCCAGAAGGCAACCGGCAACCAATGCAGCTCGCACAGGAGAGGCGTCACATGAGACCTTTTAGATGCCCCCATAACCACCCACGCGGCCGCATTTTGTACCAGCTGCAACCTCCGGGTAATCCCAAAGGGAGCACCATGTAGAGGGCATTACAGTAATCCAGGCGGGAGGTGACCAGGGCATGAGTGACCGTGCGTAAGGCGTCCCGATCAAGAAAGGGCCGCAACTGGCGCATCAGACGAACTTGATGAAAAGCCCCCCTGGAAACGGCCGTTTACACTGAGTTTGTATCTGTTGTGTGCCCTTGCATTGTTGCAGTTGAAGCTGAAGTAGTCATTGACTGGTAGGACATTGTAGCAGATAATTTTGTGTACTACACTTAAATCCATCCATACGCGGCATAGTTCAAGGTTGTCTAAGCCTAAAATTTCTACCTGTTAGTCATCCAGAGTTGCAATCTATGAGTTGGACACCTATGAATGAATGAAGTCAAAGGTATACAACAAAGTTATAGACATTAAAAAAAAACTATGGGGTTTGCAACAAACTGAAGCTGGAACAATATAGGCAATTGATTTTTGTTTAGTGTTTGCATTCCTCAAAATCCCAACCATCAATCATTAATTTTTGATTCTGGGACTGTATTTGGAATAGTATATTTCTCGCAGATGCTCTTGTGCACTATATAATTCTCCCAATGATTCCCAAATTGTTCCCCAACAAATGTAAAACACCAGCAAATAGCAAACTTTGCACTTCTACTTCCATAAAATTGTCCAATATATCTTGGAACGATGTCTTCGGTTGCAAACTTGTGAACAGTCATCTATCAATGAATGTTCTTTAAAATAAATATGTATAAGTCTGAGCTGTTTATCCTAGTCTCAGATACCACATATTATAGTGGCAGTTTACAAGCATCATTCACTTCTATTTCATTGCTTTTGTTGTCAATGTTTCTATGTATCTTCTATATTATAACTATTCTATTACATACTGTATAATATGTAAATGATATATAATTATTATAGTTTTATATTATTTATGTTCTGTATAGTTTATAGAGTTTTATCCTTTTAATAGTATATATTAACAGATTAATAGAGTTGGAAGGGATCTTGTAGGTCATCTAGTCCAACCCACCGCCCAAGCAGGAGACCCTACATCATTTCTGACAGATGGCAGTCCAGTCTCTTCTTGAAAGCCTCCAGTGATGAAGCTCCTATAACTTCTGAAGGCAATTTCTATTCCATTGGCTGATTGTTCTCACTGTCAGAAATTTCTCCTTATTTCTACGTTGAATGTCTCCTTGATCAGTTTCCATCCATTATTCCTTGTCTGGCCTTCAGATGCTTTAGAAAATAGCTTGACCCCTTCCTCTCTGGGCAGTCCCTCAAATATTGGACCACTGCTATCATGTCTCCCCTGGCTCCCGACAGAATCATTCAATTAGATAATTTTCTTGATGAATCTGCATGGGTAGACCATTTAATGTGCCTTATAAATTTACTTTTACTTAATACTGAACTATTGTTCAGCTTTTTGGAACCATCAGAGAACATTCGCTTTTCTGCCTAGACTCCATCTAAACTATCTACAACTTATCATCCCTGTTCCTTTTTTTCTTCTCCACTTCCATCCTTAATATTTATATATTATTTTATTAATATTTAATAAATTAAGATTGATCAATAAATGTTAGTATTGGGCTCTAGTCCAATGAAGTTGTATCTTCAATCTTTTGCTATGGTCAGAGATAGCATTAAAAATTAAAACATCAAAATATAATAAAACAGAATGTCATAATAATATATTACAGTTAGCAATGAGATCACCAATAGGAGGCCAAAGTCTGTCTAATTTTACAGACAGTTGTATGCCTTGTACATAAGAAAAACTCCTTCCCTTTCATGCTACATTGGATCAATGTGGCCTTCCGGGTTCGCTTTAAAGTACTGGTTTTAGTCTTTAAAGCGCTCCATGGCATCGGACCAGGATACTTACAAGACCGCATTCTGCCAGTAGTCTCTCACCGACCGGTGCGCTCCCACAGAGAGGGTCTCCTCCGGGTCCCGACGCCTTCTATGTGTCGTCTGGTGACCCCGAGGAATAGGGCCTTCTCTGTGGGGGCACCCGCCCTTTGGAATGGGATGCCCCCTGGATTACGAACGACCAGTGACCTGAGGGCCTTCAGACGTGACCTGAAGACCTGGCTCTTCGAGCAGGCCGGCCTGAGCTGACTAATGGGATTTTAAATGGGGTTTTTAGATTACTTGGGAAGGGGTATGAAGTTTTACTGATTTTAATTGGGGTTTTTAGATTTGGGACAGTCTAGTATTTAATTCTCTTTTAAATAATTTATACTTTGTCTACTTGTATTTTAGTTGGCTGTTCACCGCCCTGAGTCCTTCGGGAGAAGGGCGGTATATAAAACTCAGAAATAAATAAATAAATAAATAAATCAAACAATAACTAGACAGGGAGAAATCCTTGAAAATTCTTTTATCATTCAGAAGCTGCACCATATTTTTGAAATACGTATTCTACTGTAACCTCACTATCAAATAATAAGCAGTAATTGAACAAGTGTAACTTGGAAAATCAATGTAATTCATACTGTAAAATGTTCTGAGGAGGGGATTAACATGCTAAATGATGATCCAGCACAAGAAACATAATACAAAGTCAGAGCCCAGCCAACATCATAGAATTATATAATTTATTAAAATCAATTATGGAGTTTGTAACAAACAGTAGAGGTTGCAGTTATTACAGTAGCAGGGTAGATCATGGTCATCACATCTGCAGATGCTCTTGTTGAATACAATCAAAAGATTCCAAAGTTGGTGGTACATGAAGTTGCAAAGAGGAAGAAGAGATGCTCCAATGTTCCCGTAAATATCTGTATTTCAATAGTAAGTTATTGTATGATCAATAGAATCTGGGAGACAATGAACATCCTAGATCAAGTTAAGTCCAAAACTGCTGGAGAATTCCTAGAAACCTAGCACTCAGACAAATCACCCATCAACAGGTACATAGAGATAAACAATATTTATGCACCATTCAAAAGAGACAAAAATACCTCCTGGCCAGCAATCAATACCCAGATAAGCAGAAATAAACACCAAGATTAATATTAGACAAACAATTAAATAGTAAATAACAGCCTAATCAAAGAATCACCAAGAACACTCCCATCAACTCTGATAGGGCAAGCCACTTGTATATAAACAAAGACCAAAGCCCTTCTAAAATTGGTAATTGGTAAAATGGGGTAATGAAGCATTTGGAAGAAAGCAACCAAGCTCAGAGAGCACCAAAAACCTCACAATAAAATCTGTTGTCCAAATACCATGTAGTCAAAAATCTGGTTATCTTCTAACAAGTGATAGCTTGCCATTTATTTTCTAATAATAGAAAAGAGGAAACATTTGAAAAGTTTTGGAAAGCTCTTTGAAGCTCTTTTCTCCATTGCAGAAAAACCTCGTTGTAATGGATCCAGATTTGAAGGATGCTCAGTTGAAATAATGGACATTTTGCTAGTTTGCACTACTAGGCAGTTAGGTAGTTAAATTTATGCTAAATTTGTCTTCAGTTTTGCCACATTTGCAACAATTTATATCAGGAATTTGTCTTGGTACATATGCTCTCAATGCACCAAGACAAATTCCTTGTGTGTCCAATCACACTTGGCCAATACAAGAATTCTATCTATATTTTTCTATTTGCATAGCAACATTATTACATAAATAGTGTACATTGATTTCAATGACATACTTTCATATTGAACTGATACTCAGAAATACAAATTACATCTTCTCCAATACATTTGTAAAGTCAAAGAAAGCAAAATACAAGCCCATATCAAAATCTGTTTTTCCCATAATTTTGCAAGAAACCTTGCAATTCAAAGCATGCATACTAAAATGCATGCAAGGATCACATACCTTGGTTCTAATTTACATGAAAGCTGGAACATGACCACGGAAGTAAAGACAAAGATAGAGAAAGCTCAAACAGCATTCTTCAAAATGAAAAGGGTCTTCTGCAGTCATGACATAAGCCTAAGACTGAAAATCAGGCTTCTCAGATGCTATATCTTTTCTATCCTGCTCTACAGAATAGAGAGTTGATCTCTGACAGAAAGTCACTTGAAGAGACTAGAAGCATTTGAAATTTGGATTTACAGGTGGCTGTTACATATAAATTGGGTTGACAAAATCAGAAATGAGGAGGTAATAAGTCGCCTGGGAAAGCCAAAGGAAATAATCAAAACCATTAAAAAGCAAAAGTTAGAATATTTTATACATGTGATGTGACACCAGTAAAAATACGGCATATTTCATTTAATGCTCCAGAGAAATATTGAAGGCAAACAAGGTCCAGGCAAAAGAAGAACATCATGGCTTCAAAATCTAAGGGACTGGTTTGGACAAAACTCATGCAGGTGTTGATAAATCGGTTGATAGGATGTTGATAGGATTGCCAATATGATTGCCAACTTCCGATGACAGATTTGGAAGAAGGAAGAGGAGGAGGAGGAGGAGGAGGAGGAGGAGGAGGAGGAGGAGGAGGAGGAGGAGGAGAAGAAGAAGAAGAAGAAGAAGAAGAAGAAGAAGAAGAAGAAGAAGAAGAAGAAGAAGAAGAAGAAGAAGAAGAAGAAGAAGAAGAAGAAGAAGAAGAAGAAGAAGAAGAAGAAGAAGAAGAAACAAAAATGCACATATCAAGAATTAAAAGAATACAAAATATTATATACACTATAAAAATGGACTGACTGATCTGGCAGAGTTATTCTTTAAAAACATGAGCAATTTTATTTCTTCTCTTCAAGGAATCTTAGCAATATTGCTCCTAAAGGAGAATTTATCAACATCTCACCAAGTGCCAGAGCCAAAATTTTTTAGAAGAGACTTAGCATAAAACTAGCATAAAACCAATATAGGTTTGTAGCATGTGGATATAAATCACTGACTTTTAACTATGTTCATTGAAGAGATTATTCAAGTGATTATAGCTCCTTGTGCCCAAACCAAATTATCTTTTTGCTTGCTGTGCATTTCAATTACAACATAAGGTAAATTTTAAAAAAATCAGCAATCTCTTTAAAATATTTTGGAGCTATGGTTACCATGTTTACTTGTAAAGTTTAGGGACGGAAAATGTTTATTTCTCTGGAAATAATTTCTACAAGACACTGACAAATTGGAGAAGAGGGCTGCAAAGAAAATGAACTCAAATGAGAGGGACAGGCAGAGAAGGATAAGTTATGATGAAGAAATAAGCTAAGTAAATACCTGTAGCTTTGCCAAGTGATGGTTAAAATGGGGGAGCATAATACACTGCACTGCCTGAAAACTGTTTACCTGCAAAGGTTGAGTGCTAGGAGTGGAAGTAATTCAGCAGAACAGATGGAATAACAACTAGGGGGAGGGGGGGAAGGAAAAAATGGCAGAGGGGGGAGGGAAGTTGACATTTAAGGCACCTGAATAATAAGATCACAGTATTGATTTCCAAATGATTTAAGTTTAACCATTCCTTCCTTCCTTCCTTCCTTCCTTCCTTCCTTCCTTCCTTCCTTCCTTCCTCACACTTTGAAGCAGGGGTGGATTCAAATTTTTTAACAACCGGTTCTGTGGGTGTGGCTTAGGTGGTGGGTGTGGGTTGGTGGTCATGTGACTGGGTGGACATGGCTTGGTGGTCTTGTTATTGGCTGGGTGTGGCCAACTCAATATCACTCACATCGAGGCATGCATCTCCTTGCCTGGCCTCTCATGACTGTGGGGATGCTGCAACAGTTGTAAGTGTGAAAAATGGTCATAAGTCACTTTTTTCAGTGCCATTGTAACTTTGAACGGTCACTCCACACAAGCAAAGTACCAGCAAAGGAGGGGGAAAAAACTCCAGAGAAGTTCCTGAGACAGGAAGTCTAGTCCTGCCAAGAATGTAATAAGGGTTAACGGAGAGGCAGTTTCTGTAAGCAACACCAGAATGTTTCTTTCCTGCCTTCCTTACAGGATTAGGCCAGTAATTTCTTCTAACAACCGTTTTTCCGAACTGCTTAGAATGATAACAACCAGTTCTAGCGAATAGGTGCGAACTGGTAGAATCCCACCGCTGCTTTGAAGCAATGTTTCAACAAAACCCTGGTTTGAACAGGCCACTGACCTTTCTTTCTTTCTTTCTTTCTTTCTTTCTTTCTTTCTTTCTTTCTTTCTTTCTTTCTTTCTTTCTTTCTTTCTTTCTTTCTTTCTTTCCTTTCCTTTCCTTTCCTTATGATAGAAGTTGATCGGTTATCAGGCCTGGTAACAGAAAGCACACAAATGTTGACAAATAACATTCTAGTTCATTTACAACGAGGAAATTGCTAAAGATACTGTGCACTTAAGTTTACTTAAAGCTGAACTTAGCCAACTCTGAAAGAAGATAAAGAAGTCAAAGCTGGTTAACATTTCAATAGGGAATCAACAGAGATTCCAAAATTAAACCAGAAAGTCTAAAGAAACAAATCCTGGACAAAGGCAATGGCAAATGATTGTATTATATGAATATGTCCAAAAAGTAACCCAGCACTGAGCATGACTTCAGAAAGGGCATTTCATTATATATATCTAACAATATGTTATGGAGTAGTTTGATAGTACCCTTCTTTCTTTCTCCTAAATATGTGAGGGTTCAAAAATTTGCAAAGTCCTGCCCCAACTCATTGTGACTGAAAGGACTCACAGGAGTTGTACTTTCTTGTGAATACAGCTCTCTCCTAGATCTGGAATTCTAACAAGACAGGCACAGCAATCCTTCATCTTTCCAACTGAAGGTATGAAGGTCAAGGAAATTAGGAAACAAGAAGATTTGGTTCTGCCTGTTCTCTATTTTGAAGCTCTCATATATTCACACCATTGCTGGAAAAGGTCTAATGCAATTTTACGTATAATAATGAGTTCGTTCTTTTTAAGATCCAAACTCCACTGTGGCCAGCTATCAAGCCAATCTTCTAATGGGGGTGTGTGGGGGTGTGGGGGTGGGGGTGTTCCAGCATAACTCTGAAATGCCTCAAGCAATTTCAACCAAACTTGGCACACAGATTACTTACTCTCTGGAAACAAATACTGTGGGGGGTAAGACACCCCTAATACCTCTCGGGGTGTGTGCTCCATTGTGCCTTAAAATGGCTTTTACCGTACTGCCTTAAAATGGCTTCTACTGCACAGCGCTGTAGGAGTTGCCATAGTAACAGCTTCATAGTACTCCACAAGGGGGCCTCTCTGGTAAGGGGGGAAATCCAACATTAGAAATTACATTTGTTCCAGGTCGCCGAAATCAGGCTTTTCCTGACTAATACAGGATTAGGATAAATGAATACCCGGGCAACGCCAGGTTATCAACTAGTAGAAAATAAATTGGACTGCAAGCAGTTGAACCAGACAAGTTGGTTATGGGAAAAAAGGGAGTTAGGGAAAAAATATGGCTGATCTTAGAGCTAGATCTTAAAACCCCAGAGTTTCAAAAATAAGGTTTTTTTAATCAGTTCTAATCTGATAGGCATAAATGACATTTTGGTGAGATCTTCAGAAATTCATTGATGTGCTTCTGCAATCTGTGTGGTACAACTACATTTGTGGGGGACAAGTGGGCTAGACTGATGAAAAAAACATTGTAACACAAGCCCTGTCCCTTGTTGCAACATCACTTATATACACTTCCAAAAAGGGGTGGAGCTTGGGGGTATGATGAAGATGCTTTCTCCACTCTTGACAGAACCAACAGACTCCTGATGGTACAAGGAGAATTTCAATAATATGAGAAGACTGAAAGCTTTTGAGATGTGTACAAGGAGAAATCATAATCCAAATCAGCTCTGATTGGTTAAGGATGCCTTCAAACAAGTTCTGAGGGTTTCCCCCCCCCTTTTTTTTTTTTAATTACATTTATATGCCGCCCTTCTCCAGAGACTCAGGGCGGCTTACAGTCTTTAGAGCACCATGCTAAGTGCTCGGCAATAGCCTTCATTCCATTGTATATGCCTGCTTATTACTAGGGCTTTTGGCCCCCCCAAGCGGCATTTAACTGAATTAATTGAATTAGGGAAGTGATTAGTTCTTCCAGGATATTATATGTTGGGTGATTTTGCTGTGATCTATTTTCTTGGACTTCTTTTATATATAGGTAGTCCTTGACTTACAACTGGTCACATAAGTAAGATTCAAAGTTCAAAGTTAAAATACACCTACCTTGGGGCTAGTTATGACCCAGTTCCGATTGGAACTTCACAACTTGCCTCGTGGTGTAACCGGAACAATCTGGAACTGAACACACTCAAAACCGTAGAAATGGTGGTAGACTTTAGAAGAAATCCTCCCATACTACCACCTCTTACAATACTAGACAACACAGTATCAACAGTAGAGAGCTTCAAATTTCTAGGTTCTACTATATCACATGACCTAAAATGGACACCTAACATCAAAAATGTCATCAAAAAAGCACAACAAAGAATGTTCTTTCTGCGCCAACTCAGAAAGCTCAAAGTGCCCAAGGAGCTGCTGATCCAGTTCTACAGAGGAATTATTGAGTCTATCATCTGCACCTCTATAACTGCCTGGTTTGGTTCTGCAACCCAACAGGACAGACACAGACTTCAGAGGATAATTAGGACTGCAGAAAAAACAATTACTACCCACCTGCCTTCAATCGAGGACCTGTATACTGCAAGAGTCAAAAAGAGGGCTGTGAAAATATTTACAGACCCCTCACAACCCAGACATAAACTGTTTCAACTCCTTCCCTCAAGACGACGCTATAGAGCACTGCACACCAGAACAACTAGACACAAGAACAGTTTTTTCCCGAAAGCCATCACTCTGCTAAACAAATAATTCCCTCAACACTGTTCAACTATTTACAAAGTGTACTATTACTTCTAATCTTCTCATAACTTTGTTGCTTGTATCCTCTAGTATATTCCTAGTATGATTTGATGTTGATTGTACCCTATGACTATCATTAAGTGTTGTACATTATGATTCTTGATTCTTAACGAATATTCCTTCTTTATGTATACTGAGAGTATTTATACCAAGACAAATTCCTTGTGTGTCCAATCACACTTGGCCAATAAAGTATTCTATTCTATTCTATTCTATTTACAGCCTCCTGGGGTCACATCTTTGCATTTTATGACAGTTTTACCCAGCAAAACTGCATCCGTAGCAAATCATTGGTTTGCTTAATGATCATCACATTCACTTTATGACCACTATTTTTGCCTTCTGATCAACATATTCACTTAACAATAGGGGTGGGATTCTACTGGTTCAGACAAACCAGTAGTTCTGGTGAGCATTTAACCCCGCAAAGCACATGCTGACCGAACCAATTGTTACACTGGTTGAATCACACCAGTACTTAACAACCACAATTACTTAACAACTGCTGCAAAAAAAAGTTTATAAAATGAAGTCGGTCATGTAGCCAACTCATTTTACGGTCAACACGACATACAACCATAATGAGCAGACTCCATTACAGTTATATGTCAAGGACTACCTTGGGTCTAAGGACTACCTTAGAAACATTCTGTGGCAAATATATGCAAAAATTCAGAAAAAAATCAGAAAGGAACAAATACTGTTTCGCAGCTCAATACAAATGTTCTTTGCTTCGAGTTTTTCCCCACATCATCTCTCATTTATCAGCTCATTAGCTGTCCTTCATATTGTTACAGGTTGCATTTCTGACTGGGTCACTGGGTTTCTCCTACTTCTCCTTAACTACCACAGAGAAGGAAGAAAGGATCGTTCACTCATCCCCATGCTAATTTTTGACTGAAGTTTTATCAGATGTTGTTTTACATTTTGTAAGCGGGGATTATAAAACAAAAGACCTGAAAATATTTATCCTGACAGTATAAAAGTATAACTATGAAAGAAATATCCATTCATTGTATGTCAGCATTCCAAATCTGTAAGCAGATTGCATTTATGTACGTTATGTAAATAATGTGCCTGGTTTTTCAAGTATTTCGTTATTCAATCATTTTCTTTAGGAATCTGTGATATGATGCAAAACAGCTTTGAATCTAATAGCTCTGTGCGTAGTGTGTGAAATCTTTTCAAATAGCAATCTGGTCTTTTTGAAGAAACATGTTGCTTTCTCTTATAAAAGAGAAAGGAGAGCTTTCCACAGCATTTGGACCAATATTTTTTAAAAACATGTTGATCATCAACATAGCATCAGCACTGAAAGAGCTTGATTTGGTGAACAATTTTGCATCACAAATTACAAGGCTTTATACTTAACCATTTTTCTTGAATAGGTTTATTATTTGAGGCACCTCTAGCACAGTCTCTGATCAAAAGGTCCTTGAATAGGTCAAAATCCTTGAGCAGATTATCAAACAGAAAGTCTTTAAACATTTAGATAAGAATTCCTTAATTAACAACAGCCAACATGATTTTGTACCAAATGTGTAAGTGCCAAATAAACTTGATCTCCTTTTATGATAGATTTACTAGCCTAGTTGATTGAGAAATGTTCTTGATTGGGGAATCCAAGGGAATGTAGAATATAGTATATCTTGAATTCAGAATATAGTGTATATTGAATTCAGTAAAGTTTTCCATAAAATTTCCTGATTTCCTAACATCCTGATTAACAAAATGGTGACATGTGGGTTTGGCCACTCAATCATTAAATAGATCTACAGTTGGTTCAAGAATTGGACTCAAAAGATAGTTACAAATGACAACAAATCTACCTAAATAGTGGGGTAGGTGAGGTGCCATCAGGTTCTATCTTGGGTTCTGTGCCTTGCAATGATTGCATAAATTATATGAATGAAAGAATGCTTACAAAATTTGTAGATGATATCAAGTTAAGAGCAATGACTAATCTAGTGGAAGAAAGGAGAGAAATAAAAAGACTTAGCTAGAATGGTGGGCATAAACATGTAGGATGAAATTTAACACAGATAAATGTTTGACATCTGGGGGAAAAACTTCAAAAGAAATAGGAACAGGATGGGGAAAATCTGACTCAAGATGTTTAGATGTAACATGTGAAAATGGTTCGGATGAACTATTGGATTAGAAGGTCAACATGACCCAACAGTCTTATGCAGAGGAACCTCAAGAGGATCATAGGATCCAGATCACAAGAAGTAATTTTAATTTTCTACTCTGTCTTGGTTAGGCCTCACTTAGAGTAGTGTTCTTACCACCCGGTTTAAAAAATAGATTGATAAACTGGAGTAAGTTTAAGGAATAGGTACCAAGACGGTGAAAGGACCAAGTCCTATGAGAAACAGTTAAAAAATTTAGGGATAATTAGCTTGCAGAAGAGAAAGCTGAGAGGAGAAATGATAGCTGTCTTCAAATATCTGAAGGGCTGTCACATCTTGGAGGTTTCATTCTTATTCTCATTGGCTCCACAGGGTAAGGCTTAAACTAATGGGATTCCAAGAATGTGGATTCAGATAGCAATAGCAATAACACTTAGACTTATATACCACTTCATATTACTTTACATCCTTCTCTAAGTGGTTTACAGAATCAACATATTTCCTCCAACAATCTGGGTCATCATTATATCCACCTCGGAAGGATGGAAGGCTGAGTCAACCTGAATCGAACTGCTGGCAGTCGACAAAATTAATCTGCAATACTTCATTCTATCCACTACGCCGCCGTGGATCTAAGATAAGACATTAGAAGAACTTCTTGACAGTAAGAGCTATTAATCAATGAAATAAGTTACCACATGGAACAGTAAACCTTCACTGGAGGTTTTTTTTTTTTTTTAAATGAATGGATAGTCATCAATCAGACATAGTATAGTAAATACAGCTGTAGGTGGGGCTGGATTTGATTATCACTTCAGTCCTCCTAATTCTATGATTCTGGGAGGTAGGGGAGCTTCTGGAAAGGTTTGTAAGAAACAATAATAAAATAGTTCCAGAGTTCTGTCTGAGAGGTAAGGCACACACAAAAATAGGAAAGGAGGAGGGGAAAAGAGAATTAAGGCACTGGTTCTTAATGGATAAGACTTATAGAATGATGTACACATTAATTTAATATAGGTTATTGGGTAGCGTATATTTAGATAAGTAAAGAAAGACTAAATGCTAATTCTTGCCTCTTTTACTGCTTACCAGCCTGAAGAAATAGGAAGAAAACAATTCTTCAACAGGTTTTGCACCTACGTTGCTATAAGTGGTAATGTTACCACAATATATTATAGTGTTAAATTTATTAAGCTTTTACCACTTTAAAAGTTCTCCATACCTTGTCCAGCAAAGCCGCAGTTGAATAAATACTACAATTAATTAAATAAGAATTTATACATCCACATTTTCAACCAAAATATGAGCCAAGGTATTGCCCCTGAGTCTAAAATTATAGAAAAATTGCACTTTAGTCAGTGCAGAATGCAGTGGAAAAAAATAGAATAAAAGATTCGTAATTTATTGCCTCTGCTTAAGAAGTAACCTCAAATCGTTTGAAGTTCAAAACTCAAAAGAAACTGGATTTGCTGGAGGATGGGGGGGTGTTTTTTCTAAGATCTCTAATGAATATCACCTCACAGCAGAAATAGGTCACTCGAGTGGTACCTAGTTTTTCTATTTCACCAATATTGAAAAGAGAACTGAGAGATCATTGCTTGTTGGATTCCACCTGTGGAAGTTTAAAGCCATTACTTCTAACAATCACTATTCACAGGTCACAATGAAACCCATTATAAAAAGCGAGTACCAGAAGAATAGCATAAATACAGGGAGCAAAGCGGGCCGAGTCTATTTTTTATTTATTGGAAAGTCCATTGCTGATTACATGTGTAAGGCAATCTTGCTATTGTACAAATAACCCTACTATTTCCAGGCTTTCATTAATGAAAGGGAGTGTGGCTGGAATTACACTGAATCACAGTACACTACACTTGACTGAAATGGCTCCTAAATTGTTGTTCTTTGTTTAGGGCTGGAAATGAATTGTAAAGTTTTGCTATGGACTTAGGAGCAGTTTGGCATTCAGCTGCATGTTTCATATGCCAACATTGCTCAACCATGTTTGGACTACTAAATTGCTTTAATAAAAATGATATCAGTGATGATGAAAGTTTATTTATTTATTTATTTATTATTTATTTAAATTTATATACTGCCCCCCTCTCCCGGAGGGACTCGGGGCGGTGAACAGCCAAGATAAAATACACATATAAAAATACATATACAATATTTAAAAGTTAAAAGAATTAAATAAGTTGGCCATATCAAAAGATTAAAAATAAGGGATTAAGAAAGTTAAAACCAAATTAAAAGCTCTAAAAACCCCTAGGCCAGACCAGCTTGCTGAAATAAATAGGTTTTCAATGCATGGTGGAAGGTCAGGAGATCAGGGATGGTCCTCATCTCCGGGGGTAATTTGTTCCAGAGGGAGGGTGCCCCCAATGAGAAGGCCCGCATCCTCGGGGTCGCCAGCCGTCCAGAGGGTGGCACCCCGAGGAGGCCGACTCTATGGGAGCGTATCAGTCGGCGGGAGGCCGATAATGGCAGGAAGCGGTCTCGCAGATATCCTGGTCCTGAGCCATGGAGCACTTTAAAGATAATAACTAAGACCTTGAAGCGCACCCGGTGGGCCACCAGGAGCCAATGCAGTTTGCTCAGAAGTGGCGTAACATGGGAGCCCCCAACACCACCCGCGCAGCCGCATTCTGCACCAGCTGGAGCCTCCAGATGCTCTTCAAAGGCAGCCCCATATAGAGAGCATTGGCATAGTCTAGGCGGGAGGTTACAAGGGTGGAAGTGACCGTGCGAAGCGCATCCCGATCCAGAAAGGGCCGCAACTGGTTCTCCGAACTACTCAAAATTTCCACTACCGATTCTCCAGAACTGGTCAGAACCTGCTGAATACCACCTCTGGTCCAGCCCATCTTGAATTCCTTTCTATTCCTGCTCCCACTAATTTCTCTGGACCGTTAGTAGTTCAGATTCTTGTAGAGAACTTTAAAGTTACAATAAATCTTTATACATATTTGAAATGCCTGAATCTCCTGATTTCTTTGGTGTTTGACATAAAGTCAGGTATGGTTTGACATTTGTTCTTTATTTTATTTCTATTTTTGTAAAAACACATGTTCTCTAGATTCCTTCAAAGTTAATTTTAGAAACAATATCAAACACTGATCAAAAACTATTCAAATGTAAAGTTACAATGAGGAACTTCAGCCTAGATTCAAAGTAAGCATCTTTCAAAGCTTTTTTTCCCAAAAGAAGAGTGCATGAATGGGTTAAGATGCATGTGTCAAAACAAAATTTACTTTGCAAGTCTCACTTCTGCTGTTTTCATTATATTTTTTAATATTTTAGTTGTGGCGATGGGGGAGGGGTCAGATGCCAAATCAAATAGATTTTAAATATGCCTTTCAGCCATTTAAGAACCTTCTCTCATTACTGAAAAACCAGTTAAATTTGTTGTCAGATGAGAAACTATATAGGTGTGGTTTAGTTCATTTTCCCAGAATATTAGTCTGCTAATTTGCCATTTATAGGCAATAATGCAGCTGTGATAAGCATTTGCCAATTGCTATTTATGGATTTAAAAAAAAACAGCAAAAGAATGTATATGCTCAAAGCTCTAAGGATTTAAGTATCCCAAATCTCATATAACTATTCTAAATGACCATGGCAATTATCCAGCAATGCAAACCCAATGATTTAATTTATTATTTTATATTAAAATTGCTCAATTTATCTTTCTAAGCTAAATGCCCATTTAGATCAAATCCTGAAATTCCTGTGGATTCATCAGCTTCCACATTTTCTTTGTAGAATGGAAACAAAATCCTGACTCTCTATAAGATAACTCATTTTTATTTTCTCCTTAGAAAAATCCTCAGATAGGCAATATTCAGAGTCCACTTAATTACAAATAGTCCTCAACTTACAACTATTTGTTTACTGATGTTCAAAGTTAACTTGTTCAAAGTTACAACAGTACTGAAAAAAGTGACTTACATCAATTTTTCACCCTCATAACCATTGCGACATCCCCATGATCATGTGATTAGGTGCTTGGCAACTGGCTCACATTTATGATGCTTGCAATGTCCCAGAGTCATGTGATCACCTTTTGCAAACCTCTGACATGCAAAGTCAATGAGGAAGCCCCATTTATTCAAAAACCATTTTACTAACTGAACAACTGCAGTTACTCACTTAACAATTGTGGCATGAAAGGTCACAAAACCAGGCAAAATTGTGTCTGCATACACCCCTCCGGGTAATAAAAATATGGTTCTATCTAACTTCACATCAGATACAACAAAATCACGTAAAGGGTTAGTACCATTTTATAATGCTTAGGTAAGACCACACTTGGAATATTGCATCCGATTTTGGTCACTACCATATAGAACAGATTTTGACACTTTAGAGAGAGTGCAGAAAAGAGCAACAAAGATGATTAGGGGACTGGAAGCTAAACATATGAAGAACAGTTGGAATTGGATACGTCTAGTTTTGTGAAAAGAAGGACTAGGGGTGACATGATAGCAGTGTTCCGATATCTCAGGGGCTGCCACAAAGTCAAGCTATTCTCCAAAGCACTTGAAAGCAGGACAACAACAATAGATGGACACTAATCAAGGAGAGAAGCAACCTAGAACTAAGGAGGAATTTTCTGACAGTGAGAACAATTAATCAGTGAACTCCAGAAGTTGTGAATGCTCCAACACTGGATGTTTTTAAGAAGAAATTAGACAACCATTTGTCTGAAATGATATAGGATTTCCTGCCTGAATAGGAAGTTGGACTAGAGAGAAGCAATAATGGATGGAAACTGAACAAGGAAAGATTTAACAGGGAAATAAGGAGAAACTTTCTGACAGTGAGAACAATCCACCAATGGAACAGAAGTTGCCCTCGGATGTTGTGGGAGCATCATCACTTGAGACTTTCAAGAAAAGATTGGACTCCCATCTGTCAGAAATGGTGTAGAGTCTCCCGCTTGGGCAGGGGATTGGACTAGATGACCTACAAGGTCCCTTCCAACTCTGATTATCTGTTATCTGTTATAGAACACTTCCAAGGTCCTTTCCAAGTCTGTTATTCTGTATTTGCATGCCACCTCTTACAAACTTGACAACATATTGAATTTAAAGGATATGCTTCAGCACATATTATAAGAACTGCTTTTGTTTGTTTGTTTGTTTCATCTTTCTCCAATTCTCTTATGCATTAAATTTTGAAAAAAAAAAAAAAGCATAGGCATTGCTCAGTGTTTTTTTTTTTCTTTTATTGCACTCCAAAGCCTGTTTGTGATCAGTGACGTACTGGCTCCATGCTCAGCAGAGCAGGCTGTTTATTACAGGGATGAGCCTCTGTGCCACAGAAGACACAACCAAGAACAGAAGTTTTGTCAGGAATCCAGCTTTTTAATTGATGATCAGGACTTTATTTCCTTCAACAATAATTTATTTGTTTTCTGAAGGGAAGTATCTCTTGTGAAAGATGGCAGGTTAATTATGCAGCCTGAAACTAGAAGTCTTCTGTTTATTCACAATGCAGCCTGTTGCAGAAAACAAGAGAAGAAAACCAGTTGGCTGATCTTCTTGACTGAGTGTGTCACAGGGACCCCTTTTCCTCAAGACGCTTGTTATAATACTTTCTGCTAGAAGTAGAAGAAATACTCAATTCCAGAAGCCAAAGCAACTTCTTCATTTGTTTCCTGTTCTTCTAATTAAATCAAGACTTTCTTGGGAGTCAACATATATAAACAACATGCATGGAAATCATCTTGTCAAAATAAGAAGCCAAGTGGCAAACCAAACCGAGTGGCAAACTAATGTTAAGTCAACAGTAAATTCAGAGGCAATCTCTGAAATGGAAGGAAAAAAAGGAATACCTCTTTGGACAACACAAGGCAATGCAAAGGCAACTGTGGTCACTACCAAAATTGACCTGTAGATTAATTGGCAAGAAACGAGATGTGGTCATGAATTTAAAAATAAAATAGCTAAGGGAGCATCATTAGCCAGGAAATGTCAATATAATAATAATCACATGAAGTATTAGTTGCATTTTATAGTTAATAAAAAAGATGGATAACAAACCCATCTTAAACCCTTGCTTCCCCAAAGGTGAAAGGCTATTGGGTGATTCTACAAAAGATTGCAGCTGATTTGTGGGAGACAAACTATGATCCTGAACATAAGCTTTTCCTTGGACAGTCTTTACTTTCAATCTTTGCTACCCTTGAAGAACACTCAGAAGCTATATCCGGCAAGATGGGCTAAAATGTTTAGTATCACATCCCTGAAATGCTGGAAATGTAAACCAGGTACATACTACCACATGTGGTGGACTTGTAAAAAAGCAAGGAAATTTTGATGACAAATTGAGATGTGGTTAGAAAAAATGGTTGGACAACATATAAAATTTAAACCAGAACTATTTCTATTAGGAATTATAACAGATGGTTATAGTAAAGGGTCAATATACCTAATATTACACATCCTGATGGCAACAAGAATTGTGTACACCCAGCAATGGAAAAGTGAAAACACTCCTTCAGAAAAGGAGATTGTGATGACCCAGGGCAGTGGCACATAGGCAACAACAGTCAGATAAGCAATAAGAGTCCCTTTCTTAACTCCAACTTTGCCCCCAATGTCCAGGTTACCTTCTGGTTGGAGAAAAACTCTCCCAGGAACAGCCTTTGACTGTAGAAAATTCAGTCCAAAACATGAGTAATACAAACTGTAACTTAAAGTCCAAACAAGCCAAACGGAAGTAATTAGTTTGGCAGGGCAGGAGCAAGAATTTCAGACTTGAAGGCACAGCATAACTTTCTGGGAAGACGCCAGGAACATAGATAAGCCACAACAACACAGGATAGTCACATTTGCTTCCAACAGCCTGCCGCATGCATCCTGCCTCTCTTATCAACTGTCTTCCCAGCTGTGGCTAATGAAGGGAATCAGGGCCCTCTCCTCCCTCGTAAGCCACGCAACCCACATTGCTCTCTTCTCCATTCCTCCCTGCGTGCTCTAGGATGAAGAGCGGGTGGGCCTGGGCCTCCCTCTGAACTCCCTCTCCCTTGTTCTATCTCTTCCCTACTCTGCCCAGTCAGACTTTGCCCTTCCCCAGCCTCCTCCGTAGCCAACAGAGCCACACTCCTACTCCCTGTCAGCTGCCCGGCTTCCTCCTTGGATTCAGACTCCGACAGGGGACATGACAGAGATAATAAAGAAGATATTAGTTTATGCAGTATTGGGCAGATTAACGTTAGAATTAAAAAAACAAAGGGGACACAGAATATTATGACACATGGAAGAGATATTACCAATGGTGGAAATCAAGAGGTGGGAGTTGAAACATGAACTAAATTAGGCTAAGTAGACCCAGAACAAGATGTTATATATCTATTAGAATGAATATGTTGGTCAAAAATAATTGTACAAGACTAGCAATGTATAAGTAGTATATATGTTACTTGTCTTTCACTTTGGTGTGTATGGTGAAGGAAACACCAGGATGGTCACACTGTGTTCGATATACCTATATGTTAATAATAATAATAATATATTTTTTTTTAAAAAGAAGAAGCTACATTTGGTGCAGAGTGTGATGTCATGGGCAGTTTTTGGGGGGGGGCAAGAATGGTCCCTGTAACATCACTGCTCTGCAAGCTGCATTGGCTGTCGGTCTGCTTCTGGATGCAATTCAAGGTGTTGGTGATCGCCTTCAAAGCCCTTCATGGCATGGGTCCAGGCTACTCAAAAGACTGTCTCACTCCACTGTGATTGGCCCATCCCTCTCATAATGGCAGAGGAGGTATACTGCTGGTCCTGTCAGCCCAGTTATTCCGGCTGGCGGGATCCAGGAAGAGGGCCTTTCTCTGCTGTTACTCCTGCCCTCTGGAACAACTTACACCCTGATGTGATGTTGTGCCCAACCCTCCCATCCTTTCTTAAGATCCTAAAGATCTGACTCTACCTTGGGGCCCAAACGGGGGAACAGCACAATGGAGGTGGTCGATTTAGTAACCACAGATCCCACTTCCTCACACTCTGCCCCCACCCTCCCTGCATGTCCTTAAATTTTAATGTTTGATTTTAATTTATTTAAGTTTTAATGTATATAGAGAGACATATTTTTATGATGATAAGCCATCCAGTTACCTTATCGTAAAATGGGTGGCCAATACATTTTATAAATATTTAAAATAACCTTTGAGCTATAGGATTTCAGCTTCAGTAATTTTCAGTGTTCTTATTTTATTTCCTGTTAGAATTTTAACACAACACTTGCTCCATTATTAGTTTTTAAGAACTTTTAGAACCAATAGAAATCAGGAATTAGATACATATATTCACATCTGCTAAAATATACTGGTAAATAGGAAAATAAACATGGATATATTCATCAGGATTTGACAAAGAGTTCCAGCAGGAAAAAAAGACAAAAATGCACAACAGTATACTGAAAAGAATGAATTATTAAGCAAGTGCTTTTACTTGAAAACTGCTACCTGTGTATTTTATTTATATGTAGAAAAGATCTCACACTCCTCTTTCAGAAACACTCTTTTTAAAAAATAAATTGGTGGAAATATGAAAATCCAGTGAGGTGGAATCAGATAGAAATAGAAAAACGCAATTAATGTTTGTTTACTTTCTTTTTTCCTTCTAGATAACTCTATTGAATTGTACCTAATTAAAATATCTGTAAAATAATAATGAAAAGTAAAAATATGTAACAAGTACACTGCACATTTATAAATATTTCAGTAAAAATTTCTACAGTAAATGCAACTCTAAATTCTAGATTTTCCAAGATGCCTCCCCTTGCATTGTCAAAATGTTTAAATGGATTAGTAGAATTTCTGAGTTATCTTTTTTTCAGATGTATGCAGATATGCAATTGCTATTTTTTTTCTTTTTACAACTCTTTACTCCCTTGTTTCAGGAGACTAAGTGGAGCTGAGCATTTACCAGCCAGGTGCCCTTTCTGATGCCTACACGGGGTTCGCAGCAGATATTTTCTCTTTGCTTCCTAATAGAGGAACATCTGTTGCTACCTAGGATTGAACTCTCAGTCTCCTGAGTGTGAGGTGAGCATCTTCACCTCTAGGGCACCGCACCACTCTAGATATTCAATTGCTACAATCTTGGGTATATCTATTTTTGCAAGTTTAAAGCATGTAAAAACCCACCAATTTGTGTTTTCTTAAGCCACCTCACTATACAGAAATCTTTACTGAGATCACAGACCAGTACATAATACAACTCAGTGATACCAAAAAAAAAAAAAAAAAAGTTACATTTATAAAAAAAGAACAAATCATAAAATTAATTAGGCATATCAGGCAATTGGCTGCAAACTTTACATTTGACATAGCAGAGTTCAGCTGCATTTAGAATAACAGAGTCAAGAATATCTACAAGTGAAAACTGTAAGTAAAAAAATCAGAATGACTAGGAAACATGCTTAAATGTATCAACTCTGACCATATGGCATCATAAAATGGATAGTATAATTAAATGTGTTTGATGGTTTTGATAGTCCCTTCAACGCATGGCCAAAACCTAAGCCTGGATAAATCACTTTTCCAGAACTGTAGTAGGAAGAGGGAGTAGGAAGCCCACTATAAAAGAGAGCCAGTTTAGTCTAGCAGTTAAGGCGCCAGATTAGAAACCAGGTGATGGTGAATTCTAGTCCCACTTTAGGCATGAAAGCCAGCTGGGTTACTTTGAGCCAATCCCGCTCTTTCAGACCAACCCACCATAAAGGGTTGTTGTGATGGCAAAAATAGGAGGAAAAGGGAACAGTGTGTATGTTCACTGCTTTGAGTTATTTGTAAAAATAATAAAAGTGAGATTTTAAAAAAATCTAAATAAATAATAAAAAATAATAAAGGGCAACACATCAAGCCAATAGAAGAATGTCCTATGTTTAGGAATTATAATTTGATTTAAGGATATAGCAGATCTAAGGAAAGTTGGAAGTATATTCTTGGAAAGAGATGTCAGATGTAATTGGATAACTATGTTTTTAATCCACTGCTTCAACACTATTCTTGTATACTCAAACATGGATGTGCCAAATTGGGTTAATGAAAATCCAAGGAGCTCTGTTTTTTTTTCCCATATTGCTTTAAGCGAGGATGATACAAAATTGTGATCCAATTATTCTGGATTCCCAGGAGGGAAGAAGTACATTCCAAAGGAGTAAGAGGCAATTCACTCAGATAGTTTTATGTGAGAGAATGAAGTTGAAGACAAACCCTCCATAGTAGTTCCCAGAGTATATGCTTCATGAAGTGGTAGTTTGCTTCAGTTTGGCAAGATTCTGTCCCCAGGTATGGAACAATGAAGAAATCTGCTTGAAAGAATCACTAAAAGCCTGACAAAGTTGTCAGTAAGGATGTGAAATGCCAGACTATAGGAGCAAAGTGATAATGTATAGCCTGATGTATCAAAATACACTTTAACTGAGTACTATCAGAGTGCAGCTGTGTGATTAAAGCCCCTTTATTATAGAAAAAGCATTGTGATGCTATTCCAGCTTTCCAGGCATTGTATACTATTTGTTCTCTGGAGTCATGGCATGAGAAAATATGCCTAAGCATTTAAACAATTGAACATGTTCAATAAGATGATCCAAAAAGGTCTTCATTTTTCTAAGACCATCACCTTGGTCTTGCTGAAACTGATTTCCAAAACTGCAAAAAGACAATAATTGACCAACCATCACAGTGTCAATTTTAGGCTTGTTGGTTTGTTTATAACATTTACCTAGCCACCCATCTTACATTCAGCTCTGAAAAGCACCCTTGTGATGACCCAGGGCGTGGCACAAAGGCAATACCTTTGTCAGAAAGTCAGAAAATAAGAATGAATTCCTTTATTAGCTCCAACTTTGCCTCCAATGATCCAGTTATCTTCTGGCCTGAAGAAAAACTCTCCCACAAACCTGCAACAGCCTTTGGCTGCAGATATTCCAATCCAAACGTTGTAAACTGAAAACTTTAAACTATAAATCCAACAAAGCAAGATAAGATAAATAAATCTGGCAGAGCAAGATACGGAATTCCAGAAATGAAGTAACAAAGCAGTAAATCAAACCAGTTGGGAGGATGCCAGAACTCAGATAACCACAGTCAAACATAAGATAAATTCAACATTTGTTCCCAACAACCACCCCACCCAACTGCCTCTCCTTTAAATACCATCACCAGATGCGCCTTGTGAAGGGAATCAGGGCCCTTTCTTCCCTCATAAGCCATGCAACTCATGTTACTCTCTTCTCCCTTCTTCCCTGTGTGCCCTAGGGTAAAGAGGGGGTGGGCCTTGGTCTTCCTCTGAAACCCTCTCTCTGATTTTACCTCTCCCCTGTTCTGCCCAGCCTGACTTTGCCCTTCCCCAGTTTCCTCCAAAGCCAATGTAGCCACTCTCCTGCTCCCTGTCAGCTGTTCATCTTTCTCCTCAGATTCAGACTCGACGGGGCATGACAACCCTGTATTAATCATAATCTGAGAAGGTATCACTGCATATCTTAAGACTGAAATCTGTTTCTCTGCTACTTACAGTATGTGATGACTAGAAGTTGTTCATCATAGCAACAAAGCTATTTCGTAGTATTTCAGCAACAATGGAACAAGAATATAGCCTCAGTTAACAAGGGCCTTGTTGGCATAGTGTTCTTGGAAACTACATTTCCAGCCATGATGCCCTCCTGCAGCCCTCTGCCAGTGAAAATGGAGCTCGGGTGGTCCATGCATGCCCCCCCCAGGCCCTGTTTTTGACCGCAACAGCTTCCTGCAGCCTTTATCAGTGAAAATGGAGCTCCATTTTTGCTGGCAGGGGGCTGCAGGAGGCCCCCATGGCTGAAAACAGACTGGGAGGGCCGCATGTGGCCCTCCTGAGTTCCATTTTCACTGGCAGAGCCACCCACAGACCGGTCCTTTACTTTTTCCAGGGTGGCCCCATGTGCCAGATCTAAGCACCCTGTGGGCCTTGAGTTTGACACCCCTGATGTAGCTGAAGAGGGAGAGCAGACCTTTGATTTAAATACGGGATAACTAATCAAATCAGATCTATATTACAGTCATAGACCAACACAGAGAGAACTAAGCAATCAGTAAATTTATCAAGTATAAACCAACCAATACAAATATTAGAAGAGTATTATTTTACTATAACCTGTTCTTTGAAAATGATTTTCATACATTTCACTATCATATTTAAGCTTTGTTGGAGTTTTGGATCACGCTCATTTCATTAACAGGCTAGTAAAAAATAGAAATTTAAAGAAAGTTATTTTAATATGCAATTGTTTGCATTCACTTTTTAAAAAAAAGTTTTATCTCAATACAATACGTGAAGTAAATAGTCTTCTTTAAGATAACTGCAGGAGCTTCAAGAAAGTGCAATAAAATTATTTTTATCCTTTTATGTCCTGCTTAGATAGTACTGTATGTTGTCCTAAAACACAACTATAATACTATCAACCCCCACTGCAAGTGAAATCAACCAAAACAACTCAGAGCTATACCTGCTAAATAAAATCATAGCGTAGTGATATTTGGTGTCATCTGAACAAATTTTGTTTTTAACAGGAATATGTTGCACTCTAATTCAAAGCAAATTACCTATTTTTCAGAAGTTGCTTTATACCTTATAATGCTTTTAAAGCAATTGGCTTGAAATCTGAAGCACTTATCTCTGAGATTCACACTTATAGTGTAACAGTTTAAGCTTGGTGGAATTTGTTTCAGATATTTAATTTACATTTCAGCACAGTAAAAGCATGAAATGCGAAAAAGATGTGGTAATTCACCACTAAGAGTTCTGAGCCTAAATATAAATGACTAGGTACTTTTCTGTTATGTATGTCTATGGCTTTTCTCCTTGCTTTTTGTAAAATTAAGGTTTTATGTATACAGGATCCTTATCTGTTGTTTTCTTACTTTTATTTATCAATTTAAATCTTTTAAAGTAATCCCTATGGAATTAATGGTGTTGCATGTAGTAAACAAAACATTATTGACTGCATATTTTGATTAATCTCTGGTAGCTTCAAAAGGAAGTTACACTTTGGGGAAACTAATGCCTGCTTTTGCATCTATGGAAGGGTCATCAATCATAAAACCATACAAGCCACCCATTCATTTTTCTAACTTAATAACTTTGTTAATAAATCCCTGTTGTATTTATGTTATCTCCCTTTTTCTTAACCCCCTTTTTTAGTATGGATGGAATGATGTTAGTATATAATGTGCAAAGAAATTTGTAATGAGATAAATATGCATGGTATCTCAAATACGTACAGGATCCATTGCATTAACTTTGACTTGACTCCTAATGATTTATGGGACCATATCTCCAGACTGGCTCATTATGAACCAGGAGGAGAATCTCTATTGTGGAGCAGTATGTCTCTTGAGATATGTGGAGTTCCCAACCAATTAACCTTCTAAAAGGCCATGAAGACCACCCAATTCTAATGGCGGTAAGCAGTGAGACAAAGGTGTCTTTTCAAATAGAATTTCAGTAGAATTAGTTTCTGATTAGAGTTGGTTCATTTTTTTCTTGATGTGTTGTAATGAGAGATAGATGAGAGAGAGAGAGAGAGAGATGATGGAGGGAGGGAGGGAGGAAAGAGAGAGAAAAAAGAAAGAAAGAAAGAAAGAAAGAAAGAAAGAAAGAAAGAAAGAAAGAAAGAAAGAAAGAAAGAAAGAAAGAAAGAAAGAAAGAAAGAAAGAAAGAAAGAAAGAAAGAAAGAAAGAAAGAAAGAAAGAAAGAAAGAAAGAAAGAAAGAAAGAAAGAAAGAAAGATCTATCTCAGGAACTATTCCATTAACTACAATACTTTTACTACTGCCAGTAATATCAATCTTGTCTTCATAACAGGAACTCCATACTTCTCTATACAAGATTAGGACTGCTAATACCGTTAGAGAGGAAATTTGAAGGATAAATGAAATGAAGATGCTAGGGAAATTATTTATCACCAAGTGAATATCATCTTGTTTTTCAGATGAAAGGAAGAGCTGGCTGAAATTTAGCATTCTTGTATATTTGGAGCTCAACATATTTAGTAACATTTTGAGAATGTCTTTCCCAGCTAATATATTCTCAACTGATTCCCCTACAGAACTTCCTTAAGAATCAGAAATACTATCCCCATTTACTTTGTATTTATGAATTGTTTTATGAACTGCATATCTTATATTACAACCTTCATAGCATCTTTGACAAAACTTCATAGATATGACTTAGACATCTAGAGACAAGTGGCTCTTCAGCCCAATGGAATCCCATTTATAGAAATCCATCACTGTATTTCCTATTCACACATTGCCTTTTCAGTTGTTTGATCACTACTGAATCATAATATACACATACTAACCATCAGCTAGAGATGTGCATTATTTTGTTTAACAACCCTGTAATCCCTTACATGAGGGTGGAGTCTGGGCGACTGAATGGAGCTGAGTGTTTACTGGCCAGATGCTCATGCAGAGGTCACAGCAGATATTTTCTCTTTGGATCCAGAGAGAGAAATATTTGCCACTACCTAGCATTGAATTCACAGCCTCCTGATTGTCAAGTGAGAGTTCCACCTCTAGGCCACCATGCCACTCAAGAGACATGGTCATTGTTTATCAGGCAGAAATGAAGAAACAGACTGTGAAGCAGTCAGCAGATTCTGCCCAATTGACATGGAGCACAGATAGGAGTGGAACAGCTCAGACCACAACTTGAAAATCACTGCATAAAACTCGATCCATTTCTTCTGGTCAACAGGAAAGGCAATCTGCTAGTTTATGCACCAAGCAGCAACCACACTAAAAGCTAATTGACTGTAAAACACAATCAGGGTTTCAGTTCAACGAAATTAAGATCATATTTCAGAGGGAAAGATATTGACACTATTCAGCCTGGAATACAAACAAGTAACCTCATTAATGATTTCCTTTTTGCCTTATTCTTGGAAATAAATAGCATCACAGGCCCAAGTATCAAAGACAAGATCGGATGAAAAGCTTAGCTTTCAGTAATTTTATATCAATAACCAAAGAAGATAAACGAACATGCATATTACTTCTGCTGGAAGCTATTCAATTAAGAACAAAGGCTTTATCTGAAAATATGAACAGTTTATATTAAAATGAGAAATGTCACTAAAATTCATAATTCCTAGTTTGGAAATTCGATTTGGGGGTGGGGGAGCTGCCATCCAATTTTCTGAGTTCAAAAATATAGGAAGCCATGCAATCCTCTAACCTCGTATTTTAAAATGGGATAGAATACAGCTTCCTTCTATTTATTTATTTATTTATTTATTTATTTATTTATTTATTTATTTATTCGTACTTCTATACCGCTCCCTCTCCCAAAAAGGGACTCAAGGCGGTGTACACTCAACAAACAAGGTAATACAGAAAACAGAAGCGAAAACAGGTAAATAATCAAGATGGCCAAGAATCACCCCTATAAAATTACAAAATATAAACCCCAATGATCTTATTTGGCTAGACCGGCTTGCTTGAACAGCAAGCATCTATGTATCTCTAGCCATTTTCTAAATACTTTCCACCATTTTATAAATCTCTTTATATGAGTGCTATCGCTCTGCCTATGACTAGGAATAGGTAGCAAAAAAAAAATTTCAAACCTTCTCTTTTTATATTTTAATGTTATGTAAAAATGGCGCTAAGAATACAATGGCAAACCACTTTTATAATGCTGCCAAGAATCCCTCAATCATGAAATCAGAAACTGAGCTCTACTCACAGGTGTCTTTATCTTTTTTTTTAGCACCATGAAGAAAAGGTCTCCTAGTTTTTCTCTCTGTTCTTATTTAATTTGATGAAAGGCAATTTACAATGGTGAATCCTTTCGAAAATTCACTGTCACTGAAAGTCACATGGATAGAACATGGTGTCCTTATAGGTAGTTACAAAAGAGATAAGAACACGAAGAACCTATCTTCCACTACACAATCGACTTTCCCACTGGTCTGCAACTTCCTCCCTTCTCAGTAATTGCTCCCACTAGACTTGATCATAAGGTGTGGATAGTAAACCTTCAGAATGATGGGAAGTTATCCCAAAGGTGCTTTTTAAAGGCAACTGGACTTGTTTTTCCTTCAAGATGTTTTGCTTCTCATTCAAGAAGCTTCTTCAGTTCTAATATGATTAGTAATTGTTAAGGCACATGAGATATGTACCTAATCGACACACAATTGAAAAGGAATGGATTTAGTGTATGTTAAAAATAAAAAATCTTAATCTGAAAGAAGCTTCTTCAATTCTTCATTCAAGAAGCGAAACATCTCATTCTCATTCAAGAAGCGAAACATCTCATTCTCATTCAAGAAGCGAAACATCTCATTCTCATTTGCTTCTTGAATGAGAAGTGAAACATCTTCAAGGAAAAACAAAGTCCAGTTGCCCTTTGAAAAAGCACTTTTCGGACAACCATGAGAATCTCCATAGACAGATGGAAAGTTATGGAACGTAAACATACCTTACTTCAAAAGTACTCCCAAATCATAGAAGATTCTAAGGTTCTGAGTATTTTTCATCTGCAGAAAGGGAGACACAATAGTAGTCTTCAGTTATCCAAAGCCTTGTCTGGTCTCAATTGTGGTTATAAGAAGAGGATTACCTACATGGTCAGTAAATTCTTCCTAATGTCTTAACCTGAATTTCCTTCCCTGTAGATTCAGCCCTTTGCCCTGTTTGTGTCCAGTGAAATAGAGAATAAGTCCACTTTGTATTGCCTCAAGCGCTGGTCCAGGTTATTAATTTTCTTGAAGACCTCAGCTGTGCTATACTGATGTTATCATGGTGACTGTTTTTTTTTCTAAATTGGATGTGGAGGGGTGTAATTTTAATTTACATTAGCCACTAACAGAATTGTGGGAGTAAGATGGCCAACCATATAAATTGTTCAAGGAAGTGAGGGGAGGTACCATGTTTATTACTAGGAATGAGACCCAAGGATTGACTTCTATCACAGGTGAGTTGAACAAGTAAACAAAATCTATACATTTGTGGAAGGCTTGGCCAACAGAACTGTCTACTTTATTTTTGTTGTTGTTGCCAAGAACAATAAACAGGATTCTGGTTGGAAGGTTTCCTGAGAAATATAACTGATGAGCTTTTTGGAAATGATGATTAAACTAGTAAATAATAACTACAGTGGTGAGCTCTATTTCTTAAAATAATTCATAAATATTGCAATTGTTTTTTTCATGCCAAAGTGGTGCAGTGATTAGAATGCAGTATTGCAGGCTAACTCTGCTCACTGCCAGGAGTTCAATCCTGACCAGCTCAAGATTGACACAGCCTTCCAGCCTTCCGAGGTCTATAAAATAAGGACCCATATTGTTGGGTGCAATATGCTGACTCTGTAAATCTCTTAGAGAGAGCTGTGAAACACTGTGAAATGGTATATAGGTCTAAGTGCTAGTGTTATAGTGTTCTCGTTCTATTGACCTTGTTAAAACAGTATTGTTACATTCATATTGAATTTAGCATCTATTTTTCCCAAATCACAAAGTTGCAAAGGGCTATTTAGACCATCAAATTAAACCATCTGCTCAGTTCAGACATCCAAATTACAGCAGCTCTGACAGATTACAGTCTAGCTTCCCCTTGAATATATTCAGTGAAGGAGAACACACTACTCCCTAGACAACTGCTTCATGGTACCACCATTAGGAAACTGTTGTTAACATTCAATTAGATTCTGCCTTTCTGCAGTTCATAACTCTCTCACTTCATATCTTTTATTCTGGGTGGTCATAATCTAATATAACACTTTTCAAGTCCTTGAAAAGTGTTATCATATCCCACTTGTTTTTCTTAAAACTGAACATGTCTCCTTGTAGGATTTCTTTTTCTAGACACCTGATTATTTTTGTCAATCTTTCTGAAACCATTCCACTTAATTCAAATTCTTCTTATGGTGTGGTTGGAACCAGAGGTGATATTCAGCAGGTTCTGACCAGTTCTGGAGAACCGGTAGTGGAAATTTTGAGTAGTTCGGAGAACCAGCAAATACCACCTCTGACTGGAGTTTTTACAGTATCCTTCCTCTGCAACGCCCACCAAGCCACGCCCAAAGAACCAGTAGTAAAAAAAAATTGAATCCCACCACTGGTTGGAACTAGTCACAATAATTAGGAGGCAGCCCAATCACTTTTTATCTTGTATATGTTTCTCATCTAAAAATACAATTTCCTTTGCTTGTGGGGAAAAAAATCAAAACTACCAGAGAAATATATTACAACAGTTTATGATTGTTTGATATCTGCCAAGCATCAGAATAACAGAACAATGGAATAACAGAATTGGAAGTGATCTTGGAGGTCTTCTAGTCCACCCTATGTTATTTCAGATAAAGGGTTGTCCAATCTTTTCTTAAAAGCCTCAAATGTTGGAGCATTCCCAACTTCTGGAGGGAAGACGTTGGCTGATTCATTGTTCTAACTGCTAGGAAATTTCTCCTTAGTTCTAGGTTGCTTCTCTCCTTGATTAGTTTCCATCCATTGCTTTTTGTCCTGCCCTCAGGTGCTAATAGATTGACCCCCTCTTCTTTGTGGCATCATCCTTAAAATATGGTGTCAGACTAAAAAACTAACTTTATTGTGCTGTTTGTATTGACACCCCTAGGGGGAGTAAATTAGGTACAATGAAATGTATTTTGCAAAGTGTCATTAAATGATTCCTATTTTGAAACAGAAGGTGAAAAACAGTATTCTGTATGAAAAGGCACAGGCAAGTTGAACATGCTTCTTTTCCCTTGGAAAAATTTTATGATGATAAGTGCAAATAGTATCTGAGATCATTGTTAAATAGCAAGGAAAAGAAAATCACTGTGCATTTGTCAGCACTTTGAGTATTTTTAGTTATTTACTTCTTCAATTTCTGTCTGACTGAAAGGGCTCCTTAAAAACACCACCTCCACAAAAAAGCTTTTATCTCTTAAATTACCCTACATAATGCAACAGTTTGTCAACTATTGCAAATCTAATCAAATGAAGACAACATACCCAGACAGACATATATACATACATACATACACAAACATACACTTTCCTACATATTCTGTTAGCTGGGGTTCAAAAATATTGCCATCCCTAACATACAAATACACAAACATACACTTCCCTACATAGTTGGCCAGCAAGGATCCAAAAATATCGCTGTTCTTTTGAATTATTCTAGCATTATCTATTGCTGTCTCTTACAGCTTACACTACTTTTCAAACACTTACTTAGTATCAAAAAGACAGCTATCTTCTATTAACATGAGTTATTCTACCTCTTTATTCCAGAGTTCTTGGAAATACAAAAACATCTTGCTGGTCATTGACAGAGAATAAGTGAAATAAGTAAAAACCAAAATCCACCTTTGCAATAATTCTTATTATTTATTTTTTTTAAAACCCGTACATTTAGAGTTATCCAAAGGCAGACTTGGATATTTTACAGCCCACGGGCCACCTCTGACTCGTGGGCTGTCCCACTACAGTGTTGGCATCTACGGGTTCAATGGGTGGGGGTGGGGCATAGGCAGCATTAGCATCAGCAGAAATGGAACCGCGTCCATAGGACAGGCCAAAGGTCCGCCACACCAGTTCCAGTTTTTCATGTGGGCTGTTGGGAAAATTAATTGCCCACCCCTGTTCAAAGTAACAGTAACTGTGGAGGTTTCAATTCTGCTATTGTGTCCGGATAACTTTGTGAAATTGAGAGATGCATTAATCAAAAACAGGCCATCCTTCATTTAGAATCGGCACGCTGAAATTAAGAGATGTTTAATCAAATACGGGTAGTCCTCAGTTTACGGCTGTAATGGAGCCTGGCCATTACAGTCATGGGTCATTGCAATCATTTAGCAAGACACCCATGCTTAACGATTGCTGTCTTGGACTTCCTATGGGTCAGTAAATGACCTTTTTTGCTGCCTGCAAAAAAGAAACCAGGCGGCTCCTCTCTGTGCATGCGGAGGTGGGGGGAAGAAAAAGCAGTAAATTCTCCTCTCCTTTTACATACATATACATAAAGGTAAAGATTCCCCTCGTACATACGTGCTAGTCATTTCTGGTTCTAGGGGGCGGTGCTCATGTCCGTTACAAAGCCAAAGAGCCAGTGCTGTCTCAAGACATCTCCGTGGTCATGTGCCCGGCATGACTAAACGCTGAAGGCGCAGGGAATGCTGTTACCTTCCCACCAAAGTGGTCCCTGTTTTTCTACTTCTTTTTTTACATGCTTTCAAACTGCTAGGTTGGCAGAAGCTGGGATAAGTAATGGGAGCTCGCTCCATTACGCGGCGCTAGGGATTCAAACCGCCGAACTGCCGACCTTTTTGATCAATAAGCTAAGCGTCTTAACCACTGAGCCACCACATCCCCATTATACCTACACTTATACACATATACATATACATTGTCAGGATTCCAAGCCTATCAACCCTGAACATCAAGCCTTGGTGGTGCAGGCTGTTAATCATCTAGCACTTAGCTCAATTGCCTGCAATTAGTGCAGGTTCGAATCCCACCAGGCTCAAGGTTGACTCAGCCTTCCATCCTCTCGGGGTAGGTAAATTGAGGACCCAAGATTGTTGGGGGCAATAAGCTGACTTTGTAAAATGCCACTTGGGGGGGCCAAAATGCCCTAGTAATAAGCAGGCATATACAATGGAATGAAGGCTATTGCCGAGCACTTAGCATGGTGCTCTAAAGACTGTAAGCCGCCCTGAGTCTCCGGAGAAGGGCGGCATATAAATATAAATAAAAAATAAAAATCCTGAAGGTGACCTATATATTCTTCTTCCTAGCATATTCCCGCAGTACAGAGTCTGCTTTTCGGTTCGTTGAATGCTACTTTGCATGGTCAGCTGTGTCTCCAAAGCACCTTGCATAGCTTTGTTGAAGGTGTCTGTTTTGGATGCCCATGAGGTCACCAACCATTGATATCTAGTTGGTAGGCAGTCTTGGCAACAGTGGAAGGTGCTGTTCTCTGGACATGTCCAAACCAGCAGATTAATATACAGGATTAATATGCAGGATATATATATATTTCTTTTTCTTTTTCAGCACCCAGCCAGGGTGGATCCTACATATTAAATGTTAAAGTTATTTGATCGCTTTTTCCTCTTCTTTTGTACACTACTTTTTTTCCTTTTTTGTTGTTGTTGATAGCATAGAATGTATGTTTTTGTTTTGTTTCAATTTTTTCTGTTTTCTATTTTACTTTTCGTGATAAAACAATAAATAATATTTTTAAAAGTTTGATTGGCAATAGAGTGATCTGAAGCATTAATATTTCTATTAGATTTTTTCCTTCCGTCCCCAGATTTACCTTCTATTTTCAAACTGGCATTGTCTCAAAGGGCAGGATTATCACGAGTGCAAGAATCAAAGCCATATTTTCATTTCAACAACTTTCGAATATTGTAGTTTTTAATACAGGAAAGCTATGGCTAAAAAGTGAAGCTAAGTCATTGCAGTTAGATCAAGAGTCACACTTGAACTTCCTAATTGTGCCCATATTGTTTTCTTTTCTAACTTAACTACTTGCATTCCATAAAGAATTTGAAAATAGACTATGAAAGAATTTGTGCAGGTAAACTCACGAAGTAATATTCCCATGTAACTATTACATGTATTTAAAGCTTACAAATTGGACACGCACAATCCCATAAAGGGAGAAACCAGCCATATGTATAGATTACATTTTTCCTACTGCTTATTCTTTCCTCTTCCCAATGAGCAGTTTCATAGATAAAATTCCAGTTCTTTTGAATATGTCAAAGTAAAATTGGGAATTTGAATCCCTTCCTTACAAAACCGTATGGTTCTAAAGTATAGTTCCATTGGTTGAATTGTGAGCAATGTTTGTTGTAAATCATCTAGCATAGCAGAAATTGTGAATTCCTTTCTGCTCTCTGAGTTTGGTTGTTTTCTAGCAGATGTTTTATTACCGAACTGGATAACAATTTCTGTGCATTTTGGGGATCAGGATGATAAGAAGTACAATTCAACAAGATGTGGAATAATACGTTTGGAGCCTATATGATTTAAAGAGGAGTAATTGAGTGAATACTGAGTTGTCAAAAGTCTCATTAATACCAAATTATTCAATCATTATTTAAAATGAAAGGGAGTGAGAGATGTATGCATAGCATTATTGTGTAGCTTAAGCATTATATAGACCCAAGTTTAGTAATACCAGGAAGCTGATGTCATACTGATTTACCTGGAAGGAGATAACTCAGTTCTTGTTTAACTTCCAGATTGATGTATCGTCTAAGATTCCATGCATTCTGGCAGACAATAATCCAACTGAGATTATCCAGGAATATTCAGTCCTCAAGAAAGGGCACTATCCCAAAGTTATTGGGCTCTGACAGCAGCAGCAGCAGATGATGATGATGATGATGATGATGATAATGATGATGACGATGATGATGATGATTTGTCGCAGTCAAGCAAACTGTCAAGTAAATGTTCAGATTGGAATTGGCATTTTGCTTGTTATTGTTTGCAAAAGATCACAAAATCACAGCTGCTAGTTCTTTAGCTGATGTTGGCCTTCATACACATCAAGTTCTTCCCAGGAAGCCTGGATGTTGGAATATATCAGTGTAATATATCTGCAAATCCAAGCAGTGTGGCCTTTTGCAATTGACAGTGTGGCCTTTTGTAATTGACAGGTGGATATTTTGTTAATGCACAGATTTTCTAAGGGCTGTCTTAGATTTTTTTGGAATGGCACCCACTGAGTCCATCATAACCAGTTTATGCTATAATCTTTCCGCTTTCAACAATTATCAGAACTTGATACTTTGTGATGTTCTCTAGGGCTTTGTCTTCTATTCTTCTATCCTGCGGTATTGCCACGTCAATTATCCACACATTCTTCTTTTCAACCACAGTAAAATCTGATGTTAAGATTTTATCAGTTTGTATTCAGAAATCCTACAATATTTTAATCTGGTTTTTTTATTATTGTTTTAACTACAGAATATATGGTCACTGTTTCTTTTGCTTCTTTGCAGAATTTGCACTTAGAATCATTTGATGATTTCTTTTTCAATTCTGATTGCATTATTTACTATTCACTAAGACTGTATTACTATTCTTCTTCTCATCCTTCCTGTTACCTATCTCCTCCCACTTATGATTATAACCTTGTTGCTTGTATCTATACAATTTATATTGTTTTAACTAATTTCCTAGTATGATTTGATTGCTTATTTAATATCCTATGACTATCTCTAAGTGTTGTATCTTATGATTCTTGATGAATGTATTTTTTATGTACATTGACAGCATATGCACCAAAGACAAATTCCTTGTGTGTCCAATCACACTTGGCCAATAAAGAATTCTATTCTATTAGTTCAAACTGCTTGCTCTTGAGCAGCCAAAATGAAGGTCTTGGTTTCTTTTCTTTTTTTTAATACAAGTGTAAGACATTGCCAAGTTTATCTTTACCCACTTTCCCCTAGATTTTTTGTAGAAATTGACCAAGCAATGTTTTTTCTTGCCAGAAACCTGTTCAGGTTTTTTATTTCAATTTCATCTTTTATTTCCTGTACATTCAGTAAGTTTTTTTTTCTGTAGCATACATATCCTATTGAGATATGATATCCATTTTTTTTCAATATAAAAACAAAGAAGAGCCATACATACATTTCCAAATAAAAACAACACACTGATATAGTATGTGGGAATGACCTTGAGAGATCAGGCAAAGAGATGCTGCCTAGGGAACAGATAAAAGATCATATCCCTCAGCTGCATATTTAGCAGAACCCTTCCTAAAAGGCTTAGGAAGGACCTTCCTAAATTATCAGGCTGAAAAGATAACAGCAGGAGATCTGTACTTTCAGACATGCAAGATTCTGTTAATGTAGCTTTACAATAAAGTAGAATGAACTTATCTGAACACATTTCCTGTCTGATCTATCTGGTAAGGCTAACACACCAACATCCACAAATACATACACAGGAAACAGTGTCTTCAAAACAAATAAAAACTCACCCTATCTGCTTGCATTGGCTTTTGTATGGCTTTTTTTTTTGCAAGCTGCCTGGAGTCACCATGAGTTATTTGGGAAGGTTTAATAAATAAATAAAATCATCAACTAATTCATTTTAATGCTTTTTAATTAATAACAAAAACAAAAAAATGATAATGATACTGATACTGATACACACATTGTCAAAAAGAAGGGAAGAAAAGAGGACAAAAAGTTCTCTTAACAAAAAAGTGAAAAATATGAAAAAAGTAATATGATGAATCACTATAAAATTATAAACAATTATAATTTTATATATACTTGTCCAATGCAAAGATCATTCAAGTAAGTATCTATTTCTAATACAACCAATACAACTATTTAATACAACTATATATTTCTAATACAGTTATCACTGTTTTAACCTACTGTAATTCTGTATAAATGAGTCCCATATTTCTTTATATTTGTCCGTACAAAATCTACATCTATAGGCAATCGGTTTACAGGTTGTAAGTGCAATCAGTCTTCAATCCATTGAGTGAAAAGGGCTATAAATATATTCCAATGCTTCAATATCAGTCCTTTAGCTATGGAGAATCCAGCTATTTTGTCCAATTGTCACATCCCATGTACTAGGTATGTCAATTGAACAGCTTGCCTCCAAAAGTGGTGAGTGCTCTAAAACTGGAGGTTTGTAAGAAGAGATTAGACAACAGTTTGTCTCAATTTGTCTCAACTGGTATAGGGTTTCCTGCAGGGGTGGGATTCAAATTTTTTAACAACCAGTTCTGTGGGCGTGGCTTAGTTGGTGGACATGGCTTGGTGGTCATGTTATTGGCTGGGCGTGGCCAACTCAATATCACTCACATTGAGGGACACATCTCCTCGCCTGGCCTCTCATGACTGTGGGGATGCTGCAACAGTCGTAAGTGTGAAAAATGGTCATGTCACTTTTTTCAGTGCCATTGTAACTTTGAATGGTTACTCCCATACAAGCAAAGCACCAGCAAAGGAGGTGGGGAGAAAAACTCCAAACAAGTTCCTGAGACAGGAAGTCTAGTCCTGTCAAGAATGTAATAAAGGTTAATGGGGAGGCAGTTTCTATAAGCAACACCAGAATGTTTCCTTCCTGCCTTCCTTACAGGATTAGGCCAGTAATTTCTTCTAACAACTGGTTCTCCGAACTGCTTAGAATGTTAACAACTGGTTCTAGCGAATAGGTGCGAACTGGTAGCATCCCACCCCTGGTTTCCTGCTTGAGCACAGGATTGGACTCAAAGATCTTCCAACTCTATTATTCTGTTAAATATCAGAGCAGGGAGATCAGAACTTTTAAATCAGCAACAGTTGCAGCAGTCCTAAGCTACCTTCCATCTTAGACATCACACCCTGGATCATTCTCCAATGATGTTTGATGTTTCAAAACAGTAAATAATACATGTACTGATGGAAATGAGCAAAGTACCATTACTTTTCATAAGTGCACTGCTTCCCTTAGAAGAACTTGGTTTGGGAATTTCAAGAGGAGAAAGGCTAAAGGGATTGAGAAGGAAGATGGCAATAAAACTTAAAAGAGACTCTCTTGGATACACTTGAACTAGAATATCATTACCTACTTCCTACAAGAAATATATTTTGCTGTGTTATTAATGCAGAATTAATAGCAAAGGAAATTAATGCAAAATTAATGACCAAACTGTTAGTTAGGTCATTTACACCCTAATCCAATTTGTGTTTTTAGAGAATGAGTTCCACTGAAATAATTGGGATTTAATCAGTGTGACTTGAACTGTATTGTTCAAAACATACTTCTGCTGTTTTATAATAATTGGATGTGGCATGAAAAATGGTGGAAGGCTGTGGATGGGACTGTAATTTAGCTCACTCTGACCAAAAGGCAAATTCATTCTGGGATTAGCTTTGAGTTTTATATCATTTTGGAATAATGTAGGAAATAATAAGCGCCGGATGTACTTTTGGTAGACATTTCACAGTCTTCCACATGGGAACAAAGTTTAAGTAGTTGACCATCTTCTTTAACTCCAATTAAAATAGGTAGACGACATAAGCCAGGGGTGTCAAACTCTATTTCATTGGGGGCCACATCAGGGTTGTGTCTGACCTTGAGGGGGGGCAGATGAACATGGCCAGCATGACCGTGGCCAGCTTGACATCACTCATGCCCGGGGGAACCTGTGGTGGCCCGGGTGGGGTGGGGGGAATCCTCCTCCAGCCCTCTGCCTGCAAAAATGGAATTCCGAAGGGCCTTGGGCGGCTCTCCCGAGCTCCATTTTCGCTGGCAGAGGCACCACGGGCCGGTCCTTCCCTATTTCCAGGGCAGCCCTGATATAAGCTTTCTGAGGAAACCCATCCAACAAATCCTGTGGTTGTTCTGATCAGTACGGTGTGAACTTTATGCTTTAGAACTTTAATCCTCAAAAAAATGATAGAGTTCAACCATTTTCTCTCTTTCTGTCTCCAGAGAACTTCATAGCCATCTCCAAGGGCTCAGAATGAGATATACAAGCTCCGCCATTTTGTATACTCATTGCAACATCATCTACACATATACATGGGTGGGGGCTTACATTGTGATGTCATGAAATGTATTTGAATGTCATTAGCTCGGGTTGGTAGATGAGCTGTTGGCCTGAGCTCTGAGCTTGGTAAGTTGGTTGCAAGCATTTCATCGCCATTCAAGAAGACATCATCAGTGCGCTTTGAACCTGTCTGAATACTGGCCTTGTTCTGACAGTGTAAAAGTCATGTCACATGCTTAAAGTTCCCACCTCTTCCCCCTCTGTCTGTCTGTCTCAAAGTCCTATCTAAGCAGTATATAAAGTCTACTTTCCCTTAAGCAAAGGGTGGGGAACTATGGTCTTTTACGATCTGTGAACTGGGGAATTTCTGGGAGTTGATGTGTCCATACCTCTTCAAGCGCTCAAATTTGGGAAACACTGTTTTAAGCTCTCAGAGCAGAAAGATGCAGATATTACATTATGTCATGCTCCTGTGTAGGGAGTTAATTTGTTTGTATAGTATATGCCACCTGACTTCCAGTGACTCTGGGCATTAAAACAAGAAAACAAAACAAAAAAAAAAGAACGAAGATGGCTGAGATAACAAATTCAAAAGGGAACAAAGGAAAAGAAGAAAAAGAGGAATCGCAGATCTTCAGGGGCCTTTAAACACCAAAGGAACTCCAGTGAAATGGGAGAAAATAGTATATGGCATCGAATACCATTGTTTTGTTTCTCTTTGCACAAAAAAAATTATAGAATAGAATAGAATGCTTTATTGGCCAAGTGTGATTGGACATACAAAGAATTTGTCTTGGTGTAAATACTTTTAGTATACATACAGAAAAGATACATATGTTAAGAATCAAGAATCATAACATACAACACTTAATGATAGTCATAGGGTACAATCAACAATCAAATCATACTAGGAAACAGTCAATATAAATTGTAAGGATACAAGGAACAAAGTTACAGTCCTACAATCACAAGTGGGAGGGGATGGGTGATAAGGAGTGATGAGAAGATTAGCAGTAATAGTAGTGCAGACTTTGTAATAGATGAACAGTGTTGAGGGAATTATTTGTTTAGCAGAGTGATGGCTTTTGGGAAAAAACTGTCCTTGTGTCTAGTTGTTCTGGTGTGCAGTGCTCTATAGTGTCGTTTTGAGGGAAGGAGTTGAAATAGTTTATGTCCGGGATGTGAGGGGTCTGTGAATATTTTCACAGCCCTCTTTTTGACTCGTGCAGTATACAGGTCCTCAATTGAAGGCAGGTGGGTAGTAATTGTTTTTTATAATAAGTCATGGTGAAGCTTTTCACATGAAAGAAGGAAAAATTGTGGGGGGGAGGGGCAGAAGAAATTTTGAGGAATTTTTGGTTAGGTTTGGTTGAGTTGGTTTATCTTAAATTTTATACATGGAATGAACATGGCCATTGACTCTGAACTTTGTTTTTAAAAAGCAGTATTATGTCAGTATAGAAAATATCTTGTGGCAATCTCTGAAGTGTTGGGAGTGGTGCAGTGGCTACAGATGGAGCTCTCACCTCACAATCAGGAGGCTGTGAGTTCAATCCTAGGTAGAGGCTGATATTTCTCTCTCTGGGCATGATGAGAATATATCTGCTGAATATAACTCTGCTTTGGTGATAGGAAGGGCATCCGGCCAGTAAACACTCAGCTCCATTCAGTTGCCAAGACTCCACCCTGCAAGGGATTATGGGGTCATCAAAAGATGATGAATCTCAAAAGTCTTAGGCTATGATTAATTTCCATGAACATTTAGAGACCTATTTCTAAGGAAAAAAGATCACAGCAAATATTATAAACCCTTAAAATTCTATTTTCTGTAAGCTAATAATAGAATCCAAGCAAAAATCACATTGTGCATTTTAAAGCATTTAGTTTTTCCAACCGAAACACACCAAGGTACAAGCTACAAGATATCAATGATTACAGCTAATGTTTGATAATAATATATTCATATTCCCAAGTAAACAAAGCATAGCAAGATTTAATTATGGTGTTTGTTGGCTTAGATCCACTTCATCGGGGTTTTTTTCCTGCTGTGTATCTTTTCATTAATTTCCCCCTTCAAATATTAAAAGCAAACATTAAGCACATTTTTTTTAAAAAAAGTGAATATCCGTACACTGCTGATTTCTACACCTCTAGGAATAAAAAGCCGATTACAGGAAATCAAGCATCCATTATATAACTGAAAATTCTCATTTGTAAATAAGGCAGCATTTTGTATTAGTTAGAGGGGGAGATGAAAAAGCTAACCCCGCATTTGTAGCAGCCTGTTGTGTTGTTTGATAGACTTCAGAGAAAGCCAATGACATGATGAAGAGATTCACTTAACCACACTAGACAGAGCTAAAATGAGATTGGGGAGTTTACAAGTTGGAGGTTATGGGAACATGATCTTAGTTCTTTCTCTGAATCTAGCTATCAGCTAACTTATAAGGTGGCTTATTTGATAAACGGGCAAGCAACATCATATTTGAAGCCATGTCTCTTTTGTACATTTTGATATTGGGGCTTGTGAGAAGTTTTATATCAAAATATAGTTTATTCTTGATACTGTTTTCATCTTCCCTAAGCTATGCAATCCTATGTTCTACGGACTGAGAATCAGCGTCTCCATGAGATAATTGACAGCCAACACTAAATTAATCAAGTAAAAATAGCAAACGGGGAAAAAATGTTTTACTCAAACTTCCAAATAAGTTACCCACATCTAATCCACATATCAAAGGATAAGGTCTGCAAACTCAAATAGAATTAATTAAATTAGGTCTCCTAGCAGAACTGCATGTTCACAAGAATAAACATCATAGGTATCTAGCTACACACACACACAAACACGCACATAGACAAACCTCAAGTGTCACCCTACAATCAGCAGGTAACAGATAATCAGAATTGGAAGGGACAGTGTAGGTCATCTAGTCCAACCCCCTGTCCAAGCAGGAGACCCTACACCATTTCTGACAAATGGCAGTCCAGTCTCTTCTTAAAAGTCTGAAGTGATGGCGCTCCCACGACATCTGAAGGCAAGTAGTTCCATTGGTTGATTGTTCTCACTGTCAGGAAATTTCTCCTTATTTCCAGGTTGAATCTCGCCCTTTTCAGTTTCCATCCATTATTCCTTCTCTGGCCTTTGGGTGCTTTGGAAAATAGATTGATCCCTTCCTCTCTATGGCAGCCCCTCAAATACTGGAACACTGCTATCATGTCTCCCCTGGTCCTTCTCTTCAGTAGACTAGCCATGCCCCGTTCCTGCAACTGTTTTTCATATGTTTTAGTCTCCAGTCCCCTAATCATCCTGGTTGCTCTTCTCTGCACTTTTTCTAGAGTCTCAACATCTTTTTTAACAGTGTGGTGACCAAAACTGGATGCAGTACTCTAGATGTGGTCTTACTAAGGCTTTATAGAGTGGTATTAGTACCTCACTTGATCTTTATTTTGTCCCTCTGTTAATGCAACTTAGGATTGAATTAGCTTTTTGTGGCTGCTGCTGCACACTGCTGGCTCATGTTTAGCGGTTGTCCACTAAGACTCCAAGATCCCTCTCACAGTTACTGCTATTAAGCCTGGTTTCACCCAGTCTGTATGTGTACTTTTGGTTTTTCTTGCTTAAGTGTAGGACTTTACTTTTCTCTACATTGAACTGTATTTTGCTAGATGTGGCTCAGTGTTCTAGTCTGTCAAGATCATCTGGATCTTAGGCTTGGATGTTAGCTATTCCTGTCAGCTTAGTATTATTTGCAATGTAGACACTTCCACACCTAGGACAAGCTCTCCTATTTACCTATGTTGCTGTACCCCATTTCTCTGCAGCTGCCCCTAAGGCTTCAATCACAATATTGCAACCATTATTTTGACTTCCACTGAGGACATTGCTGGACATCATCTATTATGTGAAAATGGTGATGATGACATGAGGTTTAGGATTTAGCCTTTATGTGAACCCAACTAATCATGAGGAATTCAGTCTCTGCCAATTACTATAAGAAGCTACTTGCTCAGTCCAGTAAACTAATTCAATTTTTCCCAATCAAATTTATTAGAATATCAGCTTTCAGAATTCCCATCTGATACAATATTAGACCATCAATACTACCGCAAGTCCTCATTTATGAACCAGTTGGAGTCTGTAGTCTATTTCAACAGGATTTCACTCACAATGAATCACCAGAGACATCCTGTGTTATGATAGGTATGTTTGAATAAATATAGTCTATAAAACTTTCCACTCTTAGGCTGGAAAATGAATAAAACCTGCAGGTTCCTTAATCAATCCCTTCAGGGATCAAATATGTCTCCTTCCAATCACACCCTTGTGGGCACTTGCACGACTTGGAAGCTGCGATGTTTGTTAGGTTTATTGTACACTAGGTACAGTCTGACTGCTTTATATAAAATAATGCTATCTTCTTTGATTTATACGGTGCTAACTTTGACAGCTCCGTTTGCCATTCTCCCCCTGATTCTGACACAAACGGCACTGAAGCCCATAGGGATTTCCTCAATAATAATTTGCAAATTTAATTCCAACTCCTTGCAACGTGCCCGGATGCCTTGCCATTTGTTACTGTGTCAGAGTCCTGGTGGCAGGATTCAGCTTTCAGCATCTGTCTTTTGGATTAGAAAAAAGACAGTGGGCTGATTTAGACCTTTCTGCATCTAATGTTGATGCTTCTGTCATATTTTCTCACTTTAATATCATACAGATAGTGATTGAGTTCCTTATTGCTTGCATTCAGCAAGACCCTGAAGAAAAACTTGGAAACCAAGCTAAGTATTCTGATCTCTTAAAAAGTATTAAGTTCTGACAAGTCTGTCCTATCTTTTAAAGTAATCTATTTTTATTTCTTCAATATCTTAGTACTTCTAAACTCTGATAGATGTTATATCTGTTGCATCTCTCTGGACAGAATCATCCTTTGTTCTCCAGATGTTCAAAAAGAAGATCTGGAATAGTAAAAGAATTTTATGTATTTCCAATAGCCCCTATGCAATTTAGAACCATGGTACAGTTTAAGGCTATCAGATCTGAGCTGAAAAAATCCAGATGACCACTAGATAGCAGCAAAGAGATAGAAATGATTTTAATTATTGTCTTGCATCTAGAGGACATCTAGATTTCTGAAGCCGAGAACTAGTAAAACCTGGGTTTTCATTACAAACTGAGTTTCTGGTATCATGGGCAACATGCTTCTCCTTTGCATATTTCCTTAATGTAAAATAATGGCTGTAATTGTATTAGAAGATATGATGGAAAATGCAGGCCGTACATTTTCCCTTCATTCGATGAAGTATAAAGTCTGACTGAGTTTATATGTCACGTGCAATCACTTGGTCAGCTCATAGTCTTCAATTCCCCATCAGGTGGGAAAGATAATCTTATCAATTCCTTGGATTTCTGAATCAAGTGTAGAAATTCAAAATGCTCACCACAACTCTACAGGACATTCTAGATCAGGAACACCCAAACTTGGCAAGTTTAAGACTTGTGGACTTCAACTCCCATAATTACTCAGCAGCTTTGCCGGCTGAGGAATTCTGGGAGTCGAAGTCCACAAGTCTTAAAGTTGCCAAGTTTGGAGACCTCTGTTCTAAACCAAGGGTCTTCAAACTTGGCAAGTTTAAGACTTGTGGACTTCAACTCCCAGAATTCCTGCGCTAATATGAGTGGAGGAGAAATTCTGAGAGTTGAAGTCCACAAGTCTTAAAGCTGTCAAGTTTGAAGACCCCTGTTCTAGTTAATGAAATAATTTATAGAACCAAGTACTGTATGATGTTGCTCCTGGCTCTGTAGATAATTATTTGATTATGTAGATTATTATTTATCAATCAAATTTATTAGAGCTGCCCATCTCACGAGAGGTGACTCTGGGCAGCGTACGATAACCAATAAAAATACAGATATAAAAACAGATATTTAAAAATATAAAAATTAGCATTAAAGTAAAAAAATATATACAAATCTCAAATAGAGAGACAGAGAGAACATCCACAAAGGGCAACTCAACTGTTGAGACTAGACAGGTCTCATTAATACATGAGGTTGGTCCTCTCACCAAGGAGTAAATCATGAGTAAGGGAAACAAACCTTCATGAAGATCAAGCTGCCATTCAGAAGCAGCAGTCAGAAGCTAGAGCAGCTAAAGGTTAGCTGACAGGGCCTAAGACCAAGATCAATGGTCATTAAAACCATGTTAAGACATTGGTTCCTAGTTCCCTGAGGGCCCCACAACTACCATGATGCTAACACCTACCTTCACCCGCCCCCCCCCCCCCCCACAATGGAAGCTTCATCCCTAAAAGCCAACTCTCCCCGGGCCTGAGAACTTCCCAGTGTCCTCCTCAGCCATCCCTGGGAGATGAAACCAGGCACCCTGAGATATTATAGCTTTACCAGAACTCAACACCAATAAGGTACCACCCCTACAAATCACACACACACATACACACAGAATAACTTATTCAACACCTTCCAGTTGAAAGAGAAGTCCTCACCTTCACTCACCACCAATTCTTCCTTCAACATTAACAAAACATTTAAAAGCAGGTGGAGACAGATGAGAACCACGTTTCTTATTCTTTCCTGCCTTCTTGGGGTTAGCTGAAGGGCAGGTAATGTAACCTTCATGGGGGAAACAATATGTCAAGTTTCCAAGTGAGTAAAAAAATTTTGAATCTCACCACTGCTCTGTTTGCTAGATAAATAGACAGATGTGCAGACACGTACAGGTTCTTAAGTACACTTCTATTTTACATTACTGGCTTGTCTCTAAAATACCTCTTTTACTTTGCATTAATCTTTCATGTTCATGCTAGCAGCAATCTTTCTTGCTAAGAAGTAAGCTACCTGAAGAAAAAGTAAATTATAGTACAAGGAATGGAATCTTGGAAACCCAAAAGAAGGCATTTTTGTACAATGTGGGATAAATTTCCTCCTTAGAAATGTCCCTTACTAAAGGCTGTCTGAGTAATTGGTTGCATGTCCATCCTTTTTCAATTTATACTCTGTAAGTAAGCCTGGTATGTTTTCAGAAATTAGTAAAGGGAACACTCCAAAGATTTAACCCATATACTTTAACAGGATTCATGATAAATGTTATAATAAGGAAACTTTTAAAGTGACTTCATCTTTTTTTTTAGCCTTTCTGGAAATCTGGAAAAAAAAAACAACTATTTAATGAATATCAGCAGGATGCTAAACCAGATGAGATCTAGAGCAATTCTTCCCAATCCTTTTTTAAAATATGCCCAGTCCTAACATACATGCTGTCAAGGCATTAGAAAGATTTGTATTTTTCTTAGGTAAATGCGAAAGTTAAAATGTCACTTTTTAACCATTATTTTTAAGTTAATTTTTTAAAAAGGCATTCGTTTTATTACTTTCCCACGGAAGAACCTTCAATGTATATTCATGAAAATATAAGTCACTTTATTGGCCTAGGGCAGAGGTCCCCAAACTTGGCAACTTTAAGACTTGTAGACTTCAACTCCCAGAATTCTCCAGCCAGCATAGTTTTAAAATCAAAGCAGCAATCAATTTTCATGCATTAGTCAAACCCCAGAAGCAAATATGGCATCCAGTTTTGGGCACAAGCACCTCCAGAATCTTTGTTGTTTCATGAAAATGGCAATGGACAGAGGCTCCTGAATTGATGCAAAGTGCTTTGAGAAGATGGATTACATAATTGAAGCACATTTTCCAGAAGAATGTCATCGCTTCTACAGCAATCGGTGTCTCATCAATCCTACTAAGGGGGATTCAGATAAATGAAACACTTTCAAGGGAGAGTGATCAGAATGTTGAGAACCAAATCCTACAGGGATAGATTGAAGAAAGTGTGTCTCCTTAACATTGTGAAAAGACAAATCTAGGTGGGGTATGTTAACACTTTTCAAATATCTGAAATGGTGTCACTGGAAATAGACTGTGACCTGTTCTCTAACATGCCAAAGGAGAACAATAGAACTTCCTTTTTAGTCCTTTAATTCAGGGTAATTGAGTGTTTACTGGCCAGATGCCCTTCCTGACACCAATGTGGAGTTCACAACAGATTTTTTTTTCTTAACTCCTGAGGAAAGAAACATCTGCTGCTACCTAGGCTTGAACTCTCAACTTCCAAGTGGGAGGTGAGCATTTTCACCACTAGGCTACCATGCTGCTCTAAAGCAGAACAATGGAACAATGCATTTAAATTACAGGAAGGTAGAACTTGGTTAAACATTAGAAACAACTGCCAAACATTAAGAGCACATTGATAAAAGGTTATAGAGAGAAAGGTTGGTTTATGCTTCATCAGATAGTCTCAGCAGAGGGAGAAAAGCCATCTGTTTAAAATGTTTTAATTTTGATTCCTGCGCAAAGCTACATGTTGAACCTGATGGTTAAGGTATTTCTTTCTAACCCCACCATTTTGAAGTGATGAAAAGCATCCTACAGAGTTAGAAGATGTAGGGAAAATAACCGTTTATTACAAGCCACGCTCAAGGTGCCAGATCTTTTGCGATTAGCAAACCACTGATGAGAGTAATCTACAGCATGCTCTGTAATTTAGAAAGCTGCTGGAGTAAAGGTAGTTGAGATACTGGACTGGTTCTACAAAGACCCAGATTTAAATTGACATTCAGCAGGTGGCTTTGGACCAATTCCCTTTCTCGTCCCAACTTACTACACAGTACTGTGAAAGAAAACAGGAGGAGAGAGTATTACCCACATTTTCTTTATCTCCTGAATAAAGAACAAAATGTAAATCTAATAAACAAAGTAGCATAGCCTGTTTCTGATGTCCCTCGAAGACGATAAGATAATCAAAAGAGCCAAGATAGTGAGCTTGACTGGGCTACCTTCTTCTGAATGCATGACATTTCCAAAAGGGATGCAACAACTGCCTAACCCCCAAGTTCCATCTGTGCATACAGCCAACCCAACACATAACACAATGCAGCCACGTGCAGTTATGCTTTTCTTCAGGTACTGGGTCTCTACAAAGCCAGTTGGCACACATTAACAATCCCTCACCTACATAAAAAAAAAAAAATCCAAAACCCACACGACCTCGTGCATTCAGAGCAGAGAAATGGCTGTCCTAAGAAAGAACTCTAATTATTCCAGCAGATTAAACATGAGTTACTTGAATTGTTCTGCAAGGAATCAAAGCTGCAACTGAACAGAAATGAAGTAGACTGTTAAAAACAGTGGGGTGTATTTTACCTGCTGTATACAAATGGATGGGATGGGTGAATGGCATTTATGACACAATCATAAGGCAATGAATTGAACACTATGAATGGTTTGGCTACTGGCAAAGTAAAGGAACAAAGCATGCCATTTTCTAAGTGAGAAGTCTAACAATTTGAAAGGGAGGATTTTTAATAGAAGACAATTTGGGAACACCTTGTAAAACAGCATAGTTAGTCCCACCTGAGGCATGAAAGCCAGTTGGCTGACTGGGTCAGTCACTTTCTCTCAACTTACCTCAGAAGGTGGTTATTGTGGGGAAAACAGGAAAAGGAAGGAGTATTAGATGTACTTAACAAAGGGGTGGGCTTCAACAATTTTAGCAAGGGGTTCTCTGCCTGGTTGCTGGGTGGGTGTGGCCATGGTGGGCGTGGCCTAGTTGGCCTCTTGCATCACGATGGGGGGGGGGTTTGCCCTCCCCAGGCTCCAGAGGCTTTGCTTGAGTCTCCCAGAGGGCAAAAATGACCCTCTGGAGGGTCTCTGGAAGCCGGAAATGAGCCCATTTTCAGCCTTCCCAAACTTCAAGGAGGCCCATTTTTCACCCTCCCCGAGCTTCCGCATGCACCCTGAACTTACCTGCATCCAAAACAGGCCATGTGAGGTTTCCTGGGAGGGGAGGGGAGGGTGGGGTGGATAGGGCCAGCCAGGAGTGAGATTTGGGGGTTCTCTGAACTGCACAGAATCTTAGCCTGTGAACTCCCATCAGCCTATCCCTGGCTTGACACCTTTAGTTACTTATAAAGTAATCAAAGTGGAATGGAAACATCTAATAAATAAATAATTTGAAGTGTACTTATGGAAAGAACCTAAGTATAACTGGACTGCCTAACTTTGTTTTGAACATTGAACCTGAACAGTTTGGATTTAGAATTGAGAGCTTAGCAAGGCAGAGCAAAAAAATCTCAACTTTCCACAAACTTCTAGAACTAACAAATGTTGCGCCACAACGGAAAAAGATAAGGAGACAACCACTTGTTCAACTTCTGGGACGCGTTGCTTTAGGCTTCGGGTGAGGCACACACTGTTTGAATGCTTCCGAACATGCAACTTACAACACAAGCACATCAGAGAGAGAAACAATCCTCTGACTTTTATTCTGAAATGTTAGTTTTGCAAGTTGTTTGAGCCACAAGGAAAATAGGTCTTTTCTGGCACAGCGATTGCTGTGTTTCTCTGTCATTTCTTCAACATCGTATTTGGATTATATTAATAGGAAACATGGGGGTTTTTTCACCTAGGTCTACACTATGCAATACTGAGATCTGATTACCAGAGACCAGGCATGACAGCCTATGAATAATATAGGTATGCAGGGGTGGGATTAAAATTTTTTAACAACCGGTTCTGTGGGCATAGCTTAGTTGGAGGGTGTGGTTTGGTGGTCATGTTATTGGCTGGGCGTGGCCAACTCAGTATCACTCATATCAAGGCATGCATCCCCTCACCTGGCCTCTCATGACTGTGGGGATGCTGCAACAGTTGTAAGTGTGAAAAATGGTCAAAAGTCACTTTTTTCAGTGCCATTGTAACTTTGAATGGTCCCTCCACACAAGCAAAGTACCAGCAAAGGAGGGGAAAAAAGCTCCAGAGAAGTTCCTGAGACAGGAAGTCTAGTCCTCCCAAGAATGTAACAAGGGTTAATGGAGAGGCAGTTTCTGTAAGCAACACCAGACTGTTTCCTTCCTGCCTTCCTTACAGGATTAGGCCAGTAATTTCTTCTAACAACCGATTCTCCGAACTGCTTAGAATGTTAACAACTGATTCTAGTGAATAGGTGCGAACTGGTAGAATCCCACCCCTGTAGGTATGCTTCTTTTCCTCTTCAGCCTGTCTTGGATACTACCAGAAGGATCCGATATCGACCAAATAAGCGTCCGAAAAAAATGAACTTCAGAGCCATGCGTTTTTGAACCGCTGCTGCCCTTCCTCCAAGTTTTATCTCATTTCTATTGCCATAATGAACCTGTTTCTCTCTCAGGTTAATTAACTGACTGCAGTTAGAAATCAGCCATTTCCACTCAGCAACAGATAAAGAGGCATCCATCAAAAATCACTGGCACTCACATTCAAATGGCACAAGAAATGAGGCTGAATATTCAACATATGTTTAAAAGGGCATTCAAGCAGGGCCAGCAAATGCCAAGAAAGTGCCTGCTAATGACCTGGTCCATTAACAAATGCTCATTTGGATGGTAAGTGACCTAAGCTAAGAGGAAATGCAATTTTGTCTGCCAATACAATAAAAAAAGATGGCCGCCATTATCATCATGTAGAGTTTATAATCAATGATACTTTTTATAGGCTTAATTCAGGTGCACTGTACCCAATTAAAACTGTGTTTCGATGACAGGAAATAAAATAAGAGTTTAGTATCTTCCACGGTGCTTTACCCAATTATTTTAATTTCAGCACGTCTTAATATGCTTCCTAAATGTCTGTTAAGTCAACTCGATCACTAGACAAATGGACCTTATTTGCAATTTCCCATGCTTAACCTCAGGATCATTATATGTGGAAATGCAGAAAGATTTTTTTTTTTTACAAAAACACTTTTAAGTGCAGGGGGGAAAGGTTTCTGTTTTTTCTTCCTAGTAGATTTCCTCCCAGTATCTAATGCAGTCAAATGATTACATCAAAGCAAAATAAATTGGCTACTGCAAAAAGCTCCCTTGCAAATTACTCTGAGATATAATGACATTAGTTTTGCCTTCACTTCTATTTTAAGCCTTTTCCAATATCTTTGTTTCCAGCCTTTTTACAAACCAAGAATCTTCCCTTAAAGTACCAACAGACACACCACTTCTCCTCAAAGGAAGAAACTTTCTAAAAAGCTTCATTGCATAATTAATATTACAGTTCTTTGTTTTATTAATTGATTTTCTCTACTCACTGTTTCCATGGGAGACAGGATAGTTTACAAGACAAAAAGATACATACATTAAAACAGAGCAACAAAGCCAACTCCATTTCTACAGGTGAACTGACAAATCACTAAACAAATGATTGTAAGTTATAGACTACCTGTAGAGGAAACCTCTTCCAAATGTCTATAGGACCTCAGTAGGATACATACTTCTCAAAAAATGCCACAGGTTGTGTCCTGGCATCTGTTGCATAGCTAGGAATGACCTTTATCCAAGTCTTGGTCAGTTTCTGCTCTTCAGAGAAAAGTCTACACAAGGTACAAATAACCTGTAGCACATAAATCTGGCTTTGGCGGTATATATTCTCCTAGTTCCTAGAGAAGTACTGTATTTCAGGAACTTATGTAATAACTTACTAAAAGTTACACACTAGATAATACTAAGTAGTATGAACAAATGTTGTCCAATCTTCACATTTTTCCCCAAGTATTCTGAACCTTCTTCCTAACAAAGTAGTAAATTTCTTCTCCTTCCTGTAATAATACTTATTGTCAGTCAAAGATGTTGAAGAGGACAAGATTGATGGGCCAAAGGAAATAATAGTTCTAAAATTAAAGTCTATGTTGATTTGATATATGTAAACCTTTGAAGTCAAGTACATTGCCTCCTGCCTCTCTTCTATGTTCAGTCGTGTTTTTTAGACAACATTGCTATAGATTATCTATAGCTTTTTACTTGTTTTCATGCTTTTAATGGCTTTGTTTTTAATTGATTGTTGCATTATATGTGCCACCTGAACCATATGTGTAAAATGGGTGGTGTTATAAGTGTAATAAATAAGTAAGTAAAATAAACACACCAGGCAGGAGTCACATGATCAACTATAAGAGAAGTATTTTAGTTGTTTATATTATTTGCATCCCACCTTTATTACCATATTTTTACAAATAACTCAATATATTCAACATATCCAACACATCTTCCTCCTGTTTTCTTCACAGAAAAAACCCTGTAAATTGAGTTGGCTGAAAGAGAGTGTCTGGTCAAGGTGCCCCAGTTGGCTTTTATGGTTAAGGCAGCACTTGAATTCAGGGACTCCTGCTTTCTAGCTAGGTGCCTTAACCACTGGACCAAACACCCCAAGCTAGTCTATTATTCCATTCAGTGCCCAGGTGAAGAATATGATGACCACCAAAGGAAGCATCTCACATTACTTATCTATTCTACTGGTTTTCAAGAGCAACATTTACTTGATTGAATTTCTACACTATAAGACGTGATTTTAGAAAAAACAGAAACAAAATATGGAAGCTAGCTACCTTGGATTAAGAATTCTGCTCAACAGCTCTCAACAACTGTTGCACAGAGCTGCGCATCAAGTCTCTACTTCTGATCATCTGATTTTTAGACATTGTTATAAGATGGACCTCAAAATCGGAGACCTCTTTTCAGTCTGCCTGTTGACCAATCACACTGAGCTTCATGCATCACGTTAGAAGTCATCAACTGATATGCCATCAACTGGTGTCATCAAGGGATATTCAAGCACTGTTGTCCTGAATATTATCATTGCCATTCTGATCTTCAGAACAGCAGAAAAAAGAGCAGAAAATTTCAAAGATATCCTTGGCTTCATGATAATGACCTTTTTTCTTCCCTTTCCACATATGCACAATACCATTAGAAAGGCATTGTGTAATTGCCCCCAAACTGACAGCTTCCTCCCTCTCCAGTTCTGTAGGATTCTGATGAGTTGTCATTAACAGCCTCTTCTGAAGAGGGCATGGATGAGGTCAGAATCATGCCTTCAGTGGGAGTTTCAACAGGAAATGAAAATGATGAGGAATATTCTGTTGTAGCTAAGGTCAAAGGATGAGAAGTACAATCAGCCTTCCATTCAGAAAAGTATCACCATTCACAAGAACAACCATTCTAAGTAGAAGATTTGTGATGAAAGAGAAGTCCTTTCAGATGAAACGTATTGTACAAATGAGTTAAACAGGAAAGACTAAAGGAAAGTTTTCAATTTTTCCCCCTATCTGGGTGCCATTCAAACAGAGAACTTTGCAATGCTGTGGTAGAGGCCAATTATTGAAATATCCTAATGAAGTTTATAGTACAGTATAAAGAAGTAAATTGACTAAGAGACTGTCCATCCAGCAATTAGTTTGGCACTTTCACTCTTGTAACTTGGTTGATTGATCAGTTTTATGCTTGAGATAGGAATGGAGTCAGAGGTGACATGATCAGACAGCTTCTGAGGACCTAAATCAGGGGTGTAAAACTCAAGGCCCGCAGGCCAGATCTCGCCCACAGAGTGCTTAGATCTGGCCTGAGGGGCCGCCCTGGGAACAGCAAAAGTCTGGCCTGCCAGGCCTCTGCCAGTAAAAACAGAGCTCAGGAGGGCCACGCGCAGGGGTGGGATTCAAAAATTCCAGCAACCAGTTCACTGCCCGGTTACTGGGTGGGCATGGCCATGGTAGGTGGGGCCTACTGGAACTTCCTGTTTCTGGCTTTCAGTGGGCCTCCAGAGCCCAGGGGAAGCGGTTTTCATCCTCCCAAGGGTCCAGAGGCCCTGGGCTTCTGGAAGGGCGAAAACAGCCTCCCTGGCTTCTGGAGGCCCATCGGAAGCCAGAAATAGGCCCATTTTTCCGGTTTTTCTGGGAAGGCCATTTTTCACCCTCCCAAGGGTTCAAAGGCCTCCCCCGGGCTCTGGGAGGGCAAAAACAGCCTCCCCTGGGCTCTGGCAGCCCTCCGGAAGCCAGAAACAGGCCCGTTTCTGGACTTCCATAAGGCCCATTTTTCCCCCTCCCAGAGCTTCCACACAGACCCTGCAGTTACCTCCATTGAAAATGGTCCACGTGGAGAGTCCTGGGAGGGGAGGGGCAGGAGGGGGCAGGGCCAGCCGGTTAGTTGAAATACCGCTTCAGAGAACCAGCTGTTATCTGGTTCACCCAAACTGGTCCAAACCAGTAGAATCCCACCCCTATCCATGCGTGGCCCTCCCGGGTTCCATTTTCAGCCATGATGACCTCCTGCAGCCCTGCCGGAGAAAACCAAGCTGCAGGAGGTCATCACAGCCAAAAACAGAGCTCAGGCAGGCCACATGTAGACCCCCCAGGCTCCATTTTTTCTGGCAGAGGGCCATCATGGCTGAAAACGGAGACTTGATGAGTGGTGTCGAGCTGGCCACACCCTCTGGCTATGCCTCCCTGCTGAGGTCAAACACAACTCTGATGCAGCCCTCAATGAAATTGAGTTTGACATCCCTGACCTAAATGATGGAGAGAAGAGGAGAGGAGAGGAGAGCATAGAATAGAATAGAATAGAATAGAATAGAATAGAATAGAATAGAATAGAATAGAATAGAATAGAATAGAATAGAATAGAATAGAATTCTTTATTGGCCAAGTATGATTGGACACACAAAGAATTTGTCTTGGTGTAAATACTCTCAGTATACATAAAGAAAAGGTACATTCGTTAAGAATCAAGAATCATAACGTACAGCACTTAATGATAGTCATAGGATACAATCAACATCAAATCATACTAGGAAACAGTCAATATAAATCGTGGGGATACAATTTATATCTTACAGGAAAGACAAGATTCTGTATCAGGTGACAAAACACAAGTTTCAGTTCATCTCTACTTGCTAGCCATAGCACAATCTTCATTCTTATCACATGCAGGAATGTGTTGAATGTATCTGTAATGTAAAAAATTTTGAGTAGCAAATAAACAGTCAAGATGAAATAATGGTAGCTATAAGAATCTCTCGCGCCCCCACTATCTCTTCCGAACACTGTCCTTGTTCAATTTAAGTTCTTTTTATTGAATGTGTATCATCTACAAGCATCAAGAATAGACTTTGGATGCTTTTAGATGACTGGACATTTAATCTTTTAATATTAGTCATCGTTTTTCTTCAAAGTAGTCCTCATCAGGATTTGCAAGCTAGGAACTAGAACTTCAGTTTTCATCAATTTTACTGCTTTGTTTGATTAAGTCTGGTGGCCTATCACCTTATATTTCACTGGACTAGGCATAAAGGTTCTTTTTTCCCCGATATACACTCACGTTCGCTGCAATTACCTGGTCAATTGCCATGATTTTGGTTAGCTAAGCTTACAAAAGGACAACTTGTCTTTTTTACAAGGGCAAAGTTAAATTTTCTGTTAAAAGTACAAAGAATAAACATCCAGTCCAGTGAAAATGGCTCTGCGTCTTACATTCACAAACTGAATTTCACCTCTGCATACTTCATAATGACCTCCAGATCATAAAATTAATGGCCATGTAAACATAGTGAAAATAGTCATTTTAAAACCATTTTTTCCACAAACTTTCTTAAACATGCTTGATTTCCCCTCTTTTATGTTTGTTTATATACTGACAAGACAAATTACAAGGTGAATGCAATATTTTTAGTCTGGAAGCCAAATCTGGTTTTGGGGTGACACATCGTGCCCATCTTCTAAAAAAACAGTTGCTCAAAACCTAAATTTTATTCTATTCTATTTGCATTTAATTTGAAATTAAATATAGTTTAAATTTCATTTATCGATCAATCAATCTTCCATTACAGTCTCAGACCAGAAAAACATTTGATGAATTTTGGTTAAAGGTTTGCATTTAATTATTCCCTCCTGTTATTTTAGGAATAACAATCTGCCTTGTTTTTCAGTCCTGATTTCTCCTCCTTGTTTCCTTCAGTGCTCAGTGAATTATTTTCTCTTAAATCCTTAGAGGTTGTCTTCATTTACTACAGACTAGTGCTGATGATTCAGTTGTAAAACCAGAGTAACTTAAAGTTTTCAGGCTATAATTTGGTTCTGTGAAGAAGCAATGCTGGTTATCAGCCCTTCAAGGATAGGCCAGGAAGCGAAATAAAAATCGCAAGAAATACTGGAACTTAGATGCTATGTATTTTATCTAAAACATATGTTACATATCAGTAGATGAAAGCCTTCCCCATCCTTCTTGTGTTATTTATTTTTAACACCTTTGTTTTAACTGATAAAATGCAGGTTTGACTACCTCAGCACAAAATTATAAAAAAAACCCACACCATTAAATTAGTAACTAAAAACTATCCACAATACAATTCCTTAAAACAACTCCTAAGATTTAAAAGGCAGGCTTCATATAGAAATGTGTTTTTGTTAGATGGGAGTGAGAATAGGTACATCAGGAAGTCTTAACAATATGTTGAATAGAATCAAATAAAATAACAGAGTTGGAAGGGACCTTGGAGGTCTTCTAGTCCAACCCCCTGCCTAGGCAGGAAACCCTTGCCTTGAGTACCAGAGTAATTGGTTATTTAAAATGGAGTCCCCGGTGCTCTCACTTTAGTTGCTTGCTTCCATATGTTTCATCACCTGACTAGGTATCATCATCAGCGCTAATGGGTGTGGTGTTTGCTTCCTGTTTTATATATAGTAGCTTCCTTGCCTGCCAGTGTTGGTGGGAATGTGATTTTCTCCTTGTAGTTTCTTGATTAGAGTATTATTTTCTGCTGGACTACAAGTAGTCCTTGACTTACAACAGTTTGTTGAGAGACCTTTTGAAGTTACAACATCACTGAAAAGTGGCTTATGACCATTTTTCACACTTATAACCATTGCAGCAGCCCCATTGTCACATGATGAGAATTCAGACTCTTGGCAATTGTCTCATATTTATGAGGGTTGCAGCATCCTGGGGTCACATGGTCACCTTTTGTGAGCTTCTGACAAGGAAAGTCAATGGGGAAGCCAGATTCACTTTGCAATTTCTTATTCACTTAACGATTGCAGTGATTTGCTTAACAACTGTGGCAAGAAAGGTTGTAAAAAACTGGGGAAAAACTCACTTAATAACCATCTCATTTAGCTATGGAAATTTTGGGCTCAATTGTGTCAAGGAGTGTTCCAAATAATGCACTCATTGAAAGCAGAATTCCGAGGCAGGTAGATTTCTCTAAGAACACGTTTATTGGATACATCATATCAGCACAACTGGTAAAAACCAACTCTGAAAATTCCCATGGTTTTCACCTAAGTAAAAGATTAATACTTCTCCCCTCTCCAGTGTCATCAGTCACATTGTCCAATGAATATGGCTGGTAGGCTCCTCTCCTCCTTCACCAGCTACATGTTACCATGACCTTTTTATTTTGACTGGAAGCTGGGCTATTTATTTCCCCCCTCCCCTTCTTTCTTAGGGTTCATGGCAACTGTAAGGCAGGACAAGATAGCTTCAGAATAGAATAGAATAGAATAGAATAGAATAGAATAGAATAGAATAGAATAGAATAGAATAGAATAGAATAGAATAGAATAGAATAGAATTCTTTATTGGCCAAGGGTGATTGAACACACAAGGAATTTGTTCACTTCAGAGTTGACACACACTTTGGAGGAAGGAGGGAACTCCGGAATGTCAGAGCAGACATCAACAACTTACTATCTTATAGGAATCAAAGTCATCCAAACAGGTGCTGGCCAGAGACTGGAAGAGGTTACCAAGGAGATGCCAGAATACCTAATTGGACAATGTGACCTATGACAAGGAGAGAGGGAGATGTCTATTCTTTAAGTATACTGAAAATGCAGGAAATAACCCAGAGCTGGTTTTGCGTTTCAAAAGTGCCAAAATGATATATTCAATCAAGCAGTTCTTTGAGAAAGCCAAAAGTTTCAGAGTGGCTGGATTGGTTGAGTTCACTCCAGGGGTGCGATTCAAAAAAATTTACTACCGGTTCTGTGGGTGTAGCTTGGTGGGCGTGGTGTGGCTTGGTGGGCATGGTGTGGCTTGGTGGGTGTGGCAGGGGAAGGATACTGTAAAATTTCCATTCCCTCCCCATCCCACTAACCTGCTTTCCAGCTCCATTCTCCTGTGCAGGGCAACCAAAGAAGACCCAGCCAATCAACTGGGACTCGGGAGGCGGAGAATAGATGGGGGCAGGGCCAGTCAGAGGTGGTATTTGCTGGTTCTCCTAACTATTCAAAATTTCCGCTACCGGTTCTCCAGAATTGGTCAGAACCTGCTGAATACCATCTCTGGTTCACTCCTTGGAATCTTGACACTACAGTATCTTATATTAGTTCTTAGAGCTATTTCATTTCTACCACAGTGCAGATTTTCCAAACTGGCATATTGACGGAAAGAAGTTCAGCAAATCAAAGCAAATCCTGATGAAGTGCTGCGCTTAGATTTTCATTCTTTCAAGAGTTCTCTGAAGTCTGTAATTTCACAAGAGAGAAAGTCTGTGACAGCCAAAGGCAATCAGTTTCCCAATCAGTCATATTTCTTTTTGCAAGGCAAGTGGAAACACAATTATGCTATGTGCATTAAAAGACTCTGTGCGTGTGTGTGTGCGTCCATGCACACATACTGTACAAACTCAACTACTCTAATTTTATCTGCAAAAGTTTGTACTATCTTTCAGAGGAAATGCCTGGGGGCAGGGAGAGAATCTCTACATGGTTGGATATTTTTGACTCAATTATTAAAGCAAGCAAACCATTTCTGAAGCTTTAGTGGGCCACTAAAGTTTGCGAAACAAACCCCCGCCCAAAGAATCATTTTTGTTTTGGTCACTTTCTAAATTATATGTAGTGATGCCAAAAAAAATCATTCAGAGTTGATTTAATGTTCCCATGCTGTAACAAATGTGAAAGTCTTAGTTAAAATATGAGATCAGAAAAATGCTCCATCAAATTGTGAATTTTGAGATGTCTCCGTTGGATTAATTCTTAGCTTAGGATGACTGTTAGTACTATCTGACATCAAGCCTTTTCCAATGAATAAATAAATCAGAAGATGTATCTACATTTTAAAAAAATAATAATACAGTTATATCTGTACCATGGAGATTCCTGGGCCACTGCTAGGGAAAGGATGTGAGGATGAAATCTTTTGATAGCCAGTCAGTTATTCCATTTAGTCCCTAATCATCCTGGTTGCTCTTCTCTGTACTTTTTCTAGAGTCTCAATATCTTTTTTATAATGTGGTGACCAAAATTGGATGCAGGTTGAGAAACGCTGGTTTAAATGCAGCCAAAATGATGGAATCACATGAAAGTGATCTTTTAAAAAATAAAGTTCTTTTTCCTTGCTATTAGTTTAGTCTTTCAGGTCCCTAGGAGGTAGATTACTGCAGGTGTGAGAAAGTAGGCAGCTGTTACTTTCTTGAACAATAATTTGAAGGAGTGTGCTTAGCTGATTGAATTTCTATAGCAATGTAGGATGCTGACGAGTGTTTTGGCACTTTTCAATAGACTAACAAGACCAAAAATATTTCTCTATATTGTATTTACACAGGTGCATCCACGAGATCTGGTGAAGGAACTAACAAGGGCCTTCGTTTGGGGTAATACATGTGTCCAAATCCCAAAGGTGCTTTTTCAAGAGGCAACTAGACTTTCTGGTTTTTCTTTGAAGACATTTTGTTTCCCTGGCTTTAACAACTTGCTAAAAGAATGCAAATTGTCAAAGCGAAAAAATTCAGCTTCATAAATTAGAGGTGTTGAACCATGATTTTCTTTGCAGCATACTTTTATTAAACATAACTCTGGGAATTACACATAAATAGGAAGTACAATCTAAGAAGTACAGAAAAAGAAAAGAAAGTAAAGTAAAACTCCTCCCCTGCAAGCATGCGCAGTAAATCAGACATCACAAGACACTCATATCTTAGTTGCTATAGAAACATGATAACAATTCTGGTAGATTCTGGAAGCTTAGCAGACAAATCGAAAAAAACGTAGCAACTAGCTATCTGCAAGGAGTATAAATCGTTCCATTCCCTACCATTCAGTCAGAGCTGAAGAAGTTTCTTGGATGAGAAGTGAAACGTCTTCTAAGAAAAAACAAGAAAAGTCCAGCTGCCTCTTGAAAAAGACCATGACTCAGAAGAATTCAGATAAATAATTCTAATCCTAATCTGCATCACACAGGCGGTTCTTAACTGTAGCCCAGCAACAACAGCCAGCCAATCAAACAGTGCAAAATCAGACCATAACTCAGAAATATCTGAACCAGCAACATTCAGATCAATTTCCCTCTCATAAAAAGGTATTTAAAATCCTGTGTTCTGATAGACAAGCCCAATTCAAAATGCCCTGACGATGTCTTCTCGAATGGTGATGAAATGTTTGCAACCAAATTGCTAAGCTCGAAGCTCAAACCAACAGCCTAACTACTAACCTGAGCTACTAATATTCAAACATATTTCAGAATAACTGAGTTGAAAGGGACTTTGGAGTTCTTCTTGTCCAATATCCTGCATAAGGCAGGAGTCCTTTTTGCCATTTGCCTGGACAAATGGCTGCCCAATCTTTCCTTGAAGACCTCCAGTGATGGAGTTTCCACAGCTCTGAGGAGCAAAGCTCTTCCATTGATTAATTGTTGTCACTGTCGGGATATTTCTCCTTTGTTCCAGATTTAATAAGCTTTATCCTGCCCTGTGGTGCTTTGGAGAATTGGTCATCCCTCTCCCCTCTGTGATTGTCCCACAAGTACCAGAAGACAGCTACCATGTTGCCACTAATCCTTCCCTTTGTTAGGCTACACACTTTAGTCTCTAGACCCCTTATCATCTTTGCTGTTCTTTTCTGCACTCTTTCTACAAAGATGTCTCAGCATCTTTTCTGTATCATGACGACCAGAACTGGATGCGGTATTCCAAAGTGTGATCTCACTTGTGCAGTGTAGATTATATACTTACTAACTAATTAACTAACTAACTAATGAGCTAACTAACTAGCTAGCACATACATACATACCAGTAGCGCAATTCAATTTTTTTTACTACCGGTTCTGTGGGCATGGCTTGGTGGGCTTGGCAGGGGAAGGATACTTAAAATCTATAGTCAGAGCTGGCATTTGCCGGTTCTCCAAACTACTCAAAATTTCCGCTACCGGTTCTCCAGAACTGGTCAGAACCTGCTGAATACCACCTTTGATACCTACATACATACATATAAAAATCACTTCTCATGATATTGATATTGTTGATGCCACTTAAGGACTGCAGTTAAATTTTTTTAGAACAAAATATGCCAAATAAGATAAAGTAAAAGTTGTGTAAGAATCTTCCTTCCATCCATCTTCTTTTCTTATTTATAAAATGATATTTTTATTTTTAATTATTTATTTATTTTTTATTAATATAAATAAAAAGAAAGAGCAATGTGTTCAAAATCCATATATAGAGTGTGGTGCCTGGTTACATTTCTTGGAGTAATATTCATCATAACCGTAATAATAGTCTTCTCTAATGGTAATTTCATGATAACAGTGCTTTTCCCTCATGACATTGATGCATATTAATTAGTAAAACCAATCAAAATTAATCACAATTAATAAGTTACAATAAACAACCCTGATAGTGAGATTAATCTTTTTCTGGTAATCTTTGAGTTTCTAACTCCTGTTTCTCTTATTTAACCAATGATAGAACAGATCCCATACCTCAAAATATTCAGTGTCTACCTGTTCTTTAATTTCAAATGTTAATTTATTCATTTCTGCACATTCTAAAATTTTTGTTATCTTATCTTCTTGGGGGAACTCCTCGCCCTTCCAATGTTGTGCGGACACGATTCTGGCCACTGTTAACATATGTACTATTAAATATGCATTTCTTTTACTATATTTATCTGGTATAATGCCCAACAGAAATATTTCTGGTTTTAAATCTATATATAAAATTATATTTTTAAGAGATTATCCCGATCTATATAATCTCTGGGTGACAAAGAACCATCCAACTACACTAATCAGTGCTAACTAGCACTTCTGGTTTGCAAGCAATGGATAATTCTTCTAATGACAGCAATTCCTGTTTTAAATGAGCCACAGGGTTTGACTGTTCACTATATGTTGCAAATTGGCAACATGCGATTAAAAAAAAAGCAGTACATAAGAAGGTGAGAACATGTCATTAAACACCACCATAAAAACAGAAGTCAGGACAAATGAACCTAACTGTGAATCCAGATTAATGTTTTATGTGCCTAATGGGCCTTTAATTACATCACGTATAGACAGTTGAATAAAAATATATTACTTTCAATTATTGTGGATAGCTTCTACTTGGTAAGTATTGGCCTGGGCTAGGATTCACCCCTCCTTAGGAAACCACCAACACAGAATGTTGTCAATTAAGTAAAATGAAGACAAATCCCTGCTTAATAAAGGAAGCTTTTTTTTTTCTTGCTAGAATGCTAAGTCAATATATTGCTATATTGATGAGTTTATTACAAGAAACCACTCTTTGAAAATCAATAGGCTTATCTCGAAAAAAGGGGCTTTAAAAAGTGGCTTCATTAGAGCAAACAGGGCTGAACAGATCAATAGTCTCGCCTCCTCTAAATCTTCTTTAGAAGTCAATTGTTTCTTCCCATGAAAGCAATGCAAACTCTTGAGTGTGGTTGTTGAGAGGCTGCAAGAATGCTTTGCATGTCTTCATTGAATTGTGTTAAGCTTTAGGGAGTGGATACAAAACCGTCACTCTCTTGCAGGCCTACGAACTCAAGCTCTTTGTGTGTGTTTTTTTTTTTTTAATTTCATAATGACATCTCTGAAAAGACACTGCACTCTGATAAACCAGTCATCAATAGACACATAGACATTGACAACATTTATAGACTATGCAGAAGAGACAATCAACCAGCCCAAAAGAGAACAAAAAGACTCCAGCACCTCTCCACCAGTAACTGGCACTCAGATCAGCAGAGATTAACTCCAAGGTTAACTTCAGACCAACAATCAAGTAAGCAAAACCCCAATCAAGAAACTGCCAAAGAGCCATTAATAAACCGCCCAACCAAAGAATCCCAAAGACCACCCACATCCACAGACAGGCAAAACATCAGAATATAAACTGACAGCAAATAGCACTCCTCATTAGCACTGATGATATTACCTAGTTAGGGTAATGAAACGTCTGCAAAAAAAGCAAGCAGGTGTCAACTCATAAAACATTCCTATGCCTGTTTTTGAGTTGCCATAAACGGAGGGAGGGAATCTGAAGGAGCATTACGGCAGTTTAAAACCAGAAGTACATTTCACCCTTATCTACAAAGACTGTAGCTAGGCTACCAAATCTTCTGCCTTCAAAAATCCTTTATTGGAGAATGTGATTGATGACACCCAGCCTGTGAACGTGCTTCATTGGAGAATCTGATTTATGATACACCCAGGGGGAAACAGGGTGACAGGTGACTGTGAATTATGTATGCCAGAGTTGGCTTCATTTAGGTTAATGCCGACATGTTACTCCTAATAAATCTTTTGAATTTTTTTAAAGCTTGGCTCGAGGCTCATGATTTAATTAGGGCAATCCCTGGAACCCTGACAGAAAGCTCAGAGACCACCAAAGACCCCTCATTTTGACCCTGACCTACAAATATCCTCCTTTACTGCTACATCATAAAATTGTCACAAATTATATAATTCATATAATTTCCCTAACTGTGTCCCAATACATGTGATGCCAACATGGCTTTCAAGGATTCCTAGGTCACAACATCAATTTAGCCCCAATTTAGAATTGTTGACAATAACCATCTAACATATCCCATAGTTTAACTCAAAATTCCCAGCCTAATTTGGACTACTAGAAGTTTACCTTGACGCTTTCCTCATCTTATTTATCCTTCTAAATGAAAAGATTTCTATGGAAACCAGGAAACATATATTAACATTTTCAAATTGCCGGGCACTGTAGGGGTAGGCAAGGTAATTATGTCATGATATTCTTAGATAGGTTTGGGGAGGTTGAGTCAGCCATGGACGTCAGTAAAGGGGAAACAATCATATCATGGCACATACGACATCACTGTGGTTTTTATAGCCATTCATTGACATCTCAGTTATTAAATCCTAGGACCTCCTGGGGGGAAAATAGGCCTTAAGAAATGATGTTAGCAAATCAGGAATTGATTCTCTATCCACTCAATGCTCATCCCATCAGCCCTCAAGAAGTTTCAACATCTGCTTCAGAAATAGGCCTCAGTGGATGATGGGTAAAAGAAGATGCCATATGCATCCCAAAGATGTTCAAACAAAAGATAAGATTATATTGAGCTTTAAGCAGTCGCATTAGTGTCACATGCTTTTTTTTTTTTAAAGGAGACATTCAATGTTTAGACGAACAAGAATTTGCCTAGCAATTATAGACAGTTGGAGAAAAATTACATGGGCCAGCAGCCTTGATAATTTTGGATATAAGGGGATTACCAGCTGGGGACACACAGAGATATCATCTCATGTATAATATAGCACAATTGAGCCCATTAGGGAGGCTTTTACAGTTCCTTGTAAAACATCTGGTGTTGGCCACAGCCAGAGAGGGAAGATGCCAGCTCTGGATGGACCATTTATGTGTTCCAATATACTAATCCTGGTCTTATTTTATGCTCTGATATGCTGTTGAGCAACTAGTAGAAAATATCAAGGAGATAATAGAAAAACAGGGGAAATGGTCTTTTAAATTAAGGAGTCTGACATTTTGTGTGCACCCCCTTTTCCTTTTCTTAATTATGGGGTCTCAACTAAAGACCCTGCAGAATAGGGAACCAGAAGGCAAAAGAGAAAACAATGGATGGAAACTAACCAAGGAGAGAAGCAACCTGGAATTAAGGAGAAACATCCTAACAATGAGGACAATTAACCAATGGAACAGCTTGCCTTCGGAAGTTGTGGGGACTCCATCACTGAAGGTTTTTAAGGAGAGACAGGACAGCCATCTGTCTGAAATGGTATATGGTTCCCTCCTTAAGCAGAGAACTGGATTAGAAGACCTCCATGGTCCCCTTCCAGCTCTATTCTGATTGAAACTCAAACAGTCGTGCCACTAAGGGACAGAAGAATAAAAAGATAGACAAGTGTGTTTCCAAGCCACAGAAGAACGTCATAATTGTGGACTTGAGAATGGAATGTATCACCTCTCCATCTAACCAACCAAGGGACACTTTTATTTATTTATTTTTTATTTATTTTTTATTTGTCAATTGCTTACAAGATAATAGGTATAAGTAAAAACATAGTTATGAATACATGGATACATATAAGAAAAATAAATATATATATATATATATATAAGAAACATTAGGACAGGGATGGTAGGAACGTTGGTGCGCTTATGCACACCCCCTACAGACCTCTTGGGAAAGGGGTGAGGTCAATAGTAGACAGTCTAAGGTTAAAGTTTTTGGGGTTTGGGGAAGAAACCACAGAATCAGGTAGAGTATTCCAGACATTGACCACTCTGTTGCTGAAGTCGTATTTCCTGCAATCAAGTTTGGTGCGATTAACCTTGAGTTTGTATCTACTGTTTGCTCTTGCATTGTTATGGTTGAAGCTGAAATATTCATTGACAGGTAGGACATTGCAATGTATGATTTTATATACTATACTTAGATCGGACTGAAGGCGGCGCAGTTCTAGGTTTTTTAGGTCTAGAATTTCAAGTCTGGTGGCATAAGGTATTCTGCAACGAGTAGAGGAGTGAAGAAAACCAAAACGTCTTCTTCAAATATGACTGGACAATGGGAAAATAACAGGAGAGTGGATCAGGAAAGAGAAAGTTAGCTAGATAATTTTCACGATCAAACTTTTAGTTCTGGCTTTGCCCACTGTAACCATTTGGCTTTTTAGTAAAAGTAATTTGGGTAATGAGTATCGAGCTAATAAATTAGATTTCAGATAATCATAGTTGGAAGGGACCTTGTAGGTCATCTAGTCCAAACCCCTGCCCAAGTGGGAGACCCTACGCCATTTCTGACAGATGGCAGTCCAATCTCTTCTTGAAAGTCTCAAGTGATGGCGCTCCCACAACTTCTGAGGGCAAACTGTCCCATTGGTTGATTGTTTTCACCATCAGAAAGTTTCTCCTTATTTCCAGGTTAAATCTCTTCTTGTTCAGTTTCCATTCATTATTCCTTGTCTGGCCTACAGGCACTTTAGAAAATAGCTTGACCCCTTCCTCTCTATGGCAGCCCCTCAAATATTGGAAGACTGCTATCGTGTCTCCCCTGGTCCTTCTCTTCACTAGACTAGCCAAGCCCAGTTCCTGTAACCGTTCTTCATATGTTTTAGTCTCCAGTCCCCTAATCATCCTGGTTGCTCTTCTCTGTACTTTTTCTAGAGTCTCTACATCTTTTTTATAATGTGGTGAACAAAACTGCATGCAGCACTCAAGATGTGGTCTTACTAAGGCTTTATAGAGTGGTATTAGTACCTCCCTTGATCTTGATTGTATCCCTCTGTTAATACAATTTAAGATTGCATTGGCTTTTTTGGCTGCTGCTGCACACTGCTGGCTCCTATTTAGATGGTTGTCCACTAAGACTCCAAGATCCCTCTCACAGTTACTGCTATTGAGCCTGGTTTCACCCAGTCTACATGTGTACTTTTGGTAAATTAATAAAACTAGAACCTGAAAAAGAAACTTTGAATGGTCATTAAACAAATGACTGTAAGTCAAGGACTACTTTACCGACTTACATATCATCAATCCCAGGTGCAGCCAGATTTCTTTTAGAACAATTATAAAGACAGTTATCTAATCTTTCTATCCACCTTCCACAGGCTGATGTGGCTGTCTTTTAAGTCCACCAAACGCTGTACAGTTATCATTCCTAATCCTTTCATCTTCTTGTTTTTTCTGTGGAGGCCATTCCTCTTCCGGATTGAAAATGCCAAGCGAGCAATTTCATACTGACACATTAAACTCAACAGCTGTAAATGAATTGGGGGTCCTGCAGCTTGAACGCTCTGCAACATCAAGATGCCAAGAGCACCTATGGTGATCACCCCGGGTTCCCAGCAGTTGGGGCAGCAGTAACTCAACAGCCAACTGACAGTAAGTAGTAGGGAATATGAAATCGGTGCACGGCAAGCTGTGCTCGTCATGACCTCCAGCCTGTCCCTTTTTAGCTTGAGATATTTTTATCATTTCGTGACTCCGTGGTGTACACTGAAGCAAGCACGGCCATCTATCTGCATGGAGAAAGTAGCATTTATGACTCAAACGGCCTCATGACAAATCAGGCCAGCAGCCAATCATTCATCTCCAGGGATTCATATTACTTAGCCTCAGTATAACCCGAGATTCTTTACCTGATTCTACTGGGCTTAAAGTAAAGAGTTTCTGCCCCAAAGGTGCTTTTTCAAGAGGCAGCTGAACTTCCTCGTTTTTTTTTTTCTTTTTGAAGACATTTCGCTTCTCATCCAAGAAGCTTTTTCAGCTCTGACAGGATAGTGGGGAATGGAAGGATTTCTATTCTTTACAGACAGCTAATCGTTTGCATCCTTTTAGAGGGTCGTTGAAGCACTTGGAGGTTTATCTGTGTCCTCAGGGTCAGCTGAATGGTGCTCCTGGTTCCTGTAGTCTGCAATTTTCCCTCTGGAAATCCATTCCTAGGGTGTTCATCCCAAATTGTATAGCTAAAAGTCTGTAGAGATTCTCAGTCATTCAGGTCATAGTTGTCCCAAAGGTACCCGGATCCTGAGAATCTCTACAGACTAGAGAGCTACGGAGTCCATTAGATGAGACTCCCAGTTTCAAGCCTATTTGTACCTTCTAAGGCAGAAGTAGCATGTACTGTAGGTGTGGGAAGGTGGATATTTATTTGCCTATTTTAGCCTCAAGAGCACAAGGTGGTAACAGACATTATCCATTTTTAAGTGGGATAGAAAGTCAGAAGAATACGGAGAGGTTCCAAAACAGATAGATATGAATCCAAGGAAAATGGAAAGTGTGAGGCAGAAACTCAAACCAATTCTGTCTTCACTCAGTTAGGCATAAGTTAAAGTAGAGAGGAGCTTGGACAAGCTTTCATATTCCAGGTAGTCCTCGACTTATAACCACAATGGAGCTCAAAATTTTGGTCGCTAAGTTTTGCCCCCTTTAAAGACCTTTCTTGCCATAGTTGTTAAGTGAATCACTGCAGTGGATAAGCTAGTAGCAAGGTTGTGAAGTGAATCCGACTTCCCCGTTGACTTTGCATGTCAGAAGGTTGCAAGAGGGGATCACGTGATCCTACAATCGTCATAAATGTGAGTCAGTTGCCAAATGACTAAATTTTGATTACGTGATCATAGAGATGCTGCAATAGCCGTAAGTATGAAAAACGGTCATAAGTCACTTTTTTCAGTGCTGTTGTAATTTCAAATGATCGCTAAATGAACAATTGTAAGTTGAGGACTCTACTATTGTAGTACCTTAAGTAGTACCTTTAGAAGCGCGGTGGCGCAGTGGTTAGAATGCAGTATTGCAGGCTACTTCTGCTGACTGCCAGCTGCCTGCAATTTGACAGATCGAGTCACACCAGGCTCAAGGTTGACTCAGCCTTCCATCCTTCCAAGGTGGATAAAATGAGGAGCCAGATTGTTGGCGACAATAGGCTGTCTCTGTAAACCGCTTAGAGAGGGCTGTAAGGCACTGTGAAGTGGTATATAAGCCTAAGTGCTATTACTATTAAGTGCACTGAACTACATTTCAAATACATTCCAAGACTTCTAATTTCCTTTTGTTTCCTGAGCTAGTCCTCTTTGACAGGCTCGCATCTTGACATCTCCCAGAAGCCCCTGATGAGACGCTAAAGTCCTAAAATTTGAAGTGACCACTTTAACTTCAAGAAAAACCAAGCCACTTTGATTATACAATCATATAGCACGTGCACGGGAGCATGGATTTGATTTAGATATTCAAATTATGGAATATTCCTGGGCACATAGCCCAAAAGGTGAGCACCAGCAATTTAAAGTGAAAATGTTCCTGTAACTCCAAACAATATGGGGATCATTTGAAAGAAAACTGGGGTGCATCAAGAGTAAGATCTCAACTAGCATGATCTCTCAGTCCAGAATGCAATAGTGGCAAATATATGTAGCTCGAGGGTAAGATGAGGGTGAAGAGTCATTCTCTAAGCTTGTGGGTTGGTTTCCAAATGCTTCATTATCAGGCTAGGTAACATGTTCAGCGGAGCTTAGCCTAAATTCCTAAACATTAGCCTAAACTCCACTGTTCCCTTGCCTGGTAATGAAACATTCAGAAACCAACCCACAAGCTTGGAGAACAAACCTTCACGCCAGTCCAGAATGCAATTGGATGGCTCAATCAGAGCCAATATTCTCCATATGTTTCTGTTTCGTTTCCTTAGCTTGGTTTTTTTTTTCCAACAATGATTGACAATCAGTCTGCAAGTCAGGTGAGTTAGACAGTGAGTGTTGCATATATTTTCAAGATCTCATCATTTAAAGGATTCCCCAATGGCCTCAGAGATTGTTTAAATTAAGCAACAGCTCCAACTTGCCCAGTGAAATAGCAAATAAGCCCATTAACATTTGGAAGTGGGGGGGGATATTTTGCTGAGGGCCTCCTGAAATTAAGATTACCCCTATTAAGAAGTCTTGAAGGGAAAGGGCTTAGAAATCCCCTATGTTTGTAGGCAGGCCTTCTCAGAGGATTCTTCGAAGGTCCATAAAGCCTTTAGTTTGGTACATGGAGTTTTTGCTATACGTTCTCTGCTAGTGCAGGATCCCTGCAGAATTACATTGAATGTGCTGAGCTGCGAAAAGAAAATCAGAAGCAAATGGCATTCCACTTAATGGTACTTCATAGCATTACAAGCTCAGCGGTTTTGTTATGATCTGATATATGTAAAGTATTCAACAAGACAAGTAACTTTTGCTGTGACCCTGACAGCAAGGCCAAGTAGCGGATATCATTTAATACAGACAGGTTTTAAGCCTATGAAATGAATCATTCTTAGATAACTGTCGCACTAACATATCTTCTAGGAAATATATTTAATTTTTATAAGTATGAAGGTCTTTCTTGTGCTCAAATAATTGGCAAAATGATTAAACTTTCACCACGGAGGAGAGCAGAGTGTAATAGATGTTACTTAGTGGAAATGTGTGGATCCATTAAGTGAATACATTCTTTATATACCAAATCAATTTTGCAGGCATAATTGAACCTCCTCAAATGAGTACTTGTGAAAGAAATAATCTAGCAATCAGTATTTAATGATTTTTCCCCCCACAGTAAGGTCAAATACTCAATATATCAGTGCCTTGGCCTACAGTAGTACAGATATAGAGAACAAAAGTAATTCTAAGAGACTGAGGTTTTCAGAAATAATAACAATAATAGCCTTTCCAGCAGTTTGAAGGATGAAAAATTAAATATTACTCTTCTGTGACAGCTAATTGCCTCCAGTAGGGATAATCATGTTAGCATTGAAATTCTGATGAAGTTCAAATTCCATTACTTCAGGTGCCCATTAAAACCATACAAAGTAAGCTATGTTGGAAGTAGCAGTCAATGTCCTGTCACATTTTCCCAGGAAGGAAATCTAAATTGGTTATGGCCAAGGATAATGAATAAGTCATTAGTAAGACCTTAGTAAGACCATACCTAGAGTACTGCATTCAGTTTAGGTCACCACACCATAAAAAAAATGTTGAGACTCTAGAAAAAGTATAGAGAATGATTAGGGGACTGGAGACTAAAACATATGAAGAACAGTTACAGGAACTGGGCTTGGCTAGTCTAGTGAAGAGAAGGACCAGGGGAGACAGGATAGCAGTCTTCCAATATTTGAGGGGCTGCCACAGAGATTAAGGGGTCAAGCTATTTTCCAAAGCTCCTGAACGCCAGACAAGGAATAATGGATGGAAACTGAACAAGGAAAGATTCAACCTGGAAATAAAGAGAAATTTTCTGACAGTGCGCGCAATCAACCAATGGAACAGAAATTGCCTTCAGAAGTTGTGAGAGCTTCATCACTGGAAACTTTCAAGAAAAGACTGGACAGTCATCTGTTAGAAATGCTGTAAGGTCTGCTTGGGCAGGGGTTGGACTAGATGACCTACAAGATCCCTTCCAACTCTGTTCATCTGTACCTGTAAGTCCCTCCCTGTTCACCAGGACAATGCACAGCCCATCACAAGATTGAACTCCCACAGGCCATCTTGGAAATCAGCTATTCACTTAACAGTTTAACCCCAAGAATACCAGGAGAGAGGAATAGTATGACCATTAGTGAGCCCTCTACCAAACCACCTGGGATTTGACCCACCATGTTTTGTCTTGTTAACATTGAACAGAATTAGGTGTGATACTGGAAGAAGTGCCTCTGCCCTGTATCAGTGGGGATGGAAAGATTCCTCTAATTGCGATTGTGGTGCTGATATGCAAACTATTAAACATATTGTGCAAGATTGCCCGTGATGTGCATTCTCTGGTTCCCTAGAAGAACTGCATGAAGCAATGCCAGAGGTGATCGCTGGATAGCTGAACTGGACATCCAGTTATGAAGCCACTGCCATCCCACCCCCATAGAGGTTTTACTTATAATTACATGGACTATGCTTTACTTTTCTTAAGACCCATAGTGGCGCAGTGGTTAAAGTGCAGTATTGCAAACTACTTCTGCTGACAGCCAGCTGCCTGCAGTTAGTTCGACTCTTTCCAGGCTCAAGGTTGACTCAGCCTTCCATCCTTCCGAGGTGGGTAAAATGAGGACCCAGATTGTTGGGGGCAATAGGCTGACTCTGTAAAACTGCTTAGAGGGGGCTGTAGAGCACCCTAAAGTGATATATAAGTCTTAAGTGCTATTGCTATTTCTTCTGTCATGTTCTCATTATGTGCTAATAATAATATCTATTAATAATACTAATTAAAAATTAATTAAAATTAATTAAAAATTAAAAATACAAAGAAAGCTATGCAGGCAGTAGCAGTCAACTTCCTTTCATATTTACCCAGGAAGGAGATCAGTGCTTCTGCTAATCAGACTTTAGTGCTCCTTCTCTTGAACCATAGCTTGGCTGTCTCTACTTGGCTTTGAAAATGACCTCATCCTTGCAACAGGATGAAACCAGGAGCTGGCACAGTGAAAAGATGCAGTGATAGTAACACCTGATTTGACGGAAAACTCCATTCCCTTTCTGGGCAGATTGGGAGTCATGTCTGATAACCTCAAAACCAGTAGAAGAGACTATTTGTAGCTCTGGGTTGAACTATGGGTCTTTGGTGTTCTCTGAGGTGATTGTCATGCCCCTGTCAGAATCTGACTTGGAGGAGGAAGCCAAACAGCTGACAGGAAGTGGGAGTGTGGCTCCATTGGCTGTGGAAGGAACTGGGGAAGTGCAAAGTCCGGCTGGGCAGAGCAGGAAAGAGGTAGAACAAGGAAGAGGGAATTCAGAGGAAGATGCAGGCCCATCCCCTCTTCATCCTAGGGCACGCAGGGAAGAATGGAGAAGAGAGCAACTTGGGTTGCATGGCTTATGGGGGAGGAAAGGGCCCTGATTCCCTTCATTAGCTGCAGCTGAGAACATTGTGTATAAAAAAGGCAAGCTGCATGCAGCAAGCTGTTCAAACGTAACTTTATCTTGTATCGTTGTGGCTTATCAGTGTTCCTGGTGTCTCCCCAACTGTGTGAGTTTTGCCATGCTTTCAAATCAGAAAATCCTGCTACTGCCCTGCCAAACTAATTACTTCAGTTTGGTTTGTTTGGATGTTAAGTTAGAGTTTGTGTGTACCTTGTGTTGGACTGAATTTTCTACAGTCAAAGGCTGTTCCTGGGAAAATTTTTCTCCAGCCAGAAGATAACCTGGACATTGGGGGCAAAGTTGGAGATAATAAAGAGACTCTTATTGCTGAACTGACTGTGTTGCCTTTGTGCCACGCCCCGGGTCATCACAGTTATGATGAGCACTGATGATGCTACCGAATTGAGTAATGAAATGTCTGCAAGAAAACAATCAAAGTCAGAGAGTACTAAAGACCCTCAGCCTCAAAACCAATTACATCAGTACCTGTAGCATCAGTTGGATATTGCTAGAATTTTTGAACCATGCTTACTCACTCATCCTTCCTATAGCAGAAAATATACCCTTATAAAATTTGTTATCTCTTTGCCAGTTTTTAATCCAGTGTCTCTTGCCTCTTTTCAAGCCTTTACAGTCTCGGATCTTGTAATATATCTTGAGAAGGACTTTACACAAGGATGGAAGAATAGAAGAAAATGCTGCTATAACCTCAGTCCAGCAAAAGCACAACTTAAACCTGTCTCTCTTTTGTACTAGGAATGAGATGAAGGTAACATCATGGAGGCACAGTAGGAAAAAAAGGATATTTCCAGAACATGTTTGTGACATGATTTGGTTCAAATAAAGTAAGAACTTTCATTCTGCATCTTCTGGACTTTTATTCTCTCTCTCTTTCTCTCTCTCTCTCTTTTTGAGTTTTAAAATAGACTTTATTTACAAAAGATTAAAATACAAACAAACATACAAATATATAAAAATAAAAAGAATATAAATAGAACAATAAACATATTTCTTTCATTTGATATGAAGATTGATAGCTCATAGTAAACAGTAGTAAGTAATCATTGGCAAGTATTCCTTATCCCTTATCAATTACCTATTAATTAATAAATAATATATTATTCTGCTATTACTATTGGATTATAACTGTATTGTTTAATTGAGTGGAGCCTTCATAATATTTATATAATAGACAAGAAGCTTGAAATCATTATTACTATACATTCAATATATACCACTATAGTAGGTGTCCTGGGTTCATTTATCCTGTATACCTCTCCTCTATACCAATTATTCTCTCTTGGTGTAGACTTTTATTCTCTCAATCGCTATTTCACCACTGTCTATTGACAGTTCATGGAAGGGACAGGAAACAAGGAGAATTACAAATTCCTGTCTTGATATGACCTTTACACCACAATTAGAGATAGTGCCACTTGGTCAGCATTATGCCAATGCAGAAAAGGACCTGGAATTAAGGAGAAACTTCCTAACATGTTGATGATCCAAACACTGTCAAGGATCTTGGAGTACTCATCTCTAAAGACCTGAGTGCTACAGCCCACTGTAACTACATAGCCAAAAAGGCATTAAGAGTTGTTAACCTAATCTTACATAGCTTTTTCTCTGGTAATATTACACTAATAATTAGAGCATACAAAACATTTGCTAGACCAATATTCGAATACAGCTCATCAGTCTGGAGCCCACATTATGTATCTGATATTAATACAGTTGAGAAAATCCAGAAATATTTCACAAGAAGAGTTCTCCACTCCTCTACTCGTTGCAGAATACCTTATGCCACCAGAGTTGAAATTCCAGACCTAGAAAACCTAGAACTACGCCGATCTGGTCCGATCTAAGTATAGTATATGCAATTATACATTGCAATGTCCTATCTGTCAAGGAATACTTCAGCTTCAACCATAACAACACAAGAGCAAATAATAGATACAAACTCAAGGTTAATCGCACTAAATTTGATTGCAGGAAATACAACTTCAGCAACAGAGTGGTCAATGTCTAGAATACTCTACCTGACTGTGGTTTCTTCCCCAAACCCCAAAAACTTTAACTTTAGACTGTCTACTATTGACCTCACCGCTTTCCTAAGAGGTCTGTAGGGGGCGTGCATAAACGCACCAACGTGCCTACCGTCCCTGTCCTAATGTTTCTTTTATTTTTTTTATTTTTCTTATATGTATCCATGTATTCATAACTATGTTTTTACTTATACCTATTATCTTGTAAGCAATTGACAAACCAAATGAAATAAATAAAAATAACAGCGAGGACAATTAACCAGTAGAACAGTTTGCCTTCAGATGTCGTGGATGCTTCATCACTGGAGGTTTTTAATAAGAGACTGGATAGCCACTTGTCTGAAATGCTCAAGCAGGGGGATGCATTAGAACAGTGGTTGCCAACCGGTGAGCCGTGGACCACTGGTGGTCCACGAGAAAATTTTGGTGGTCCTCAGAGAAATGTCACCTCCAGAGCATCCCCCAAAGCAATTAATCCAGGCTGCGTGGGAACACAAGGTTGTGCCACCCACATGAGCTGTGGGAACCCTTCCCGCCCACTCACTCCTTACCTGGCAAACTTGCCTGCTCAGTTGCTATTTTTCCTTTTTTTTCCCCTGACCATCATCTGTTCTGCTGTGTTGGGAGATTTAGATTAGCTAGAAAGCAAGAAATCATTGGGTTTCTTGCTTTCTAGCTAATCTTCAGAACTTCGGCTCTGCTTTTAAGCAGAGCCAAACCTCCTTTAAGGATTGAAGGTTCTATTATGCAGTACAGACACAGGTAGCTGATGGCAGAAACACATATCTCTAAGTGAATCTGTGATTCTGTGAGCAACTCAATCTGCCTGCCTGCTTTGCCTGATTTTGGGTAAAAGTTGCTCTTTTTTATAAAAAAAATCAATGTTTACATAAATATTTATAATATTTACATACAAGCCATGCCCAGCCAGTCACAGGATCACCAAGCCACACCCACAAATTAGACCACACACAAAGAACTGGTTGTTAAGAAATTCGAATCCCACCCCTGCCTCTGTGTGTGTGAGAGAGAGAGAGAGAGACAGAGAGAGAGAGAGAAAGAGAGAGAGGGAGAGAGAGAAGTTAAATCTGATCTCTCTCTCTCTCTCACTCACTCACTCACTCATTCTCTCTCTCACACACACCAATGTCAGTAAGCCACCGTCAATCAAAATTCATATTAGTGTTCCCTGGGATTTAAAATTATGAATTTGGTGCTCCATGAGATCCAAAAGGTTGGTGACCCCTGGATTAGAAGACCTCCAAGGTCCCTTCCAGCTCTATTCTGATCTCTTTTGCTAGTATTATTTACTGTTGGCTCAAGGAATAGTGGATAATATTTTAACTTGGTCACCCAACCGGAGGGAATGAAGTTTCCATCAGAAAACTAAATGTCTCTTTAGAGTTTGGGGACCTATACTAGTACCAATCCATTTGTCTATTAATTCATATTTTATGTTTATACTAATAGTTCTGGAGAAATAAAAAACACGCTAGTATTTGCGCAAACACTCCCAAGCTCTAAACTATCAATTTTTCCATCCAAGTTATTGCTCTCTAACACTGATAACTTAAGCACATTTTACTTTGAAGTTCCCATTAATGACATCCCAGAGCTCTGAGGTTTATTATTATGATTAAGTACGAAGCTTAGAATTTCCTCAAAGCATCACTGCCAACTTTCTATTTCTTGGTGAGAGAAGGATAAGTGGAGTGGGCAGCTGTTTAAAAGCATAAAATGTGTTGGAACTTGATTCTCTTTAACTTCCAAAACAAGCAATATTCACCAGAACACAAGGATTTTTTTTTTAATCTTTAATTATGACAGGCATTTGAAATGACTCCATGATGTATGATTTTAGGGTCCAGATACAAATGAAGACTGTTATGGAGCCCAATAGCTGGCATTCAAGTGTGCAAAAAAGACTTTTCTACAGACTGGTTGCAGATGAAGATCTGTTCATTGAATTTATGATTGCACAATGCTTCATGAAGATGAATTACTGACTCCCATTTGAAAAAGATGTCCTACCTAGTCAAAAGATTCCATTCCTGTTAAGGCTGAAATCACAGAGCTGCAGATAATAAAGCCACAGTTTTGAAGTGATGTATTGTTAAATGCAATACAAAGTTTTACCCACAGAAATACACACACATTCCTTCATTTTAATCATTTATAATATTAAACTGTTATTTTTATCTGTGGATTTTGAGCCAGTTTCAGATGCGCTACCATATCATTTTAATCTGTACTTTTCTTTATTATGGCTCCAAATTTAACAATGCAGGAGGAGGAGGATCACAGCCATAATTTTATGCTGTGGGGTTTTGTAATTAATTAGCATTGTTACTCTGTCATCTCAGCCTGAGTTGAGAATTCTGTAGATAAAAAATGAAAGGTAAAGCATACCCTTTAAAGATACGTATAAATTAAATCAAGCTTATTATTGCAATCAGCTCTTAAAAGGTTTAAACACATCTAAAAGAAGAATGGTGCATGGATGAATTAATATATTTGATGACCTGGAATCGCATGCTTGACTCATTAAGGTATTGACTCAATGCTCTGGCAGTTCCTGTAATGTTGAGAGTAGAAGCTGTCTTGAATCCTTTTGAAAAGTTGAAGTGAACCTCACTGGAGGTTTATTAAAAACCTGGGCAACCGTTTGTCTGAAACGACATACCATGTCCTGCTTGAGCAGGGGTTGGATTAGAAGACCTCTGAGGTCCCTTCTAACTCTATTATTCTCTTATTCTGTTATTTGCAATTCCATGGTTCCTGGGAAGTAGCCCAAGATTCAGTATGCCTTCAACTGCAAGAAAAAGGTCCCTTGGGATGGTTCATCCTTGGAAAAGAAAAAAAGTTTTAAAGGTTTCCTCTGTCCAGTTGTGACTGACTCAAGGGGCGGTGCTCATTTCTGATTCTCAACTGAGGAATCCTCAAATGTGGAATTCTACCAGTTTGGACCACTTTGGATGAACCCCTTGCTCTGAAGATCAGCTGTCTCCGAACCGATTCGCTGTGAAAAGCATGTGGGCCCACCCACCGGCCCCTGCTCTTTCCTGTCCTTTACTTCCCTTGTTTAGAGCACAGCTGATTTGCGCGGCAAAGCGGTTTGCCACACCTCAGCTGTTTTCTTTGTTGTAGAAGGTAAGTATTGAATTGTGGAGTGTGCGCGCGGAGTGCGTGTTTAGCGTGAACATGCGCGATCACTGAACCCGTTGTTATACCAGTGGAATCCCACCCCCTGGGGAGTGGGATTGTCTGAGATGCTTCTGTCACCATGTGGCCGGCATGAAAACACAGAACACAGTAACCTTTCTGCCAAAGTGGTACCTATTTATCTACTCACATCTGCATGCTTTTGAATTGCTAGGTTGGCAGAAGCTAGGGTGAGGAACAAGAGCTTACCCCATTGTGTGGCTCACAAACTGACTACTGAGCCATTGCACTGCCCTTGAAGAAGAAATTCTATTTTTAAAAGGACTTGTCTTCCAAGTAGACCAAAAATGACATTTCTAGGGTCCAGAGGAGGGGGAAAGGACAAAGCAGAAGAGAAGGCTTTAGATCTATATAACACAACCACAAAATGAGAATATGAATGGGGAGAGAGTACGATAGGCAGGCATGAAGGAGTCCATTAATGAGAGCTTATTTCTCAAAATACTTCAAAAACGAAGACCTGGTTTCTAATAAAAAGATAGGGTTTTTAAAAAAAATCTTAGGAGAATTCTGTTGAATCAAAAGTAATACTTGATTTATGACCACAGTAGGGATGAGAATTTATTTTGCTAAGCAAAGCAGTTGTTAAGTGTGTCAGTCCTGATTATGACTTTTTTTGCCATGGTTGTTAAACAAATCAATGCAGTTGTTAAGGGGATTATTAAGTCATTAAGTGGATCCAGTTTCCCTCACTTTGCTTGTCAGAAGCTAGCAGAGAAGATTGCAAATGGTAATCAATTGTCCTTGCAATACTACAAGCATTATAAATACAAGCAAGCACCCAGATTTTAATTACGCAACTGTGGGGATGCTGTGACAGTCGTAAGTATGAGAATGTATCATAAAAAAACAATGCTGTTGTTACTTTGAATGGTCACTAAATGAATGGTTGTAAGAGAAAGATTATATATAAGCTGTTTCTCTCTGCTTTTTCTCCCATCTCAGCATCTACAGGAGGTCAGGTTTAAAAAGCATCACTGTGGTTTGTTTACTTATTTTATTTCTATATCACCTGACTCCCAGCATCTCTGGTGAAAAGAAAGAGAGGGAAAGAGAATAGAGGGAGGGAAAGTGAGAGGGAGGGAGGAAGGGAGGAAGGGAGGGAAGCAGGGGCGGGATGCTACCAGTTTGCACCTATTCACTAGAACCAGTTGTTAACATTCTAAGCAGTTCGGGGAACCGGTTGTTAGAAGAAATTACTGGCCTAATCCTGTAAGGAAGGCAGGAAGGAAACTTTCTGGTGTTGCTTACAGAAACTGTCTCTCCATTAACCCTTATTACATTCTTGGCAGGACTAGACTTCCTGTCTCTGGAACTTCTCTGGAGTTTTTTTCCTCCTTTGCTGGTACTTTGCTTGTGTGGAGTGACCATTCAAAGTTACAATGGCACTGAAAAAAGTGACTTATGACCGTTTTTCACACTTATGACTATTGCAGCATCCTCACAGTCATGAAAGGCCAGGCGAGGAGATGCGTGCCTCGGTGGGAGTGATATTGAGTTGGCCACACCCAGCCAATAACATGACCACCAAGCCACGCCCACCCAGTCACATGACCACCAGCCACACCCACCACCCAAGCCACGCCCACAGAACCGTTGTTAAAAATTTGAATCCCACCCCTGGAGGGAAGGGAGGGAGGGAGGGAGAGAGAGAGAGAGAGACAGAGAGAGAAAGAAAGAAAGAAAGAAAGAAAGAAAGAAAGAAAGAAAGAAAGAAAGAAAGAAAGAAAGAAAGAAAGAAAGAAAGAAAGAAAGAAAGAAAGAAAGAAAGAAAGAAAGAAAGAAAGAAAGAAAGAAAGAAAGAAAGAAAGAAAGAAAGAAAGAAAAGCACAGAAAACCATGAAACCAGTGGTGATATTCTACTGGTTCAGCCCAGTTCTGCTGAGCTGGTAGCGGCGATGAGCAGTGGAAACTGAACCAGTTCTTTCCGCCACTTTTTGCCCGCCAGGGCTCCCATACTCACTTTATCCTCTGCTTTTGAAGCCCAGCTGCTTTGCATGGCACAGCAGAGTGCCACATGGCAGCTGCTGAAGCCACCGGGAGAGTACAGACTTGCAGGAGATGAGTTGGAATGCCTTTGCGCCTGTGCAAACACCTCTACGCCTGTGCAAAGTGCACGTTTGGTGCATGCAAAGTGTGTGCACATGCGCAAAGCATGCCCACCAAGCCATGCCCACCGAACCGGTGGTAAAACTTTTTGAATCCCACCACTGCATGAAACAATGGAAGAGTTTTAAAAAAGGAACAAACGATGGCAAAACCCAGACAACAAGGAGCAAACCCACACTCTCTTGAAGTATGTCATAACAAGCTTCTTCTCTTTTTTATGTTTGTTGATGCAGCAGGGCTTAAAGGAGCAATGTTTGTAATTTAACACTATAATAGTTTTTTAAACATAAAATCTGACAAAAGCAGAATTAATCCACCTTGGCAATGCTACCTTTCTCCCTCGTCCCCCAGTAGGCTGCTGGGGAAAATATATTTGCAAAGGGGAAAGAAATTGGACTTGTTGTAAAGACATTTTCTGTTAGAGGAATGGCTGTAGAGTCACCATTTGCCAACTGTCTTCGATGTATTATCCACCTAAGAGTCAAAATAATTTAATAATCATTTCCTTATTTTTAAAAGGGTGAGGTGGAAACTACAATTCTCATCAAACTGCAGCACAAAAGTTGAGAGGAGACATCAAAATTAAATCAGTTACAGTTTTAATAAAAAAAACTATCATTGCTTCAATTCAAATTTGAGAGAAAGGTAAAATTTTTGGAATGTTGTACTCATTTAGATAGATGTGGAATATTTGAAGGAAAGAGAAAAAAACTTCAGAGTTTTTTTTTTTTCTTTATCAGCACTGAAGAACTCTGAAGTTCAGCCAAGGTGATCTTAGCATCTGTAAGGTTTAATGAATGTGCAGTTCAGAACAACTGGAAATGAAATGATCTATTTGATGCCCTCAATATTACAGAATCTTTTCAATAGATGGTGCTATTATCTCAAATAATAGCTCAAGTAAATGTTCAAGATTCAACAGGAGCATGTTTGAGGTTTACTTCAACAAGTGTTTGAATACATACTGAATTTTTTAAAGTCTTGAAATCATCTTGCTCTAGAATACAAAGGCGTCCACCAACCTGGATGGAACTGAAGGGTTCTTCAGAAAATTTAATGTCTGATGCACAAAGGAGAATGTGAACAAAGAGAAAAAAAGAAGTGTAAGATATTATATTAATTGCAATTAATTCATAATTAAAATGAATTGTGCTAATTTTTTGTCCTGGCCTACATATACAGTATTTGGGCAGCTGCCTCTTCTAGCATGCCATCCAAAGGCCCAGTTTCGAAGCCCTGGCTTCGAGCATCACTAAAGACACATCTACACTGACACATTGTCCTATTGCAAACACAATTCACCTGGAAAACATAATTTGTTCAACTCTTCACCTGCTGATCTGCCCACCTTGAATGAACAGTCACCAGAGAGCTCTCTCATAGAAACCAACCTGAACATTGTAAAAGGGACACATTTGTAGAAGGAAAAAGTTTAGATAATAACATTGTGCTTGGATAGATTTACAAGGCAATACACCGCATGTAGAAGTCAGAGTGTTAGAAATTACACTTATGGTAAGGGGCTAATCTCCCTTCAGGTATGTTTCTCCACTGAACTGATCAGCCAGGAGCATCACTGTTTATATGCTTCGCACAAGAAACTGAGGAGAATGGACTGAAAAGGCAGTTCAAAGGTAGAGACTCAAGAGATGATTCATTCTCTGACACTTAATATCAGCTACGCTTATCCTGCAAATGATCTCCAATTGAACTTGGTTTAACACGTTTGAAAATGTTAATAGGGCATTCTGACGTCTCAAAGGTGCTTTTTTTGTTTTTCAAAAGGCAATCTGATTGTTTTTTCTTTGAGGAAAAAGAAGATGTTTTGCTTCTTATCCAAGAAGCTTCATCAGTTCCAGAAGGATGATGGAGGATTGGAAGGATCATATTTATTTGCAGTCATTCAGTTGTTAGCACTTTGGGGAAAAAAATCTTGTAAAAAAAAACCTCTTGAGTCAACTATGACCTGGATGACTGAGAATCTCCACAAACAGGGCATTCTGATGTTACTATCCTATGTATACATTGTAGTGTGATGTGATATTACATTACCTGACTAACTAAAAGTTATATAGAAAATAATTGGTCAGAACTTGCAGCATAATTTCAAGGAAAAGAACTGATCCCTTACATGATTCCAGATTTTAATGGATGCTTTAAAAGTAAGCTAAATCAAACTATAACTAAAACCATCATTTTTCTTCCAGTTCACATAAAAATAGAACATTGCATCTTCCATTTGTGTCCATTCAAACCTGATTTGACAGCAAAGGTAAAACATGGTGAGGATTTAGTTGAGATTTTGGTCCTTAATTGGTAACCAGTATGTGCACCATAATTTATATTTATGCAATGCAATCCACCACATAAAATATGTGAAGTCATTTTTTTAAATATTTATATAGATATTGAATTTTTTATAAAAAAAGAGCAACTTTTATCCAAAATCAGGCAAAGCAGGCAGGCAGATTGAGTTGCTCACAGAATCACAGATTCATTCAGAGATCTATCTATCTGCCATTGTCTAGCTCACTCTATCACATAAAATTTGCTAGCAAAAAAACTCACAAAATTAACTCACAATACACCATGTATGTAAATATTGAATTTTTATTAAAAAAAGAGCAACTTTTACCCAAAATCAGGCAAAGCAGGCAGGTAGATTGAGTTGCTCACAGAGTCATTCATTGATCTATCTATCTGCCATCGGCTACCTGAGTCTGTCTGTCATATAAAATTTGCTTGCTGTGAATCTGCACTGAATAATATAACCTTCAGTTCTAAGGGAGGTTCGGCTGTGCTTAAAAGCAGAGCCGAAGATCTAAAGACTAGTTAGAAAGCAAGAAATCCAACCATTTCCTGCTTCCTAGCTAATCTAAATCTCCGGGCTCAGCAGAACAGCTGATGGTCAGAAAAAGGAAAAATAGCAGTTTAGCAGGCAAGTTTACCGGGAAAGGAGTGAGTGGCCGGGGAGGGTTCCTATGGGCCATGTGGGTGGCGCAGCCTTGTGTTTCTGCGCAGCCTGGATTAATTGCTTTGGGGGTGCTCTGGGGGTGAGATTTCTCTGAGGCCCATCAAAATTTTCTCGCAGTCCACCAGTTTGCGACCGCTGCTCCAGAAGGTTAACGTCATTGCCCAGAAGATCATTGGTTGTCCTCTCCCCTCTTTGGAAGAGCTTTATAGCTCCCAATACTTCTAGAAAGTTCAAAACATTCTCAAAGATCCATCTCATCCTGGGCACCCTTTTTTTGAACTATTACCATCTGGCAGACAGTACAGGATAATAAAAAAAAAAAACAAGGACAAATAGGCTGAAAAACAGCTTCTATCCCAGGGCAGTCGCTTTTTTGAATTCTACTGTATAGTGCAATATTAATGCAATATCAGGGGTTTTCAATTCAATGTGTGGAGTGTGAGGGATGTGTGTTTTTGTTTATTTTCAATCATAATGTACACTGAAGATGGTATTTAATTTTGTTGTACAAGGTGCAATGTCAATAAACTAAACTAAACTAGCCTCTAGCCCTTGAATTCTCAAGTAGTCCCATCAGAGTACCAACACAGGCCAAAGCCATTGGGTTTTGAGATAAAAGCCAGGCTCCTTTCATACGACCAAGAAACATGTTAGCCATCATTCCCGTGTTTCCTCCTGCCCAATTACCCATCACAGTGATCTTCAACCTCAGGGGAATCAAACTCAAGGCCCACTGGCCAGATCCAGCCTGTGGGGTGCTTAGATCTGGCCCACAGGGCAGCCTTGGAAACAGTGAAGGACCAGCCCGTGGTGTCTCTGCAAGCGAAAACAGAGCTTTGGAGGGCCACATGTGGCTCTCCCAGGTTCCGTTTTTGGTAGCAGAGGGTTGCAGGAAGCCATCACAGCTGAAAATGGAGCTCGGGAGACCGTTTTCACTAGCAGAGAGCTCAGACCACCACAAGCACCCAACACGAGTGACATTGAGCTGGCCACACCCACCCTGGCCACGCTCCCCCCCCCACCGAGGTCAAACACAATTCTGATATGCCCTTCAATGAAATTGAGTTTTATACCCCTGTTCTACCTCTTTTCAGCATTTCAGTAAACCTACTTCTTCCACTATTCAACCGTGTTTAATTTCCAGCACATAAGAAAATTCCTTTCCGAAGTTCTGAAGTCTTCTTGCTATTCAACAGAGATAATACTGTAGGGCAGCAACATCATCTTTCATTTTTATTATTATTCTTCGGGTTTTTTTGTTTCCCATCTGAATCAGATCTATAGCAAACAATTCCGAGAAGTTCCTGCTGTGCTTGTTTGATCTATTCACAGAATAAATTCAGAGGGAAAAAAAATCATTTAGAGGCTGAGAAAATGTTCACTGCAAAACATTTAATGATTCTACGGTGGCCTGTAAAAATTTTAATTGGAAATGAACAGGAACAATTCCTGATGTCTTTCTTTTTTTTTTGGGGGGGGGGGGGGGGTGTATCTTTAAGCAAATAAGTTTTCTATGTATCGAAACTTTGCATTTGAGAGATATTTACCAAAACATTCTATTTCATTTTAATGTGTATTAAAAGATGAAGCAAAATGCTATCTTTTGTTCTTTAATAGAGCTTCACTACAAATGTAAAATTGATTATTCCTCCAGCATCTATATGACAAATTATTTGTAGTATCTCCACAAGTCAAGATTTCTAAACATTTGAATAGTTGAAGTAATAAATGTTCTGCTCCTTTTCCCAAAACCGTTTTTCTTTTAAACATTGTTTGTGGGTGAAAACTAATGGCAAAGCATAGAAGTTCTCAGTCTGAGAAAAACTAAGAGATGTATACTCCATAGATGTCCAAACATGATTACTAAGGTGTGATAGGAAACAAGGAATGAAATTATGAAACATCTATTGGGAAAGCAATTGTATGAGTCATCTTTAATCTTAATCAAAATTAAATATTAGCATAATTCAAATTAAATCACATATTGTCCTAGTCACCACTTAGCACTACGGAAATTATGGCATTCTGTTTGGTTTTTACAATTCAAAAGTGATCCTCACATTAACAGGGTGAAGTGATGCTATTCAGTGACTTTCATGATTTGAATGGGGATTTGAATCTAGAACTTCCCCAGGTTGGATCTAAGTTCTAAGTCAGAAGTGAACCCTGATTTACAAATCTAGAATAGAATAGAATTCTTTATTGTTCAAGTGTGATTGGACACACCAGAAATTTGTCTTGGTGCAAATGCTCTCAGTGTACATAAAAGAAAAGATACATTCGTCAAGAGTCAAGAATCATCAGGTACAACACTTAATGATAGCCGTAGAGTACAATAAACAATCAAATCATACTAGGAAACAGTCAATATAAATCATAAGGATACAAGCGACAAAGTTACAGTCATACAGTCACAAGTAGGAGGGGATGGGTGATAAGGAGTGATGAGAAAATTAATAGTAATAGTAATACAGACTTTGTAAATACTTGAACAGTGTTGAGGGAATTATTTGTTTAGCAGAGTGATGGCATTTGGGAAAAAACTGTCCTTGTGTCTAGTTGTTCTAGTGTGCAATGCTCTATAGTATCGTTCTGAGGGTAAGAATTGAAACAGTTTATGTCCAGGATGTGAGGGGTCTGTAAATATTTTAAAGTCTGTATTTGGATTGTGGAGGGCCAAAAACATCACCCATCAATTACATATCCAGTTATCCTTCACTATTAGCTATGCCGACTCGGATTATAGAAAAGTTAGAAAGTAATTTTGGGTAAAATTTTGGAAGTCAGAGTCATACTTTTTAATCAGTATATTTAGGGGCCAAAATAACTTCCTATGATTCCCTAAGATGCCCTTAATCTGGGAAGCCCAATAATCATTTTCAAAAATGTTAAGGGACGAGGTAGAGAGTCTTGCAGGCATCCAGGGAGTTTATATAAGTAGGCACATTGGTGCCCACAGATGCCACATTGGTGATTCCAATGATAATGTGCTATTCATCCAACTCCTCGTTTTTAAATCACTAAAAGGGTTGAGTCTGTTAAAATTTATTGCAGATATCAAATCCAGAAAGCACACACAGATGACTAATTCAGCAGGATTCATTAACTTCTTTATATGCATAATAATATATGACTAAAATGTACAATACTAATAGTGGATTCTTCCAGCGTAACACAAGCAGAACACAAGCACCAGCTTCAGAGCTCTGAGCAGATTAGTTTCAGTTCTCAGCACAGCACTCTGAGCTGCAAGGCCACGCCCAGGCTCCTTCAGTTTCAGTTTCTAATTCAGCTGTCATTGGCTGACCTTGTTACCATGTCTCTGCCAGTTCATGAATATTCTGACAGAATCATAAAAACAGGATTGAAAGATAACAGATAACAGATAATTAGAGTTGGAAGGGACCTTGTAGGTCATCTAGTCCAACCCCCTGACCAAGCAGGAGACCCTACATCATTTCTGACAAATGGCAGTCCAATCTCTTCTTGAAAGTCTCAAGTGATGGCAGTCTCACAACTTCTGAGGGCAACTTCTGTTCAATTGGTTGATTGTTCTCACTGTCAGAAAGTTTCTCCTTATTTCCAGGTTGAATCTCTCCTTGTTCAGTTTCCATCCATTATTCCTTGTCAGGCCTATAGGCATTTTAGAAAATAGCTTGATCCCTTCCTCTCTGTGGCAGCCCCTCAAATATTGGAAGACTGCTATCCTGTCTCCCCTGGTCCTTCTCTTCACTAGACTAGCCATGCCCAGTTCCTCTAACCATTCTTCAGATGTTTTAGCCTCCAATCCCCTAATCATCCTAGTTGCTCTTATCTGTACTTTTTCTAGAGTCTCAGCATCTTTTTTATAATGTGGTGAACAAAAGTGGATGCAATACTCTAGGTGTGGTCTTACTAAGGCTTTATAGAATGATATTAGTACCTCACTTAATCTTGATTGTATCCCTCTGTTATTGCAACTTAGGAATGTTGAAGATCTTCCAATGTAAACCTCTGCTCTGAAAAAAATCCTCCTATTATCCCAAATGGCTGTTGTACTTTAGTTTGAAAAAAAAAAATCCAGTGATGGAGCACCTATGATTCCAGGAGATAGGCTTTTCCACTGCTTAACACAGGGGTGTCGCAGCATCACATGATGTATTGTGACTTCTCCCCCCCTTCTCTAAACCGGGCGTGGGCATGGTCAGTGCATGATATATCCGGCCCGCATGCTGCAAGTTTGACAGCCCTGGCTTAACAACTTGCTTAGTGAGGAAATTCCTCCTTATTTCAAAGTTTGACCTCTCTCTGAAAATCTTTCCCCCGCTGGTTCTTGTCCTTCTGTAAAGTACATGGAGACTCAAAGGAAGAGAGTTGGGAACAGCCAGATAAGAGGGAGCATAGTTCCAGCTGCATAGCTCGGACGCTCTACCCACTATATAGCTGTGGGCTGTGCTATCTCTTATCTGAATTTAGGCCAGAGGTGTCAAACTCGCAGCCCATGGGCTGGATGCATTATCCGCTGGCCACGCCCACCTCCATTTTAGTGAAGGGGAGAAAGTCACGACACATCACGCGACAACAATGTGACAATGAGAGTTGGACACCCTGATTTAGGCAGCATCTCTTCACCCACTGTGGCCATTCCACATTTCATTCCACTTACCCTCAGAAAATATGGAGGATAAATCTACATTCTCTGCCTGCAGCAGCAGTACTTCAAATATTTGAAGACTGCTATTATATCTCCTTTAATAAGTTCTACTTAGGCTACACCTACCTAATATACAGTAATATCATTTCTATAGCCATTCTTCATAGGATTTGACCTATATCAATAGCCAATAATTAGCCTATCATAGTGGCTTGCCCTCTTTTATCTTTTGTTTTATGTTTTGTTGATTGAATTGTTCTATCTTTTATTGTTGTGAAACAGCCAGTCAATGAGAGTCAGGTGGCATACCTGGTTAAATAGAATATAATTATTATTAGCCATTATCATCATTATTACAATCATCTTCATTCTATGTGCACTAATGCTACAGAACCTTTGTGAAAGCATAATTTATTTCTACTTTTATTTTTTTTCCTTAATAAATATTTATTTATTTAGGCAAAGGTACATAAAACCGTGTTTTATTTACTTTTTGTGCAGATTAACTTTTAAAAATCTTTTTCAATTACACTTTCAGATATAGGTTGTCCTCAACTTACGACCACAATGGAGCCCCAAATTTATGTTGTTCAGTGAGAAAATTGTTAAGTGAGTTTTACCCCATTTTATGACTTTTCTTGCCACCTTTAGTTAAGTGAATCACTGCAGTTGTTAAATTAGTAACACAATTGTTCAGTGAATCTGGTTTCCCCATTGATTTTGCTTGTCAGTAGGTCACAAAAGAGGAACACACAACTCTGGGACACTGCAACTGTCAAAAATGTGAGTCAGTTGTCAAGCACTCCAATGAAAATCACATGACCATGGGCATGCTGCAGCTGTCATAAGTGTGAAAAATAGGAATTATCAGAACGTGATTGTACACCATCACGAACTGTTTCAGGGACTCCGGCTCCGGATTTTGCCTCGAGGTTGACTCCTGAAGCCTTTTCCAATACTAGATATAGCCACAAGGCAGTGGAGGGTTGAAATCAGAGTTTTCCAGAGGGTTCTACCATTTTATCTGCCGTTGGGGCATAAAGCCCTCTTCCGCCTTCAAAACTGTTCACCATCTTCTCCTGTAACCCTGGAAAGGGGCCCTTATGGGGTGCTACCAGCTGGGCCAACTGGGCCAAGGTTTTTTAAGGAAGTATTACTCCTCCTACACTCCTCCTCACTCCAGGATGCCCAACTTGGTTCAATTTTGCAGTGTCCATTATCTAAATTTAAATCCATATAACTTGAAGAAAAGAATAAAGCAATACAACTCCACACAAGGCCTCAACTAACATAGGGAAATAGGAATTGTGAGAGCTGTAATCCATTATCTTCTAATACACCACATATTCCCTGCCTGTTTTATGTTTTAAATGGTTAAATAAGAAATCAGCAGCTTCAATTCTCCTGATGTTGTTGAGCAATATATAACTCACACTGTATCCCTCATCATTGGATGTGTTGCCTAGAGAATAGTAGTTTGTCAACTTCCCTGGAATATCATAGAGAGACTATACTTGAATTAGATCAATGTAGGAAGGATAAATGCTTTCAAATTGTGGTGTTGGAGAAGACTCTTAAGAGTCTCTTAGGAGATCAAATCAGCCCTAACTGAAGGACAGATACTGACTTTTATAGTTTTATTAAATTATAATATGACATACAAAAAGAATACAAAAGCAAATATTAGGGAAATTAGGAAAGGAAAAAGGGAAGTGGATAATGGGGGAAAGCAAGGGAAAAGGGAAAAAAGGCACTGGCTTCTAACTCCTTTGGTGCAGTAAAATAAGGCATTAAAATCTACCCTCAACTTTTTACTTTTTCATAATAATAGAAACTAGCCATTTCTATAACAACAGATCTGTCTAATCGGTAAAACCTAAAATCATTTTTTTCCCACCTCAAGCACAAAGTCCAGAAGTGGTTTCCAAGTAGAAATGAAAGTTTTTTTTTCTTTGATCAAAGCAGTCAATTTAGCCATCTCTGCTAACTCCATCAGTTTTTGTAGCCATTCATCCATTGTGGAGGTTGAGGTGACCTTCCATTTCTGTGCTTAAAGTAGGCTTGCTGCCGTCAACATATATAACATCAGAGTTCCTGGGTTTTTTTTTTCCAAGTCTTGTTCCATTAAACACAAAAGAAAAGTCTTTGGTTTTCGCTCTAAGAATTTTCTGAAGGACAGATACTGAAGGTGAACTTCAAATACTTTGGCAACCAAATGAGAAGAGAGGACTCCTTAGAACAAAAAACATTGATGTTGGGAAAGTTTGAAGGCAAAAGAAGAAGGAGAAGGTAGAGGATGAGATGGTTAGATAGTGTCACTGATGTAATAAACATGAATATGAGCAAACATCAGGAGACAGTGGACAACAGGAAAGCCTGGTGTGCTATCATCCGTGTGATCTCCAAGAACTGGACACAACTTATTGACTGAACAACAACAGCAACAATGGAAGGATAAGTCTTCCATAGCTTTCCCAAGTCTATGGTATCTCTATAGATATTTTCCAATAAAATTCCCTCATCTAAACAAATCAAAGAGAGGAGCAACCTAGAATTATGGAGAAATTTCCTGACAGAACAATTAATCAGTGGAACGACTTGCCTCCGGAAGTTGTGGATGCTCCAAAATTTGGAAGTTTTTAAGAAGAGATTGGACAAACATTTGTCTGAAATGGTGTAGGGTTTCCTGCCTGAGCAGGGGGTTGGACTAGAAGACCTCCATGGTCCCTTCCAACTCTGTTATTCTGTTAAATTCTGTTAAATCTCAAACTATTGGTCATGATGGTCTCTGATAGATGGGAGTTCAACATCAACAGGGGTCCAGACTGGGGAAGTTGGCTTGAGGAATAAATTGAATTAAAGTCCAAACAGAATTGATGACGCTTCAGTTGCTACTTTCACCCAACCTGATTGGATTCCTAATGCCATTGATAAAGCTAAGCAAAATACATATATAGTCTCCCCAAATAGCAATAGCACTTAGACGTATATACTGCTTTACAATGCTTTACAGCCCACTCTGGTTTACAGAGTCAGCCTAGTGCCCCCAACAATTTGGGTCCTCATTTTACCCACCTCAGAAGGATGGAAGGCTGAATCAATCTTCAGCTGGTAAGATTCGAACTGCCAAACTGCAGGCAGCCGGCAAGCAGCAGAACTAGCCTGCTGTACTGCACTCTAACCACTGCGCCACAGTAGCTCATCCTCCTATTGGTGTCAGAAGGTGCATACAGTACAGAGATACAGATGTTACATTACATCAGTCTCTCAAGTACAGGGTTTAAAAGTAGCAATATTACTGTAAAAAACCCCAAAAAGTTGACGCAAGCTCAAAAAAAGCAGAGCTATTAAAAATCCTTTTTCCCCTCCCCTAAAATTCTCTTCCTTTTACCAAGCCTGCCGACTTGTTGGTTTCCTCCGCTGGGTCTACAGGGGCAAATGAAGAGAACACGAAATAGCAAGAGGCTTTCTTTCACTAAGACAACGATCCTTTTGTCTGACATTGCAAGAAAGGATGAGAGAGATGTGCTTTTCCAAGAAAGTTTGACCAAGCTCTAAAAGTCAGTGAGCATATTTAGTTGGCATTTCAGATCCCACGGAACTCCTCTGGGTTTTTGCATAAGGACAAGAGAAAGAGACAGAAGAAGAATTTAAAAAAAAAAAGATCCAGGCTGGTCACATAGAGCAAATTATGCTCTCAGACCTAGAAAGTGGAAGCACGTCACGGGAGAAATCCAGCAAAAAAGGCCTTACCTCAAGTCTAGCTTTTCTCTGTGTCAAGCTCTGATTCATGGTGGCTTAATAGTGCTTCCTAACCCCCTTCTCAGTCCCTTCCCGTGTTAAAACCATGTATTAAAGCGAGTACCCCCAGCCAAACTTTCCCCGAGGCGATATTAAACACTCTCTTTTTCCGCTGAATGATTTTCTGTCAGTGAGCAGATCGGGCTCAGCAGGGGTTCATTTGAAAGGAACGGAGCTCCCACTGTAATAAATTAAAGACATGTGGATCAATATAATTTGGAAGCTGTAACAGGTTTGTGGGCGGGGTGGGCACGCAGGCCTGTGTGTGTACTTACAAAGGTAACTAGAATCCTATTACTTAACTGAAAACAATGGTCCCTTGTCCTTTTTTAAATTATTATTGTTAAAAGACCACATTGATGCTCTTTTAAGAGGTTTTTTTTAATTATTATTTAAAAACAACTTTACAAAAAATAAAACAGGAAGGCAATCAATTGATAGAAGATGATAAAAGATATAGATAGATGATAGATATAGACAGACAGACAGACAGACAGACAGACAGACAGATAGATAGATTCAATGTCACTTCTCTGGTAACATTGAATGGCTAACTAGGGCATACAAAACCTTTGCCAGACCAATTCTTCAATACAACTGGTCTGCCTGGAACCTGTATATCGGACATTAATACGATTGATTGGGTTCAGAGGTATTTCTCGAGAAGAGTACTCCACTCCTCCACTCACAATAGAACTCCCTATGCCTCCAGGCTTGAAATTTTGGGCTTGGACAATCTGGAACTGCGCCGCCTATGGTCCGATCTAAGCATAGTACACAAAATTGTCTGCTACAACATCTTGCCTGTCAATGACTTCTTCAGCTTCAATCACAATAATATACAGGCAAACAACTGATACAAACTCAAGGTAAACCACTCCAAACTCGATTGCAGAAAATACGACTTCAGCAACAGAGTGGTCAGTGCCTGGAACACCCTACCCAACTCCGTTGTTAAAGCATCAACCCCTCACAGCTTCAACCTCAAACTGTCTACCCTGGACCTAACCCCATTCCTAAGAGGTCCTTAAAGGGGGCGTGCATAAGCGCACCATTGTGCCTACCATCCCTGTCTTACTGTCCCCATTTATCTGTATGTACTTCGTTTGTTCATGTTTATGTTCATATCTATACAGTACCTGTTATCTTGTACATGTTTGACAAACAAATAAATAAATAAATAGATGATAGACAGACATATGAGAGAGAGAGAGAGAGGGAGGGAGGGAGGGAGGGAGGGAGGGAGGGATGGATGGATGGATGGAAAGATTGACAGACAGACATGCATTTATGATTTTTGCAACCTTATTGATGCCCACTTACATAAAAGTTGGCTCTGCCAAATTTAGGAGTTGGCAAATTTAAACTCTCCAATAAATAAGTAACTTCAGACATTGTTCTACCTATGACAAAACAAAACTAGAATATAAGGGGGTGGGGGTTTGCATATAAACTGATTCAAGAGCAAGAATGGCTGGGGAATCAAAGTAGTCAAGATGGCAGCTGCATCTAGGTTATCAAATCTCCACTCTTTTTAATGCAAAGAGGCAGGGTTACAATCATAGGATTGTGGCTGCCATCTTGAAAGGTTTAAAATATAACTTTATTGAATGTTTTCAAAACATGAATAAAATTAATGCAAGTTAAAACTCCTGTGCCAGCACCCAGAAGGTAATGCACGCCCCCTCCATGTCTCCTATGCATGCGTGCGCAATGCCCACCGACCCACCCCACCCACCCCCTTACCTGCACTGTACCTCACAGCTGATTTTCAGCCAGTTTGAGACCTTTTTCGGACTCCCAAAGGCTTGAGAAAGGCTTCTGCAGACTTCTACAAGCTTTGTAGGCCAAAATCTAGCCCCATTTTGTCATTTCCTGTTTTTTTGAAAAAACTGGAATTGACGAAATGGGGCTAGATTTCAGCCTACAAAACTTGCTGAAGCCTGCAGAAGCCTTCCTTAGGCCTTTGGGAGGCCGAAAAAGTTCTCAAACCGGCCAAAAATCAGCTGTGAGGTACGCACCTGTATAGTGAGGTAAGTTTGCCTGCAGTTCGCGTGCTGGCACAAATGGCTCTGCCTGCCACCTGTGATACGTGTGCCATAGGTTCACCATCACAGGTATAGGGTCTCCTGCTTGAGCAAGGGGTTGGACTAGAAGACCTCCCAGTTCCCTTCTAACTCTATTATTCTGCTATTCTGTTAGTTGATTAATCCATTCCTCTTTATAAATGGAGCCATTTGTACCTGAGGGGGTCAAACCCCCAATCTTAATTCTAGGCTGGAACTGCCAGGGCTCTCTAGCCTCTAGGTTATAGTCTATCCAACCCTGTTCTATTGGACAACTCTATTTATTTATTCAAATCTATCAAATTTACATGCCACCCATCTGGCTATCAAGACTGGCTTACAATGTACAGGCTGCACTCTTTAAAAGAACTCTAAAGGCCTCAGTGAGATCTCTAGAGGGTGGGGGAAAGCTTTTTCAGAAAGCTGAGGAAAATTGGGTCAGTCCTAGGGGAAATTAGTAGAAAACAAATGTGAAGCTTAGAGAAGGTTGCCCATATCTCTTTCAATCACATTTTTACACATAGTCCGACGAAGCTAAAACGTTAGCGATGCTTCAGGAGCTGAGAAAATGAGGCTACGGCTCTCATAAAATGAGGGCTGCCCTACCTTGCTTTTTTTCAATATGAATTACGGAATATCTTTCAAGCATCTTCTCCCAAAGGTGCTTTTTCAAAAGGCAACTGGACTTTGTTTTATTTGAAGACATTTCGCTTCTCATCCAAGAAGTTTCTTCAGTTCTGACCCGGATGATTGAGAAGCTCCATAGACTTTCAAGCATCTTCTTCTTCAGAGTAATATCGGAGTCCCCTGGGTTTTGCTTTTCTTTTGACCTTGTCTTCGTACAGCAAGATTTCTTTCCCTTGCTCTTTTTTTTAAAAAAAGTGCATTTGACTCACAAAAACTGATAGCAAGTGCTTTATCTATGTATCTTTCCCTTTGTATCTTCTGAGCTACTGAACTTCTCTTATCCACTGGCATTATTTATCAATGTCCATTACATTTGCTGGCTCTTCGGGTTTTCATTACACTGAGTACCTATAAGGTAAAAATAAAACATGTTTGTTTGCAAAACTCTGCTTCAGTGAGCTTTTGTTAAATCTCAGAGATGTTTCTGGACAGTTACAATGGTTTGCAACTTATTATTGTCTTCATGAGGTGAAAAAAAAACTTAAATGTTACATAAACAAAATGTCAGCCTTGATGGATGCTTGTATAGTTCCCCATCTGTTTGGAAGATAGAATAACAGAGTTGGATGGGATTAACTTGAAGGTCTTCTAATCAGTGGTGCGATTCAAAATTTTTTTACTACCGGTTCTGTGTGCGTGGCTTGGTGGGTGTGGCATGGGAAGGATACTGCAAAATCCCATTCCCTCCCCACCCCACTAACCTGCTTTCCAGCTCTGTTCTCCTGTGCAAAAGAAGATCCAGATGGGCCTCGGGAGGTGTTCTGACCCACGCCCTTTTTCAACTAATCAAACACAATCCAAAGGGAACAGAAACCTTATAATGCTTTTGCAAAATAATTAGCTGTGATAAGCACAAGCCTTGCCAAACTGGGCAAGACTTGCCAAAAGATAACAGACAAGAAATAATTTGCAATACAAGAATCTTCAGATATAAACTCAGTATACTGGAATGTCCATGAGGCTGGAGTTTCAAAACGTTTTTGCCTTCTGCAAAGTACGTTGGTTTCACAGCTGGCTTTTATCTTCTTCAAGGAGGGGCCATTACCTTGAAACCTTACTCCCAAGTCGCCCATGCTGTTGTAGCTGCTCTTTCCTACGAGCAATCCTGCACGCACGTGCACTTGGCACAGTCTCCTCAGGAACCTCCTCATCACTGCTGCCAGCCCCCACAATCTCTGAAGGCAACAGTCCACTCCCTAATGGTCCTGGCCCTTCATCTGAGTCCTCGCTCTCCTCAGCCTCACCTCCTCAGCCGCACCTGCTGCTGGCTAACCACAACAGGAGGCAGGGAATAGATGGGGGCAGGGCCAGTCAGAGGTGGTATTTGCCGGTTTTCTGAACTACTCAAAATGTCCGCTATCAATTCTCCAGAACTGGTCAGAATCTGCTGAATACCACCTCTGCTTTTAATCTAATCCAACCCCATGTTTGAGCAGGCGACACCATACCATTTCAGAAAAGTGTCTGTTCAATCTCTTAAAAGTCCCTAGTGATGGTGCATCCACAACTTCTGAAGGCAAGGCATTCCTCTAATTATTTCTTCTCATCCTTAGGAAATTTATCCTTAGTTCTAGGCTGCTTCTCTCCTTGAATAGTTTCCATCCATTGTTTCTTGTCTTGTCTTCTGGTGCTTTGGAGAATCGAATACAGAATAATAGGCTTGGCATCCAGTCTCTTCTTAAAAGTCTCCAGTGATGAATCACCCACAACTACTGAAGGACAGCCATTAGTTGTTCTCATTGTTAGAAAAATTTCCTTCAGTTCCAGGTTGCTTCTCACCTTGGTTAGTTTCCATCCATTGTTTCTTCTCTTGTCTTCTAGTACTTTGGAAAATAGGTTGACCCCTTCATCTTTGTGGTGGCCCCTCAAATATTGGAACAATGCTATCATGTCTCCTCTAGTCCTTCTTTTCAGATTAGACGTACCATATTTCTGCCACCGTTCTTCTTAAGTTTCAGCCTCCAGCCCACTAATCATACTTGTTTCTCTTAGCTTTTATTTTTATTCTTTAAAAAGCTCAAAGTACATTTTATCTACATGCAAACCATGTGCCTGAAGCAGTTCTCCTCAACTTGATAATATCTAGATGGGCTGATCTATAGCTAACATCCTTCCCAAACAATCTAAGTATGTTGGTTGGCAGTGAGGTGTGTGCAACATTTGAAGAGTACCACACAGGGGAAGGTAGAGTGAATACTCGCAGGAGTACCATTACAGAAGCCAAGTTGGCAAGTATTCGTGACATTGTTAGAAAGACAGTGTTATCATCAAGACAAGGTTATTTTCCTCTTGAATTATGCCCCAATCAATTCAAATACCAGCAAGCTTTATGCCCAATTAATTCAGATATCAGCAAGCCAATATCCGGAAACAGGAATAAATCATAGGTTGCTAAAAAAGATAATCTCTATACACTGCAAGGGAAAATGATTCACAATCAATTGTCTTGCTTTTAGAGATGTAAAAGAATTTAGTCATCCATCTTCTTGAGAGTGTATTTTGGCAGTTAGTTTCCTCTTAGAGGATCCATGATGCGATGAACACATCAGCAGGATTAAGATCCAGCTAACATTCATCCTGTCCCAGGGGAAAAATAATCAGACTCACTCTTGAAAATGTATGAGGTTGCCCTTGTTCTTGGTTTCTCCTTTGTTTTCAGAATGAAAATGGCCCATGAGTTCACACACGGATCTCCTCTGGGACTAATTGTTCTTTGTAAGCAGCTCTTGGAACCTTCTTTGTGATAATTTAAGGATTATTGAAATGAAGCAGCCTTTGAGAGAGAGATTTCAGGTTGAACAAAGGAGGGAGAGGTTTTCAGGAAAAAACAAAGAATCCAATCTGTACACAAAACAGAGATGAGCAAGCTACCTGCAGAGAAATGCAGGGTATAAAGATGACCTGAACAATTTGTCTGAGGAAGATTCTGTAGATCCAGAGGTGGTCTTCAGCAGGTTCTGACCAGTTCTGGAGAACTGGTAGTGGAAATTTGGAGTAGTTCGGAGAACTGGCAAATACCACTTCTGACTGGCCCCTCCTCCATCTATTCTCTGCCTCCCGAGTCCTAGCTGATTGGCTGGGTCTTCTTTGTTGCCCTGAACAGGAGAACGGAGCTGGAAAGCAGGTTAGTGGAGTGGTGAGGGGATGGAGATTTTACAGTATTCTTCCCCTGCCATACTCACTAAGCCACACCCACCAAGCCACAGCATGCCCACCAAGCCATGCCCACAGAACCTATAGTAAAATAATTTGAATCCCACCACTGTGCAGATCTCAACAACCCAGTGCAGGCAGAAGTCACCACTCTCAAAATCTGCAGTTCTAATTTTTCAGCTTTCCAGAAAGCCCAGGAAGCTGATCCATGCCTAAAAAGAACTGTGAGATGATGGGGAAATTACTGTTGTGATTTGGCAAGCATGGGGTCTCAAAAAGGAAGCAGTTTCTTCTCAAGAGACACAGAGAAGAGAGTAAAGCAGCAGACAATTATTTCTGGTCAATACCTATGTCTCATGAAGCTTTCCTAACCTGCTCCCAAGTTGCCATTAGGCTGGGGAATGGGAAACCGTGCCTTGCAGCTGCACCGAGGAATTTACACATCAGTCAAAATCAAAACACAAAGTCAAGGCCATCTCCATGGAGGCCTGCAAAGGCCGGCGGGAATGACTTCTATGACCCATGAAATTGCTTCGTTGGGGAATATGACTGGTAACACACCTTGAGGGGAGGGGGCAACAGGGTCAGAGGCAAGGCGTGAACTGGATGAAGTCAGAGCTGGCTTCACCTAGGTCGTGCCGACATGATGCTCCTAATAAACAACTAGATTTTTCTTGCACAATGGCTTCGTCTCTGGACACATATATGTTGCAGGATCCAATGTGAGTCATTCATTGGGACCAGAGGTTTAGTCTTCTTAGCTTTCAGACTCGTGCTGGAGCCCCATCCTGAGGAAACTTCTCTCTCACCAGAATGTTGGTGGTTGAGGATTATCTGTAATAATTCCATCTTTTTTTTTACAGTCAGCCATTATGGTTTTAAAACATGACCAAGAAAACCACACCTCTAGTTCCCTGCAAAAAGTTACCAATTCAGAAAAATTCAATTCTTAAATTGAAATCAAGTTTTCTCTATTTGAGAAGATACTTGGCAGAAGATCTTTGTCTCTCAAAATTATACCAGAGTTATGGATAACATATCATCAGAGTTGGAAGGGTTGTTTTTATTTGATGCCACTGGGTTAGCTGCATTTTAGCAATGCAGATCTGCCTTTGAGAGCTAATTGATCTGTGGCAAGATGAAAAAACTCTTGTTCTAGAACACCCAAAGAATTTATGCCCCATCTCAATGAGGAATTGCTACTTGTCTGAACATATGCACTGTTTTTCAACCTTTGGAACTTTAAGATTTGTGGACTTCATTTCCCAGAATTCCCCAACCAGCATGGCTGGCTGGGAACTGAAGTTCACACATGTTAAACTGTTAAGACTGGAAAAACACTGAGTTAAGGAAAGACAAGTTGTGTAGAACAAAGATGCAAGTTTGCAGAGCCTGTTTGCAAAGATTGACAGGAATCCTAAAAATTGAGAGTTTGAAAAGTAATTCTAATCTTTTCTTGCCGCTGTATTTTTATGCCACAAACTCAAAATCTCTTAAAGATAAGTAATTATCACGACACCTCCTCTTTGTAATATTATCCAATAAAGGTTCCATAGAAGTTTAATGCTTCCCTCATTCACCATCAAATCCCGATTTCCAATTTTTGATACAATTAAGAAACACGGTAAAATACACTTATGATCTTTTTGCTCTGTCTGAAAAAAAACAATTATGGCCCGGCTTGTATATACAGCCACATGTAGCCATTTTTCTTGTTATTAAATTTGGGGTTGAATAGTGCTTCGGTGAGTTACAACCTCCTCTGAGCAAGGCAGGATTTTAGCTTTGTCTGCTAAGGGAGAAGAAAGCCTGTAATATATGATGTGCATTAAAAAAAGTTTTTTGTATCTTTCCCTAGTGTCCCCATTTGGTGCTAGTGTACATGACCACTACCAATTGAGAAGGAGAAATACCTTTCAGTCCAATTACCAAACAAGGTAACATCTGCAAGCAAACAACCAAGGGTTCTGTCCTAGACTTCCCAAAAAGCACTAAGCCAACTCTGAGTCCCATCAAAACCTCTTTTAGTAAATTAATGTGAATTTCGTGCATTCATATTCAGCCAATGACTTGGCAAACAGTCTTGCAAAGATATTTATTTATTTATTCAAATCTGTATACCACCCCCTCTCCCTAAGGACTCGGGGTGGTTCACAGCGAGATAAAAACATATAAATACAAATATAATAAATTTTTAAAATAAATTAAAAGAATTAAATAGATAGGCTTTAAGAGATTAAGAGTGGGGAATTAGAAAAGTTAAAAACCATTTAAAAGCTGAATTTATAACCATTTTATATAACTCTAGGCCAGACCGGCTAGATGGAATAGGTGGATTTTTAGTGCGCGCCGGAAGGTCAACATGTCGGGGATGGTCCTTATCTCCAGGGGCAATTCGTTCCAGAGGGAGGGGGCTCTCAGAGAGAAGGTCCGAACCCTCGGGACCGTCAGCCGTCCAGCTGGTGGTACCCCAAGGAGGCCCTCTCTATGAGAGCGCACTGGTCGGCGAGAGACTGATGGTGGCAGCAGGCGGTCCCATAAGTATCCAGGTCCCAAGCCATGGAGCGCTTTAAAGGTGGTCACTAACACCTTGAATCGCACCCGGAAGGCCACCGGGAGCCAATGCAGCTCACGCAAGAGTGGTGTAACATGGGAGCTCAAAGGAGCCCCCAAGACCACCTATGCGGCCACATTTTGCACCAGCTGGAGCCTCCGGGTGCTCTTCAAGGGGAGCCCATGTAGAGAACATTGGCATAATCCAGTCGGGAGATGACGAGGGCGGATGTGACCGTGTGAAGTGCGTCCCGATCCAGAAAGGGCCGCAACTAGTAGATCCTATGGACCTGACAAAAAGCCCCCCTGGTGACGGCTGCTATATGATCTTCTAACAACAGCCGTACATCCAGGAGGACACCTAAATTGCGTGCCCTTTCCATGGGGGGTAAAAATCCCCCCCCCCACGGCCAGCGAAGGAGTAAGTTGGCTGTATCGGGGCGCTGGAAAGCACAGCCACTCGGTCTTGGCTGGGTTGAGCTGAAGTCTGTTTCACCCCATCCAACCCCGTACAGCCTCCAGGCACCGGGTCATCACTTCCACGGCTTCGTTAGGGTGACCCGGGGTAGAAAAGTACAACTGAGTATCATCAGCGTACTGATGAAATTCTATCCCAAAGCCATGGATGATCTCACCCAGCGGCTTCACATAAATGTTGAACAGGAGGGGTGAGAGCACCGACCCCTGAGGTACCCCACAAACCAGGGGCCTTGAGGTCGATCTCTGCCCCCCTGCCAACACGAATAGCGAGCGGTCGGAGAGGAAGGAGGAGAACCACCATAACACGGTACCTCCCACTCCCAACCCCCCCAGTCGCCACAATAAGATACTGTGGTCAACAGTATCAAAAGCTGCTGAGAGATCTAATAGGACCAGGACAGAGGGAAATCCCCTCTGTATAAGATATATTAATTAGCTCAGACCTTATCTATCCTGGAAAGCTGCCCAGTAAATATTTCCACATGCAGTGCTGACAGGGAAGGGCTGGGTTACATAGACAAATCCCACCACTGGCTGGCTCCGCCCCCACTGGTTTTTCAGACCATTTTCAGGGCTATTTTGGCCTGGAAAAAGGCCTGAAGAGAGCTCCAAAAATGGCGTGAAAATGCCCCCCAAACAGCCTGGTTTTGAGCCATTTTCAGGCCATTTTTCATGCCCAAAACATCCTGGAAAATGGCTCGAAAAGAGCCTGAAAAATGGCCTTAACATGGCCCCAAAAATGGGCAGGGTTGGGGGCAGCCAGTGGTGGGGTTTGCCAGTTCACCGAACTTTTTGGCCCAGAAAACAGCCTGAAAATGGCCTGAAAATGGCCCCAAAATGACCAGTTTTGGGGCCATTTTCAGGCCATTTTCTGGGCCAAAAATGGCCTGAAAACAGCTCGAAAACCAGGCCATAAACAGGCCGAAAAATGGGTGGGGAGTGTGGGACCAGCCAGTGATGGGATTAGCCCCACCGGCTGAATCCTACCTCTTCCTTTGAGGCAAGTGGCCAGGAGGCGGGGCTGGGTGTGATGAGTGACATCACCCACCCAGTCACATGACCAACCAGCCATGCCTACACAGCCAGAGGACCGGTTGTTAAAAAATTTGCAGTCCACCACTGGTCATAAGTGTGAAAAATGGTCCTAAGTCACTTGTTTCAATGCACTAGTGGGGAGAGCAGGCCTCTATCAGTAACAGCTCAGCTAAGTGGTTGAGTTCATTTCTTGCACAGTTGTCTCAGGGGTTGGGCTGAAAAGCTGGACCTGGTTTACCTGCTGTGCATCTTTATTGCAGAAAATAAACAGCAATGAAAATAAAACAGAAGCTGCCAGACAGAAAGAGGAGTTTGATAGGATTTTATTATTCCATGCATTCACCCGTCTCCTTTCTTTCTTTCTTTCTTTCTTTCTTTCTTTCTTTCTTTCTTTCTTTCTTTCTTTCTTTTTTTCTTTCTTTCTTTCTTTCTTTCTTTCTTTCTTTCTTTCTTTCTTTCTTTTTCTTCCATTGCTCTTGAGGGCTAGAACAAATGTGGTAGGACACTTCCAAAGCTTGTTCGAATCATGCAGCTAAGCCAGCGTTTCTTAACTTCAGCATCTCTGAAATGTGTGGACTTCAGATCCTAGAACTCCCCAGTTGAGGTCCACACATCTCAAAGTTGCCAAGGTTGAGAAATACTGAGCTAAGCACTTGGTGATCTCTGAGGATAACATGGGGATAATAAGCTAAGAAAGGTTTCTCCCAACCATGGAAAACTTGACTAAAAATAAGAAATTACATGAACTTGAACAGGGCATGAATAGAAATACTGCAATGGTAAAAATGATTTAGTTTACGTATTTGTGCCCTGAACACGTTGCTTCTAGTGTAGAGTGCAATGGGGAACATTCAAGGTGATTCTGATTTATTCCAGAAACAGTAAAAGAATCTAAAGATTAGCTAGTTTTTTAAACCCACAAACTTTCAAGGCTTATAGTCTCCTAAAACCCCGTAAACATTGAAGCTATAATAAATTTGTTAGATTTAAAGATGACACAAGAGCCTTCGTTATTGATTCCAGCCTGTGTCTGATTTATTTTAGTGAAAGGGGCTTCCAACTATTGCTAGCTAATCATAATGGTGTAAAAATTAAATATTGCCTTTTTTTTAAGTGGATTACATATTTTACTTGCATTTTAAGCTACTCAACTTTTGCCCAACATTGCTTTGAGGTGATGCAATGCAAGTTGCAGTGTTTAACTTGTTCCCCAGGTGAGTGCAGAGAAGAGCAACCAGAATTATTAGGGGGCTGGAGGCTATGAAGAACGGTTACAGGAATTGGGTATGTCTAGTCTTGTGCTGCCCCTGCTCACTCACACACAGGCATAACTGGGGTTTAGTGAGTTAATTAATATTAATATTCCCCAGCCGTTTCCTTCACCAGAACCCAGAACTGTCCCAATTAAGTCCAGCCATGTGCAGATCAAGGTTAGTCCACAGAGCAGTGGCCCAATAGTCCACAAAGCATTTGAAAGTCTATCAAACAAAATAACTCCTCCAGACAAACTTAAATCCACCAGGCCAAAACTTAAATCCACACATAAGATAGCTCACGAATACTCTGGATGGTCAGGGAAAACAAGCAGATAGGACATCAAACATATCAACACCGAGTTCTCATCTGAGGCACAAATGACCAGGCTCAACTAATTCAATTTTGGATTTCAGAGTATTCTCTCTGAAGAAGCTGATAATGCTGGGAAAGGTGAAAGGAAAGAGAAGAAAAGAACAACCAGCAACAGTGAGGATGGATGCACCTTTGGAAGACCCAAAGGACCAGGTTAGGGACAGATTCAGGGGTGGGCAGCTGGGGGTTCGCAGGGGTTCAGGAGAGCCCCTAGCTAAGATTCTACACAGTTCAGAGAACCCCCAAATCCCACTCCTTGCTGGACATGCCCAGCCTGCCCACTCCCTCCCAGGACTCCCCACACGGCCCGTTTTGGATGCAGGTAAGTGCAGGGCGTGCGCAGAGGCTCGAGGAGGGCAAAAAACAGGCCTCCCGGAAGTTCAGGAAGGCCTGAAATGGGGCCGTTTCTGGCTTCCAGAGAGCTTCCAGAGCCCGGGGAGACCATTTTCATCCTCCCAGAGACTCAAAGAAAGCCTTTGGAGGCCGGGGAGGGTAAAAATGCCCCCACCACCAGGGTGCAGAAGGCCAACTAAGCCCACCTCATGCCCACCCACTCAGCAACCAGGCAAAGAACCCATTGCTAACATTTTGGAAACCCACCCCTGGACAGATTATCATGGAGAAAATCTATGTACAGAAGTCACTAAGAGTCAATACAGTACCAACTCTATGGTACATGACCTTGGGTCAATCATTCACTCTCAGCCTAACTCACCTTGCAGAATTAAGAAACGTGGTTGGTTCAAATAGTTAGGATGCTGGGTTGACACCTCATGGGGTGAAGTGAGTTCCCATCCTTCGCTCTATCTCCTGCCAGGGACATGAAAAGAGACTCCCAACTGGGCAACCACCATCCCCGGGCAATGATGATGTCATCGGCTAATTCTTTCAACTTGGAAGTGTCTCAGTACTTCTGAGACAAGTGTAATGCAACCTCACAAGATTGTTGCTGTGGGGATAATAGGAGGAGGAAGGTCTGCTGGGTATGTTTGCTTTCTGGAGTTATTTGTAAAAATAATAAAAGTGGAATATAAATAACCAAAACCAAACATTAATTGAATGCCTGATATTTGAATTTGTCCCATAAAACTCATGCTGGCTGAGGAATTCTAGGAGTTGAAGTCCACACTTCTTAAAGTTGCCCACATTGAGAGACCCTGCTGCCAATTGTGGTCAGCAAAAATATCGTTTTCTTAGGAATGATACTGCTAGCTTGCGAGTTCTAAACTTCTAAAAACTCCTTAGTCTAAACCACAACCTTGAAATTCACTGGTAGCTTCTTATCTAAGTCTGATTGGATCCTTGTCTGACGTTGCTCACTTTTTTTTAAGATCAATCAAGTTTAGCAAGGTGCTGCTACCTATTGTGGCATACCTTCAGGTAACTCTAGAGAAAACGAAAGAGCTGTCTTGTCGCTTTTCTTTTAATAACCTTATATTTTCACAAGCATTGCATCAGTCCCACCTAGATAGAGATAAAAGATCCAATTTTGCTTAATCTCTATTTTGCTGATAATCGCCTTCAGACTATCAGATAAGGGCTAAGATTTGCCAAATTTGTGAAATCCCGAAGCCTCATTTGCAATGAGATTTTTGGCATGATAACCTATGAATAAATAAACCACTGCTTGGACTGAGATAGGATTACTCTTTAGTACAATTTCCTGCAATTTTGAAATCAGTTTTTCCAAAAATCACCGGGCAGATCATAGTGGCATACCACTTCAGAGCCTAGCAGATAAATCAACATAAATGCTACCATCGTTTATTTTAATAGCCACTTTATCTAGGAGGGTTTTGATTATGAACAGGCTAAGTTGCAGCATCCAGCAAAATGAAGGACAGTGAGGGGGGAAAGAGGTAGTAAAAATATCTCTTTTTAAAATGTGTATAGTCAACATTTCCCAAACTGTACTTAACCTCAAAGCATTTCATTTCTGTCTAGTAGGTCTTATGTATAGGGACGTACATATTATTGGAATCCAACTGAAATGCTTATTACCTTTGCAGAAATGGGGAGAGAGGCTTCGCTTATTTCAAGCACCCAGGGCAATTGTAGTCTCAACTTGCACTTACTACTATTAGTACAATTACAAAAGCATGTGGTTTTTTTTTTTTATTGTTAAGAGCATTTGACATCTCATGCATCATGTAAATAGCTCGCCAGTAATCACTCGACTTTCCCCAAATAGCACAATGGAGTCATGCACAGAAAGAAAGTTTCTGGAAAGTTAGCAGAAAAAGATTTAAGCAGGGAAGAACAGATAAAGCATTGAAAAAGGTTCGTGCATTCTCAAAGACTATAAACTTGGATGCACTGTTGAGGAAGAATTAAGGGCTTGCAAATAGAAAGGACAGACCAGAAGAAAGGAAATCTCAAAAAAAGAATCTGAAATGTTAACACCTGATATGAAAACAAATACCTTTTTCCCCAAAAAAATACGACCTACCCTGAAAGTAGCTTGATTTTTACACGTGCACCCAATATAGGTCCTACCCCAAAAATAAGCCCTAATTAAGATTCCGCCCACTCCAGAGTGCACGGGTAAAAATTAAGCTAGGATGGGGATGGGGGGTGGTAGAGCTGCCCTACTACTTACCTTTGGACAGTTGTAGCCGGGCCTCGCACACCCTGAAACCTGCCTTGCAGGCCCATTTCTTCTGCAGCTGACAAGGCTGGCAAGGCTTTCCTGAAGGCCTCTGTGGCTAATAATAAAGCTCTGGATCGATCCAGAGCTCTGTTATCAGATGCAGGGCCTTCAGGAAACCCTTGCTAGCTGCAGAAGAAGTTCCTGAAGGCCTCTGACAGCGAAAAGAAGGCCGGGGGGTGACACATGCAAGTGAGATTAGCCAGTGGATGACATCCCCCCAAAATAAGACCTGGTGCCTTTTTTGGTGGCAAAAAAAATATAAGACAGGGTCTTTTTTTTGGGAAAACATGGTATTAAAGTGGAATGGTACTGTATTGACTGTATCTTCATGTGCTGAGGAATGGCAGTCAATTACCAAGTACGATGTTTTCAGTCTCTGAATGTGATATGCCTCCAAGTGAAGCCCTGGGCAATGTTGTTTTTATTCTCCAAGGCAATGGGCAGAATCATTCTAAACATGTTAGCAATATTTTATGTTTGTTTTTTTTCCTGGAAACTATAGACTCCCTAGACCAAAAACGTGGGAAGCTCAACCCTGAGTCCCTATGAGATGATATCATCATAATTCTGGGTGAAGATTCTCAGGTGACTTCAGGGAGGTAAGTAAAAAAATACAATTCTGCATGCATATCAGTGGAAATTTCAAAAAATATGGACCATTAAAATGTAAGTCCAAAATATAGCCTGATTTTCATTACAGGTAGTCTTCAACTTATGACCGCAATTGAGCCCACAATTTCTGTTGCTAAGTGAGTTAAGTTAGGTGAGTTTCGCCCCCTTTCATGACCTTTCTTGCCACCATTGTTAAGTGAATCACTGCCATTGTTAAGTTAGTCACACAGTGATTAAGTGAATCTACTTTCCCTATTGGTCTGAAAGTCACAAAAGGTGATCGTGTTCCCCCAGGTCACTGCAACCGTCATAAGTATGAGCCAGTTTCCAAGTGTCCAAATTTTGATCACGTGACTGTGAGGATACTGCAATGGTCATAAGGATGAAACACAGTCATAAGTCACCTTTTTCCCTGGTGTTGTAACTTCAAATGGACACTAACGTACAGTTGTAAAATGAGAATAACCAGTATCTTATTTTCATTTTAATTATCATGCGAGCTGCCCAGAGTGATTTGGACTTGGGAGGCTTATAAATTTAAATAGGTAGGTAAGTAAGAGGAGAGAAACGTGCATTATAAAAGTGTTAAAGGAAGGAAGGAAGACTGTTAAGTCATTGGATCTTGGAAAAGGGAAGGAGAAGATGGAAAGAAAGAAAAAACACCGAACAGATGGTCAGGGGAAAAGAAAGATCAGAAAATAGAAGCACAGTAGATGCGGGCTGCAAAATTGGGGAACAAATTGCCCTGGCCATAAACGAAATAATATTTCTTATATGTCTAGGAATGACATATAAAAAAAACCCACTGGAAATACTTATTAGAAATAACACTCATTGTTACTGAAAATGCCACTTGCTGGATACTTCATTTCCTGAAAACAAAGAGAATGGAGTGAGTTTGAAAGTGATGATGACAAGGCTATGAATTACCAACACTGTAAAATCCAAAGCATTTATAGAATGAAATGAAAAAGGCTTCAGAGAACTAAAGGTCCAACTTTGCTAATGCACAATAGCGTGTGAAAAGTGACTTGGTTCTGACAGTACAAGGGCAGTGAATACACATCGTCGCATTTGGGGAAATAAATTAGAGGAGATGATATGATCATGAATGAAGAATCCTAATAAGGAATAGGGGGTAATGATTTCCAAAACTAGTTGAGCGTAACTCTTGGCATCAAC